>JAEQBH010001039.1:1200000-1901015 GCA_016808115.1 Tetrastigma voinierianum | reverse complement strand
TTAAATCACTGACCAAACATACAAAATATATTTTCTTGACCACCGTTTTAATGGTAAACTTAGGAGTCATCGTCTTATCATGACACAATTATTTGTGAACTCAGATTTCTACCGATTCCGGCCTCATACACATCAGCACACATTTTCACACAAATGCACAAAACTAGAACCTGCATTATACTCGTGGACAAATAATGGATCGCCCACATGAGTTTCAAAGTTCAGAACAACATCTCTGCTCCAAGCTTTGGGAACTCCATCAAACGGCCATTCAAGGCCTCAAGCAAACCGAAGTATCAGAGAACACTTAAATAAAGCGTGAAACCCAAGAAGGAGAAACCCTACATTCTGAGTTTGAGAAAACTCCCAACTGCATCACGCCGTCCCTCTCCCGTAGAGCGCTCCTTTCATTCCTTAAAAGACTACCGACTGGCCTGGATCGCCTAGCATTTCTAGAGAGAAGTGAAGACTCTCATTAGAACTTAAGAAAATCAGCCACTGGATTCATTTTTTTTCCTTTTCCCACGTTTTCTCTTTCTTTTCTTTGGAGAAGACAAGTCACTATTCCTATTTTGTCTTCTAGCAGACTTTTAAAACAAATCCTAAATGTCTATTATGTCCCTTCATTTCCAAGCTATTATCTCTAAGACTACTCTACCATCCATTTTCATTTCACTTACCAGATATGCCATTAAGACACGAAGATTTGTTATACGTGACTTTCAATGTGATCAAAAATCGCTTTACTAAGACTAATGCACAACAAAACGTGCCAACTCCTCAACACCGTCTCTTAATTTTATGAAATTTTACGTATGAGCCAGATTTCGCGAGATCTATCTCTAAACTGGGTGGTAACCATTTCGTCATCCAAGATCTAGAGAATAAATTACATATTTTTAACCGAATTACAATGTCAGAATCGAAATTACGATTTTGCCCTTTTTTTTCCGTGAATTGGAATTTCTTGCCCATAACCGTACCTTCCTGATAAGTAACTTAATCTAGGCCTTCATTTTTCCTATACTGCCTATATTATGAGTCACATTTAGGGTTTTATTTCTTATTTTGCTTTCCCTTAAAAAAAATAAAATAAAAGGCAAATCCAAACTGTTTTCAAAAATGGCTTTTTAAAAATATAAAAACGAGTCTCGCTTTTTTAGTGGGAAACATATCATAACCAAAATGCGGTGTCCATAAATAGATTTAATAAAAATAATAATATGGGAGCTAAATTATTTGCTAGTTTAAAAATAGATTTGTGAAATATAGTATTAAAGTAAATATTCAATAGTTACAAAAAGTAGATTAAAACATAAAGTATTCACTAATTAAAATATAGATTAAAACAAAATATGGAAACCAAAATATACACCAAGAAAAGAATTTAATAAAAATATAATATAAAACTAAAATATTTAGAATTAATATATATATATATATATATATATAATGAAAACAAAATATGGAAACTAAATGTCTAATACAGGAATATGAAAACAAAATATGGAAACTAAAATGTCTACTAATATGAATAAGAGAAGAATATGAAAAAGCTAAAATTATAAGCCAATAGCAAAGAAAGTGAGATAACTAATTTTATGAAATGAAACTAAAATAGAATTAAACTAACTAGTTTTACAAGAATTAAGCTAATAAAGTTAAACCAGCTAATTTACAAAAAGTTGCTTAATAAAATAAATTTTGTACAAAAAAAAAACTTACTCATTTCACAAGAGTACACTAATAAAAATTAAACTAACTAGTTTTACAAAGATTAAATCAATAAAAGTCAAACTAACTCATTTTATAAAAATTAAACTAATAAAAGTTACACTGATTCATTTTATAAAAAAAAACTAATAAAAGTCAAACTAACTAATATCACAAAAGTAAAACTTATAAGAATTAAATTAATTAATTTACAAAACTAAACTAATAAAAATCAAACTAACGAATTTACAAAATTACACTAACAAAAAATTAGACTAACTTTGTTTTTTATAAAATTATATCAACAAAAAATTAAATTGATAAAAAAATATATACCGACACATTTATAAAAAATAAACAAATAAAGGTGTTGTACTAACTAATTTACAAAGTTAAAACCACAAGAATTAAACTATTTAATTTTACAAAATCAACTAATTATAAAGAATGATCAAATTATGGTAGAGAATTAAACTACAACAAAATAATAGAATATATGTGACGCCCTAAAAACTCGGTCCTGATACCAGATACCCTCGCTATGATATACAAAAATTCAAGTGGCCCGATCGACACATTCATGAATATTCGTGGTAGCCTTTCTGTATATTTTATATTTTTCTTACAAATATACAAATTCTTATAATATTTTACAAGAGTTTGATGTACAACTCTTTTATACTTTTACATGCCAAAATATATGAAAACTAGATTGTTCTAATACATTTTACAAAAATACTCTCAAGGTTAGCCAACCCGGCCTTCTTCAGACTCATGGCCCCGAAGGAGCGTCAGTTCCTCTCATGTACCTAAAGGTGGTCCTGACGACTGGTGAGCAAAGCCCGCAGATATATCTCCCTACCACACATACTCCCCCACCTAAAGTTAAATACGCAAAGCCAATACATACAATCACACGATTCAAGTACCTATATCGCACTTGAATGTCTACATGTCACGAATGCGCATGCCCCCATGACTCAAACCCGGTCCTCACCGACTCCTTCACACCCGCATATGCCATGAACGCTGGCGGGCGCCCGCCTCGACTCTTTTTCCAAAACAAAAGCTTTGTTTTAATTTATTGACGTTGGATACCCCTAAGGCCTACTTATTCGCTACCAAGTACTATGTGTTATGACCAGGCCACACTGATTTTCTGTTCTCATTGCAACAAGACGCCTATACAACATTTTTTGACAGGATTTCACCCCATGGCTTCATGTCTAAACTATATACTAGGGTTTTTCAACTACGGTGTCCCTTACTTGTTTAACTATTTACACACGTGATTTTTCATGCCATGCAACCGTGAGTTTCAATTTGGACATTGTCCTTACTCAGGCTTACCATCGAACACCAAACACATATATTCATTAACCATGTCCTCATGGCATACATTGAACACCAACACAGTGTTGATTTACCATGTCCTCACGACATACATTGAACACCAACACATTGACGATTTACCATGGTCGAACATCAAACACGGTGTCGACCCCAACTATGCACTCACACCCGACTCGACGTGATGTCCCATGCATAAATGCAATGTAAATGTCATTGCATGTCATTTCATGCCTACATGTACGCTACGTGTTACATGCAACATATCTATGACACTACATTTCAAGTGTCATGATAATTATATTTACTTATAATATTTCATTTTTTCATCACGCATAGTTCACATACTTCACACATTCAAGATGTTATTCAATTTACGTAAATAACAAACATTAGCCATTCCTTAAACATAAATCCCAATATGTTTTTGCTCAGTACATCAGACCAGTCCATAAAAGTTCATCTTTATCATCACTACACAAAAACATCCAACATGCAATTCCCTGCGCAGGCCATACGCAGCCCCGAGCATTTCAGATACAAATCGGTTCCAAAAACAGAAGTTCCGGAAATAAGAACGAACCATTCCTTTACTGTCCGTGACCCAGCTCAATGTTCAACCCATGGTTTGGTTGAGGACTTCATCTTATTAAATTATAGACTGAACGTGCTTTCCTTAGAGTTAAAGAATGCATGAATCAAAGTTCGAACGAGAAAGTTATGGTCATCCGAAGTTGATGCGCCGACGGTGCGGTGTGCTAAATTCAGCACACCCATTTGCCATTATGCTCGAGATTTTTTACTTCATCCTGTAACATAGTGTTTGGTTCTGACGCCTGAACCCCGTGAACCCATTTTGATCGTCACACAACAACAACCATGAAAACCCTAAGATCTAGATTTTGATGAGAAGTGGTAGAACTGCAAATTTCGGTAAAAATCTAGAATTTTCTATATCTTCGCATTTATTAAAACAGACTACACCATCGAATCATCTCATGAAATCTACTACCACATCGGGCCCTTATTAATTCCGAGACAATAAAATTTAACGCTGAGGCACCGAGAGTAGTACGGACACTTCTGACATCGATGAGCGGCCTGACAGGCGCCACATGTCAAGCATGTGATGAGTCAAACAATCAACTCATATAAAGGGGCCATATGAGACAAATGGCACCTTGTGAGTGGATGAACTACCATGATATGGCTGGGCGGAATCCAAAGAGCCACTTAGAAGCTGACATGTGGTGCTTGGTAGGACATCCCACTGGATCTTTCTTCTCCTAACCGGTTGCGAGGAGCAAGGAGAGAGAAAGAGCAAACCTAAAAGGAGAAAAGCCGAGAAAAATGAGAGGTTTTAGAGAGAGTGTGTCTACCCTTCTTCTAGATTTCCTAAGACTGGCCCACAAATTTCTACGAGACAAGAGCAAAGCTGGATCCTGACCGCAAAGAGCTATGCGGGTACTAGATTGCGGAGTTTCACAAACTCCTGGAGGTGTGGGTCTTTCCTTACAATTATATTTCATATAATTCTAAACAACCACACAACACATCAATTTGGGTGTCAGGAGAGGTTTAAAATGGCCAGGATTCTCATTCGCAGACGAACCGATGCTTGACGGCGGGACGCTCATGACAACTCCACTACTGATTTTAGACTAAAACAAATCTCGATTGCTCGTTGGACTTAAATTGTCCATGTGAATTTTGTTTGTTAGATAGCATGATATTGCTTAAAAATGAATGGCTTGAAATGTGTGTGTGTGAAAAATGATATGTTAATGCATGCCAATTGATGTGTTAACATGATTGTTTGAATTATATGAAATATAATTATGGCGAGCCATTAGAATTGATTATATGAATCGACATCATCAGATCCATGTGCACTACACTGCATCGAAGCTCGTGGGTGCACGGTGTGGTTGTTCACCACTTCGTGAATGGGTTGAGTTTGTTCGGACTACATCCAAGAAGACTCATAGTTCAATTCATAAAATGAAAATTAATTAATGTGTGTTAGGCGAAGTAAGGAATGGGTTGTTAGTCCCCTCAGTTGAAAAGTTCTGTGTGGGTGTAAGAGACCCGCGACGTGAGCCTGAAGTTCTGTACGGGTGTGAGATACCTATGGTATTATCCGAAAAGTTCTGTATGGGTGTGAGAGACCTGTGGTGCTATCTGAAAAGTTTTGTGGGGGTGTAAGAGACCCGCAGTGTAAGCCGAAAAGTTCTGTTGTGCAAAAGAAAACACACGGTCATGTTTATCACTTAGAACTAGAGTTGAGTGATAGGAGTCGGGATTGACTGTGATCGCTACCCATCGGGCAAATTGCATCGGGTGTCACCGTGAGCGCATTAAAGGCTTAGTACATGGGTGTCATTATAATACTGACGATTAGAAGACTCGCATAGGCATGTGAGCAGCTCGAAGGATCATGATAGTGCCGGAAACACTTCATGCATGATATAAATTATTCCATGTACAAATTAAATTATATGGAAATGTGGATGTTGTGATGTGCCAATACATGTGCATTTTAGTAGAGTAGCTCTGTAGAAGAATTCACGATCAAGATGATTAAGGCTCAAAGTGCAATTTGAACCTATATTAGATAGGTTTGAGTGCTTTTGCGATTAATCATGTCATTTATACCAATTGAAGTGTTCAAGTCTTCTTAGTACCACTTATGCCATTTAGAGGGTATTTTTGGTTGTTTTCAAGGTGTGTTCAAGGTGACTGGGAGTTCAATTCGAGTCAAATGATGAATCATGAAGTGATCCCAATGTTCGGCCATCAACCAGCCCAAGAATCAACAGAGAAAACAAAGGCAAAGTGAAGAAAATTCGATGCAATGAAGGCGTGGAGGCAAGAGCAGTGAACCTGCAAATTTTCGCTAACTCATGGTGGTTCTCGCAAATCTTGCGAAAATTTCTCGTGTTTAGCTAAATATTTTCAGAAGTTCAAATAAATGACAAATTTCGCTTAGATGACACCTGCCGCTTAGGCACTGCTTAGCGAATACATGATTTCGCTTACTCACTACAATTCTCGCTTGTTACGAAATTTCGCTAGCTAGCGAACACCGCTTTAGCGAATTTCATTTTCGCTATGTTCATGGATTTCGCTAGTTAGCGAAATTCTTCACCCAGCGGTAAATTTAATGCCTCGCCATGTTTTGTAATTAATGCCAAACCGACTAAACTTGTGTATTACTCTATTGTCCTTTTAACTTAGCCAAGTTGATAGGTTTTTTGGCATTTTCTACAGTCGAGGTGGTTTCATATAAACCCCTCTTGTTTTGTAACCCTAAGCAACAATTTGGGGGAGAGAAGATTTTTTGTAAGTTTTCATTTTTGTAAATAAAGTCTTATATTTCTAATTAGGTTTTGTTTTTTTTTCTCTTCTCTCTCCTCTTTCTCTCCTCTTTCTACGCAACACCCCGAGGGATGACAAATCAAGAGAGCAAGCCAAGGTTTCCTTTTCTTTGAAGAGGAAGGTTAGCTTACTGTGGGCATATGCATGTTGTCCCTTGTATTAAAAAGTTACAGGTATTGTATTTATGGCCCTTTATCTTCTCAAAATAGGGTCAGATAACATCAATGTCATTAATTTGGCCAATACTCTCTTATGCTTTAGGATCCAAGTAGCTATTCAAAGGGAGAGGTAATTGTGGATTCTTTAGGATGGTCTTCTACGAGCCTCTAAAATGATATTTATATGTTAGGTTTCTAAATTAGGTTGCATAGCATTTAATGTTATTGATTTGGCCAATACTTCCATGTGCTTCGTGATACAAAGGCATACTTATTGCTAGATGCACCGTGGGTTCATTAGATGGTCTTTACGAGCCTCGAGATGATATTAAATGTTAGTGGTTTTAAATAAAGAAAGGGGCCATAATCGCATGTTACTCAGATTGACTCAAATAGAGTTGTTTCAAGGGTGAGGTTTGCTAGTTAAACATAGATCCGGTTATGCCATGGACTATAGGTCAGACATGTCATAACGCGAGGATAAAACCCGAGATTTGTTTCCGTCTCTAACTTGCCAAGTTAGTAATTCCATTCTTCAAAGTTAACTTTTCACCTTTAACTTTCGCTTACAATTATCACAAACCTCATTCCCACCGCTTTTTGAAACACAACCAAAAAAGTCCAAATAGAAAGCCTTACCTTCGTGCACTTATGCAAATCATTTCTAGGATGAAACCCATCCTCAGAAAATTAATTTTCTTAGGGACCACTATATAGTACTGGCAAAGAGCTTGACTACTACAAAGAGTAGGAACTTGTGTGTATATAAATTTGTTGATTTTAGCTCAGCCCATCAGCACGAATCAAATGGCGCCTGCCGAGGATGGTGCCAAACCACACGATGAGTTGAAGTGTATTTGTGATCCACATCACAAGTGAAGGTAACCTTTTACCCTTTGTCACTAAATAAGTAAAGAATCGCGCTTTTCAAAGACTAAGCAAGAATCTGACTGCTTCGCCATTCAAGGTTTTAAATTTTTGTTAGCTAACCTTAACCGCAAGCTTGCTGGGCTTTGCTGTCTCTACAATTTCAGAACAGTGTTTATAACAAAGGATAGAGACACATCGTAGATCGCATAGGATAAGTACACACTCGACCTAGCTAAGGAAGTCAAGCAAAATATACGATACCATGGATCCCATACCCGGTGAACAACGCAGCCAACCAGAACCCCCATGAATCCAAATGCCCATAGAACCAAGGACTCACATCCACCCTCCTAGAGTTAAGGTCTCCATCCTCGTATCATTCCTCCCGTCAAGATGTAGTGTTGAGGCCACATTTGGCAACCTCTCTACTCCCCACATATCATGGTAGTATGGAAAATGAAAATCCATACACTCATATTAGGGATTTTGAGGAGGTCTGCACTACCTTTTAAGTGAAGGTATGACGGATATGGATTACGAAGCTAAAGGCATTTCCATTGACTCCCCAAAGGACAAGGCCAAGATATGGCTCAACCTATTGAGCCTAGAACCATTAGGAATCGGGCCGAGCCGCAGGCACTCAAGAAGTTCTTCGCTCATAAGACCAATAATTTGAAAGACAAATTTGGTTAATCTCGCAAATTTCAGACGTGCGAGAGATTTTACCACTGGCTGGGAAAGATTTATGGAAATCCATCGCTGCATGTCCACACCTCGGGGTTTGATACACGTGATAAGTCAGAACCACTCTCTACGGTGGTATGTCTCCGCCATGAGGCAACTGGGAAACTATGTGTGAGGGAGACTTATAAGATCCCGAAGGAAGCCATGGATTTTTAAATTACGTGGTCAAACTTCTAAGGGTCGGGATGAGCCTAACCCCAGAGAATGGATAGGATGAACCACCAACAACCTAAGGGGTGGGATGCATGCACTTTAAGAAATAGAGATGAGAGCTAGATTTCAACCCTAGCAAGGAAAGTGGAGGAGCTTGAAAGCAAACAAATTTAAGAGGTGCATGCGTGGGATCGAAAATCCCGCACAACCCAATCCACCACTTCCAATCCCCGTGCACCCAATCCATGTCCTATGGCCCCGCAGTTGAAGGATTTGATGTCAGAATGTGCAAACACCGTAGAGATAATACAGCACACAATCCATCAGTTCCATATGGTAATACTCTACAATTCCAATCGAGGAATCACTCCTAACTCAGACGAGACCCAACCCCGCTTATGTACCCTCAAAGCCAACTCGTCACCTCTCACAAGCTACAACAACCACCATCCTCTCCAAGAGAACAAGCCATATTGAATTGGTAAGGTGGTGGGCAACTTTCGCTGGCAACAAAAGGAATCAACGCAAGAATCGGCACAAAGGATTGATACCGTAGAAAAGTACACTCGAATAAGAGAATAGATGGGCTTGAGAGCAATCCGAACTTAAAATTGATAACCTATAGTATTCAATCACCAAGATCAACAAGTCGCTGAGGTACAAGAGAGAGGAGGTTTCCATCACAAACACTTCCAAATCCGATTCACGAGGTAGTGGTCATCCAACAATTCGAATGGATGAGGTTAAGGCCATAATAACTCCTTAGAAGTGGAAAGAGGTTGATCAACCCATGCCAAGCCCTCAAGAACTAAAAGCAGGAGAAGAATCAACCCGAGCATATTCTCCTAGAGGATTCAATGAAATACCGTATACCACCCCATTTCCACAAGCACTTAGATAAAGAAGAAGGCAACTCAACAAGCAGGCATTCTGAGGTTTTAAGGCAAGTGAAGGTTAACATACCCTTTACCGACGACCAAACAGTCCCCGCTTATGCAAAAATTTTCAAGGATCTTCGCACAATCAAAAAGGGATTAGGCATCGGTAAGAAGGCATTTCACCGAACATATCTATAATTCAAAGTAAATATCCTACAAATACAAAGATCCTCGGATCTCCCACACCAGCCAATATCAGGAATTGCATAGACAACCATTGCTTGATTTAGAGCCAAGCAGAACTCCACGTCGCATTCATCACAAGCACTAGGTTTGTGTGAACTTAAACCTACCAACATCACACTATCATCAGTCAGATAGACGCTGAAGATCCCAAAGGGGATAGTGTTGAGGATGTCCTTAGAAAATAGACAAATCTCTACTACCCAAGAGATTTTGTATGCTCGACACCGAGCCAATTCCTAAAGGAACCCAATCATGTACCAATCATCTTTAGGAAGACCATTTCTGCCACACCAATGCAATAATAAATTGCCGAAATGGAGTCGCAACTTACCTTTTGGTAACATGACTCGAGTTAAACATCTTTCATATGAACAACAAGCAAAATTTGTTAGAAACTGAAATCAAACATGAAAGTGTTTCAATCGGGTCATATGCAGAAAACAAAGTGCCTGTGGAATTGCAGGAGGACAAGATGGGAGATGAAGAAGATTTGTCTGCAACAACACCATAACTGCAAGCCAATCGCCAATTCAACCGCCATTTCGAGAACAAGCCACACCGCCACCCAACATCTCGAGCTGACTGCCACGCATGGGTCGAGGAGATCATCTCTCTCGACCCTCAGTACTCCTAAATTGAACTCGGTTCGGTGTTTTTTTTTTAAAAAAAACCGAATTGCAGTTCCAAAAATTTTATTTTCATTTTTAAGTTAATTAATTTTGTTAGTTTTAGTTAAGCCAAAATTTTTTAACTTAGCAAGCCATTTTGCAATTTTTAGTTCGTATTTTATAAGCATTCTAATATTAAATTTTAATTATAGTTTTGTAGTAAATTTTATTATAATAAGCATATTTCATATTATATTATTAATTAATTTCAAATTTTGGGATTTCGAGAGCAAAGAGAGCAATTACTGGACTGCTGAAAAGGCAAAGAGAGACCCTACGCCACAACGCCGCCTATATAAACAGGGGCAGGGGTCAATGTTCATTTCATATTCCCTCCCAGCGGCCCTCCCGAGCTACCCATTTCCACCGCGCCAAGCATCGCCGGAGTCACAAGGCACCAAGACCTCGCTCGCCACGCCCATCGCTATTCGTTTTGCACTACGTCAGACTTTCCGGGCCACCAGAAGCCGCAGCCTCGATCGGCTCTGATCGTTTCACAAATGCCAGAGCTACGCCTCAAGCAGCCGCGACGCTACCCCGACCGAGCCTTCAGCAGCTCTGAATTAACACAAGACGAGCCCCGTCTGCTCATCACCCACCCGAGCCTCCACCCGCTGTGGATACCCGTGTCTCTGGGCTCACCTACCAGGCCCCGCCCGCATCCGGTCTATCCTAGCCTCGCACCCTGCCGCCCGGCAGCCGATTTCAGCCATGGGCCTAGTGAGCCCGCAATATTTCGACAGCCGCATGGTTCGGGACACTGCGGGTCCCGCTCTTCTACCGCGGTGAGGATTCAAGATGCCCGAGAGAGGCCTCAAATTTCCTATCCCGCCTAAAGACCATCACCGGGCCCCCCGAGGCCGCACCGAGGAGCCTCCGATTCGACGCTATCGTGACATGACGCTGGGACCCTGCCCCATCACCCGGTGGCTCCCTGAGGAGAGTTGTGAGGCCCATTCTTCCGCAGGGCCTCCCACATCGGCTGCCCAGCAAGTCACATCATCTTCGCCCCGTCACCAAAGCCAGGCCAAAGGCTGAGGCGACTTCATCACCACGCTTGGCCGCCCCGCCCCTCGAGATCTCCGATACCACTATTCGTAGGGAACCCATTCAGTGGGAATGTGCGCACTCCACCAGGAGTTTCATCGTGAGTCATATTATGACGTCCCGCGCCGAGGGTCGACCCTAGATACCGAGTCTAACATGAGGTTGATCGAGGAGTATTCACTCCTACCTTCATGACCCCCTCAAAGAAGATATTGGTCCGAGAGTGGTGTTACATAGCTCTACCACCCATGACATCCAGTGGGGAGTGAGACATCCATGAGCCGCCCAAGATCGATGACCGCCCAGAGTACTCAGCAATCCGACATTTCAAAGAAATGCTAGGGCCTCGCGCATACCGCCGCGCAATTCGTAGGGATACGAGACGGGGCTCCACCCCGCCTGGCCGTGGAGATGGTCCGAGCACCGCGAGACACCACCGTTGGTCCAAGATTCTGACAGAGGCGCCCCGCCTCAGATGTCGCTGACACCAATTGCCTCAGATGAGCCTATTCCTCCTGGCAGCATTAAGTGTGCAGAGAGGACATCTCGAGGCGCCACGGACCTGGATTTGGTTCAGCCCTCTGAAGCCGGGTGATGGCCCCTCACAGCCGAGGAGTAAGGTCCATCTGGCGATTCCTGCACGAGCAGAGAGTCTTCCATTACTTATGCCGCGACTCCTATGTTACGTTCTCGAGCATCTAGGATTCCCAGAGGAGCCCAGGCTAGAGATGAGGGTCCGATGCCCCTTGGTCATGTCAGTAGAGCGGGTGATGACTATGCCCGTCTCTTTCCACATACGACCACAGATCCGCGAGGGAGGTACCGGGGCCCGGAGGGTCGAGGACCACCACACATGATATGCCCCCGCCCTCGAGCCCGAGGTACGCAGGACTCCCCATCTCCGCATCGTTTCACCTCTATCTCCTCTACGTGACTACATCAGCAGCTTGCAGCTGATACCCCCGACCATCCTTGTATTCAAAGACACCATTCGTTTCTGAGTATTAGCCATGGTGTCACAATGAGAGAGATAGTCAGCGATGGATGCTATCCGCTTCACTAGCTGGCCACACGCAACTCCAGATCCGAGGTCGCCCAAAGGCCATTCCATGTCGACACGACATGACCCACCTGGTCTTCTCATGTTCCTGGTCGAGAGAGGACCACACCACGCCCACGCTTGATGTTCGACAGCAGCCAGCAGCCTTCAGTTCACCACCACCACCACCACAAATAGCAGGCGTGGTTAGGTCTCTTTTATGATTTATAAAGTATCACTTTATCAACTCCGCTCTACCGATCTTGATTAGATTTATGTATTAGCCATAGTAGGCAAAGGATATTTTTGTGTTTAGCTTTGTATTCATGTATTGTGCTATTTTGCTATATCAAAAGCTATTCAGGGCTTTATATATACAAATTTTTTTGTACATATCATGTTTTGTGCCTTTACTAAATGTTTTTTCTTTCTAATCGAACAATCAATTGCCACTGACAATTGAATTGGCTTTCATGTTGGAAAATTGAATCACTATTTGTCTTCATGTTAGAACAAATTCATGCTTGAAACAATTTTTGGTCACTATAGCCTAAAAGATGCTCAACTTGAAATTTCTCCCTTATGCTAATTCACACACCGCATCTGCATTATTTCAATAGGTCAGAATTTTTTCGCTTCCTTCGCTTGCATACCATTTTAAGCATGCTGGGAAACCCAGACAGGTTTGTGTTACCCATACTTGAAGACTAATGTTGTCTTCCAAAAAGAAAAAAGAAAAGAAAAAGTAAAGAAACCCCGAAAAGAAAGAAGAAAAGACAAATAAAGTCGTGAAGTTTTGCCTTGAAACCCGCGAGCACGCCCAGGGTGTGCGGCGAAGCTCAGAAACCCTATGCCCTATGCCCCACTTGGTCGGGAGTCATCGATTTTGTGTTCACATGGTGATAGGTAGAGTCTAACTAATTGTAAAAGTTAATTTTCAAGTCATTCTGAGTCCGGCAGCTCTCTAGGAGTTAGTACTCGAGATCCTTTCGCTCGATGCCTCAAACCCACTGTCAGAGTCATCTATGACCTACATAATCTTAGACTTCGTGAAGTCGACTTTAAGCATTGCATCCTACAATATAGTTGAAAAGAAAGAAAAGTGTGACTAACCCTATCTAGGTTGTTCAATAAGGCCATGTCTGCTAGGCTGGGGGAGAGAACAAATTTGCAATTTATTGCTGAATCTGGTTACAAAAAGAACCATTAGACTTAGGTGGGAAATTCAAGCCGAGAATGATGGAACCACCAAATTCCAAATGGTTCTTGTATGGTTTTGATCTTTCATATATCGGTTTTCAAATTTGATTTCAATTTTTCAGCTTAAGGTATTGTTTATATGTACATAAACCTTTTGAATCATAACCTTTGAAAATCACCACATGCATCTCCTTTTATTTTGCATTGCTAAGGGACTCAGTAACAAGCTACCGGTGATCACAGTAAAATCTCGTCCCACTATGTTAAGAACGTCCTCAATGGTTCCTTTGGTATTTTAATAGACCTATCAGCGAGCGAAAGTGTGATGGAAGTGGGTTTCGGGCCACCCAAACCCAATTGCTTGTACATGTAATACGGCAACGCATTCACACTAGCTCCTGCCCAATGCTGCTTCCACGCCTACTCTCCAATATTCAATGCAGACTGCAGGACATCCCGGATCCTTATACACCTGAGTCTTGCTCTCTATAATGGCACTAATTGCTCGCTTAAAAGGCCTTTTATTTACATACATCTCTTTTTTACCGTGCACAAATCCAAGAATTTACAGTAGGAACCTCCGTTTAATCATATCGAGAGAGAATATCGACTTTCACTCTGTCGCACATTCCAACATTTCAGTTGCTAACGTATCGTTTCTTCTTTCTGAGAACCCGCGAAACGGAGGGGACATTCCACCTCTATCACTTTTCCTTGTCCACCGATTGTTCTTCCTCAAGTGGCTCGTACCTACCAATGGAGCCGACTCGACTGCTTTGATAATGTTGCTTTTAAAATACAACTACCTTAACTTCACTGGCCAGATTTAAGCCCCACGTCCTGCTTCATTCACCACTTTCTGATATTGTTGTGCCCCGAAAAGGAGCTTTCCTTTTTCGAACTCGTAATCGCTGATTAGACAGCTGAAATCTCCAAATGCATATTGTCCAATTCTCAAGAGTGAACTTCTACCGCTTCAATTTTCTGACTTAGTTTCACATTCAAAGACTCCTCGTTCTTTCACAACATGCTTACCACTCCATTTAGTTCGTGGATCGTCTGCTCAACAGAGAAGATAGTGGAGGCACTGGTTGTTGTATCAAGTGGAACCAAACCGCGATGTGCTCTTGAAGGCGTATACAAGGGGTTTGGATTTCCAAGGACAAATTCTGGACAATTCTCCAATTAGGTTATTAAGGTCACCACATGAGCATCTATGGGTGGTTTGACTAGACTTATAGCTGCATGCTCAAGGTTCTCGGGTAATTATTCAACAAAATCGAAGCAAGAAAATTGGGATGAAGATAGCTCATTTAACGCTTGGTACTCTGATGTTGACGCATGACATTACATGTGCATTTTAGCGGGAGTAGTCTTGTAGAAGAATTCACCTACTAGCATTACTCACCTGTCGTGGGAATCCTTCTTTCGTGCATGTAGGAGTATTCAAGAAGACGACGCTCACTAGAGGCCGCTTTTGAGAAGAAAGCAGACATGTGACTTTGATTATATATTTTTGTAAAAAATGTATGAAACATTCTGACTTATACATGTTTGTAAAGGAGGGTAATTAACTCTTAAAACTATTGTAATATAGTTGGTTATATTTTGATGAGTATGGATGTAGAGTCCGACGTGGCCATTTTTACTTTATGTTTGAGTCTCGGTGAGAGAGACACTCATTTTGTACTGAGACACTCACAATGACTACAAGTATTCTCATGTTGACGTTGTCAATGGACCGGCCTAGTCACAACCAAACCACACACATCTTAAATTTACCCTAAAATGGGGCAAAACCGTTAGGCCATTACGTAGCCCCTAGGAGTAAAATAAATGGAGTAAGAGGAAACTCACCTCTTTATAGTGCGCTTCAGGTTTTAGTCAAGCTTGGTCTTCACCAAGCATACCATTCCTTTTCCTCTTTCTTTTCCCTCTCTTGCTTTTCTTTTTTTCCTCTATTTTCTTTCCTTCCTTTCCCTTTCCTTTCTTTTCTTTCCTTCTTTTCTCTCCGTTCTGCTCTCCACTTGTTTGAACCCGCCCTATTTATAATATTCCAAACCCCTAGCATGTTGACACATGGCTTGCCATGTGCCACACACATGCCTTGCCATGGGCCACACACATGGTTTGCCATGTGTCACCCGACACCTGATGCCTCGTAATACGTGAAATTCCGACAGTCTCGGAATCCAACGAAATTCGACTAGGTAGCTAGATTTCGCGAAACGATTCCAACGGTGAAATCCATTTCATCATCCAAGATCTAGAAAAATCTCACCGATAAATTACCGTTTTGCCCTTTTTATGAAAAATTTAAATTTAAATTTTTCACTAGTTTTACACTCTCCCCTTTAAAAGCACTGTCCAAAATTCTACGTATAATCATATACTCAATACTGTTCTAAGGAGGTAATAACTCTATCTCGATCATAATTTATGATGACCCAATGTGTCATTAATCACCATTTCGAGGATTATCATCAACCTGACCTATTCATGATCCTTCATTCACCAGAGTAGAGGCCAACACTTAACTCACAATTTTGACGTATCCAGTCAACCCTCACCCTAGTTCCTAGGGGAGAATTCCCAAACAACGACTTTTCCAGAGGTCTTAACCTCCAAGTTTAAATCTATCACATAAGATGCAACAATAATGAATATGATGCATACGAATTTAAACAATAATTTCTAATAATAAGCAGAGTAGAAATGTATCCGTGATATCTAGCTTATCTCGCACGCCTCACTCCCTCGCGGTACCATAGGTAGACATGCCCCTCGGTCTCCGGTCTCGCCCCGAGCCCCTATCCTCGACCCCACCCATGCCCTAGCCAATATACACATGTCTTGCTGTCAAGGTGCTTCAAGGTAGCACTCATAACTCGAAACTAGCCTCGACCCATAACAGGTGAGAAAGAACAAACTGTATTGGTGCCTGTCCCACCGATGTTTGGGACTACGGTGTCCCATATCCTTGGATCTCGCCTCAGGGCAATCCCACTGCGGTTCAGTTGGTGACAAGAGAAACATATCATCAAGCCTACCGACCCAAGATCCTGCCCCGGCCTCAACCATACGAGGCCCCGCATTGAATGTCCTTGTGGAATAGGAAGTCCTCTGGGCTTCTTCCTCGAGCTCGAAGAAGGTCGATCCTCCTTCCTCTTTCTCTCACTAGCACCAAAAAAAAGATTCTGACGCCCGGCATCAATCTCTCTCTATACCATAGTCAGGTCGACCATGCAGTCCATATACTACAAGAGAAGTCCCGCAATCTTGCCCCGAATGGACAACTTCACACCATCCTCAAATTTCTCTCGACTCGCCATATCCGTGGCCACATAATCATCCCCTAAATCATAACTTTTGTGAACTTAGCCACGTATTCGAGTACTATCATGGATCCCTGTCTCAACCCAAGAAACTCCCAAGCCTTGGCATACCTAGCCGATGCTAGGAAAATTTTTCTCATAAAGAGGTCTCGAAAATCTCCCCATGTCATTACCTCCAAATTTCTGGAGGTCTTCACCCAGTCCTACCACACCTAGGACTCACCCTCTAGCTAGAATGTTGTTGATGAGTGTCTAAAACACTCATGTCATCCCCGCATCCTTACTATGATTTAGTTCTATTTTATATATTAATAAGTGCATTATTGCTCGATATATGATTTTTGGATTTTGTGTGCATTGTAGGTGAAAATGGTGGTTTTCAGAAGCTTTTTGGAAATGCGAAGAAGAAGAAGTAAAGACTCCATGGCCACCGCCACGACGCTGGCATTACTGCATCGCCCAACATCGTGACGCTGCAATGTCGCGACATTTGGCTGATAGAAGAGAATAAAAGCACCATCTCAACGTCACGCGATTCCGCATCATAATTATAAAAGCACGAGACCCAATTTTAGATATCATGACAGACGAGGAGCACAAACTAAGCAGAGCAAACCCAAGAGATTGAAAGACTTGTGTTTTGTAGTTCTCTTTCTCAAAACCACAATGATTTAAAGAACTATGCTTGTATTAATTTCAATATGTTCTAGATTTATTTCTGTGGCTTCATTAACCCCCGCTTCCTGGGCTGTAATGGATTAAGTGTAAATCTAATCTTATTTAGTTTATTTATGATTTATATCGATCAGTTTATGTCCGTGGTTTATTTTCATGGTGATGTTCAATAACATCGTATGATCTTGCTAGGTATTCGAGATCGAGAGATATTAAGGGAATTCCAAGGATATGAGTAGAGCTACCTCGTTAATCACAACGTAGATATCCCGATCTCGAGGCGGCGATTAGGGTTTGAGCATTTAAGCTGCTGAGTCTAGGGTCGGGTAGAGATAAATCTAACCCTACCGCGAGATAGCGAATATACTCGAGAGAGGATATCTCAGATGCACTATCACCCCATCATTGAGAATTCATTACTGGGATCACAATTCCTTCTAGTACACCATCAAATGTGTAAGGTGGGGAGGCAAACCCTAGTTTTCAAAAAAAAAAAAAAAAAGTAATTTCACAAGTTATTTAGATTTAGTTTTAATTCTATACATTAATTAGAATTTCATTAAGAGTTTAAGTCCAGATAATATCGTAGGGCCAATTCCAGTAATCAATGCACTTCTCCCTGTGGATCGATATCCATACTCAGTACAATTATATTATTTCTGATACAACGCTGCGGCACTTGCACATAAGCGCTTTACCCAATTTATACTAGTCACACATCACGCTTTAGCGCTATCAAGTTTTTGACACCGTTGCCGGGGAGAAGTTTTTGTGTTAATACTGACAATAGTGCAATTAGATATTACTCTGGAATTTTATTTTATTTTATTTTATTTTGTCTATATAAGTGCTTGTAATTTGGTCTTTGCATTCATGCGTGTGATTATAGTGAAAGTTATTGTGAATGTATGCGAAGACAGGATCAAGTTGAACTACTTCCGTTTGATCCTGAACTAGAAAGAACCTTACACCGATTACGCAGAGAACAAAGAGAAGCACATCAAAGAAATATAGAAACTATGCAGAAAAATGAAGGGCAAGATCAAGACCAAGAACAAAACGAGCCGCAAGGGGGTCATAATGGGAATAATGGTAGGAATTATGCGCCCATGCCATTTATACAGCCAGATGATTGATTCGTGCCACAGTAGGTGTTATGAATCAACAAAATTTATAACCTAATTACTCCCATCAGAAGGCACCATCGCAAAGATAGCGGTTTCCAGGACCGAACACGTGGATGGGTTTTCTTCAGATCAAATGATTTACGTGGGCTCAAAATGGTGAATTTGTTTTGGATTTTAGATTCAGGTAAAAAGGAGTTGATGTCAGGAAATTGAAAATAAAACGAAATAAACTAAAATAAAGTGTAAAAAGAAATCCTCAAGCAAGGTCATTAGGTCAAGTTGGATAGGTTACAAAGAGGTCCACTGTTCACTCGTCAGGATGACCTATAGTCAATTCCCGAACCAGATCTTCATTTAACTTTAAAAACTAAACCCTAATAATTTTCCTTTTCATATAAAGCATTTATTTAGCATTTATGGTTCCTACAATGAAAATCTATCACCTTAACCCATCCTACAATGATTCGTAAAGGGCAACTAATGAATCTTAGCGGATCTAATAATAAGCATCCACTGAACCCTACAAAATTACTTCAAGATCGATCAATGAGATGCACCACGTGAAAATATAACCCCCTTAACCTACCTTTAGTGGCTCAGAATACAACTAATGGATATTAGTGTATCTAAAGCCAAGAATACACTAACCCTAAAATCTTGCCAAGTATCACAAAGAAAGTACATCAAAGAGCTTTAAACCTAGAGTTGCAAATTGGGAACCAAATGTCAAAACCCGTCATGGAAAAACAAAGGAACAAATGCAACCTACTTCCCTGCCTAGCAACCCTCTTCTTCAAGGGATACGAGACTTTAGCCAAACATCCTTGAATGTCATACTTAAAGGAGGTTTCGGTTTCCTAGAAAGGGAGAGAAAATGGGAGAAAAGGAAAGGCCAGGGAAATTCTCTCTGGTCCACCGTCTCTTATTGTCGGCGGATCGATCTAAAGCTTGTACGTACCGAGGCTTATATAGGTGTCACAGATAGGAAATTACCAAAAAAACAAACCAAAAGCTAAGCTTACAAGGATACCGAAGAGAAACAAGAAATTAAATAAAAACACCAAAGCTGTCAAAAGCAAGTGAACAAATGCTGAGGGGCAATTATAGTCGAAAGAATCAAGAGAGTATGCAGAAAGTGGTCTTCTCCATCTCCCATAAATTTTGTCAGGCTCCATCTGTTGCATTTTCTACTCTTTCTTCCTTTCCGGTCTCCGATCTACAATGCCGAGTTTGACTCGAATTCTTCTCGTGCTTGGATCGACCAACAATTACATAAATAGCTTCTGAAAACTACAAAATTAGCCACAAATGCGCGATCGCAGAATAGTAGGGACCTTAATGTAAAATCTGGTTAATTAGAATGATTAGCACACAAAAAGCACTCTCAAAACCTATAATAAATAGGTTCAAACAAGACTTTTTTCGCACTAATCAATGATTCGCTTATGTTGTTAAGAGTTCGCCTAACACCTACGCTTGTTCGGGCCGCTCATCCGAAGACCTCCCATTTAGGCAAACAACTTAGTCATTGCGCTGACTCCTCAGATATGCTTCTTAACATTTGTTCCCACAGACGCCAAGTGAGAACTGAATATGCACCTAACCAACTTATCGGCATGTGACACCATCAAGTACAATGGGGTGATCAAGAGGCGCCGACCGGATTGTTTCTCGCTCACTAGTGACGAGCTAAACGCTTTAGCCGATGAGTCGTACCACCACCCATTACTATTGAATGACTTGGTGCAAAAGTTCCTGACAAAGTTCTTCCCAGCCATAAGATTGCAATAATCGGTGCAAGAGACTTCAATACTTTAGACAACCTGAGGGAGAGAAACTGGCCAAGCATGGGAGAGATTTCATGAATCATATGAGGTGTCCACACCACAGTCGTAATTCGTAATGATGCAATTCCACACCTTTTCTAACGATTTGAGGGATGCGACCATAACAGTTATAGATGCCTCAACAGGGGGTGCATTGATGAAGAAAACTATGAACCAAGCATATGAAATCCTGAAGGATACAACTACTAACAACAATTAGTGGCCTAGTGACGGATTATTAATCTAGCTATCAGGAGGCGATAACGAGGTCCTCAAAGAACTGCTACTCATGTCACGCAACTCATGAAACAAAATTTCACCGAACAACAAGGTATCGTGAAATGCCGCAGGACCGTATTCATAGGAGTTATGTGAATTATGTGGAGGGCAACGTAGTAGTATGGAATGTCACTCGGGACAGCAAATAGTAGAGCATACCCAATATGTGTCGAGGTTTAATCAACCATAACAGCAGGGTCAGTATGGGAGCAATAATTATCATAACCAGAATCAGGGCAAAGGGTGGCGTAATAACCAAGGTAGTCAGAATTATAGATGGAGGAACAATCTGAACAACCTGCCACCACCCCGAGTGAGCGAACCGCCACCAGAAAATGGACTTGGAACAAGCCCTTGCTCAAATGCTTACTTCTCATACCGCCTTTATGAATGAGACGAAGGCGAATATGCAGAACTAGGCCACCTAATTGAACAATCAGGCAGCATAGTTGAGAAACCTGGAGTTGCAAATGGGCCAAATGGCTAATATACTGACTGAGAGGGAGCAAGGTTCCTTGCCAAGCAATTTAGAGAAAAACCCTAGTAGTGACGGTAGGGAACATGTTAAGGTTATCACGTTAAGAAGCAGAGAGCTACCACACCTGGGGCCACCACCAAGAAAAGAGAAGAGGAACCGAGGAATGAATAGTTCACTGGAAGATCGGGAGGCAAGGGGAGTGTACCTAAGAGGAGAAGCTAACGACACCAGATGGGAAGAAAGAGGCTGGAGAAAACAGCTGGCGCCTGACCATATCCCTAGCTGAGGCAGGGTATTTAAATTGACAAGGCTTACTTTAAATTCATGGAAGTGAATAAGAAATCGTATGTCAACATTCCATTCGTAGATGCATTAGATCATATGCCCAGCTACGTCAATTCATGAAAGATATACTATCCAGGAAAATAAGGTTATTAGAATTTGAGACATTGAATCTTACTGAGGAGTGTAGTGTTATACTTAAGAGGAAATTTCCACATAAGCTAAAGGATCCAGGCAATTTCACAATCCACTATAAGATAGGGAACTCGATCTTTGAGAGAGCCTTATGTGACTTGGGAGCTAGTATTAACCTCATGCCTTTATCCATTTTCTGATGAATAACAGGTGAAGGGGACTTACACGGCCACTCCTACAACTGGCAGATAAATCATTGAAACATACTTGGGGAGTGATAGAAGATGTGCTAGTAAAGGTAGACAAGTTATCTTCCTAGCTGACTTTATAGTGTTAAACATGGAGGAAGATAAATAGATACCCATTATACCGGGCATACCATTTCAGCAACTGGTGTGGCTATGATTGATGCGTAAGGAGAGCTTCGAAACTAAGAATGTAGATGATGAAGCCTCGTATTTAGTGTTTAACGCGGTGAGGCATCCAAGGAGAGCGATGCATGCTTTATGATGTGAGGTAGTAGAGAGGCTATAAGGTTTCCAGCCGCAGTGGTTTGATCGACCCCTTCGAGGCTAGCCTTGTGCAAAATGCTAAAGAGGAACTAAGTGAAGAGGCCAAAGAGTATGTGAAGTGGATGGACTCCTTCCAGCAGAACAGGAGGAAGTATTATGATCCGTTAGGAGAGAACACTCAAACTTCTCAGCTAGTCCCTGCTGAGCAACCGCCATAGTTGGAGCAAAACCACTCCTTAGTCACTCGAGGTATGCATACCTAGGGAACTCAACCCTACTAGCTATCATATCAAAGATCTCCGACAAAGAAGGGAAGAAGAGAAGCTTTTTAAGAGTGCTTCGAGATCCCAGAAAGGTACTACTGGGTCTTTACCGACTAAGGACTGGCCTCCATGTGTATGCACTGGATCCTATTTGAGGATGGGCACAAACTGTCAGTAGAAGTTCAGAGGATACTAAACCCGACAATGAAGGAAGTGGTAAGAAAAGAGGTATTGAAGTGGTTAGATGCAGGAGTGATCTACCCCATCTCAGATAGTTCGTGGGTAATCCCAGCATGTTTGTTCCAAAAGGGAGGACCACAACATACCGACCGAGAATACCACACCGCTACCTTTCTCGAATAGCTTATAGGTGGAGGATTCCGCATGTATCATCGAAATTAATTAAGGCAACTATAAAATATCATTTCCCCACTTCCATTCCTCGATCGGGACGCTAGACTGGTCACAAGGTACGAGTATTATTTGCTTTCGATGGGTATTCAAAGCTATAATCGTGATCACTATATCACTAGAGGACCAAGAGAAAACAAAATTTACGTGCCTGTATGGTACGTTTGCTTTTAGGTGAATGCCCTTTGGGCTATGTAATGCACCAGGCACGTTTCAGCACTGCATGATGGCCATATTCTCATACATGGTCGAGAGAATAATTGAAGTATTCATGGATAATTTCTCTTTGCTAGGGAAATCTTTTGATAATTGCTTGGAGAACCTGAGACATGCAATCGATAAGATGTGAGGAAACCAACTCAGGTCGACCGAAAAGTGTCACTTCATGGTGAAGGAAGGCACCGCATCGGGCACCGATATCGAAGAGGAATCGAGGTAGATAAGAGCTAAGATTGAAACAATAGAGAAGCTATCGCCTCATCTTAAGCACAGAACTCAACACCCGGAGATTCAGCATTTCCAAATAGCTAAGCCTATCGACCGCTTGCTCAAGGAGCGCCTTTGAGCCTGATGATCGCGCCCGAAAGCGTTCTTGTTTTCAAACAAAAATTGGTATAAGTACCTATCAGTAGTAGCACCGACCGAATATTCCTTTAAACTAATGTGTGATGAGCGACTACGCGCAGGCCATGCTAGGACAAAAAGGATGTAACATTTGCTATCTATTATGTGAGTCTGACGTTGAATGATGTGCAAACAACGATAAATAATTGAAAAGGACTTCGGCTATTGAATTTATAAGCACAAGTTCCAAATTGCACTTAATTGGTAACAAGGTAATAGTGCACACCGACCTTTCAACCATAAAGTACTTGATGAATAAGAAGGATGTGAAACCGAGACTGATAAGGTGGGTGTTACTACTTCAGGAGTTCGACCTAGAAATTAAAGATAAGAATGGGATTGAAAATCTAGTAGCCGACCACCTTTCATGATTAGAAGGGTCGAGTAAAGAAATCTAAATCAATGATGATTTCCCTGATGAACAACTCTTGGCAATTGAAGACAAAGAGCCACTCGTGGTTTCATGGATTTTAGAACTACTTGGTAGCAAGAGTGCTCCCCATAATTTATTATCAAAGAGAAGAAGAGATTTTTGCATAGCTGTGAAAGACTACTACCGGGAGTGAACCCATCCTATATGTTACTCAGCCGACTAGGTGATAAGAAGATGTGTCCCAGAAGAGGAAATAGAAAGTATTCTAACTCATTGTCATTGATGGGCTGATAGTGAGTGTGTAAAAGTTAAAATAAATATTCAGACAATACAAGTATACGCGTCGAGTTCACATAGTGTAGTGGCTAGTCAAGTGTCGTTCCCATGAAGAGAAGTTTGCTGAATATTGGCTTAGTAACCTAGATAATATTTGGATCCAGTCTTTGATTAGTGCCCAAAAAGTGCAATTTTGAACCCTATTCAGGATAGGTTTTGGGTGCTTTTTGCGCACTAATCATATCAATTAAGCCAATTGATATGTGCAGGTCCATTTAGTTCCACTAATACCATTTCTTGAGCTTGTTTTTGGTGATTTCAGAGAGCTATATTCTCAACCACTCGTGGTTTAAGTTGATGATACTATATGTGCCTGATGTCGAGGAAACACTGTTTTCAACCATCCAAAAATATCAAAACTCGCTGTGGAATCAGTAATGCGATGAAGAAAGAGTGTCGATGATGCAAAGGGTCATGAGCAATTCCAGAAATTTCTGCCATGATTGCGAAAATTTCATTGGATTGCAAAAATTTTCTACAACCATACGTAAAATTTCGCTAAATTTCGTCATTCTCTGTACTTCACAGGCTAGCTTAAATTTGCTTAGGTTAGGCTAACTGGCTAGGGTTAGCGAAATTTTCGCTATCCTAGCGAAATTCTCCTGCATAGCGAAATTCCTGCCCTTGTTAATTTTGTGTATTTGTTCCTAAACGACCACGTTTTGGTGTATTACCACCTTGTCCCTTGTATGAGCCAATATTTTAGGCTTTCAGATTAATTTCTGGGTGGCCTATAGTCTCCCATAATTTTGTGAACCCCAGTAACTTTTAAGCAACTTTGATTTCAAGAAGGAATTCATACCTTTCATTTTAGGTTTGCTTTTCTTCCTCTCCTCTTTCTTTCATTTTCTAGGCTGCCAAACACTCCTTGAGGATGACAACTCAAGGGATGCTTCGCTAAGCCTCATAGCCTTGGAAGTTACAAGGTCATGTAGCTTGGCTCAGTCACGTGTGTCAGTCTCTCATGTTTTAAAATGCTACATCGATTTATGGCTCCCAAATTTTCCAAACTAGGGTTTAAAGCCATTTAATGTCATTACTTTTGGTTAATACTTACATAAAGCGAGGGCACAAAGGTATACTTATTGGTAGATGCACTTATTCTTGGGATGGTCTTTAATGAGCCACCGAAATGAGGTCGAGTGTTAGGCTTTAAACCGAAAGTGGGCTAAGAATGCATGTTACCTGTCGACTCAAATAGAGTGGTTCTAGGTTAGGTTTATAGTTAAACAAAGATCCCGCTATGGCTCGACTATAGGTCGCCGGCCATAATGCTGGCGACATAACCCGAGGACAATTTGTTAACCCCATGTTATCAAGCTAGTGACCTAAACCTTCAAGGTTACCATTTCACACTTTATTTTAAGCCACATGCTTAGCCAAGAAACAAACAACCCTACCATGAAAACAAATCCAAAATCCAAACAAAAAAGGGGTCACTATTTTCATACACTGATAATCATTCCTTGTGATGAAACTCATCCCCGTGTTCGAATTCTAGACCGCTATGCGTTGCAAGAGTTTGACCACGACAAGAGGAGGAACATAGGAAATAAATTTTGCTGATTCCGCCACCCCAATGCGGCATGAACAAAACGGCTGTCGATGGTGCCAACCACGTTTGATATAAAAGAAGTGTACTTGGTAATCAACATTACAAGTGTAGGTGACCTTTAAATTCTTTTTGAATTTATCAGAACTGAAGTTTTCACTACTTTGCGCTATACATCGATCGCTTTTGTTTTGCATACAAATATTTATTTTAACTAACACTAACCTTTTGCCAAGTTTGTTGTGGGTCTAAAATTGTGTAACGTGTTTATGCACCAATGGGATGAGACACTCAGGTAGACATGAGAACACATACCACCTGAACAAGGTTGTGAAGTCACAGTAATAATAAAGTGAAAAAACATGGAACCCCTACCAAGAACAACAAAGTCGCAGGTACACCAGCGTTGAATCCAACAAATTCATGATCAATGAGGGATCACATATTAATCTCCTAGAGTTAAGTGTCTCTTCCTCGCATCATACCCCACGAAGATGTAGCAGTTGAGGCCCTATTTTGTGCTCCCTACTCCCCACATATCAGCGGTATGGAAAATGAAACCCATACACTCATATTAGGATTTGAGGAAGTTTGCATTACCTTAAGGAAGGTATGATGGACATGGATTCATGAAGTTGGGGCATTTCCACCGACCCTCAAGGACAAGGCCAAGATATGGCTTAACCCACCGAGGCCCAACCATTAGAAATAATGACAGAAGGTATTTTTGAAGAATCTTCAAGGCTCCACAAGACTAACAATTTGAAGAGACAAATCTACAGATTTGCTGCTCTTGACAATGAGAGGTTCTACCAATGCTGGGAGAGATTCATGGAGACAATAAGTGCTTGTCCACATCATGGCTGACACTTGACAGCGAACCACTTCTATGGTGGTATGTCTCCGCTACGGCTACCTATCGAGACCATGTGTGGGGAGATTTTCGAGCAAAGCATCCCGATGAAGCCATGGATTTTTTGAACTACGTGGCTGAAACTTCTAAGGGTTGGGATGAGCCAAACCCGAGAGAAATGGAAAAAATAAGGCCCTCAGCCAACCCTAGGGGAGGAATTTATACACTTTCAGAGGACATGGAAATGAAAGCGAAAATATCAACCCTAGCTAGGAAAGTGGAGGAGCTAGAAGGCAAACGACTCCATGAGGTGCAAAAGGATCAAAATCCCGCACGTGCCAATCCATGCACCACTCAAATTCACCGCCCACCCGTAAGAACAAGATCCTATGGCCCCTTCAAAGTGGAAGGATTTGATGTCGCACATGCAAATGCCGTGAGGTCACAAGCCACCACAACCTAATGCCCATATGGGAATACTCTACAATCACCCCGATAATCACCCCAACCTCTCCCCGAAACCTAATCCCGCCTATGCTCCCTCAGATGCCAAAACCACGCTTTGTTCCACTCACCACAACCACACCATCCTCCTCCCGTGAACAAGCCATATTGAATTTGAGTAAGGGGCGGTAGGGAAACTTGGTGGGAAGAGCAAAAGGGGATCAATGTACAACTAGCACAAAGGATCGGGAGCACTGCAGAGCACACTTAACAAGAGAATAGATGTGGGCTTCGAGAGCAATCTTAACTAGAAATGACAACCTGAGATTCAATCACAAAGATCAACAAATTGCTGGAGGTACAGAGGAAGGTTTCCTTCCCAAACATCAAGCAAATCCGAAAGGAGTCCATGAGGTAGTTCATCCAAAGAAAGCAGAATGGATGAGGTGAAGGCAATAATCACTTCTGAGGGCGTGGAAAAGAGGTTGACGCCCATGCCCAAGCCTCGCCGAGGAAACCAAAAGGAGAAGAATTAGAGCGTAACACATTTTCCTCACAGACCACCTAAGCACTGCATGCCACCTCCATTTCCACAGGCATTAAGAAGTAAGAAGAAGGCATCCCAAAGAAAGTATCCTAGAAGTCCTAAGGCAAGCGTGCGAAGGTGAACATACCCCTTGACATCATCAAACAAGTCCTCGCCTATGCAAAGTTTTCAAGCACCCAGACAATCAAGCAGCGGGTCAGCACGAGAAAAAGGCATTTTTAATCGAACAAGTCATAATCCAAAGCAAGAACACGCCAAATACAAGGATCCGTGATCCCCACAATTTCGCTAATATCGCGGGATCAGATAGACAACCACCGGCTGATCTAAATTAAGTAGAACTCATCATCATTGCACGCTGTACAAGCAGCTAGGGTTCGATGAGCTTAAACCTACCAACATCACTCTATCATCGTCGATCATCCATGAAGATCCCTAAGGGGATAGTTGAGGATGTGTTGGTCAAGGTAGACAAATTCTACTACCCAGTAGATTTTGTAGTGCTAGACACCGAGCCAATAGAGAATGGGCCAAATCATGTGCCAATTATCCTGGGAAGACCATTTTTGGCCACTGCCAATGCAATCATCAATTGCCGAAACGGGGTCATGCAACTTACTTTTGGCAACATGACATTGGAGCTGAACATATTTCACTTGAATACCAAAAACAAGCTGGTGGAAACTGAAAATCAAGTGACTGATGAAGTTTGTTCAGTTGGTCATAATGCAGGGAAGCTGAATGTCCAAGAATCAGAGAATAGATGACCAAGTTGACGAAGGTGTTTTGGTATTAAGCACAAGAGTCACCAGGCAATGTTCACCCAGACCACCTGGAAAGAAAATCAACCATGGCAAATCTAACATCAAAGCTGCTGCACAAACCACTGCAGGGGTTAAGGAGATTCTCCTCTTTGACCCTCCATGAGTAATTTCAGGACTGGCTGGTTTCGTGTTCATCAAACCAAATTGCAAATTAACAATTTTTGGTTTTATTTTTATTTGGTCAATTTCATTAATTTTGGCTATTTTTAGTAAGTTTCCGACTAGTAGCTTCAAGTAATTTTGACTTAATATTATTTATTTTATATTAAATTTTTAGATATATTTTATATAATTATTTTTTAGTATTATTCTAATTTTAATGCTGAAAATTCAATCGGCAGTACAGCTTAGCTATTATAGCTTAAAAATGCCAAGTGACTGTTTCATACTAACCGCTTATAAAACGGCTGCCAGAGGGTTTTTTTTCAAGAACTTCATCTTCTTCCCTCCCCAACCACTGAGCTCCCGAGCCATCACCGTTGTCTCCCGCAGCCGCCCCGTTCGCGCCCCACCACCCAAGACCGCCCATCACTATCACGCCCGAAGTTACACCCGCTCGCCGACATCGAGCCTCGGATCGAGCCACCGCACACACAAGAGCTACCTCCAGCAATCGCCGCCCCTCATCAGGCGCTGCGGCTTCCCGTGCCTCGGTCCAAAGATCATTCACGCCTCAGAAAGTGTTCCCACGCCTGTACCCAAAGGCGCTTCCATCGCCCTCGTGCCCGACCCCGTGTCGCCCCAAGACACCAGCTTTCATTCTCAGTCAACATTTGGGTCGGCCGAGCCCGCCTGTCCTCCCACTGGGCCGCACATGGTGAGCACTGCAGGTGGGCTCCGCCGCCAGCTCCTGTCAGTTCAAAGACTCCCGAGCTGAGGAGCAGTCCGCATCCGGGCCTCCGCACAGCCGCTCCCCGAGGCGTACCCCCCGAGGAGGCCTGTGGATTTCGAGATACCGACACCCGACGGGACCCTGCCCCTTCACCCGCCAATAAAGGAGATCCGTGAGGGCCCGAACTCTCTGCCGGGCCCGCACCAGACCTGGGAGAGTCCCCATCCCCAGCCACAACCACGCCTACTACATCGCCGAGAGGCGACCGCCTCGCTATCGCTGTACCGAGGACAGGAGGCCTCTATTCGCCTGCACCCTATCCCTGGAATGGGCTTCACTCGAGAGACTTCCATGGGGAGTCATACTACGACGCTCCTTGGCTACCGATGATGATCCCAGATTCAGGACTGATGACCGATCGAGCACTACTCCCTCGTCACGACATTTGAGGCGTCCCACTGCCCCGAGTGGTTCTAATAGCTTACCACCGGAGGACTTCCTAAGCACCTAGTCCAGCTCGAGCTCCTAAGCCACTATCGACGATCGCCCAGAGAGTGCTTTTGAGCACGACATATCGGGCCGCGTCAGTCTCAGATACCGCAGCCACTCCGAGGCGATGTGGATCACCCCACCCACACACGAGTGGGAGATGGTCCGCAGCCTAGCTCGAGACACCACCGCTGGACCCGCATTATTCGGGAGGCAAACTCCCGCCATACTTTATTGATCATCCGTCATGACCACCTATTCCCACTCAACACCACGTGACAAATAGGGGGCCATCCTCGAGGCTCAGACCGATCTCTCAGGGATCTCCGGTTCAGTCCCTCCGAGTCGTGCGATGACCTCCCCACGCATTTCTTGAAGACAAGGTCCACCGCAAGGGCCCTGTTTGGAGGAGAGTCTACCCTGCCGATGCCACGACTCGAGCCGGTCCCGAGCACCTCGGGCTTCCTGACGAGCCCTGATAGAGAGGGAGGATTAGATGCCCTCTCGGGTCCCGGTCGATGGAGCGAGCGATGAGATGCCGATATCTTTCTCCTCCAGCCAGCCGGGACTGTGATGAGGTGCCGACGAGGAGCCGCAGCACGCCTGCAGAGAGATAGCCGTACCCGAGCCCTGAGGTGCGTGGTGAGTCCAGCCTGCATATGTCTCCCTCCATCTCCCTCCTCCACCTACTTCACCGGGCAGCCTCGCCGATACTCCAGCCCATCTTATACGTAATCGTAAAGATTCACCCGAGCATGTTCATGCCGCATCAAGGAGCCAAGAGGAGTTATGGATGCCGTATGTTCATCGGCCGCTACCCAGCAAAGATTGAAGATTCGAGTCGCTCGAAATGAGGCCACTGGTCATGTCATGCCATGCTCCAGCGCATCATGAGTCACCCGCTCTCCCGCATGTTCCCCGAACATCGAGATAGAGCTTTCAAGAAGAAAGAAGAAAGCGTACAAAGAATTCTTTAGACATGCTGGCCACAAAGCAAAGAAGAATGGCTTCGATCCACCACCACCACGAGATTGCAGATCGCACTGCCCTCTAACTTCCTATCCCTATTATATGTCTGCTTACCGGGAGGAAAAGTTAGAGGTAGGAGTGTCTTCTTTTATGTTTTTGTATAGTTTTCAGCATTATCAACTGCCTACTAATTTTGTGTAGGATTCATGTAAAGAGCTTACAAGAAAGGATACTTTGCATGCTTCAGCTTTGTTATGCATGTACTAGCCATTTTGGCTATATCAAAAGCTATACAAAGGTTATATACACACATACCTTGCATATCACTTATGTCTCCACTTTTGTGTATCCATTTTTGTTTTCAATTGGACAATTGAATTGCTTTTAATTGGACAATTGAATTGCTTTTAATTGGACGATTGAATTGCCTTTAATTGGAAAAATGAAACCCTGTATGTTACCTTAATGTTAGAACAATTCCATGCATGAGTTAGTTTTTGGTCAATTGAATTGTTAACAGTTTCAACCTTGAACATTCTCCCTTGAGCTAATTCACACACTGCACACCAGATTGTACCAATAGGGTATGAACATAAAAATTCTTTCGCTCTTACAAAGCCGGCCTTAGGCATGTTGACAACCCATGATAGGTTTGTGTTACCCATATTTGAAGACCAATGTAGTCTTCCAAAAAGGAAAAGAAAAAGCAAAAAGAAAAAGAAAAGAAGAAAAAGAAAAAGAAAAATAAAAGTCGTGACGCTTTGCCTTGAAACCCGAGCACGGTCCGAGGGGTATATGGCGAAGCCTTAAGTCTCGGGATGCCCTAAGCTCCACTGGGTCAGGAGTCATCGACTTAGCGTTTCGCCACCGTGGATAGGTGGAGCTTAACGTATTGTAGGTGCTTTGCACTAAATCATACGGAGTCCCAGAAGCCCGAAGAGTTTGGTCACGTGATCCTTTGGCTTGATGCCCTAAACCTTAATTGGTCGGGAGTCGCTGGACCCTCGTTACACGGACCCTGGGTGAAGCTCTGCTTTTAAAGATTGCACTTACATTATAGTCAAATAAAGAAAGAAGAGGTAGCTAACTCTATTTAGGTCGCTCAATGGGCTTTAAGGCCATGCCAAGAGCGAGGTTGGGGGAGGAGATAATTTTACACTTTATTGTCTAACTGCTATATTAAGAACCATTAGACTTTGTGGAAATTCAGTCGAGAACCATGGATCCGAGGTCGACCTAAACTCGTTTACGGTTTTTGTTCTCATACCTGGGCTAATTGTGGTATCAATTATTCATTTTAAAGGTAATGCCTATATGTACATACACCTTTTTGAATCATATACACTTTTTGTAAATTCACAGCATGCATGTCCTGATTATTTTAGCATTGCTAAAGGACTAGCAATACGTTTGGGTTGGGGGTGTGATTGCGCGGTCATGCAATTTTGAACCCTATTCAGATAGGTTTCTTGGGTGCTTTTTGCGCACTAATCTCATACTTCTCAATTAAGCTAATTGATATGTGCGTGTCCATTTAGTTCCACTAATACCATTTCGAGCTTGTTTTGGTGATTTCAGAGGGTTTAAGGCACCTCAACCACCGTGTTTAAGTTGATGACACATATGTGCCTGATGTCGAGGAAACACTTGGTTTTCAACCATCCAAAATATCAAAACTCACTGGAATTGAAGGCAATGTGATGAAGAAAGAGTGCTGGAGGATGCAATACAATGAGCAATTCCAGAAATTCGCCATGATTGCGAATTTTACTGATCGCTAAAATTTACAACCATAAATGGTAAATTTCATAATCCCAATAAATTATTCAAGAGGTTATTTAAATTTCGCTAGCTAGCTAAATTAATTATGCCCAGCTAAATTAAACTACTCAAGATATCTCACATGACTTCGCTAGGCTAGTTTAATTCTTCGCTTAGCCAATGAATTAGTTACAGCGAAATTTTTCAATTTCGCTATCTCTGAAAAATTTCGCTATCTCTCGTATTTACATTTAGTTTCATAGGTTAGCCAATGCTATCCTGTTAAAATTCTCCCATAGCTAAATTCCCGCCTCGTTAATTTTGTGTATTTATTCCTAAACGACTACGTTTTTGGTGTATTACCACTATTCCTTTGTATGAGCCAATATTTTAGCTTTCTCAGATTTTCACACTTTAGCGGCCTATATAAGCCCCCATGATTTTGTAACCCTAAGCAACTTTAAGCAACTTTTGATTTCAAGAAGAATTCCCAGCCTTTCATTTTAGGGTTTGCTTTTCTCTCTCTCCTTTCTTCATTTTTCAGTCAGCCAAACACCCCCTCGAGGATGACAACTCAAGGGATGTCGCTAAGCCTCATAGCCTCAAGAGGAAGGTTTGCTAGCTTGGCTTTGGGGTTGCCGCAGTTGTCCTCATGTTTTAAATGCTACAGTACCGATTATGACTCCTGCCTTCAAACTAGGGTTTAAAATAATAATGTCATTACTTTGGTTAATACTGCGATAAAAGCTTAGTGGTACAAAGGCATACTTATTGGTAGATGCAATCGTTATTCTTTAGATGGTCTTTACGGTACAGCCACCGAAATGAGGTTGAGTGTTAGGTTTAAACCGAAGTACGTGAATGCATGTTACCCGTGGTTACCCAAATAGGGAGTGGTTCTAGGTTAGCTTTATAGTTAAACAAAGATCCTAAGTGGCTGACTATGCTCGCTTCACATAATGCGAGGATATAACTCGAGGACACTGCTAACCCCATGTTATCAAGCTAGTGACCTAAACCTTCAAGCGCTACCATTTCACACTTTTATTTTAAGCCACATAACGCCAAGAAACAAACAACCCCTCACCGTTTTGAAACAAACTAAAAATCCAAATGGGTCAATGGCTTCTCGCAAGACTGATGCGACCATTCCTAGATGAAAACCCATCCCCGTGTTCTACCCTAGACCGCTATGTTGCAGTAGCTTGACTACGGCAAGAGGGAGGAACATAGGAAACAAATTTGTTGATTCCTGGCCACCTACCGTGGTACTAATCGGCCTTATAGTGAATTATAACCAATTTAACTAATGTAAGTGAAAGCCTAATATTCGCATTTTGATTTAAAGTAATGATGAGAAAATCAGGTTTTGCCGCTGCTACCACACCCAATGGATTTTAACTCAGATAGCGTATTATCTAATATTTACATGATTTATGTTAGTCAGTTGATCGTGTCTACAAGAGATTCTCTCTCGAGATAACCGCCTATCTTTCCAAAGGGGTGGCCGTGATCGCTTCACCCTCGACTCAAGATGCATAAATGTGCAAACCCCAGTGCGCACCCTAGAACACTGATATTCTTATTCCTCGATTGACCAAGTGTTGCTTTACCCATGTCCATATTAGTCATCTTCTCTAGATTTGGGACTTAGCAATAGCAAGCTAAAATCACAACATTGCATTAAATTTAGAGTAAAGCAATCATACAAATTCATACCAATATTAAATAAAACCAAGTAATTAATACATTAATCCATAATGGTGTGGTTAAAGGAAAAACCCTGTAGAGAAAAGTTAGTTCATAGTGATTTCTACTACAAACTGAAGATTTAACATAAACTCGAATCGAAAGAAACACAGAAGCCGTCAAGGGGGACTGAATCCATCTCCATTCCCTCCACTCGTTTGTCCTATCTTCACTCATCTCGAATCCTCGAAAATGCTTCTCTTTATATTCAGACTCGCCCATCATCGGGCCTCCGTAATTTGTGAGTTTTTTTGTTCCTCGATTCTAAAAGAACACCTCGCTACGCCGCGGCGGGCGGGTGCTACACTGGCTGCCAGCCGGAAGTCTACCTGATTCTCCTCACTAGTTCATCATGGGCAGGACTCCACGTCGTCGCTGAAGGACTACACCACAACTTAGAGGCCACGCACACTCGAGGCTTCGCTTCGTTCTTTCCTTTGCTTTATTTAGCTTCCTTTTTGCTTCTTATATTGTCGTGTCCTGCAAAACATTACAATATGGAGAATTAATGTAATATTAGTGAATATGAATGTGAATCATGTAATTGAGTTATAAAAACACCTAGAAATCTTACGTAAACGCATGCATAATTCACACCGATCAACACCCCCAAACTTAGTTTCTCGTTTGTCGCCAGTAAGAACGTGACTCCCAATCAAGGACGTAAGACTAAAGCGTGAACTAACATTGATGATATGTTTCCAATGCACATGATACTCACGAAAAATGGGTCAACATGAACCAATCTGCTAGGATTCAGTGGACTACCCCTAGCTTGTTCAACTTTCAAGAATCTACATTGAGTTTCTGGGCCTCGCTTTCTGACCAAGCAAGTCAACCCCCTTTTTAGTGCTCAATAACCTTTCCCAAGGAGTCTATAGTGTGGTTGAAGTGTGAACTCCAATGTATAACTCAACTTTAGTACCCCCAAACTTGAATTTAACTTGCCTATTGGTATTAGCTTAACACAGAAGGATAAGAACGCACACATTTATTCACTTCAACTAATCCTAAGGGGATTAACTCTAAGATAAAATTGAAAGAGCACTAGTGCTAATAAGTTTTAGATGAGGGTTCATGTAGCGGGGATCCGTTGGTGACTCCCACCGCTGGTTAAGGGCACTAGGCATTCCGCCCCCTAACTTCACCTCGAACACTCAACCAAACCTCAAGGCCCTAGACTATGGAAATCATCCATCCTCTGGCCCCATGAAGCCGGGCAAAGTGAAGTCACGGCTCCCTACCAATCGTTTAGGGGCATTAGGTTTTAAAAGGCCTCTGACCGCCTCGTGGATTCCATCGATGATCCACTCTATCGCAAACCAAAGCTTATTATTATTATTATTATTATTAGTATTATTATTATTATTATTATTATTATTATTATTATTATTATTATTATTATTATTATTATTATTATTTTAATATTTATCTCAAAGGCGATACTTTACTACAGTCCCATCACTTAGGTGTTTAAACTTATGTCTGCAGAAACTCTTGCAAGGTCGAGTCCTGGAGTCTAGGCATACCATGAAGATCACGTGTAAAGGTGCAAGCAGAGTTTACTGGGGAATTGGTTTGGAAATTTAAAAGAGGTGGCTAGACATGGTCATTCTTAACTTTTTTACAATGCAGTCCTGATCGTCAAACACCCTTGGAGTTCCCTATTTACTCGAAATACAGTCATTATGCAATTACTATGACTCCCCTTTTTGCAATCATGGCCAAGACTAAAGCTGAGAACAATTAATACTAAATCCTAAACTACTATATTGATTTAGTATCTTAAATACTCATTTTATCCCTATGCTTTAGTTATTTTTTCTATGTTTTAAATATGTTAAATAGGTGCCCTAATGCCTCTAAAAGTTCATACTTAAGGATCAAAGTCATCCATTTGACAGACCAGTAAAATTGGTGGAAACTACTACAAAAGCAAGCCATCGTATTTTTGACGTTTTCAGATATCATATGAACTCCAATTGAAGCAAGATTTATATGTATGAATTCTAAACTTCAAGATCTTTCCAGGGATACCAAGAACACAAAAATTGGAGTTCGAACAAAGAAGTTATGCAAGTTCCAAAACTTGAAGAAAATCAGCAAACATTAAAAAGACTCCAGCAGGAGGCTACTATTTGGACTTTTCAGAAACATATGAGCTCCTATTGCATCAAGTCATATGGATAGATTCTAAAACTCAAGAGCTTTCCAATCCGCATTCAAGAACACCTAACGAGTTCGTATGACAAAGTATGATCCCTACGGTTGGAGCAAAAAACAAAGGATCGGCAAGAACGTCGCGACGTTGAGAACCAACGTCGCGACGCTGCGTGAGTCGCAAATGACGTCGCGACGTCGCAAACGACGCCGCAACGCTAGGGTCGACTTTGATGGATTTTGCAGCCCATTTTGGAGAGCCCATAATGGAGGATTTAAAAGCTCAAAGCATAGGATCGAGAGAGAGGACGATTTGAACGGTTTTTCTGACGTTTTTGAAAGGGAGAAGTTCTCTTCAAGTGAAAACACTTAGGCACACATCTCATGGAAAAGCTTCAAGAATAAGAAGACTGGAAGAAGAGAGATGGGGCTTTCACTCAAAATCGCTTATTTTCATCCTCTCTTTTTTTTTCTCTTTCTTTGATGGTTTTCTTCCACATAGAGATGTTCTAGGTTTCGTTTCTAGTGGTTTTGTCAAAACTCTAACCGCAAATAGACTGGGATTAGTTTAATTTTCATTTTTATTTAATATAAGTATGATTTTTATCGACTTGCTTTATTTCTCGCAATAATTACATGTTAAATTTAGCCAACTTTGGCATGCCATTGCTAGAGTCTCGAGATCGAGAGATGATGACCCTAGACATGAATAAAGCAAACAATTGGTCAATCGGGGAATGTAGATATCTGGTTCCAACCGTGGCATTGGGGTTTTATACATTTGCCGTTTCGAGTCGAGGGTCAAGGCAGCAGATGCAATACACCCCACCGGGCGGTAGATACAGGTAGGATATATCTCGAGAGAGAATGATCTGTAGGCATGATCAACCCGCTAGCAAAATCATATAAATATTAAATAAATAACTTATTTAGTTAATCACCATGACAGTGAAGGCAAAACCCTAGTTTTCATAATTAATTGATTTAAATAATATAGATTAGTTTTTCTTTTATTAATCTAATTCATTACGATTTTAGGTCCAGATAATATTTTAAAGCGTAAAGCTTCGCACTCAAACACACTTCTCCTCGTGGATCGATATCCGTACTTTAGTACACTATATTATTTGATATATCGCTAAGGTACTTGCCATTACGCGTACACATTTATACACACCACGTTTCTACCATCAAGTTTTACAACAAGTACTGGGAGAAGCTTTTGCATTGGAGCATTGACAACAACGCACTAGATATTACTTCTTGGATCAATTTTTTTTTATTTAATACATTTTATTTATTTATTTATTTTATTTTTATTTTTTTATTTTACCTATTTTACACTGCGTTTTTCTGTTACTTGGTCTCTCACCGTTGCTTCAGGGTTTCCCGGAGGTTAATCTGCATTCACATGGCGATGTGGTCAAGGTGAACTAGTTCCTTGATCCCGAGCTAGAGAGAACCTGCAAACATACTACTTAAAGAGCAAAGAGTATACAAGTTTCAATCACAATGGATCCCATCATCGAGTCGACAAATGCATCGGGCCGACTCGAGCAAACAACTAAGAATGCGCAATCGGGCCGATGAGCATCAAAGAAGCAGTGACAACTCAAGTGCTAAGTCGCAGGTGGCAACTATATGCATCAATGGATTATGCTCACACGGAGGTACCCCATACTGAAAGCAATCATAATTTCGATGGAGCCAACACCCAAACACCTCATGGAATACAAGCTATGACACTCTTCAATCTCCACAAGTCCAAAGATCAAGCCTAGAAGAAGTTATGGATGAATTAAGAAGAACTCAAGCTGCATTTACCATGGCACAACCTGACCCCTCAAGATCAATGGATGAAATTGACTACTCTCAAGTCAGGGTTGCCTCAGTTTTTAATCCAAATGAGATAAGTCAACCTCCAAGCATGAGAATGACAAAGTTAGAGGCGTGATTAATTGAAATGAAGAGTTCATGTCGAATGTGTGACATCTCAAGTTCAATTCATGGAATTGACAAGGGCTAATGTTCAAATTCAGCATACACCATTCGATAGCTTGAGCAGAGATACCTGAAATGATACTGGGTACTCAAAATTTACATTTGAGAAAGAACAACTCCAAAGACGAGGAGAGTATGAGTATAGAAGAAACCAAGGGCAAAATAGAGAGGAATGAACAAGAGAATATGGCTACAATGTCCTTTGAAGGACAACATGAGAGTTCGCCATCTACTCTTGGGGTGAATACAAAAGAAGAAAACTGGAGCTGCAATGAAGAAATCACTTCAAGTGTACCTAAGAATTAGCTTCAAAAGGCGGAGGATGATGATGCGTAAACTTTGGAAAGACTTAGTTGAAAAGGAAAAGAGTCAACTTCTCCTAATCATATGAAAAGGTAAAAGAGGAGGTTGCGTAGACTTTTCCGGAGAGATGACTTTATGGAAGAGATGGCTGAAGAATTGAAAATGAGAAGCTTATCCCAAATTCGAAGGGATTTAGTACATCATTCATTTCAATAATGAATTGAGAGTGTCTCATTGTAAACAAAAAAAAAAATTAAAAAAATAGAAAATCAAAAAATAATAAGATTGGTGGAAGACTATGTGTCGTTAATGACACACAACTATCGCCTTAGAGAAGGATGGAGGCAAGAAACACCAACCCATCCGCCAGAAGCTGGTAGAGTCTAGCCGGACTCTAGAAAACTGGAGCTACTTCTGGGAGGCAACCCAAGTTGCATGTTTCTTTTTCTTTGCATTTCTTTTTTTTACTTACTTTGAGTTTGTTTTTGAATAAATTTTCTTGTTTGATCTTGCGGTTTTTAGTTTTATTTTTCAGGTTTTTGGAGTTCAAGTTGGCTACAGGCGGAATCTTGAAAAAGGAAGTTTATGGTAACTGAGGTTCAAAGAACAAAAATTGAACAAGGAAATCAGTTTCAACATCCTCCCTCATTTCATTCCATATATGCTTCCTATTTCAAGCCTCCTCTCATTCGACTTATGTCTAACCCCTCTTAACACCGCTAAGGTCCAAAGCGAAGCAACTATCGGAGCAACTTCCAGAGACTTGATCAACCCCTCGTGGGGAGTACTCATTATCCATTTGCTTTTGATTCACATCGAGGGACAATGTTCATTTCAAGTTTCGGGGGTGAATTCAAGAAATCATTAAGAAAAATTCAAAATCCAACTTTTGTATCTCCTTACCTGCTGCGAAGTTAGTCTGCTTGTCATAGTTGCATGTGCTTTTCATTCTTTTTTTTATTTTATTTATTTCAGGTCTCATGAGTGAGTTTGATGCCTTGTCATAGTAGAAGGTCATTTTGGAACACAACTATTCAAAATGCCAAGTGTAAAGAGGACTAGACCCTTAGGTTTTTAAATGATCTCGAATTGTATCAAGCTGGCATAGGTGACTTAGCTTAGTCACCTATCATACAGTTATTTCAAGGAATCTATCACACACACTTTTTGGTCTCCCTCAGATACCTGTCCCTGACCTTTGCCTTGAATTCAACTAACTGGGGATTCTAACCATCTAAGTGATGGGACACCCAATAAAAAGAGGATTGCCATTGAGCCCCAACTAAAAAGAAAAAAATGAAAAAACAATAGAAAAAGTGAAAAAGAAAAAAAAAAAGAAAAAAAAAAGTCAAAAAAATAGGTTTGTGAATTAGAATAAGTGGATCATCCAACTAATCCCCGCACAATCCGAGGCCTTCAAAGCCCACGCCCTACCAACCGGTCGAGTCATTGACTTCACCGCCCGCTACATGGGACAAGATGGATCCTCCCACAACCTAGGCCTTGAGTCTGCTGAGTGTTCAGAAGTTTGAAGGAATTTAATGCCCGGTGCCTCTTAACTAATTGGTGGGGAGTCACCACTGGATCCCCGCACAGAACACTCATCTAAAACTTCGCACTAATTCTCCTTCATTTTTTGTGTATTTAGGAAATTTTTAGTATTTCTGCATAATAAAAGGTGCGTTTATCCTTTTCTAGTTCGCTTCTTCCAAATAAGTGAGTTGAGCTTTTAAGTTTGGGGTGCTAGACCTTGCTATACACTGGAAGATCATGCCATCACCTACACTTAGTTTCCTGGGAAAGCGTCACGCGACTGGGGTTGATTTGCTTTGCTATCACGTTGTTTTTGCCATGTTCCTTAGAAAGTTTAAAAGTTTAAGGATCCTAAATTTTGGTTGAAAAGGCTAATATTAAGCAATTGTGTTCATAGTGATTCTTCCATTTGGAATCATAATACATTCTCATCTCATTATTTTTAGTTCATGTCATTTTCAATTTTGTTTGCTTGAGGTGTCTCTTGCTTCTAGACAAGCAAGAATTTAAGTTTGTGGGTGGGATGAGTATCTTAAATACTCATTTTATCCCTATGCTTTAGTTATTTTTCTAGTGTTTTTTATGTTAAATAAGTGCCCTAATGCTCTGTGTGTTCATACTTATGATCAGGGTCATCCATTTGATGGAATTCAGCAAAATTGGTGGAAAACTAATACGTACAGCTACCGCATTTTGACGTTTTATTATCATATGAACTTCAATTGAAGCAAGGTTTATATGTATGAATTCCTAAACTCAAGAGCTTTCCAGGGATACCAAGAACACAAAATTGAGTTCAACAAAGAAGTTATGCAATTTCCAAAACATGAAGAAATACAAATATCGTAGAGCACCTTCGCTCAGAGAGGCTACTTTATTTGATGTTTCTGTAGAAATCATATGAGCTCATATTGCATCAAGTCATATATGGATATTCAGTACACTTCAAGAGCTTTCCAACGTACCAAGAACACTCTAAATCGAGTTCGTATGACAAAGTTATGACCTTACCGTTGGAGCAAAAACAAGATCGCAAAGAATGTCGCGACAAGTTGGTCTCAACGTCGCGACGTTGCAGAGTCAGCGTAAACGACGTCGTGACGTTACAAACGACGTCGCGACGTTAGGTCGATTTGGATGGATTTTTAGCCCATTTTGAGCCCATAATGGAGTGATTTAAAAGCTCAAACCATAAGGATCAAGAGAGAGGACGATTTTGAATCCGCTGGATCGCTGGAAGGTGTTTCCTTTGGGTGGAAACACCCTAGGGCACACATCTTGAAGGGTTGAAGAGTTAAGAAGATTGAAGAAGAGAGATGGGGCTTTCACTCAAAATCGCTATTTTCATCCTCTCTTTTTTTTCTTTCTTTTGATGGTTTTCTTCCACAGAGATGTTCTTAGTTTCGTTCTGTGTGGTTTTGTCAAAACCTCAACTGCAATGAATGATTAGTTTAATTCATTTTTATTTAATATAAGTATGATTTTTATCGACTTGCTTTATTTCTGCAATAATTACATAAAGAGCTAGGGTTTAACTTTTGGCATGCCATTGCTAGGAGTCTCGAGATCGAGAGACGATGACTCCTGTGTGGGACAATGCACAAAGCAACAATTGGGTCAATTCTGTGGGAATAGAGATATCTCGGGTTCCAACTGTGGCATTAGGGTTTATACATTTAAGCGTTTCGGAGTCGAGGGGTCAAGGCAGAGATGCAATACACCCCACTGGCGAGATAGGCAGATATATCTCGAGAGAGAATATCTTGTAGGCATGATCAACCCGCTAGCGTAAATCATATGAAATAAATAAATAACTTATTTAGGTTAAATTCATCAAGTGTGACAGAAGGCAAACCCTAGTTTTCATAATTAATTGATTTAGCAAATAATAGATTAGTTTTTCTTTTATTAATCTAATTCATTACTATTTTAGTCCGCATAATATTTAAAGTTAAAGTCAAGATTTCTCAAAAGACACTTCTCCTCGTGTGGATCGATATCCGTATTTCTTAGGTACACTATATTACTTGAGGCGACGCTGCACTTGCATTACAGGCGACACATTTATACACACCACGCCGCCTATCACATATCATAATAGTACCAAACACAACATCCTAGTACATAATGAACAAAACTCAGTCTTTAAACATGCTGAAAAAAAAAAAACTAACAAAAATTAGACATAAAACACGCCTAAAACATGCAGAAAAAAAATAAAACTAAGCCAACCAGTACACCCATACCCACAACATACACCCCTAACTTAAAACTGACAATGTCCTCAATGACATAAAGGAAATAAGGGCATAGAAATACGTCCCAAAGAATCACTGTTGTGGTGGTGGAGGTGTGTGAAAAGAGAGTAGCTAAGCCAACTGCTGCGTGATATGGTCCTGGTTGGAGCGAATGATGGCCATCTCGGCCTTAATGGCATCCATATACTGACTCAGGGTAACATGGTGCTCCTGAGAATCATCCTTCAATATAAGGCCAACCGCGCAGCCGAGCGCATGAACTGGCCCCGCTAGGGATCGAGCTCCAACTGCAGGGGACTTTAAGGTCGTTGTCCTCGTAGTCACCCACACTAGGGGCAGCTATTGCAGCATCATCGTCGGCTTCCTCTTCTGAATCGCTTGAGTTCTCGAACTCTGCCTTGGCGTTGGTATGGCAAAGGCCGCTGCACCGCCGCTTCTGAAACCAAAATCGTGACTCCTCGCCTCAATTAGCATAACCGAGTAATCAACAAGCGGGAGCGATCGGTGGCCTCATGCATCCTCGTCGACTCCATCCAACCCCCTCTCGATGACCCGACCGATATCAAACCGAAGCCCCGGGTCATGGCGTAGAGGAGATCGCCTGCCCTTCATGATCGTTTCAGCGTGTAGCTTGATTTCCAGCATAAAAATTTTCACTGCATCTTAGCCACCGGGGCCACAGGGAGTGCATCCAAAATTGGTAAAGTCACCCACGATGGTTGGCGTTTCCACACGCCCTGGCCCTTAGTGAGCTCCTGCATCAAGCGCTCATAATTGTGGTCTCGCAAATAATGCTCTATATTCGCGACCGCTGCCATCTAACAAAGTGTAAATCCGGTTGATGTTTTGGCACCAAATCACCCACTCGCCTCGATGAAAACAACCCAAGTGCCGACTTCAATGGTATGTGATTAGAGGGAATTCGTGACAATCGCTACTCGGGACAGTAGAGTGTTTGCCGCCCATGACTTCTGATGACAGAAGTCAAGAACGTGACAAAGGTCGGGAAACTTGTTCCAAGACAAACGAGTGGTTGAAAAGGGACTCATGATAGATCCGCTCACCGAAATGAACCCGTGTGATCCTCCGAGGGGGTGGTGGTTCGCAAGTGGAGACCTAATCGCCGCCTTTTTGCCGTAATCGACTCCGCGGGAGCCATCATGGGAGCATCTAGGTTGTGGTTTTAGAAAAACAGAAATTAAGAGAGAAAGCAGAGGGCAAATAAAACTCAGGTGGGGGGAAATGAAGAGCCAGGTGGGGTTTTAAAAGAAATCAAAAAAATTTGCCCGCTAAATAGAAGCATAGGGCTCTAATGCAGAAGAAAGCATGGCCACGCAAAGCAACAGAGAATCCCACAATGTGGCGCATCCTCAAATTTTGACAAGAGCTACGTGAATACGCAGGTGCCACGCCGCGCACTGCAAAGTTTTTAAAAGAACAAAAATTCTTTTTCTGATGTGCAAAGCACAGATCTACGCCGCTGCACCGTAAAGTATGAACAAGTTTGTAAAACATGAATTTGGCTCTCAAACTGTAATGAACATAAACTCTTGTTACAATGTTTTCGCATCCTTCTACATTCCTTGAAAAACTCACAAACCATTAAAACAAACAAAAGTAGAGATTCCAAAAGAAAAAAAATTGTATTGAAGAGAAATTAAAAAGACCGAAAATAATGTAAGTTCAAAGAAGAAAGGGATTCACACATAGGTTGCCTCCCAAGAAGCGTCGCACGTTAATGTCAGTACTACATTCTCGCATACAATACTTAGACCTAAAAATAACTAAATCGGTCAGACCTTCTACACTCCCATCGTTTCTACTCCTGTGTGTGCTTAGAATGGTGTCATGTCTCCTGTATGGAATTCTCCTCCAAAATACGGTTTCAATCTCTAGGCATTGACTTTGAATTGTCCCTTCTCTGGATGCATTATCTCAACTCCTCCATAAGGAAATACTTAAACCACTGTAAACGGACATGACCATTTTTAACTTCAACTTGCCTAGGAAGAGTTTCAGCCTAGAATTGAACAAATGTAACTTGCTTACCCTAAGAAGAACTCTTTTCCTTACAATATAGTTTTTCATGACAAGCTTTCATCCTTTCCTTATAGATTCAAGCATTCTCTATAAGCCTCATCATGAATTCATCTAATTCAAGAAGTCAGAGCATCCGTCTCTCCGGCTACTTTACTATCAATGTTTAGCAAATTACTGTTCAAGATGTTTCATGTTCTAATTCCATCGGCAAGTGGCATGCTTTTCCATAAACTAGTCGGAATGGCAACATACCCAATGGGGTTTTAAATATTGTCCTGTATGCCCAAAGTGCATCATCAATCCTCTTCGACCAATCTTTCCTTGAACTATTAACTATTTTCTCTAGGATGGACTCTATCTCATGGTTTGACACCTTTGCTTGCCCATTTTCCTGTGGGTGGTATGCGAGTGATGTGCGATGCCGAACACCATATTTTTGCAAGACCTTATCAACTAGTTTGTTGCATAAATGAGTATCTCCACCAATTCAATGCTCATAGAGTGTCGATCGTAAATATGTGGTCGCTAAGGAACTCGCTACCACATCACATCATTAGTGTGTGTGTCAGACATTTACCCATTTGGAGACGTAAATCCATCGCGAAGGAGAATATACAAGTTATTAGAATGAAGAGGGAATGGACCCATAAAGTCCATCCCCACAAATCAAATAGTTCGACTTCTGTGAATCGCGCGATGGGTGGTTCATCCCGCTTCTCGAAATGCTTCCCCATTCTTTGGCATTTATCACAAGTAGATACAACCAGTGAGCATCCTTGAACAAGGCCTAGTAGAAACCTGGATTGAAGTACCTTGCCGCCCTTTGCTCTCCAGTGCCCCCCACATGATAAAGGTGTGGCAAGATTCGACACGCCCATTTCGTCTTTTGGTACACATCGCCGAATCACTTGATCCGCATAATGCTTGTATAAAATAGGTTCTTCCTAGTAGTAGTGCTTCAAGTGTGCAAAGAACCTCTTCTTCTGTTGGTAGCTAAAATCTGGAGGGATCACCTTAGCCACTAAGTAATTCACTACCAAGAAAACCATGGAATATGTTTTATGTCTTCAATTCAAGAGCGCTTCTATCCGGGAAATCATCATTAACATGTACCTGCCTCTAAAGCGCCTTTCCAACCGTTACGTATGGTCCGCAACTAGGTTCTCTGCTCCCTTCTTATCTCTTGATCAATAAACTAAATAGAGCACCACCGTATTTGATCTTGGTCACGCCCTTTAGTCATTAGGTACTTGATCTTGGTCGAGTGGTTAGTGTGCACTATTACCTTATTGCCAATCAAGTAGTGGCCTAAATTTGTCAAAGCAAACAATGGCCAATAGCTCTTTCGGTGGCATAGTTCCGCTGGGCATCATTCAGTCCGCCAACACGAGGGATAATCCGAAATATTCTTCTTTTCTACCCCAAGATCGCTCGACAGACAGTCACTCAAGGCCACACATTAGCTCAAACCGTGGTCCTAATCGTGCCACAACTATAGGGGCCAATACCAAATGATGATGTCCTTTGAACTAGCAAACTGGACAAAGGTTTTGTAATCTGAGAAAAATCTTTTATGAACCGCCTATAGAACCCTACATGTCCTAAAAAGCTTCTTATGCCCTTTAATGATGATGGTGGAGGTAGTTTCTCTATTGCCTCAATCTTTGCTTTGTCTACCTCTATTCCTCGTGTAGAAATCTGGTGCCCAAGTACTATGCCTTCTGGTACCATAAAGTGGCACTTCTCCAATTCAAAGACAAGATCGGGTTTCACATCTAACTAGCACCGACCTCAAGTTTTTCAAACAATTGTCAAAGGAGTTCCCCAATACTGAAAATTCATCCATGAACACCTTAATTGTCTTTTCAACCATATCTGAGAATATAGCCATCATGGCAAGCATGCCGGAATATGCCTGTCAGACAGACAAATCTAAAGGGCATTCACAAATGTCGCGAATGTACCATAAGGGTAAGTGAATGTTGTCTTCTCTTGATCCTTTGGGGCTATAACGATCTTATTGTAACCAGAATACCCATCCAAGAAACATTAGTATTCATGCCCTTTCGGTCTATCTAACATTTGATCCAAAAATGGCAGTGGAAAATGGTCTTTTTTGGTAGCCTTATTCAATTTCCGGTAGTCGATGCAAATTCTCCAACCTGTGATTGTTCTAGAAGGCAGGAATGTATTATTCTCTGTCTTTATCACTGTTGTTCCTCCATTTTTAGGCATAACCTATACTGGACTCACCCATGCACTGTCAGAAATAGGATAAATAACCCCGGCATCCAGCCACTTCAATACTTCCTTATGGACTACTTTTCATGGTCAGATCTACTCCTCTATGCTCTCCACCGGGTTATTTATGATCATCTTCAGCGCACTCGATGCATACACATAGAAGAGCAAATCCCCTTTAAATCAACTAGAGACCAGCCAAGTGCATCCTTGTGATCTCTAAGTACTCTCAAAATCTTATCTTCTTCTACTGCTTTCAGGGATGCTGAAATAATCACTGGTAAGGTAAAAGCGTCCCCAAGATAAGCATACCTCAAATGGCTGGGTAGTGACTTTTACTCTATCTTGGGTGGTTGTTTGAAGGATGGAACTGGAGTTTGAGTATTTTTGCCTAAGGGTTCGTAGTATTTCCTTCTATTAGGCTAGAAAGAGTCCATCCATTTCACATACTCTTCGCCTCTTCCTCCCGCCTTCTTATTCAATTCTATACCGTGATAGTTCCAAAGGGTCAGTGAGACCACTTTTGCTAGACCCTATAGCCTCTTTGGTCTCTATCATGAAGCATGTATCACTCTCTGTCGGGTGTCTCACAGCCTCAAACACGTTGAACTTGACCTCATCATCCTGCACTCTCAATTTCAGCTCTCCTGGCGAGAAATGGTCTACCCAATATTATGGGTATTTCTTTATCTTCTTCCATGTCCAAAACGATGAAGTCCTCTGTAAAGACATTTAACTTATCTACTTACCAGACATCTTATATCACCCCTTGGATGCTTTAGTGACCTGTCTGCTAACTGGAGTGTGACTGTAGTTAGGCGAGCTTCACCTAATCCCAGTCATCTGAATATGGATAACGACACGAGGTTTATACTAGCTCCCAGGTCACATAAGGCTCTCTCACGATAGAGTTCTTGACGGTACAAGGAATAGTAAAATTGCCTGGGTCTTTCAGCTTTCGTGGCAGTTTCCTCTGAAGGATGGCACTACATCTTGTGAGATTCACCGCTTCAAAATCCGACAACCTTCTTTTTATTTGACAATATATCCTTCATGAATTTGACATAATCAAGTTATCCGTCCAACGCGACGCAAATGGAATGTTTACGTGTTGTTTCGAACACTTCCATAAACTTTGTGGAATTGCTTGGTTCAATTTATTCTTCTTCGTGCGCCGAGGTACGAAATTAGAGCAAAGGTTCCACGTATCGGGTCGATCTTTAGCCTAAATTTTTCCTTGCACGACTTTTCTCAATGCTCCATTTCTATCTCACATTCCGACCGGTCCGAATTACTTCCTCGCTTCTACCTCTCCTATCACCCTGGTCGCCGCATTGTTAATTCTCTACTACTTCAATATGACGCTTACATGTTCATTAACTTCTCATCCTGCTCACCTCCGAGTTACTAGGTAATGATCCGTGGTCGCTCTCGCACAACAATGCGGCCATTCGGGCCTATTTCCGCACCTCCGCATTTCTAAGCCAGTTCCTTTATTCTATAACTGGTGGATTGTTTTGCAACCGCTGAGCTGGTTTTTGGAATGTGGTCATTTCATTCATAAATGTGTTGTGAAGTCATCATATGAGCTAAGGCTTCCTCCAAATCTACTCTCTTCTCAGTTGTGGTTTGCTTTCTCAAGTGATGGCATATTAGTCCTGATTTTATTCCTGCCGTATTCTACTTCCTTCTTTGATTATTCTCGTTACTCCTCCAACCCCGGGCCTTGATTCTAAAGTGACTGCTCGCAGGCACACCTCCATACCGCCCCCGATGTTGCTAGTTCGACCGATTCCACACATATCGTGGCTTACTTTATCACATATCTCGCTCAACTCGATAAATCCATAGTACTCGTGGTTGTTCCGCAAGACTCGCAGATCTCCCAGGGGTTATTTTGAATAGCATTCAATGTACCTTGCTGCTTCTGTAGCTGTTTAGTTAATTGCACAACATGGTTTACCAGGTTACTGAGAACTTCTGTGTCTGCTTTCGCCAAGGACTTCCTAGGTGTCGATTCATCTCAACGCTCTGAGCGTGATAGTGGCTCTATCTTCCAATACTTCATAAGTCGATCTATAGTCTTTCATCGGGCACCTCCACCGAGCATCAATGATTATCCTAGCTGAATCGCTTAAACCATTGTAGAACGTGTGCACCTGCATCCACTTAGTTAACCTGTGATGTGGGCATCTCCTCAATAGCTCATGAAATCTCTCTCAGGCCTCGGCTAAGTTCTCCCCCTCGAATTGTCTGAATGTGTTAATCTCTTGCACCAGTTGTGTGATCTTTGTGGGTAGGAAAAATTTGGTCAGGAATTTCTATACTAAGTCATTCCATGAGGTAATGGAATCCGGTGGTTGGCTAGTCAACCAATGCTTAGCTCAATCGCTATGATGGGAATAGACGCCTATCCGAGCTTCGCTACTCCATTATACTCTCGACTCATGTCGCAGACTTCACAAAACTTCATAGGATGTTCATTCGATTCTCACTAGGCAAACTTATGAAAATGTATATCAGGGAGCATTTTCAAAGTTACTCCTTTCACCAAAGTTGTTTGCTTGAAATGGGTGGTCGATAGTTGCCTCGAACAATTGTAAGTGGTGCGCGAAGTCCTTGGCAACATATGAGGATCAATGTGCTGCATAAAATAACTGCGGCCTCGATTATATGATTCTCGTCCATTTGATCCACCTATGGTTCATTCCATCTTGAACCGTTTCTCGCCTTCTTTGATTTTGCATGATTCTAGATCAATATGTGTGCAATGTCCGTTTTGGGTTCAGATCAAATGGAAATAATTCCCCGCGATTCGCTCTTGCATGCACACTAATTACTTTCCGAAATCACAAGTATGAAGCTTTTCGAGACCAAGTCACAACATAGGTAAAATAAGGAAAAATAACTAAAAACAAAGAGTAATAAATGATTAATAAGTAAAAGAACTAAAAATAAATTGATCCAAAGTAGAATCTATAGCACTATTATCAATATCAACACTAAACTTTTCCCTGGAAACGACACCAAAAACTTGACTGATAGTAAGTGTGTAAAAGTTAAGTAAAAACGCAGGCCTGTACACGTAAGTATACGTGTCGAGTTCACGTAGTGTAATGGCTAGTCAAGTGTCGTTCCCACGAAGAGAATCATGCTGAATACTAGCTTAGTAACCTAGATAATATTTGGATCTAGCCTTATGCTGAATTATAACCACTTAACTAATTTAAGGAAAACCTAATATTAAGATTTTGATTTAAAGAAATGATGAAAACTAGGTTTTGTTACGCCACCACACCAAATGGATTTTAACCTAGATAGCGTATTTATCCAATATTTCATATGATTTATGTTAGCTGGTTGATCATGCCTACAAGATATTCTCTCTCAAGATATATCTACCTATCTCGCCAATGGGTGTATCAGATCTACGTCGAATCTCTTTGACTCCTAGATGGCTAAATGTGCAACCCTAGTGTTACACTTGGAACGGATATCTCTTATTCCTTGATTGACTAAAGCAGCCATTTTATCCATGTCCATATGAGTCATCTTCTCGATTTCGCATCTTAGCACATGCTAAAATTGGCCAAATAATAACATGTGATTAAATTTAGGAGTAAAGCAATCATACAAATTCATACCAATATTAAATAAACCGCAATTAATACATTAATCCATAATGGTGTGGTTAGGGTTGACAAAACCCTAGAGAGAAAAGTTAGTTCATAGTGATTTTCATTACAAACTGAAAGATTTTTAACATAAACTGAATCAGGAAAAGAAATACGTACAGCTATCTTTGCGATTCTGAACTGCCTCTCGCCAATCTCCTCTGCCTCAGATGTCCTTCTCTTCAATCTGCCTTCGAATCCCCCTCCTTTGCCTCGAAAATGCTTCTCTTTATATCTGTAGACACGCCCATCATCGCCCACTCTAGAGTTTCTAATGCTCCCGATTCTCGAAGAACACCCGCTACGCGGGAGAAGGTGCTACGCCACGCTTACCCGAGGCTACCGGATTCTCCCGGTTCATCATGGCCAGACCTCCACGCTTACTACAAAGGACTATGTCGGGCGTGAGTGCTTCATCGCCGCTGCACTGGTGGCTTCGCTTGGTTCTTTCCTCAGGCTTTATTTAGCTTCCTTCTTGCTTCTTTATATCATAGCGTCTCTACAAAACATTGGCATATGGAGGATTAGGGCAATATTAGCGAATATGAATATGAATCATGCAATTAAGTTATAAAACATCGAGAGAAATCTTACTAAAACGCGTGAATAATTCACACCGATCACCATGCGCAGCATGTGGGGGGGCACTTTGGGGAAATAGGACACTTTAAAGGTGCTTCAATCGGATTCATCGTTTACCTTATTCAAGGATGCACACCACTTGTGTCCACTATGACAAATGCCAAAGAATTGGAAGTATATCAAACGACGAGCGCCTTTGCAACCTATTTTGCAGGTAGAGTCAAGCCACATATCTGGGGGATGGATTTTATGGGTTCTTTTCCTTCATCTTTCAACAACCTATACATTCTTTTGGCCATAGACTACGTTTCTAAATGGGTGGAGGCCATACCTACCGGAACTAAGATACCAAAGTGGTAGCAAACTTTCTCCGCAGTCATATATTCACCCGGTTTGGAACTGCATGGGCATTGATCATAGATGGGGGATCACATTTCTGTAACAAACTCATTGACAATGTATTGAGGAAATATAGGTCTGCAGATCGACCGCACTTGCATACCACCCACGTAATTAACAGGCTACAAAAGTGCTCGAATGTAGAAATCAAGTCTATCTTAGAGAAAGAAGTTAATAGCTCGAAGAAGGATTGGGCAAAAAAGATAGATGATGAACTTTTGGAATATAGAACAACATTCAAGACACCATTGGGAATGTCACCATTCAGGCTAGTGTTCGGGAAAGAGTGTCACTTGCCCGTGGAATTGGAGCATATATATCACACAGTAGTTGCATATGGATAAGAAGTGATCGGCCTGAGAAACGGATGTCACAGCCTCGCTGAATTAGAGGAGTTTCGCAATGAGGCATATGAGAACCAAGATCTATAAAGAAAGATGAAAGCCCGGTACGATAAACATATTGCAAGGAAAGAGTTTGACGGGTCAATCTGGGTCCCTTATTTAACTCCCGACTAAACTTTTCCTGTGGAAATTAAAGTCACTATGGTCGTGATAATTTATTATGACCTGTGCTTTTCTCCGTATGGAGGAGTGGAATTATGCACCCAGAGAAAGGAACCTTTAAAGTTAACACACAATTATTGAAGCCATACTTTGGGGGCGAGTTTCATGCAAGCAAGAAAGCCATCCATTTGAGCACACCAAAATCCAAGGCCATAGGAGTCGTGGTAACTCGTAATCTCAGAAATATCGAGATTCGGGTCGAGCTAACGACATTAAATAAAGTGCTGCTTGGGAGGCAACCTGCTTTTATGTTTTTCTTCGTAGTGTAGTCTTGAGTGTTTTTAGTTTTCGCATGTTTTCGCTTTCTTTCCATAATCTAATTGTTTGTTTGTTTGTTTTCGTGACCCGAGATAGCAAAGTAAGGCGGAGAGCTAGTTTCGGAGAAGCTCATTCCTAGAGTACGGCGGGTCGGAACTTCATTCGTGAAGTTTTCGACTCAGTAAATTTTGGTAAAAAAATACATATTTGAATTTGACCCTCTTCAGAATCGCCGCGGGACGTTGACGCCAACGTCGCCATAAGTCGCCTCATCAGCGACGCCGACGCTAACGCCGCAACGTCATTCGTCGCGTGCTAGTAGACCCACATTTGTGAGCCTCGACCCGAAAGGCAGGACGTTGCTCGGGCTTTTATGAACATATGTTCATTCTTCTCGTATCAGAACCCCGAAAAAAAACCCTAACACAGCCCGCTTTTGCAACAATTAAAATGCATCCAAGCTTGTCCCAACTGGTCCTAGTAACCCCCAAAAATCCCTAAGAACGTTCCTAGACCCGAGAATCACTAGTGGTCACCTTCATTTAGAGTCCTTACTTTCGGTTTGGTTACTGCAGAGTATTCTCTACTAATTTTGCATTGAAGCTTTTTTTTCGGGGTCGTTTCAGGCTGAGAAGGCGCCTTAGGAGTGGTTAGTGATCATAGAAGCTATAGGTTAGAGTCACGACCCCCATCTCAAAAGTGCAAACTAGGTGTTCAACATTTCAAGTGAGTTTTCGAGGCCTCTATTCAGCACTTTGGTCCAGCCCGCATCACACGGGTGTTAGAGGCTGAGGCCAAGAAGAGGTGAGAAAGCTGGCAACATCTCAACCCGACCCTATATGCCCAATGTCGAGTAAGAAGCAAAGACGAGTCAAAGAGAAGCTCCAAAAGTGGGGAGCCTGTGCATAGTTACGATCATGACAAATTTGTCAATGAGAGCGCGATTGAGAAATTCGGCCTCATGTCCAAGAATAGGCCCTTCATTAAGGAGAAGGGGTTTCACCACCCCGATGACTTTTTTCGTAAAATAAATGAGAAATAAGGGATGGAGGGCACTATGCCAACCTCCTATCTGTACCCATAAGTGTGTACGAGAGTTTTGGGCCACCCGCCTTCCATGGGCTGAAAAGGGTTCTGGTGCGTGAGGTGCTGGTAGACTTCAATGCTAATGCTCATCAATCTGCATCATAACCTAGAACCTGCAACCCTGAGGCTCCAAGTGATAGGCTCCATGAGCATCCCAATCCACCCAGGTCCCAAGATGTTGTCCAATGGGCACTGGAGTGGAAACTTAACAGTGAAGGGCACGCTATGCACTTCAAGGCCAAACATTTGGCCTAAATTCCTAAGGTATGGCATCCCTTCATCACATCGCGTCTCATTCTAACGACTAATGTGTGTAATGTGATGGCCAAGAGGGCCCTGCTAAACTATGCCATTATCCAAGACATTCCATTTTATGTTAGGTAGATTATAAAGGATGCAATCCTATATAACAAGGATGCAAAGATGAATCTCGGGCACCCCTTCCTTATTTACGGCCTATAAGCTGGGGTGCCCTTAGAGGATAATGAGGCTCGGATACACCCTGGACAAGGCGATCATGGCGAGAAAGGATAAAACCTGCATTGATTGGGCACTCGTCATGCAATTTCAGCCTTTATTATAGCGTGCTTTGCGCTTTTATGTACTAATCGACTTCCAATAACTAAACTGATACATCAACCCGGGCTTACACGATCACGTTTTGTAGCTATTTCTTTAGTAGCTCAGAGGTCAGCCTGCCTCATATTTCTTCAATTCGATTCAAACACGATGAACCCGAGCCGACCAAGACGCATGATCAACTGTAGGAAATTTGGAGCAAAAATACTGAGCAGGAGGAGCTCATGAAATTTTGCAGGTTGCAAAATTCGCAACCCGCACTTCGCAGTCAGGAAATTTCAACCTACTTAGGGCCTCGAAGGCTGCCAATTTTCGCAACCTATGAACACCGCTTCACCCCACGTTCATTGCTGATCGCTGACCCACCTTGTGTGGTTTTGATAAAACTTTCCTCATGTAATTTTTTGGTTCTTTTTAACACACTTTTGTAATTTCATACCGAGTACCTATATATAAGCTCGGGCCTCGCTTGTAATCAAATCAACTTTTCACTCCATCAATCAATCAAGGAAATTTGGCACGAAGCTTCCTCTCCTCCTCGCTTATCGGGTGATCTTCTTCTTCCCTTCACTGGAGATTTTGTCAGAAGCCAAACACCCCTTTGATGATGAAAATCAAGGGATGCCCTGCACTCCTACAACTCCCCCCCAATCCTTGAAGGGGAAGGCTACTGGGTGTTGGTTTTGAGCCATGCTGCATGTTCTCATGCTCTTCATGTATGCATTGAAGGGTATTTGTGCTCCTGCTTCCCACTTTAGTTTAAAATCTCTTAGGCATGCTCTCCCTAACGTGTATTTGGCAAGCTTTTTGGGTTCAATGGATACTTTCACTGCATCCACCGATGCCCGCTAGTTGTCTCCCATTAGTTACTCAGAGGGTAGGTTTTTGAGATATGTTCACCATTGCACATATGCTCTAATCAAATGCCATCTTTCAAGAGGAAAACTTTTGTGGTTTAGGTTTTAAAGCTAAATGAAGATCCTGCCGGAAGTGACTATATGTCATGCCCCCAACCACAGGAAAAAGACCCGAGGACATGCTCTGCTAACTTAGAACCCTAAGCCCAAAGGGTCTCAGACTTCATATTTCTTAACTTTTTACTTCAGTTTTCAACCATTCACACACACTGTTTTTCATAAACCCTATAAATCCAACGAGAAACACCATTTTCTAATGCATCAGTAATCCTTCACGAAGAAAACTATCCTGTGTTCTAATCTCTTTCTAAAGCCATTATATCAAGAAGAGTTTGCTACGTCAGTAGTAGGAATCCTAGGTTATAAATTTTGTTGATTCCGAACACCTACTTGGCCTAAACGAATCAAATGGTGCCATTGTCGGGGATGGTGCCCTAGTGAGAAAGAAAAGGAGTGAACTTGTGATCACATCACAAGTTTTGGAGCAATCTCAATTCTTTTTTATTTTACCATTTTTCCCCACTTGCTCACACTCAGGGAGTTTGAAAATTTCCTATCAGGAGACCGGTTAGACCCTCGTTTTCTTGATTTTATCTAACCATAACTTTTTTTGGTAGTCTTGTTTTTGTTGTTATTTTGCTCATAGTGTTCATAGCACCTTATGCAAAGGGGGACGTAAAACACCTGAGGGCATATTGCGCTAGTGCTCCAATTGAACAAACATCGTGAAGTTAGCCTCGCACACCAATTAGATGGAGACCCCACCTAAGAACAAGCAGAGCTGGGCTGGGGTTCATCGGGGAACCCAATGCCTACAGACGATGAGGGGATCACATACACCCACCAAGGGTGAGCGCACCTCATGCATTATACCCCAGAGGATGTGGCAAGAGACCTTATTTAGTGCCCCTACTCCTGACTTTTCATGGTATGGAAAATGAAAATCCATACACACACACATTCTGATTTCCTCGAGGAGGTTTGCACTACTTCAAAGAGGGTGCATTTGATATGGACTTGCTCAAGCTGAAAGCCTTCCCTTTGACCCTCAAAGATAAAGCCAAAATTTGGCTTAATTCACTAAGGCCAAGGACCATTAGGAACTGGGCTGAGCTACAGGCGGAATTTTTGAAGAAGTTCTTCAGTGCCCATAAGACCAACAATTTGAAGAGGAAAATCTACACCTCATAGCCTCATGACAATGAGAAATTTTACTTCGCTGGAAAGGTATCTTGAAACCATCACTGCATGCCCTCACCATGGCTTTACATACATGCATGCTAGTGAACCACTTCTACGATGGAATGTCCCTTCCATGAAACAACCTTGAGACCGTGTGGAGGGGACTTCCTCAAAGAAAACTCGATGAAGCCATGACTTTTTAAACTACGTGGTCAAACCTCCAGCTGATGGACTTAGCCGAACCTAAGGGAGTGTAGAGAATGAAACCAACAAAGAAAACCCGAGGGGAGCAAAAAAATTTATTCACTAACCTGAGAAGTGGAACTAGTTACAGCCGCCCACCCCAATGTAAGGATGAAGAACTTAAACAGAGAAAACCAACAAAGAGGTACGGCGCGGATCGGTGTATCCGCCGCCAACCATGTTTTAATTGTCAATCTACGACCACCAAGGAGAACATTGTCCAATTTCTCCCCCAGTAAGGGATTTGATGGTTGAAAATGCAAATGTTATGGGCCAAAATAGGCCACCAATTGATGCCCGTGATGGTACCACCTATAATCCCAACCGAAGAAATCCACCCAACTAGCCTGAAGCCTAAACCCCCCGTATATGTTCCCCCGCACACGCAGCCACGCATGGGTCTACTCTCGTAGCAGCCACAACCACCAACCTCATCACCTGTTGAGCAAGCTATCATGAATTTGAGTAAGGTAGTGGGAAATTTTGTAAAGGAGCAGAAAACTATCAATGCTCAGATTAAGCAAAGAATATAATAGGTAGAAAGCTCCATGGACAAAAGAATTGATGGGCTTCACAAAAGCCTAAATAAAAAGTCACACCATGCAAACATCCATCAGTAATACCAATCGCGAATATGAGAAAGGGAGATTCCCTTCCCAGACACTACCCAATCCTAGGGGAGTGCATGAACTAAGCTTCGCTCAAAGGAGCATGCACAATCAAAAATGGATGAAGTCCAGCAATTATCACCCCGAGGAGCGGTATGAAATCGAAGCAACTGGGGCCTAAATCATGAGAAAGACCGTGAGAAAAGAGAAGTAGAGCAGCACATACCACGGGAAGAGGATTCGATGAAGAAAAGCATGCCTCCTCCATTCCCCCAAGCACTAAGAAGCAAAAAGAAGGCCTCTAAGAAAGAAGGCATCCTGGAAGTGCTGAGGCAGGTAAAGGTGAACATCCCACTGCTTAACATGATCAAACGTGTTCGACCTACAAAATTTCAAAGGATCAGTACGCTGCAAGGTCATATCGATACAGAAAGCCTTTAACATAGTAAGTCACCATTATCCAGTGGCGTAACCTTGTTTAAATATTGAAGATCCGTGTGACCCCACCATTTCGCCAATATCGCAGGACTCGCATGTGATACAATCGCTAGATTGGGAGCTGGCATCAACCCACGCCATATCACGTACGGGCTCGGGAGAGTCAGTCACCAACATCACCCTATCCTTAGAAGATCGATCACTGAAAATACCAAAAGAGATAGTTGAGGATGTCTTGGTAAAGATAGGAAAATTCTACCATCCTGGCTGATTTCGGTGGTTCTCGATACGTGAGCCAATGCGGCGCAGTAAACACTCACCGCGCCATCATACTCGGGAGGCCGTTTTCGGGCCACATCTAATGCTATAATCAACTACTGAATGGGGTTATGTGCAAATACCTTCGACAACATGACATTGAGCTCAACATTTTTCACTGAAAACAAGGATAAGCCAACTGAGGATGAGGAGAAATCGTAAGAAGTCTCACTGGGAGTGGCATGCAGAGCCAGTGCCTATAAACCGTGTGGAGAATTAACAAAGAACTACGGCAATGCACAAGGACAACCGATCGTCATCTTTCCCGCATCCAAGGCTTTGCCACCTAAAGACACCGTGAGCATAATGCTTAACACCAAGGAGAAGAAGTTGAACTCAACTGCAGCACACCTCACTGCAAGCATGGAGGAGCTTCTCCTCCTTGACCCTCCATTAAACCTTCTTAACATACCAGAGTATTCCAGAACTTGAAACCACTCCAAATTTTAAATCTAGATTTTGTTTTATTTATTTCAATTTCTTGCTAGGATTTTTATTAATATCCTTAATTTCCAACATAGTAAATTTCTTTATTTTTCAAGCTTAACTCTTCTTAATTTTTGGTCTCTGTTGTTGCAGGTGTTCCATTGGGAGCAAAATTTTCGAGAATTTCTCAAAGTTGTGAGAAAAATTTCACAGGTGCTTAAATTTCATAGGTTGAAGTAAAAATTCGCATCCTAACGACATTGTTCATCGCCTCCCCGCAACTCTTCGCTTTCCCGCAACCTCCGTTTCACGCCCCGCAATTAAAATGATAATCTGAAGCACTAATTAATGGTCACTAAATGCCATTAATTGATCATGTCTCTCCCACCTACCCCTCCTCCCCTATATAAACCCTTTTGTTTTCTTTCTCATTTTCATTTCACTTCATCCTTCCGCTCGAAAATCCATCTCCTCTCAAGTTGCTCTCCAGCCCGACAACATGTAAGACTAGGAGTGAGCTCATTCTTTTCGGCCGTGGGTGCGCCAAGGCCCCACTCCCCCTACCAGGACCTCCTCTCTAAGAGCCATTGATGTCACGCCTACCAACCACACTCTAGCCCCTCGCTCTGCAGAGTGCCTCCCTATCGTTAGCTTCATGTCACTAAATAAGGTTCGTTACACGCCCTCAAATCACCATCGATGCTTCCCACCCAAATTTTCCGTCTGCACTGTCGTTACTCGATGCCTGAGGTTCCTCTCTGTTGTCTTCCATGGAGAGATAACATGTCTAATGCCCCCATCCCACCGCCTTCGATCCGCCGCCCTGATATTCCATCGCCAAAGAGGTCCATCAGCCCAGTATCATCCACTCAGATCCCTAGCACATCTCCCACCCCAGTTTCGTGTCACTGGTTCATCTGTCCTTGGCGGTCCATCACCACTTACTTCTCATATCTCATCCCGGAATGTTGAGCCCGCAGGATCATGGAGGCTATCACCTCCAAGACATCGTGGTCCGGCTTCTATGACCCATGCTCCCGCGGAGCTACGGAGTCACGCACGATTTTTCATTGTTTTATTAACCCGGTGTCACCAGTTTATCACACGATACAGCCGGCGTCATCCGTCCCGATTTTCCAACAACGCCATCGCGACACTTCGCCCACAACGCCAATCGCTCATTCACAGAATCGATCGGCGTTCAGCACCGGAACCAATGATAATGTTACGATCAATCAGCGCCAATAGTCCAACAGCACCATGCCGTCTTAAATAACGTTATCGGCGCGCCGTTAATGAGGTACTGGCACTTCAGCTTTCAACCGTTACAAACATCAATCGCGAGGTTCGGTGTCTATCCACTATCAACGTCGGCAAATCATCGAAACAAAGAGCGTTGAGAACGACGTACCAGATGATCAGCATCAAACGAAAATAAGACTTTCGCGAATCGTCGAACGACGCAATTGACGACTTAATCGCCGCGTTTAATCGGCCAACGTTCGCAGTCAACGCACCGTTTCATAAACAGTCATCATTACCGCAACAATAAATTAACAAATTCCAACCGCCACCCATAATATTAAATCACAACATTGTTATCTGCTTAAATATCATTAAACGCAGATCAGCAAGGTCTCTGAATAAATTATAAATATGCCATTTATCAACCGCTTCTTCCAACTAATATTATTATTTTAACCAATACCAATTATTAATTTGTAATTTATACTTGATGATCAAATATCCTCATGCTTATTGTAATAAAAGGGAGGGATAGAAGGGAATACAAGTTTTTGGTGATTTGTGTTATTTTCTTTTACCGCTTTGTAACAAAGTTTTTAGGTCTTGCTTTATTTCTTTTTCTCTTCTCTCTCTCTCTTCTTTCTCTTCTCTTTCACTTCCCATTGCCAAACACACCTCGAGGATGACAACTCAAGAGATGCTCGCTGCTTCCTTTCTTGAAGAGGAAGGAAGCTAGCTTCTGTGAAGGGGGCATATGCATTGTTGTCCTCAGATTAAAAGCCACGTAGTGTATTGCGGGCCCTTATTCTCAAACATAGTCGCATAATACGGATGTTATTGATTCGCCAATACTTCCATGCTTTAGGACCGGTTGTTCTTAGATGGTTTTTAATGTAGCCTTCGAGATAATATTTACATGTTAGGGTTCTTCAAATTAGGTTAAATAACATTTAACGTTATTATTTTGGCCACTACTCTCCATGTTTTTAGGATGCAAAGGTTTCCAAGAGAGATGTGACCGCTGTTTCAGATGGTCTCTTACGAGCTCTAAAAATGATAATTTAATGTTGTGGTTTTAAACTAAAGGGGCCATAACCGCATGCTACCAGACACTAAATAGGAGATATTTACGGGTGAGGTTTGCTAGTTAAATATAGATCCTGCTATGCCATGGACTATAGGTCGCTTTGTCGCAACGCTTAAGGGATAAAACCCGAGGACACTGGTTTCGCCTCTAACTTGCCAAGTTAGTGACCCACCTCTTCAAAGTTAACTTTTTCACCTTTAATTTCGCTTACGCTTTCGCTTCAACTCTATGCCCACCGCTTTTGAAACTCACTCAAAGAGTCCAAGTAGAAAAGTCTTACCTTCGCACTTATGCAAACCATTTCTAGGATGAAAACCCATCCTCGTGTTCACCTTAGGGACCACTATACCGGCAGAGTTGACCACCAAGCAAAGAGGGAGGAACTTAGTATATAAATTGTCGATTCACTTCAAATTTACCGGTGGCACGAATCAGTCCTCGCCAACGCTACTAACTATAGACAAGTGGGTTCCCATCCTCTAATTGTGGATGGTCCCGCTTTCCGCTAATGCCACGGATGATATTATTCAGCGGCACTCCCCACAGCCAGAGATGCTTTTGATGCACTCACATTTAAGGTCTAATATGTTTCCACTCCAACATATCATTCAGAGGAGAGGAGCTATTTTGGAGGTTTTATATCGCATTTCAGAGGGATACTAGTTCAAATTTCTAAGAGAGCCGACATGACGCCTTTATTTAACTTCGAGGACGTGGTCCATCGGCTGGAGTTTACCCCCGCGCCTAAGTCCATGCCTCTATTTCCACGACTCTTATGTTAGATTCTGCAGACATCGTTCCCGAACAGCCTCGACAGAGCATCATCGTCGCGTGGAGGCCACCCCATCGGCCGATCGTATGGGCAGCTCCAGGCCTTCCATCTTCCGTAACGACGAGGACTAGCTTCGCTAATGATAGTCCACGAGGGGATCTGTCCCCTATAGCTAAGCACACCGGGAGCTCTAGCCACTTCATCAGCATTCTCACCCGCCCTTCACCCACCGACCACAAATCTAGTAGCTCCAAAGACGTACCAGTTCGGCGTTCCTCTACTCTCCAGCCTTCGGGCCCATGCCCACCGCCTTCGGCCACTATAGCCGGGGCCGAGCACCTCCGCACCGCCCGTAGCACACACCCCCCTACCGGGACTCAGCTCCTCATGGAGACCGGCCCGCACATCTCTCCCCGCACCGCGTCATTTGCGCCTTCCCAGCCACACTTGCAAAGAGGATGACCTGCACTGAGGCTGACGTAAAGACGCAGCCGCCATCCTCATGCAGCCACGAGCCACTCCGGGCCCCATGCCTGCCTCTCCGCACGCCCCCGGCTCAGCCTCGCCATCCCTCCCCTGGGCAGGATCAACCTCTCCACCATCGGCCCTCGTAGCTTCCTTTGGATGTGTGTTGGGGCAAACAAGTAAAGAAAGATCAACCACTTCACCACAAAGACTCAAATTTCGCCTGTGCCGAGGATGATCCTTCTCCGTACCACCACAGGAGGTTCCACTCCTCCACTAACTTTCGCTCCACACGGATGCTAGTGTTCGAAGCGATGTTCATACTTTTGACTTTAGTTTTACTTGTATCACATGCCCAGCAAATCCCATTTTTGTATATTTAGAGGCTTGTTGTTTACTTCTTTTTGCATAAGTCAAAAATTTTGTAAATTCACCTTGATATATATAATACAAATCTATTTTTCTACACTTTCAGATCTCACACTCTATATTGTCACAGTGGCTTCACTGTAAATTGAAAAGTTGAAGCACCAGATGCTACCAAATGCTAGAATGGTTCCATGCTCCATTTATTTGTCAGGGTCGCTTGAAGATCTCTAACACCACTCCCTGCCTTCCACCATCTCACCCACACATACGCTCACATTAGTTTTCATCAATAGTCAGAGAAGTCGTGATAATTCTTTACTTTACAAAAACCCGCTATTGACTAATCTATAATAGATTAGAGTTCTTAAGAAAGAAGACCAATGTATCTTCCGAAAGAAAAAGAAAATAAAAGAAAAAAGAAAAAGAAAATAGATAAGTAAAGTCGCTACCGTCAGCTTTGAAACCCGAAAGCACGGTCCGAGGGGTCTACTACGAAAGCCTTAAAGCCTCGTGCCCTAAAACCAATCGGTCAGGAGTCACCGACTTAGCCGCCACGGGTGGACGGGTGGAGCTAATGAAGTTATAAAGGATTTTCAAATCATTCAAGTTCTGGTGAAACCGAGCTCGTGGTCAAAGATCCTTTAAATCGATGCCCTAAACCTTAGTCGTCATCATCGTGGATCTCGTTACACCCGACTCTCGTGAATGGTTTTCAAAGATGATAACTGCAATACAATAGAAGTATGAAATAAGTGTCGAATCATATATTTAGGTTGTTGGTCAACAAACAAGGCATCGCGTAGTTCGTCAGTGAGGGGAGGGGTTAGCTTAGCAGCTTATTGGTACAAACTGATCACCTAAAAACACTTAGATTTTGCAGTTCAGCCGATTTCTTGAAGATATACTGGAACTTGCTCCTGTATGGCATTTGTTCTCCTAAGCTAGTCTTTATACAGAGTCCCAATTTGTCATAATCAAGGTCAGTATTATTTCACACACTTTTGAACGCATACCATTTTTCCCAAAAACATATCCTACATGATCTTCCTTCTTTTTAAAATTGCTAAGGGACTATCAATGTCTTGCCGGGGAGGATTAGTACCCAAATAAAGGTACTTCGAGCCTTGTTTATAAAGTGTGTTTTATGCGCTATGTACTAATCGACTTCAATAACTCAATTGGATACACGGTCCCTGGGCCATATCGATCACGTTTGTAGCTATTTTTAGTAGTTTGTAAAATAAATGCCTCGATATTTCTTCAATTCGATTCAAACACGATGAACTCCGAAATAATTCAAGATGCATGATCGAACTAAAAAATTTGGAGTAAAGGCTAAGTGGAAGAGTTTCAAGAGGAAATTTTGCAGAGTTGCGAAAATTCACAACCTGCAAATTTAGCAGGTTGTGAAATTTCGCAGGTTGCCAATTTTCGCAACCTCGCAACACCGCTTCAATTGTACTTTACTGACCGTCAATTCGCCTTGGTGGTTTTATACAAGTTTGCCCTCATGTAATTTTGGTTCTTTAACACACTTTTTGTAATTTCTCATACTCCAGCACCTATATAAGCTCTCGCCCCGCTTGTAATCAAATCAACTTTTCACTCCATCACCCACCAAGGAAATTTAATCAAGCTCCTCTCCCTTGCTGCCAGATCTTCTCTTCTTTCTCCCTTTCACTTTCAGATAGCGAGAAGCCAAACAATCTCTGATGATGTGAAAATCAAGGGATGCTCTACTAAACCCACCCCCCCCCCCCCCCCCTCATCCTTGAAGGGGAAGGCCACTCGGTGTTGGTTTTGAGGCATGCTGCATGTTCTCATGCTCTTCATGCATGCACAGGTATTTGCGGCTCCTACTTCCTACTCTAGGCTAAAATCTCAGCATGCTCCCTAACGTGTAGTCAAGCTGGGGTTCAAGGATTACTTCACTGCATCCACTCGATGCCCGCATTGTCTCCTATTAGTTACCGTAGGTTTTTGAGATATGTTCTCACCATCAGGGACATTTATGGCAATCAAATGCCATCTTTCAAGAGGAAAACTTTAGTGGTTTAGGTTTTAGCTAAATGTGATCCTGTCAGAAGTGACTATATGTCATGTTCCCCAACGCGAGGAAAAAGACCCGAGGACATGTTGGCTAACTTAGAACCCTAAGCCCAAAGGGGCTCGAGACTTCAAGGATTTCTAACTTTTACTTCGCTATTTCCCGCTTTTCAACCATTCACACACATTTTTTTTCGCCAACCCTATAAATCCAACGAGAAACACCATTTTCAATGCACTGTAACCCTTCTCTCACGAAGAAAACCCATCTCAGATTCTCACCCTAGAGCTCACTTAGCATCGCAAAGAGCTTTGCTACGCCGGGTAGGAATCCTAGGTTATAAATTTTGTTGATTTCAACACCTATCACCTAAACGAATCGTATACCAAGGTAGTCGAGGTGTACGACTGGGAAACGAGCCTCCGGGCGAGGATGAGCTTGAAAGATATCATTCTGTGCTCGGGATCCCCGTAGGCACCCAGGGAGAAGCTGGGCAGTCCTCCACCCAACCCCCACCACAGCCATCCTCGAGGAGGACCCAATACCTTTCCACTACCTTAGAGGACTCAGCGGAGGACCTCACTACTCGATTTTATGCTTACTGTGACGAGACCTGTGAGCACCGGTCCTCATCCTCTAGGATATGGATGCCCTTCGAGCTGGCATGAGCACAGTCATGCACAACCAGGTGACCATCCTCCCCAATCAGCAGTCCCTCCAAGATCAACTTGCATAGCTCCTCGCCTTTCACATGCTACCTCCACCACCACTGCAGTGATCCGGGCGATCACCAAGGGAGTTCACTACACCCTCTCTTGTTATTCCATAGACATTGAGGACATCATCCATACTTCTGTTTAGGTGTGGGTGATCTGGGCTTTATTCGGGTGTTTATTTCTGTGTTTTTTGCTTTAAAGATGTCTATTTATGCTTATTTATGTGTTTCGCTTAGGTTTCTTAAGGTTTATGCTCTGTCTTCTCGTCAGGTTTCCATTTGGTGGGGTTATTTTTTTGTTTTTGTTTATTGGGGGTTCCGTGTTTTAGTTTGTCTCGGGTTTTAGGGTTGTGTTAGGTAGTTTGTGTGAGTGATGCCATGATTGCTAATCAAGGATCCCTTTTGACCTCTTCAAATCTTTTTAGAAAAAACACAATACAAATCAAGAAAGGATCCGTGTTGTTAGGACGCTTCTAAATTACATGTCGGGATAGGCAGGGGGACATAGTGAGTCACTTGCTGGGTATTCAAGAAACCAATTCCCAATTAGTCTACCACACCCACACACATGTGATCTCCAGGGTATGCCTAGGCTCCAAACCCGGCTTACTAATGTTCAATGAACCTTAGGGGTTTCTAAACACTAAAGTGATGGGACACCATAGAAAAAGAGGATTTCCATCAAGCCTCAGTCGAAAAAAAAAAAAAGAGCACGATAAAAAAAGAAAGTATGAATAGAATAAGTGGGAGCTTCTAGTTGGAATCTCGGGCACGGTCCGAGGGGATTTTCAAAGCCTAATGCCTTGAGCCAACTAGCCGAGAGCCATTGACTTCACCGTCGTTATACGGGACGTAGAATGGAGCTTCCATACTTAGGCCCTTAGGTTTGGTTGATTGTTCGAGAAGTTCGATGGGAATCAATGTCTCGTGCCCTTAACCAACTGGTGGGGAGTCACCAACGAATCCTCGCTACAAAAACACTCAACATAAACTTACGAGCATTGGTATTTCTTTCATAAGTAGGTAGGGTAGTTTGAATAAAAAGGGTGTGTTCTTATCCTTCCGTAGTTAGACTCTCCCAAATAGGCAACTTGAATTCAAGTTTAGAGGTACTAGAACCGAGGTATATGCTAGAGATCATGTATCAAATGCACATAGACTCCTTTGGAAAGGCTATTGAAAACCTAGGAGGTTGAGTCACTCGTCAACCGAATCGTGTTCAACTGAATTCTTTCGAAAGTCGAACAACCTTATGGATTCTTTGAAATTTGAATCAAAAGGCAAGATTTATGAGTTGGTTCATTTTAATCCTTCCTTTTGGCAACATGTGCATCACACTCGTGTTGTTGAGTTTTGCATGTTATTTTCAGGTGTCCGGTTTAGAGTCCGTTTCTTGCTTGGGAACAAGCAAGAAGCTAAGTTTGGGGGTGTGATGAGTGTCTAAAACACTCATGTCATACCCTCGTCCTTACTAGGTTTTAATTCAATTTTATATATTAATAAGTGCATTATTGCCCGATATCTAATTTTTGGATCTTGTGTGCATTGCAAGTAAAAATGGTGGTTTTCAGAAGCTTTTTTGAAATGCAAAGAAGAAGAAGTGAAAACCCATGAGCGACGTTCCAGCGTCGTGACGTTGCAACGTCACGATGTTTGGTCAATAGAAGTTAAAGTCAAAGAGCAGCCTAACGTACTGACATTGCGACTTCTCGACGTTTATGTGATTCCTACATCAGAATTATAAAAAGTACGGGAGACCCAATTTCGAGATATCGAGGGACATACGGATGAGGAGCGAAAACGGTTAGATAACTCGAAATCGAAAAAGACTGCAGCCAGATTTCTCTTCTCAAAACCATTAATGATTTATAGAACTATGCTTGTATTAATTTCCAATATGTTCTAGATATTTATAGGCAGTCTGGGCCATTCTTTCGTGCGTTTGCTTAAAACCCTACTTCAATGAAGGATTAAGGTGTAAATCTAATCTCATTCAAATATTTATGATTTATATTGGTTTGTTCTCTATGTCCTGGTTTATTTTCATGGTGGATGTTTGACCAACATTTACATGATCTCAAGTCGGCATCCAGATCGCAGAGATAAGGAATCTTTAGATATGAGTACACCATTCTGGTCAATCAAAGAAATAGAGATATCCGGATTTTGAGAAGCATTAGGTTTGAGCATTTACATTTCCTCGAGTTCAGTGGTCTGGGGCGTAGATGCACCTAACCCTAATCGGGCGAGATAAGCGATATAGCCTCAAGAGAGGATATCTCAAAGAGGCACGACACCCCATCATCGGTAATTCATTAATAGACTAAATAATAATTCCTCTAAGTAATAATCCATCAAATGTGGTAGGGGGGAAGGCAAAACCTGGGGTTTTCACTGTAAAAAAAAAAGGTACTCACAAGTTATTTAGATTTAGTTTAATTCTATACATTAATTAGAAATTCATTAAGAGTTTAAGTCTAGATATCGTAGGGTCAATTCCAGTCAATCAAGACTTCTCCTTATGATTTATATCCCGTACTTAGGTACACTATATTACTTCATACGACGCATGCACTTGCGCACATAGGCTTTTTACCCAGTTTATACAAGTCACACATCACGCTTTCATGCTATCACCGCGCCTATCCTCGTGTCACATTGAAGGTAATCACAGCCTCTCAAAATCCTCTACATGTTGAAAGTAATGGTTTCCAGCTGAAATCCATCGGTCCCCTCCCCTGAACGCACACACAGGATGATGCGCCTTTAAATCTCTGAAGGTCACCACCTCACCGACCGCCATCCATCATTTTGGCGCAACGTGGTAAAATGCAAGGCTCATCGCCTTCACAAATGCCTCGTTGATCAAAGCCGCATGGTCGCCCATTGCCCTCGCTGATGACTCCTACGGGCCTCAGCCTCACTTGCCATCTACATAAAGTGATAGCAATTTGAGATTCTTCTTTCATTTATCACATTAGTGGCATAATGTCAAACACTAATAAATAACCATTTCTACAGTTAATCATGCTTATTCGCTTCCTCAACCCCTATGCTACTTGCTAACCTTAGTGTTCTTCAATTTCTATACACACTCTACCGCTTACATTCGCCACAACCACAATACATCCTCGTGGAACATATTAAACACAAAAAGCACCAACCCACACAATGCCGTGTTCTACACCCATGCCCACTAATCCAGGTGCTGGAATACCTAACACCGATACTCAACTATGACAAGCCAACATCCAAAACACTAGTGGATACCCCTAACGAGCCCTAGGTAATCGCTAACTCAGGATTTGATACCAAGCCGTGACGCCCTAAAACTCGGGGTCCGTATACCGTGATACCCCGCTAGACACGCCCAAAATCGCAGGGTTTCGACCGACAACTAGTCAACCGCGCACATTCGCGGGTAGCCTTTTTTCTACTGTAAATATACAAATTTTTATACTATTTTGCAAGAGTTTGATGTACAACTCTTTTATACTTTTACATGCCAAAAATATATGAAAAACTATCGTTATAATATATTCCATAAAAATACTTCTCAAGGCCACAAACCGACTCTTCATATCACTCACGGCCCTCATGCTGAGCCACGCCTTCCTCGTGTACCGAAAGCAGGTGGTCCTACGACGAGGGTGAGTAAAACCCAAGAGATATATCTCCTACCACATTCCCAAACACCAAGAGAGCAACATGTAATGCCAATACATACACTCCACACACATTCAAGTACCTATACTCTGCTGTACTTGAATGTCTACATGTCATGAATGCAATATGCCCCCTTATGACTTCAAACCCGAGTCCTCACCACTCCCCTCACATCCGCATATGCCAAGTGTGAAACTCGCCAAGGGCATCCCGCCGACCCTTTCCAAACAAAAGCTTTTTGTTTTTTAATTCTGCATAATATCGGATACCTTTGAAGGCCTACTTATTTCCTTACCAAGTACTGTGTGTTATGCATTTGTGGGCCACGGATTTCTAGGTTCTCACCGCAGGACACCGCACGCCTATACAACATTTTTTACGGGCTTTCACCGATGGTTTCATGTCTAAACCATATACCATGTTTTTCACCTGAGGGGGTGTCTATCCCTACTTGCTTCACCCATTTACACACGTACTTTTCATGCCATGCAACCGCGGAGTTCTGGCACTGACGTTGTCCCATTTTGCATCGAGCTCACCATCGAACACTGTGCCAAGCCGCTAAGTCATTAACCATGTCCTCACGACATACATCGAACACCAACACTGTGTTGATTTACCATGGTCGAACACCAAACACAATGTCGACCCCAACCATGCACTCATACCCGACTCGACGTGATCCCATGCAAATGTCATTGCATGCCATTTCATGCCTACATGTACACTACGTGTCACATGCAACATATCTATGACACTACATTTCAAGTGTCATGAATACAAATTATATTTAATACATATAATTATTTTTATTTTTTATCACACATATTTCACATAATTTCACACATTCAACATGTTATTCAATTTATAACAATAACACACACAGTCATTCCCACCCATAACCACCCATTCGCTCGAAAATAACCGACTTAGTCCAAAATACAAATTTTATCAATACCACACAAAACATCCCAATATGCAATTCCCTCACTCACCATACGCAGAGCCCCAAGCATTTCGGGATAATAAACCGGGGTTCGAAAATAAGTTCCGAAAAAGAACGAACCATTCCTCAACTGTCCGTGACCCAGCCCAGTGTTTAGCCAATGTTTTGGTTGAGCACTTCATCTTATTAAATTCTAGACTCAACAAGCTTTCTGTAGAGTCCAAGAACACATAAATTGGAGTTTGGACGAGAAAGTTATGACCGTCTGAAGTTGAAAAGGTCGATTCATAAGGGTGCGGAAATCAGGGCAACACCCCGCTTCCATTTCCTTGCCTCGGAATTCCATATCCCATAAATACGCTGTTCGGCCTCGACAATCCCGCACTCCATGAAACCGGCTCCTTTGACCATCAAGCACAACAACAATCAAACCACACATCTTAAATTCGGCCCGAAATGGGGCGGTCAGCTTATGCCATTACGCGGTCTCTCTATGCGTAAAATAACCGGGAGTGGAGGAAACCTACCTCTCAGAAGCAGCTTCCTGGTTCTTCGGGCCGTTCTGTGTCCGCTCACAGCGACACTCTTCCTTTTCCTCTTTCCTTTCCTCTCTTCCTTTCTTTTTCTCTTTCCTTCATTTCTCTTCTTCCTTTCCCTTTCCCTTTCTTTTCTTTCCATCTTTATTCCTGGGCTCTCCTCTCCGCTTGTTTGAAATAATTCTCCGCCCCCCGCCCCCCGCCCCCCCGCCCCCCCCCTTATTTATAACATCCAAACCCCTAGCATGTTGACACAAGGCTTGCCATGTGCCACTGATTAGTGCCCAAAAAGTGCTATATTGAACCCTATTTATTATAGGTTTTGAGTGCTTTTTATGTACTAATCATTCTAATTAACCCAATTGGCATGTTAAGGTCCCTATTATACTACTGATCACATTATGTGGATATTTTTGTAGTTTTAACGGGCATTTGATATCGATTTTGTCGAGTCAATCCATGCATAAAGGATCCGGGTTGATCTCCTTAAAAATTAGGAAGCACGTATGCAGAAGTTATATACTTCTCGCAAGACACTGCGGCGTAATTTTCAAGCAAGATGCGGAATTTGCCCAAATAATAAATTTAGCGCAAAGAGCCGAAAATTCGCAAGACTACGCTAATTTTTCGCTGGGCGCTAAGTTGCGTTTTACTTATCATTTTCGCCCAAACGGCTCCCATTTTGTATATTTTTCCAATTTTACCCCTGATGTAATCACTATCGACATGGGTATTTTGGTTTTTCACTTTTCAGAAGGCTATATATAGCCATTTTATGTATCATTGGGCCAGCAAGCCAAGGAATAATGAAAAGACGGTGCCTGCTTTTGATTTTCCCGCCCCATTTCCTCTCCTTTTCTCCCTCACTTTCTCTCGACGTAAACCAAACACTCCTCGAGGATAAACACTCGGGGGATGCTTCGCAAAGCCCTCATCCCTTGAAGAGGAGGGCCGGTGGCTATGGCTGTGGAGGCAAACGTGTTCTCTCTCAAGGTTAACGCGAGCATTATGACATTTATGTTCCTATCTTTTAACTCTAGGTTTAAAGCCCTTAGATGCATCCTCATAAAGCAATACTGCAATCTTTTAGGTCCAATGGATGTGCTTATCATTAGATCTAATCGATATCCAATAGCTGTCATTTCACGGTCTTTAGAGGTGGGTCAAGGTGTTAGATTCTCACCATAAACCATGAACGTCCCAAAGAAAATGCTTTCTTATCAAAAAGGAAAATGTATTGAGGGTTAGTTTTTAAAGTTAAATGAAGATCCCGTTCGAAACAATTATATGTCATCTTCCCTCTAACGCGAGGAAATGAACCCGAGGACTCTATATAGTTCTTATCAAATCTGGCCTATGTTTCAATACTTCAAGGATTTCTTTTTCATAGTTTATTTCATTTTATTTCACCTTACTTTTAATCTATACACCACCAACTCCTACATTTTACAAAACTCCTTAATCTAAAGTGAGATTCAATTATTTCAAGCATCATAAATCATTTTACGTTAAGAAAAACCCATCCCCGTGTTCGATCCTAGAGCCACTATACTACAAAGAGTAATGCTACAGAGTAGCGGACCCCAGTTATAAATTTTATTGATTCCAGACACCTACTGTGGCATGAATCAAATGGTGTCGTTGCCGGGGATGATGCCTAAGTGCAAGTGACGAGTTGTTGAACTTATGATCCTCATCACAAGTGTTGGTGAATTCCAATCTCTTTTTGCCTTTACTTTTATTTCCCCTAGCAATTCACTGATGGGTTCATTTAATTTTTATACTCCATACATAGAATTTTCATTTTTTTATTTCTAGCTAACATTAACCTTTTGGTAGCCCCGTTTATTCGCTTGTCTCTGTCGTGTTGCTTCGCTTCAGCGTGCCTTATGCACCATTGGGATAGAAATACTGCAGTATATTGAAAGCGGCCGTGCTCGCTGAACAAGTGGTGAAGCGAGCCTAAACTCGTGAACAAACGGGAACTCCACTTGAGGAGTAGCAAAGCTAATGTGGGGGTTCAAAGGGATCCCAATGCCTACAGATCAATGAGGGATCACATACACCCACCAAGGGTGAGCGCACCCTCATGCATTATTCCCTCTGCTGAGGATGTGAAAGTGAGGCCTTATCTGGTGCCCCTGTTCCCAACTTTTCATGGAATGGAAAATGAAAATCCATACACACACATCCGGGAGTTTGAGGAAGTTTGTACATCTTTTAAGGAGGGTGCAACCGATATGGATTTGCTTAAGTTGAAGGCTTTTCCCTTAACCCTGAAGGACAAGGACAAAATCTGGCTTAATTCAATGAGGCCAAGGACTATAAGGAATTGGGTAGAATTGCAAGCTGAATTTTTGAAGAAATTTTTTAGCACACATAAGACCAATAACTTGAAGAGGCAAATCTATACCTTTGCAGCTTATGACAATGAGAAATTCTATCTTTGCTAGGAAAGGTATTTAGAGACCATCAGTGCATGCCCACACCATGGCTTTGATACTTGGATGTTGGTCAACCACTTCTATGATGGAATGTCCCCTGCCATGAAGCAATTATTGGAGACCATGTGTGGAGTGGACTTCCTGAGCAAGAATCCAAATGAAGCCATGGACTTCCTCAACTATGTGGCTAAAACCTCCAAGGCATGGGATGAGCCAAACCCAAGGGAGGTAGAGAAAATGAAGCACATAGCAAACCAAAGGGGAGGCATGTATTCACTGTCAGAGGATGTGGAAATGAAAGCCAAGTTATCTTCTTTGACTAGAAGGTTGGAAGAGCTTGAAATGCGAAATCGCAAGATGAGGTACGGCAGACCGAAACACCCGTACCTCTCCAACCCTATTTTAATTCGCTAACTAATTAAATACCAAGGAGAGCACTGCCTAATTGCTCCCTCAGTAAGGGATTTGATGCAAGAGCAGACAAACATAGTGGGTCAAAGTAAGCCACCAACAAACGCTCCATATGGTAACACCTACAATCCAACCGGAGGAATCATCCCACCCATCATGGAAGCCAAAACCCCAAATTTTATGCTCCCACAGTTCACAAGAGCAAAGAACATACCGGGGTTCCACTTCATAGCAGCAGCAACCCCCACCCTCATCCCCTGTAGAGCAAGCCATTGTGAATTGGAGCAAGGTCATGTAACTTTGCGGAAGAACGTATGCGCGGAATGCTCATACCACTTTAAAATCGGAAACATTGAAGACACACTCAACAAAAATAGATGACCGGCAGTGACTCGCTCAAGGCTGACTAACCAAGAAAGGTGCGTTCTCGAAAAAAGGAAATTTTCATCCCAAACACAACCAAATCCCAAGGGGGTGCATGAATTAAGCTCTGCCAGCGACCCAAATCCCAAAATTGATGAAGTAAAAGCAGTGGTCACTTTGAGGAGTGGTAGAGAAGTCAAACCATCCGCCCCCAAACCAGCAGTGGAAGATCCCAACGAGCCAACCCGAACCGCAGGATGAGGCACCAAAATGGATACAAAGTGAATAAGAGTACACCCTCCTTTTCCACAACCATCGAGAAACAAAAGGCCATCAACCGTACGTAAATATTAGAAGTGCTGAGGCAAGTGAAGTCAACATCCTCCGCTGACATGATTAAGCAAGTCCCCACTTATGCTAAATTTTCAAGGACCTATGCACTGCAAGAGGTCAAATGTCAATAAGAAGGTTTCTTTAATCGAGCAAGTCACAAGGATTACGAGTACAAAATCCCAGAAAGTACAAAGATCCGAGGTGTCCTACCATCCAAGCATTACCTGAGGCACTTGTGTTGAAGCCACTACTAGACTTGGGAGCTAGTGTGAACCTACTGCCATATTCAATGTACAAACAGCTGGGTTTGGGAGAACTTAAGCCCACTTCCATCACACTGTCTCTAAATGATAAAATATTAAAATATCGAAGGGGACTATTGCTTTCGTCCCGATTAGTATGCCTAATCTTCATTCCCAAGCCGTAGGAATTATAGTCGCTTCAGCATTGTAATACCAACTACAGGTCATCTCCACAGGAGTGGTCTCGATTCGTTGATCAATAGGAGCTATTCTCCACTAAAAGTATGATTTAAAGAAAACTGTAGTGCTGTGTTGTTTGATTGAATGGTTGATCGGGCTCAATGTTTTAAATAGAAAGACAATTGCTGATTTTAGGTTCCACTCACCTCTCGATCGTGCAAGTCCCACCTCTTATTTTATAAACTCATCTAGAACCATTGATAAATGGTCTTCGGCGGAGGATTTATCTTAAATGCTTTTGAAAATAAAGATGATCAAGTAATACTAAACACTTGTTCTCAATTAAAATGAACCCTTAGTTGGCATTATGATCAAGCACAACGCGGTAAATCGAAATATCTCAACACGCTGTCAAGAATTCGCCCAACTAAGGATTTAAAACCTTTCTGGGTACACAAGTGATCAATATTACACAATCCATTGAAAATCAAGAGAGGAATTGAGGGACTTTACCTTGATCAGTGAGTTTCCGCATTTATCCCAAAGAAGAGGGGCTTGAAACTCCATAAAATTCTATATGAACAATTAAAGTTGAGGAACAATTAATCATAAAAACAAGACTCAAGAAATCTAATTAATCAAACCGAGAATGAAGAATATGGAATGCTAAGATTTAAAGCAAAAATAATATTTATGCTGAAGATTACAAACTCTTGAATCCAAAACTTTAAAGAAATGAAATCTCAACTGGATCTACAAGGTACCACTCAAAATTCAGAAAACTTTAAAAACCTAAACCCTAGAAGTGAAGAACTCAAAACTCAAGAGAAAACTAAAAGACTCCAAAAGATCCTCTAATACTGTGGTCCTCCCTCCTTTTATAGCCCCCTCAAAAGTGATTTTCCCATTTTGGTTCGCTTACGAAAGTGTGATTAATGCTCAAAAAGTGCAATTTTGAACCCTATATTAGATAGGTTTTGAGTGCTTTTTGATCATTAATCATGTCATTTATCCCAATTGAAGTGTTCATGTCATCTTAGTAACACTTATGCCAATTTGAGGGTGTTTTTGGTTGTTTTGTAGACTTTTATACACATTCGAACTTCAACCTCACGTAAATGATCGATCATGAGGTTGGAATTTTAGTCTCAGCCATCAACAAGCCCAAAAATCAATGGAAAAACAAAGGCAAAGTGAAGAAAATGAGATGCAGTTGAAGACAGGACGAGAGGAATGCAGAACAGCAAAACAGGCAAATTCGCAATCTGTTGGCAACCAGTTCGCAACCCTTGCGAATTTCGCAAACTGTTGGCAAACAAGCCACACTACACACATTGCGTAAATTACAACCGAGACTGTACATTAGCGTAAATTCGCTTTCAATGGGTAATTTCTCGCATTTATGGCTCTATTGATGTAAATCGGTCTGCACAATTACAGTTTTACATTCTTAGCACCCGCTAATTAGTAAATTCGCGAATTATAAACCCACGTTTTAACACGTAACCGCTTTCTAAATCCTGGTGAATTACCTCCTATCCTATAACTTACTTAGTTATTAGGGTTTTTGGTATTTTCATACCTTGAGGAGTCCTATAAATACCCCTCATGTTTTGTAATAAAAAAAGAAAAAAGGAGAGTATGAGAGGGATATATGGAAGAAAGACAAGTTTTGGTGATTTGTAAGTTTTCATTTTTTGCTTTTGTAAATAAAGTTTGTTTTATTTTAAGTTTTGCTTATTTTCTCTTTCTTCTTTCTCTCTCTTCTTTCTTTCACTTTCCCTTGGCCGCTACACACCTCTCAAGATGACACCAAGAGATAGCCATAAGCCTCCTTCCTCAGCTATGAAGGGAAGAAGCCAAGGCACGTTGTCCTCATGTACGGTGCCAGGGTAGTGTATTTATGGCCCTTATCTTCAAAACTCGCTTGCATAACATAGGATGTTATTGTCTTGGCCAATACTCTCCATGCTTGCATCCAAGGCTAAAGGACGTATACCGTGGCTCTTTAGATGGTCCTTACTTGCCTATAGAGGTAATATTCACATGTTAGGTTCTTCAAATTAAAGTTAAATAACATTTGCTTTTATTGTTTTGGCCAATACTTTCCATGCTTTAGGGTTCAAGTGCTCGGTGAGAGATGCACTCGTGATTCTTAGATGGTCTTTACTAGCCTAGGTCAATACTCTCCATGCTTTAGGTTCGCAAGCTCTAGTGAGAGATGCAATCGTGATTCTTAGATCTTACGAGCCTCTCAAAAAATGATAAAAGAATGTTAGGGTTGTAAACAAAAAGGGGCCATAACTACATCCTGTGTTGACTCACATAGGAGGATAAAACCTGAGGACATGTGTTTGCCCTACTTTCTGCCAGTAACCTAAATCTTCAAAGTACCCTTCATTGTTAATTTCCGCTTTTAACTTTCGCTTTATAATTTCCTCGTTTTTTCAAACCATTCCCCTGTTTTTGAATGAATTCCAAAGAGTCCAAATAGAAAGCCTTACCTTCATGCCCTAATGCAAACCATTTTTAAGAAGAAAACTCCATCCCCCGTGTTCGACCCTAGACTACCATACCGCAAAGAGCTTGACTACCCGCAGCTGCAGTGAGCTGCGATATAAATACTGGCTGATTTTGGCATTTCTCAACATCAAGTAATTTAATCAACACAAAGTGTCGATGGTGCCCGATCAATAATGGTAAGTCAAGAGTACTTGTGATCCACATCACAAGTGGAAGGTAACTCTTACCTTTTCGTGATATCACAAAAAGAATCGCAGCTTTCTAGCACTTGACAAGAATCGTGACCGATTCACTTCAGTTTTTTTCTATTCACTATTTTACTTTTTGTTAGATTAGTTTTAATTTTTCTTTTTAGCACTCTTTGTTGGTTCTAATTGTCGCTCTACTAATTGTGTAACAACCGTGCATGCAACAAAGTGGATGTAGACACTTCAGTAGTCGGGACAGACTAGTACACAACCCGACCTAACTAGTGAGGTTAAGTAATAAACAGATACCATGGATCCCATACCCGAGGAACAACAGAGCCAACCAGAACCCCTATGAATCCAAATGCATATAGAACCATGAGGGATCACATCCACCTCCTAGAGCAAGCGCCCCATCCCGCATCATTCCTCCCCACATGATGTAGCAATGAGGCTACATTTGGTACCCTCTACTTCCCACATACCATGGTATGGAAAATGAAAATCCATACACACATCTTAGATTTTGAGGAGGTATGCACTACCTCAAGGAAGGTATGATGGACATGGATTTGCTGAAGCTAAAGGTATTTCCATTGACCTCAAGGACAAGCTAAGATATGGCTCAACTCATTGAGGCCTAACCATAAGAAACAATAGCCGCAGAGTTCCCCAAGAAGTTTTTTGCCTATAAGACAAACAATTTGAAAAGACAAATTATCCCTTTGCACCATGAAGGTGAGAAGTTTTACCAGTGTTGGGAGAGGTTTATGGAAACCAGTAATGCATGTCCACACCATGGGTTTGACACCTGGATGCTAGTAAACCATTTCTATGATGGGATGTCCCCACCTATGAAACAACTTGTAGAAACAATGTGTGGGGGCAACTTTTTAAGTAAACACCCTGACGAGGCTATAGACTTTTTGACTTATATAGCTGAAACCTCAAAGGCATGGGATGAACCTCGTCCAAGGGAGGATGAAGGACTGATGTACTCAAGTTACTGTGTGGGGAGACCATTCATACACTTTCTGAGGACACACTGATGAGAGAAAATTAATCATTTCGACTCCTGAGATTAGATGAGATGGAAATGAAAATCAACATAATATTTACTCAGTAAGTGATGTCACCATCCCAACCTTTCCCCGGGCTACAACCATCACCACATGGTCACTATGGGGAAAACTCGGTCAAGAGAATCCAAATTTTGAATCAAGGTAGACCACCAATGAATGTTCCATTTGGCAATTCCTATATTCAAAATTTGAAAACCCACTCTAATCTACCAGGAAAGCCAAAACTATCTCCCTATATACCTCCAATAGATCAGCAGCAGTTAGTCCCCACTTCCCAACAGCAACAACCACTACCCTTATCCCCTGTCGAACAGGCAATTCTGAATCTAAGTAAGATGGTAAGCACAATGGCAGAAGAACATAAGGTACTGAATGTCCAAACTAATCAAAATATTGAAGGCACAAAGTTCACTTAATGTGAAACTATCCCATATGCAATCTGAAATTTCAAAATTGTCCAATCAGCAGCTGCAAAGTTCAGAAAAGGAAAAGGGCCTTTCCGTGACAAAGAATATCGTAATATGGTGAATAAAATAGGCTTCCAGCTGAGGACACAACTAATAGAACTCCGATGGCAAAGGCGGGGCCAGGACTCAGAAGGGTAGGAGTCGAAGACAGCAAGCACTGCAGCTAGTTAAGCCGCCCAAGAGGCCGAACTACTTCAAGAAGAACGCTTGTCAAGGAAGAGAGTCAAGAGGAAGAGTGTTTGATCGAAACAGCTTTGTGAAAGGTGCTCAACTGGCAGCTCTGTGGGGAATTGGAAAGCTCGAATCATTAAAAGCTCCCGAGGAACTCGCAGACGCCCGCTAATTTTTTTTTCGCACAAACGAAGAACAAAAAAAACACCATTTTGCTAATCGAGGTGTGGAGAGTAGGGTGGACATGAACAGGGAAGAGCCCCAAGAACCTATCCTTCAACCAATCCCCATGAAGTTGGGATCCCAGTGCCACCGCCCAACATACCAAATACCACTCGCAAGAAATTTCCTTCACGATCAAGTATATATTCTACCTCCACCCCGCACCACGTACCACACCCGCAACAAAATCAAAAACTAGCAAAGACCAGCCCAAAGCTAAGTCCAACCCATTGCACAAGACTCCCGACTCCGCCTCATATCGCCCATGCCTCAGCGACAACCGAAACCTCAAACATCCACCACCAAGGCCACCCCATCACTGCTTGTGTTGCAAAACATTAGAAGACTAGTGGCTTCTGTACATGCCTTTGCCACTACATCAAAGAAGATGGCAAATGCCTACATTGCATGGCATAGTGGTTGGTTCGGGTTTGGAGCACCCGGACCTAGGCATTTCTAAGCTCCTCCACCCACTACTGGGCCGCGAGCCCCTACAGATACTCCCGGCTCCTCATTCAAAGACACCAGCCACCTGAGGCACATGCCGCCCGAGGGAGATGGCTGAGTGATGGATGCGACCGCACACTAGCGCCACTTAGGCAGCCCAAAGATGCGCCATACGACCAGAGATCGGCTCTGAGCCGAGGCCACTGGGGACGCGCCATTCCATGCTCATCGTATCATGACCCATCCGGGTCTTCTCCTCATGATCCCGCCTGCAGAGAGGAGCCTCTCTCCGCCACCGATGCAGCCCCATTGATATCCCGGGCAAGAAATAAGCAAGAGCTTACCCACCACCACCACACAAAGGAGGTGGTTGTAGTTTCTTACTTATATAGTTTCAAAGTATCAACCGCTCTACTAATTTGATTATGATTTTTGCATTAGCCATAAGAGTAAAAACATATGTTTGTGTGTGTAGCCCGTTATGCATGTATTAAGCCATTTTGGCTATATCAAAGCTACTCGTATTATATATATATATTCGCATTTTTGCATATCAGGTTTATCGTGTCCCCTATGTACAAGTATGTGCTTTTCTTTCAAACTACATAATTGAATCAAGCTTCAAATTGAACAATTGAATTGTTTCCACCGAACAATTGAATTGCTTTAAATTGATAATTGAATCATCATATTTGTCACCTATATGCTAGAACAAATTTCCATGCTTGAAACAATTTGTGTTCGCCACTGCTCCAAAGATGCTCAACTTGGAAATTTCCCTTTATGCTATGTCACACACTGCACTCTATATTGCTCAATAAAGTTGTAAATTTGTAGCCTTCTTCCACTTTGCAAACCGCCTTAGGTATGTTATAACCTAGGATAGGTTTGAGTTACTAACAATTGAAGACCAATGTTGTCTTCCAAAAGGAAAAGAAAAGAAAAAGAAAAGAAAAAAAGCAAGAAGAAAAAAAAGAAAAGAAGTTAAGAAAAAGAAAAAATAAAGTCAATTTTTGCTTTGAAACCCGAGCACTCCGCCCGAGGGGTGTATGGCGAAAGCTCTTGAAACCCGATGCCCTAAGCCTTAATTGGCTGGTGCCATCATTTTGTGTTCGTTAATGGGTGGATAGGTGAAGCTTTAATGACTTGTGGATACTTAATTTTCGAAGTCATCTCGGAGTCCTGGTGAAGCTCTTTAGAGCATGTCATCGATCCTTTTCGCTTGATGCCCTAAACCTAATCGTTGGGAGTCACTCCGTGGACCGGCTACACTAGGACTGTGAAGCCTGATTTTAAGCATTGCACCCTACGATGTAGATGAATAAGCAAAGTGTAAATTAGCCCTCATCTAGGTTGTTCAACAACTTAAGGCCATGTCGCGCTGGGGTCAAATGTGAAACAAATTTTGCGTGTTTATCGCTTAACTGCTACAAAAAAGAACCATTAGACTAGGTGGAAATCCAAGTTGAAAATCATGGAAACAAGTGTTGTTCTAAAAATTGCCTCTTATGGATTTTATTCTTGTATATAGGTTTTCAAATTGTGTTGATTTCAATTGTTCAATTTAAAGTAATTTAGTTGTGTATAAGTACAATAACCTTTGAAACACAACCTTTTTGAAAATCACCACATGCATCTCAATTCTTATTTTGCATCGCTAAGGGACTAGCACAAGCTTCGGTTGGGGGTGTGATTAGTGTCAAAGTGCAATTTTGAACCCTATATTAGATAGGCTCGGAGTGCTTTTTTGATCATTAATCATGTCATTTATCCCAATTGAAGTGTTCATAAGCTCATCTTAGTACACTTATGCCAATTTGAGGGTGTTTTTGGTTGTTTTGTAGACTTTATACACATTTGAACTTCAACCTCAATGCAAATGATCGATCATGAGGTCGGGAATTTTAGTCTCAAATGCATCAACAAGCCTAAAAATCAATGGAAAACAAAGGCAAAGGAAGAAATGAGATGCAATAAGACATGACGAGGAATGCGTATCAAAGAAATAAAATTCCGCAATCTGCTGGCAACCAGCTCAGAACCTCAAGGGATTTCTCGCAACCGCAAACAAAGCTCATAATCTCAAGACACATGCGAAATTGCCAGCAAACTGCACTCGTGCCATTGCGGCCCGCTTCAATCGAAAACTCGCTAGCTTAGCGAAATTTCGCTAGCTAGCGAACAACCTACAATTCGCAACTCTTGCCACTCTCGCTAACCCTGCCAAATTCGCTAATTAGCGAAATTCTCCCTTTAGCTTAAATTCTGCAGCCTCACATGCTTGTAATTACGCAACCGCCTAAACTTGGTGAATTACTCTCCTATCCTATAACTTAGCTTAGTTATTAGGGTTTTTGGTATTTTCATACCTTGAGGAGTCCTATAAATACCCCTCATGTTTTGTAATAAAAAAGAAAAAAGGAGAGGAGGAGAGGAGGAGAGGAAGAAAGACAAGTTTTTGGTGATTTGTAAGTTTTCATTTTCTGCTTTTGTAAATAAAGTTTGTTTTATTTTAAGTTTTGCTTTTATTTTCTCTTTCTTCTTTCTCTCTTTCTTTCATTTTCCCTAATGCCACACCTCTTGAAGATGACACCAAGAGATTGCTCATGTTTCCTTCCTTTGAAGAGGAAGGAAGCTAGCTCATAAAGAGGGGCTATGCTGGGCTCCTATGTACTAAAAGTTATGGGTAGTGTATTTATGGCCCTTATCTTTCAAAACTCGCTGCATAACATAGGATGTTATTGTCTGGCCAATACTTCCATGCTTTAGATCCAAAGGCTTAGTGACAGAGGTCAAGGGCCTTTAGATGGTCCTTACTTGCCTATGAGGCAATATTCACATGTTGGGGTGGTTCTTCAAATTGTGGTTAAATAACATTTGCTTTTATTGTTTTGGCTAATACTTCATGCTTTAGGGTCTGCTCCGTGAGATGCACTGTGATTCTTTAGATGGTCTTTACTTAGCCTAGGTCAATACCTCCATGCTTTAGGTTCGTTGCTCTGAGAGATGCACTGTGATTCTTTAGATCTTTACGAGCCTCAAAAAATGATAAAAGAATGTTAGGGTTGTAAACAAAATGGGGCCATAACTGCATCCTGTGTTGACTCAAATAGGAGGATAAAACCTGAGGACATGTGTTTGCCCTAGCTTGCCAAGTTAGTGACCTAAATCTTCAAAGCAAATTTCATCGTTAATTTCCGCTTTAACTTTCGCTTTTTACAATTTCGTTTTCAACCATTCCCTCGTTCGAATGAATTCCAAAGAGTCCAAATAGAAAAGCCTTACCTTCATGCCCTAATGCAAACCATTTTTATGAAGAAAACCCATCCCCGTGTTCGACCCTAGACCACCATACCTAAGCAAAGAGTTTGACTACCAAGCAGCTGGGTGTGAGCCAGGCATATAAATATCAAGTGATTTTAGCTCAGCCATCGTGGCACGAATCAAAGTGCCCTCACGTCCTGGGATTGAATTCCCTGGACACCCCGCAAGTTCCATAGAAGTTCCCACCGGTAGGACTTTAAGTTCTACTCTGCAGGACTTGCTTATCGCTAATTTTCTAGCAAGTTCTACCGGGATAGACTTGAAGTTCTACCCCGTAGACTCGGTCTCCGGTGCTTTCCTTGCTTCACGGGTTCCCGAAACTTCTTTCACTTCCTTTCTCACCCACATCCATATTGCTTCATATTGGCTTCCCGAGCTTACATCCTTGTGCACTTACGTTTTAAACCTGAAAGACCTGCACAAATCTAAAAACACAGAAGAGATTAGAAGTACCGTTCTTACTGCTAAATGAGTACATTATGATTTAAATGTTAGGATTCCGTTTATATTATCACTCAATTGTGTATTCATCACACCCCCACCTCGCATCTTGCTAGTCCTCAGCAAGATTTAGATCTAACTACCAACTAGGTATGAAAACAAGGCGCCAGACAATCAAGCTTTGCAAAAATCTCAAAATAGCCCTTATGGAGTAGAGCATTTCACCCCGCTGCAGCATGCACCAAAGATGACTAATCAGCTTCAACCACATTCTTACACAATGAACATTATAACACATTAACACAAATTTGGTTATTCAAATAAGGATTATGGGTTTAAGAAGTGTAAGGTAGTCATGCTTTATAGTGAATCGTAATGATCAAAATAAGGTAAGCAATCATATAACATGTAACATGTAAACCACTGCGCATAAAGTCAAAAGGAAACATAAAACATAAGCCGAATCAAAAAGGTCTTCTGCCGCTTGTAATGACCATGGGTGTAATGAAAGAAAAGGGAAAATAAAACGTGTTGGCATAACATGGCTAAGGCTCCACACCCGATTGCCAACACCACTCTAGAACAGCTTCTAACACAACTACGCAGTTGTCGCCTCATCCTCATCGTAAGAGAATGCGCCCGCCCACACAACTGTTCATTCACTCCATCTGATTCTCCCCTCTAAATCCGGAGGTAGCATCCGCCATCGCCGGCTCTCCTAAAAGATGTGGCTCAAGTCCGGGAGACGCTCTGGCCTAGCCGCCCTCGTCCCAAGGATGCACTCGAACCATCTCGATCCGCCGCCTCCATCCTCTTCAAAGGCGTGTGCCTCATAGCTCTCGAATCGTGGAAGAAATGTCCCGTAGGAGGGGTCAAGGCACCGAGGACTCGTGGGTCTGAGGCCGCTCGCCTCTTCGCAAAGTCTTAGCCGTGATCTCGCTCCCGCGAGGTATCACCCTTTTTCTTTAACTGTTCCCCTCATCCCCGCTTCTTCTACCATACTAGTCACAAGTGAGGGAACTAATACTCCTTGAACGAATATTGTAGAAACTCTCTCTATCACAAGCACCATAAGGACTAGTGATAATCAATAAAAGTTTTCCAAATATAACTCCTCGTATAACAACCGACCTGCTTCTTGATCGAGACTTTTCATACAACCATTCTACTAAACACGATCAGGATGAGATCTTGTCTTATCACTGTGCATGGTATTCCCAGCTTTAACTTTCCGTGAACAAATTCTTGTCTCATAAATCCATTCATGGGTACTTCCGACTAGGTGCACATAAATTTCTCGCGTTGAATAAATAAGCATCGAAATCGCAATGGCCCCGAAAGTGGATATGGCCGGCCCGACACGCCGTATGCTAATATAGTAAGGCATGCTATCGAGTCGAGTGACACGGCCGCTTCCCATCATCGGTTTCCAATACCGAAGTCAACCCGCGTTGATTTTCCTTCAAATTGGAGTAGAACTCCGAACTACCAAGGTAAATATCCGCGATCCCCGAGTGCACGGCGCATATTTTGTTCCCCGATAATTACCCCGATGGGATGCGAATATAAGAATGTTTCCAATCGACACCCTCTCACATCGGAACCTATTCGCTCATTAACCGAACCCATTTCTCGTGCTCACCCGTAATCTTCTGAAACATAGCCTCTATTTCTTCATCGACACTCTCGTGATAAATCCTCACTTTCCTGGAAGGGGACATATAGACCCATCTCTGATCGACAGTGATACTTCTGATTTGGCGTCTATGGAGGACTACTCCCCCTTCCCGTATTCTCTAACGTGCCATGGAGAGATGGCAATGATAGCAATAACGACCCAGATGGCCCAGAAATAAATCATCATATCCCAGTACCCTGTCTCGACCAACACTGGGCTGGCCCTATGTACATCTAATAGTAGTCTCCTGCCCATATGGAGAGCATAGCCTCCCATCCAACAATCACAGAATAATAGGGCAAAGAAAATCCAACCACAAAGGTCCATATATAGCCGAAAAAGAGATCAACAATGCTAATGGGAGTTGTAGCTTACCACGTGCGAACAATGACTGCAACTAATCTCGGGAACTCTAACCGAAAAACCCTGGCAGAGCGATCGAGCTTGGGGAGTGTGACTCTAGAGAACACATCATAGTGGCTCTTCTTGTCGTGTCAAAAAAGCAAAAAGGAATATGAAGAGGTGTTAAGATTGGGTTAAAACCCTTCCCACTTTCGATCCTACCTAAGTAGACTTTAAGTTCTACCTAGATTCTTAGCCACGCCCCAATTTTTTGTTAAGTTCTACCTGTGAGGACTTAGCCATCGCTCACTTTTGTTAAGTTCTACCATAGGGATTTTAAGTTCTACTCGCAGGACTTCTACCTCAAACCGATTTTTCTTCTTCTTTCTTTTTTTTTTTTTTTTGAATATATATATAATGAATATATATATATATATTTTTCACTTTGGGATGTGGTGGTGCCGCTTATACATCTTGGACTACTAACTCGCTTCATCCGTGTTTTTCGCATGTTTATTTTCTCTTCTTGTTCAAATTCCATAATCGATCGCATTTGTAGACTTAGCACTCAATTCATTCTTGGGATATCTTAAAACTCTCCACATGAGAATCCTCATCGGGCCGTCTATAGAATCGAGATTCCTAAGATCTCGAATAAACTTGACAACTGAAAGCACAAATGGGTGCAAGGGCTGAGACACTACAAATCCACTGGGTATGCACGTAAATGATGGCCTCTAATCGCTTTCCACTTATGCAAGGTGTTCCAGAAGACTATGATGCATGAAATTAACATGACCAAATTTAAATGATGTAATAATTGGAACAATCACATGAAAGATCGGGGAAATTTTTGGCCATAAGTCTGTGGTTTGGGTGAGAAGTAAAGTAGGTAGAATGCAAGGGGAAATGGGCTTCATTAAGAATATAAGTCTTGTTAAGATGCATGCGATAAGATGATGTGGAGAGTATATGAGATCAAACGTGGTACGCACAGCTGCATGTAAAACATAATACTCCAAAGACGCAGTTCTTGAAAAATTTGACCCACCGAAATATATACGGTACACCTACCCCCACAATTAAAAACAAGCATCAGTTCCCCAATGCATCAATCAGGTACCCCCAATAAATGCACTCGAGGGATCACAAAACAATGAAATTTCCACGATTTGTATTTTCTATGTTATTGAAAAGCAAAATGAAATAACGCAAATTGAAGTAAAAACAATAAAATAGAAAGCAAGAACAAAATAAAAGCAAAACTATTTACGTACAATTTGAGACCTGAGGTTACTTGGAAGTGAGAGTTTTGGCAGAGCTGGTCTACCAAATCCACAAAGCAGCTCGTGAGGGGAGAAATGCTCAAGGAATGGTTTCGAGGCGTTGGCCATTCACTCAAAGAGTTCCCATTGTCGATTTTCACTTCACGCTCCGTATGGATAAACTACCTTGACGGCGAAAGGGCTACCCAACGACGTGAGCTTCCAGGAATGTATGTAACGGAACTATGCCAGCATTTCTTCGATTGGTTCGAAGTTTTCCTGGTAATAGACTTGTCATGGAATAACTTGAGCCGCTCCTTGTAAATTCTGGAGCTTTCATACGATTCCCTCCGCAGCTCTTCAAGTTCATTTAACTGCAATAAACGCTACTCCGCTTGAGCCGGATCGCACTAAAGTTCGAATAACCCAAAGAAGCCCGTGTTCCATTCTACCGCAAATGGCAAGCTACATAAACTAGCCTATAAAGGAGACATACCAAGAACAGTTTTTAAAGGCGCATTCGCATGCCCAAAGAGCATCGGTAAGATCTGAGTGACCAATCTTTTTCGATTCGGCAATCGTCTTTCTAAAATGTGTTTTATCTCCCTATTAGCTAGCTCAAATTTCGACCATGGTTCCGTGGGTGGTAAGCCAGGATACTTTATGTGGGTGACTCTATATTTTTGGAACAGGTTCAAAAGATCGATTGCAAAAGTGGAGTCCACCATCACTAATAATTGCCCGAGTATGCCCAAACCGAGAAAAATATCTTTATAAATTTCAAAACAACCTTATGGTCACTGGTTCGCTGAATTGCCTCAACCCACTTGCACGAGTCAATGTGATAATAAATAGAGATATTACAAGAAGGGGAAAAAGTCTATGAAGTCAATACCCCAACAATCAAAAAAATTTCAATGATTAGAATCAGTAAGAGGCATCATGTTTCCTCGCTTTGTGACCTCCTAGTTGCCGCATTGAGCACATGTTTTGCGTAAACTCAAAACAATCTTTAAATGTAGTGGGCCAATACCCGTATTGCAAAATCTTGTCCTCGTTTCTTTCTGATAAATGTCCTCCGCAGCTCGTAATGGCAAAAGTTAAAATCCGCACCTGCTCATCATCGTACACATCTCCTCACATTCGATCCGACAAGATTTAAATAGATATGGATCATCAAAATAAGATTTCTTAATATCTCGTCAAGAATTTCTTTTTCTCGTTGAGAAGTCCATCAGCCGAATCCGGCCGACTAGGTAATTCACTATGTCAGCATACCATGGGTAATGAGCAAGAGCAAAGAGTTGTTCATCAGGAAAGCTATCACCTATGGGTATGCCATGGGAGTTGGATTCTGGAACTAATCGAGATAAGTGGTCAGCAACCACATTCTCGACCCCCTTTTTATCTTTAATGGTCAAGTTGAATTCTTGACAGAGTAAAATCCACCTAGTTAACCTTGGTTTCGTATCCTGCTTAGAGAGCAAGTACTTCAAAGCTGCATGATCTGTAAAAATGGTCACAGGGGAGCCAACAATATATGACCTGAATTTTTCTAGAGCAAAGACAACTGCTAGAAACTCTTTTCTCGTGGCTGTAGCCGGGCTCGCGCAGTCTGTCTTATCGGCATAGTAAATGACAAAGCCTTTTGTCCTCCTCCGTCCTAACACAGCCCCTATGGCATAATCACTAGCATCGCACATGATCTCAAATGGAGTCCCAATTAGGGAGACCGTATGATCAGCGGTGACACTAGCATGTTTTTGAGCTTAGCAAAGGTAGTCACAAGCTTGTGACCATGTGAAAGGGACATCTTTAGCGAGCAAAGTACGATATAGTCGCTATAGCACTAAAATCTTTATAAACCTTCTATAAAAACCAAAGACGTGCCTGGGCGAATGACCTTATGTCTCTAACACACTTAGAGTAGTAGGCTCGAAATCGCCTCAACTTTGGCCTTATCAACTTTGATTCCATCTTTTGATACAATGTGGCCTAAGACAATTCCTTGTGTTACCATGAAGTGACATTTCTCCCAATTTAACACAAGATTTTTCTCTTGGCACCTCTCCAAAACTTTACGTAAGTTCTCTAAACAGCTCCCGAACGAGTCACCAAAAACTGAGAAATCATCCATGAAGATTTCCAATATGATTTCTATCATGTCACTGAAGATTCCCATCATGCATCGTTGGAATGTTCCGGGTGCATTGCATAGTCCAAAGGGCATTTTCCTAAAGGCGATATACCAAAGGGCAAGTGAATGTAGTTTTTTCGACCTTCCAAAGCTATCTCAATTTGATTGCACTCGAGTACCCATCAAGAAAAAAAAAAAAAAAACAATAAAATTCATGCCCTGCAACTCTCTCTAGCATTTGATCAACAAACGGAAGAGGAAAATGGTCTTTCCTAGTACCTGCATTAAGCTTCCTATAGTCTATGCACACCTCCATCCCGCGATACGAAAGCGGAACTGAGCTCATATTTTCATCGGGCAACTACTGTGACTCCCGACTTCTTAGGAACTACCTGTGTTGGACTAACCCACTTTACTATCTGCAATAGGGTAAATAACCCTACAAGCATCCAAGAGCTTTAAAACTTCCTTCACCACTTTCATTATTGGGTCTAATCGCTCTCGTGGTCAGCTAGAAGGTTTAACGTCCGCTTCTAAGTGAATTCATGCGCATCAAGGCTGATTCTCACATCTCGCAATCGTCTGCTCTAGCAAATCCCAGGTTTTCAATATTTCCAAAAGTTGAGTTTCTTAAGTCACTTCTAAGGAGGAAGATATGATTACTCGGAAAAGTGTCATACTAAGAATGCATATTTAAGATGTGGTTGTGCTGTTTTAGCTCAAGCTAGTGGCTCTCCTCCGAAGGCAATGTCCTCTCTCATTTGGTGGCAAGGTTCAAATTTAGGTACCCAATTGTTAACTTAAATACATCTTTATGCTCAATTATAGAGCGGAGAAACTTCATCTAAAGTGGTCACTTCTCATCCCACCCTGGGCCGACTGTACATGACTTAAGAGGATCATCATGTGAGACATTATCCGTGCATTTTTGTACCACTGAGTCAATCATATTACATCACACGTGTCTTCATCCCCCATTCCTTTGATTACATTGAAAATATTCGTATTATCAAATTAAGTGTTCCCAAATGAAAGTGTCATTAGGGCCTCCTCACAATGTATAACAGACAAGTAGCTGCTATGAATGGTCGACCAAGAATTACCGGAACCGGAAGTTCCTTTGGTTGGCCACTGTGCTGAGGTCAAGCACTACAAAATCGATAAGTAAAATTCTGTCCACTTGACCAAGACATCCTTCACTATTCCCCTCTAGGAATTTTGGACACTACTACACCAATCGAGGGTGATATCAACTGCCTAATTCTCCAACCCTAGGTCCACATATACCGAGCAAGCAACAGATTAACACTCTGCCCCTAAGTCCACTAAAGCATGCCCTACTTTGAATTTCCAACTACTATAGAAATAGTAGACTACCCGGTCTTTTGTATTTTCGGGGCAAGTTGTTCGAATTAGGGGCGTAGGATCACTCTACCATGAATGCCTTCTCTCGCTGACACCTAGCTTTCCTTTTTACTCGTGCACAAGTCCTTCAGAAATTTAGTATATGATGGATTTGCTTAATGGCCTCCAACAAGGGAATGTTCAGCTTTCACCGCTTGAACAACTCATAAATTTCCCAGCATGGTTATTCACTTTCTTTCGTGCTCTTAAATTTACAGGCATGGAGCCAAGGATATGGTTAGACTTATCTTCCTCCGGTTGCTTATCTTTGTCATTTGTATTAGGGACATGAGGTGTGTCTGATTTTTCATCCTCTATTAATTCAATTATGAGACTCTTGTGATGGTTCTTCGTTGGAATAGTTTTGTCGACTACTACCACCAAGGGTAGCGACTCGCCTTTACAATGCTCAAAGGTACTTTCACTGAACCTAAACTTCCCACACTATTTTGACCTTGTGGGTTTTGATGGCAGATGGAAGTTTCCTTTTCTTGTTGAAGGTTACCTATAGATGAGGTTAACTTGGTTATCCGGGATTCATCATTTAGAGCAGCCAATTCCGTGTTTGTAGTTCACTGGCTCAGACGAACTGTGACTATGTCCTCCATACTTCTTATGTGGAGGTTGGTAAGGTCGTGAGTTTTGATTCCCTGGTTCTATGGATGATGACCTTGATTGGAATTTCCTTGAAATCCTTGGGCCTTGATTCGAAATGGAGGAATGGAATTTGGAAAACCTTGGTTCGATAGCGAGGGCCTTGTTTGCTGCTGTGCCAGTGGTCCTCTCATTTCTCCAAATTTAAAATTAGATGCTTACCCCAACCAGGATTGTATGTTTCAGAGTATGGGGAGTTGAAAGGTTTCCTTTGGTAGTTAAGGGCGTTGGCTTGTTCAATTTGAATGGCTCCCTTAACTTGAGGAAGATTTCAAGTGCGAATGGTCGAGTGTGTGTGGTCATCGTGATATAATGCACGGTTCCTCCACTCTAGGTCCAAAGTGGTATCGAGGGTATTCGAGGTACACCTGCTACCTCGTTTACTCTCTTCACTTCTATGGCCTCTAATTTCCTTTGTCAAATTGGCAATCTTGGCCCGCAACTCATCATTCCTCTTAGGCGGATCTCCACCACCAAAGAAAAGCACTTTGCCAGTTGTCTAAAGAAGTGCTTTGCCTCCCAAGTTCGAGCGTTCTCGCTATAGTGTCAAAAAGCTGAATCTCGTCTCCCTGGCACTCTTTCATAAAATTCCCGCACACATCATTTGGATGTACCGCGATTACCTAGAGATAATCCTTGATGAAAGTATGCAAATTTGTCCAACATCCAACCCATGACGAGGGATAAAGATGGAGGAGATCCTTACATCTTTCCCATAACACAAGAAGTGGTTCACTCCGGCTTTTCGTAAGTTCTGAATTGCTCATGAGGGCATTAGTATTTAGTGCAGAGTGGGAAAACTTATCGAGGAATTCATTCCGCATGTTTTCCCTAATGCAAAGATCGAATAGTGTGTGGAGTTGGGAACCGTATTTCGCTTTCTCCTTTAAAGAAAGGAAATAAGACCAAATGTATAATGTGGAGAGGGGAACCGGTGGAGAGGAATGCACTGCATACATCCTCAAAATCCCTCATGAATGAGTAAGGATTCTCAACTTCGAACCCTTGGTATACAGGTAGAAGACGGATCATTTCCGACTTCATCAAATCGTCGCCTCATCGTAGCGAATACAAGAATTTGTGGTGGTCCTCCGAGGTTGCAGAATTTCAAGGGCCTTCACATCAGCGCTGGGGAGCAGGAGGAACTCTCTATATTGATTGTGCTGAAGGTTACCATTTCCTCCTCCTATCACCGGGTTTATCGGGAGCAGCATGGCCCCCCATGTCATGGAGGCTCATGAGTCCTCACGATTCTCGTGATTATCCACGGGAGGTAAAATGTTATCTCGAGACACTCGGGCTTATAATGGATTTCAAGGTTTCTAGGGGATACAAAGCTTCGACTAATCGGTGTTTCTGCGATCCCAGATTGACATGCACTACACTTACTCCAGCCCAAGAAACACTTATCGAGATTTCAACAAAACAAAACAAAATAAAAAGAAAAAACGTGGAGAACGTATTCCATTTGCAATGCACTGCAAATTACCCCAGCTCTCGTATCAACTTGGTTAGTCGCCACCCCTAAGAATCTGCACACAAAATACTTCACCCTGATTAGTATGCCTAATTCTATTCCCAAGCGTAGGAATTATAAATAAGCCTAGCATTGTAATACCGTGGGAATCCACTAGTCATCTCTACGTGGAGCGGTCTCATCTTGCCATGACTGTCAGGAGCTATTCTCCACCAAAAGTATGATTTAAAGAAAACTAGTGTTGTGTTGTTTGATTGAATGGTTGATTGGTTTGAATGTTTTAAATAGAAAGACAATTGCCGGATTTTTAGGTCCCACTCACTTCTCGATCGTGCAAGTCCTAATTCCTCTTATTTTATAAAATTCATCTAGGAACCATTGATAAATGGTCTTCGATGGAGGATTTATCTTAAATGCTTGGAAAATAAAGATGATCAAGCAATACTAAACACTTGTTCTCAATTAAATGAACCCTTAGTTGGCATTATGATCACACAACATGTACCTGTGTAAATATCTCGCTAACACGCGTTGTCAAGAATTGTCCAACTAAGGATTTAAACCTTTCTACACAAGATCAATATTACACAATCCATTGAAAATCAAGAGAGAATTGAGGGACTTTACTGATCAGGGTGAGTTTCCGTGAGATCCCGCAGTAGGGGGTTTAGAACTCCATAAAATTTATATGAACAATTAAAGTCGAGGAACAATTAATCATAAAAACGCACCTTGAAGAAATCTAATTAACTTAAAACTCGAGAATGAAGAATATGGGAATACAGATTTAAAGCAAAATAAATATTTATGCTGAAAGATTACAAACTCTGAATCCAAAACTTCTAAAAGAATGGAAATCTCAACCGATCTACAAGGTACCACTAAAAATTGGAGAAAAACTCTTAAAAACCTAAACCCTAAGTGAAGAACTCCAAAACTCAAGAGAAAACCAAAAGACTCCAAAAAGATCCTCTAATACTCTGTGTCCTCCTCCTTATAGCCCCTCCAAAGTGATTTTCCATTTTGGTTCGCTTAGAAAAGTGCCCTCACGCCCTGACTGAATTCTCGACAATTTCCGCAGTCTCCATGCTCAACGGCAGTAGGACTTTAAGTTCTACCTAGGACTTGCTTTATCACACTTTCTAGCAAGTTCACCGGGTAGTGGACCGGTGCTCTACTCCAGAGGACTTGTCCTCCTGGTGCTTTCCTTACTACGGTTCCCGAAACCAATTCTCACCCACACATCCGTATTGCTTCATATTGGCTTCCCGAGCTTACATCCTTGTGCACTTACGTTTTAAACCTGAAAGACCTGCACAAATCTAAAAACACATAAGAGATTAGAAGTACCTGTTCTTATGCCAAATGTGAGTACATTGTGATTTAAATGTGTTAGATTCCTCGCTATAGTACCACGCGCACCAATTGTGTATTCATCAACTATTGAGGATGTTCTAATACAAGTGGACAAGTTCTACTATCCAATGGATTTTGTAGTATTTGACACAGAGCCGGTTGCAGTGGGGGCCAACCATGTACCCATCATATTGGAAGGCCATTCTTGGTTACTTTGAATGCCATTATAAATTTCTCTGAAATGTTGCGTAACTCACCTGAACATGACTCGGGAAGGTCCAATATCTTCCCCACTGAGTAAAAAGCATATGCAACTAGTGGAGGATGATTGTGAAGAAGCCTGCATAATAGACACAATTCTTGAAGAACAAGCTAACGAGCAGCAAGTGCAAGATGTGTTAAACCAAGAGTTGTCTAACAACCTTATGTGAGCAACAGATTCCCAAGATAGCGAGTTTCACATACGGGCACCGAAAAAGGAGGAAATTTACCCCATTTCATTCGAGAGGAAGAAAATGAAATCTCAACAGTCGGATCTCGTTCCATTTATGGAACTAAAATATGCATTTTTGAAGAAACACCGTATCCGCTATTATATCATCATCGCCGAAAGCAATTCACAGAAGACACCGTCGCAGAATCCTCAAGAGTAACAAGCAAGTTGGTGGAAAATTTCCAATTTAAAAGGTATCAGCCCAACAATCAACAAGACCTAATATTTATTTAGAGGAGTGAGTCAAAAGTCGTTAGCAAACCATATAGGAGAGATTGAACCCCTAGCATGCAGAGGTAGTTCGCAGCCTCGTCGGGCCGCAAGCTCGCATATCACCCCATATCTGATAGTACTTGGGTTAGCCCAACCTAAGTCGTGCCAAAGAACGTGGTACCACGTTGTAGAATGCAAAAGGAGAGGAAATGCCCACCCGCCTTACTACACAGCCGAGTGTGGTATGTATTGATTACGTGATTGAATGAGGTGACAAGAAAAGATCACTTCCTCTACCTTCTACGGATCACCGAAAGAGTTTTAGCCAATTCTTCATCAAGCTCAGTAGTTGGTTCGTTACTCTGCATTGAAATTGCCGCCGACGATAAGGACAAGACTATCTTCACCGCCTCTTTGGCGTCATATGTCACGTGAGGATGCCCTTCGCCCGTGTAATGCCCTCCGCCACATTCCACGATATGCTCGCATTTTCTGTAAAGGATCTGGTAGAACACATTATGGAGGTTTACATGGATGATATCATAGTCTATGGGGAAAGCTTTGACGAATGCTTCATCCATTTAACTCGGTCCCGTATAGATGCAGTATCGGGAGAAGCAACCCAAGGCAACTAGAAAAGTGCCATTTCATGGTGAACCAAGGAATAGTGTTTGGGACATGTCATTTCGAGAAGGAATTGAACTCGACAGCGCAAAAATTGAACTGATTCTAAATTACCCTCTCCACCAATGTGAAGAGACAGGTACTCTAGGGCATGAGGCTTCTGTAGGAGTTCATACAGATCCTCAAAATGCAAGCCACTTTTATGCTTCTAGAAAGATCTAAAAGCTCGAGGGATGAAATTTACAACAAAGGGGTTTGAAGAGCTCAAGGCTTACTTGACCATCGGCACCAATAGCTAGGCCTTAACCGGTGGGCCGCTTTCGAGGTCAAGTGTGCGACGCAAGTGACCTCATTGCTGAGCTGTTTCTGACAAAGAGCTGAGGGAAAATCATATGTGGTTTACTATGCGAAAAACATTGAACGTAAGCCTCAAAGGAATTACACTACCATTGAGAAAGTTAAATTGAGCACAGTGGTCTATGCCCGACAAGCCAGACGTATTGATCGGGTCTGATATAACCCATCTTCACGATCATTCACCAAATATTCACCACTAAGAAAAATGCCAAGGCTGTTTATCAGACGGGTCCTCTTACCACAGAGTTCAACCCAAAGGTGATTCTGAGCATGAAGCAGTGGAAAACGTTGTTTCCGATCATCTTTTCCGCACTCAAAACCATAGCACACAAATACCACTCCACAACCCTCCAAATCTATGATGAATTCCCGTAGAAGTCTCTACCACCGTGGGATGTTGTTCTTGGTTTGCCCACATTGCTAACTTTTTGGTAACAGTGGAGTTGCCAAACAGAATGGGAAGACAGATGCCAGTTCTTCCATGCAAAAGTCCACCATACTATTAAGAACCTTATTTTGCTCCTCAAATACTATGCTGATCAAATAATCTAAAGTGTGTGCCTAAGGAGCATCAAGAAGGATATCAAATGCACTTTGCCATGACAGCATGTGGAGGTCATTTTTGCTTCCCGTAAAACAAAGAATACAGCAGCTATGTTTTTATTAGCCTTTCTTATTTAAGGATGCCTACACACATAAACAAATGCGATAAAATGCCAAAGGTCGAAAATCTTCGTCAAGATGACATCAACCCTATTCTCGTTGTTAAGTTATTTGATGTTCGGGCATCGAATTACGACCATTTCCTACTTCTTCTGACATACTCACATATTTCGAGTTAACGTGTCAAATGGTCGGCAATGTTATGTAGAGCAGAGATCACAAGGTCAGTATTGAAATTCTTGGGAAGATAACATTTTCCGCATTCGGGTCCCCAAAGCCAATCGCGGATGAGTGTTCCACATTTCTGCAACAAACCCGAGAATCTCCTATCCAAGTACGGTAGCACAACAAGGTACACCCTTTATCATCCCCATCAGCGGCCAAGCAGTAGCTAGCCAACAAAAATCAAGACCACATCGACAGTGGCGAACCTCGAATGTAGAAGGACTGGCTCTCAAGCTTCTAGATTCCTTTGTGGGGCATACGTAACGAAGATACAAGACCATCCTGAATGTCCCCCCCCATCGCCCAGTTTATGAGCAAGGCATGCCAACCTACCTATGGAAATTAACATATGTGGCAATAAAAAAATTTTAAATCTGACATGGGAAGAGTCGGCCTTAAAAGACTTTTGATCTTTGAGTTGGAAGAGTCGAGAATGACACTCTACTTCAATTCAAAATGAAAAGGACAAATTAGTTAAGGGCATAATCAAATTTCATAGCCCTAAGAACTTCAATCGTGGGACCATCCTTACTTACGACTCCAAATCTCCACCTTTTCCAAAATGCAATGGGTGCTTTCAACTAATGTTAATAATAATGGGAAGGATTGACCATTCATCATTCATCAAGTATACCTCAATGGTTCGCACCAAGCCAACCCAAATGATAATAGAGTGTTTCAAGGTCACTAAAAGATTGAAGCCTCGGCGGCCGCTTTCACACACCGCATGTGGGAGAGATTCCCTCCTTGACCCTCCGTGACCTATCACCCCACTCGAAGCTGGCTTGGTCTCCACTCAGACCAAACTGCCACCCAAAAATTATTTTTTTATCTCTTAAGAAAAAAATTTCACTACTAAAAATAATCAGATTACCGACCAACCATCGACCCAAAAAATTTGTCTATCATCGACCAAATCACGCACCATTTAGAGACCAAAAAGGGGTTTGGTAAAAAGAAATTTTCCGGCCGCCTCCGACAAAGACCTACCATATTTACCCACCGTAAATACTTTAATGAAATTGGTCTCGTAAATTGCAGCAGACTTGGCGCCAAAAAATTACCGACCAATTACCGACCACAAATAAATTAACATGAAAAATGGTCGGTAAATAGGCGACCCAAAAAATTTTTAACCTAGTAATTACCGACCAAATATTTGGTCGGTAAATGGTCGGTAATTTCTCCCTTAAATCTTTGCATTTGTCTGTAAGTTTTTGATCCATGTCCATCCACTGCTCGGTAATCCGCGGCTAGGGCTTGAGTTCGCACTGTTTTTGCTAACCGAACCTATTTCTTCATATTGGTAAGTCTTCTACCCTTTCATTTGTTCCACTCAGCTCGGTTCTTTATTGGGTATGCTGTGTTTTTTGGATTTTATGTTTGGTTAGTTATTTAGCCAAAGCTTTGCTCGGTTCCTCCCTTGTTTTGGTTTTATTTAAGGTTTTCCCTTGATTAGATGTTGGTAACTGCTTGCCTTAACCGGGCTAATGTGTTTGCCATTGATTTGGATGTATCAACTAGTTTGCTTGTTGGGCCATTAGGACCTTTAGTTTATTATACCTTTGTCTTACAGTTTTTTGGTTTTGATTATTTGTTTTTGGTTTTATTGTTGGAAAACTATTTTTTTTCTATTTAGTCAAATCTGCTTTCTTGTTAGGCCTAGTTTTGGCTCAGTTTAGAAGCTGTTCTTAGGTATTGGATTTGGTATATACAGTTGTGGGAGAGGTGTATTTGGGTATATACCCTATGTATATTGCTATGTTGTCTTGGGATTGCCCTTTTGCAAATTGCTGGTATTGGCCTACTGGGTTTTGGCTCATTCGCCACTGATAGTTTCCATTTCAAATATTGTTCTTGGGTAGTGAATTATAAACCAGTTTTGGGTCCCGGGTCTATATATTGTTCTGAGCCTCTATTGTAGGGGTGGACTGCTTTTGGGACATCCTTGTGCTATTTTATGATTAAAGTGTTTGGGCCACGCCCTATTTAAAATCTTGTATTTTTATTTTTATTTTATTTTTGCGGTTGTTTGCCCAGTCTTGTATTGGTTCATTGTTTGTTCCAATGTCCAGTTCATATATAAAGTTTGGATAGCTCTTGAGTCTCCTCTTCCAAGGTCCTCTTAGAATGTCTCTTAGAACCTTCATGTTTCTCCCTTTATCGATCATTGACACAGAACTTATTCTTTCATATTATACTCGTTCTAGCACCCAAACATGAATGCGCATGCACTTGCGAGCCGGGGTAAACATTCCATGGTGCCAAAGACTGAGACTGACCCTGCACAACATGAATATTTTTATCTCTTTGGTTCTCAGATTTTTACTTGTTTGCGGATTTATTTTATTTTATTTTTATTTGAAGACCCTGCTTTGTTATGAAATTTTTATTTGGTTTGAAATTTAGTAAGACGTAATGTAAGATATATGTTATATCAGATTCGCATATATGGTGGTTGGGTTGGAATTTGCTGGCCCCGAATTCCTATTATTTCACGCCGCCTCAATACACTACCAAATTCGATCCGTGATTGTATCTTTTGGAAAAGGCTCAAAATGATGAAGCTACTTGTTTCTTTGCTCTTTCTTGCTCTTCTTTGCAAGTTGCTCATTTTCTTTAGGGATTGCAACTTGCATAACTCCTTCGTTAGGACTCTGTTATAGGTGTTCTTAGACTCTATAGAAATCCCTTTGAGTCTAGAATCCACCCATGTAGCTTGATAAAATTGAGGTCATATCCTATCGAAAATGAAGAAAATCGGTAGCCTGCTGCTGCGATTCTTTGCCCGGTGTCTTTGATTTTCTTCATGATTTGAAAACATGCATAACTCCTTCATTAGAACTTGGATTTAGTGTTCTTAATCTCTATGAAACCCTTTGAGTCTAGAATCACCATATATAGCTTGATAAAAATTGAGGTCATATCCTATCAAAAATGAAGAAAATCAGTGGCCACAACTCACGCAATTCTGCTACTGATGTGCTGATTTTCTTCATGATTTGAAACGATTTATGCATAACTCCTTCATTAGAACTTGGATTTGGGTGTTCTTAGACTCTGTAAATCCTTTGAGTCTAGAATCCACCCATATATATCTTGATAAAAAATTGAGGTCATATCCTATCCGAAAAGAAAATCAGTGGCCTGCTCTTTGCAATTACTGCGGTGTCTTGATTTTCTTCATGATTTAGGCTATGCATAACTCCTTCATTAGAACTTGGATTTAGGTATTCTTAGACTCTGTAGAAAAGCCCCTTGAGTACAGAATCAACCCATGTAGCTTGATAAAAATTGAGAGTCTTATCCTATCCGAAAATGAAGAAAAGCGTGGCCTGCTCTTTGCCAAATTCTTTGTAGTGTCTTTGATTTTCTTCATGATTTGAAACATGCAGCTCCTTCATTACTTGGATTTAGGTGTTCTTGGAGCTCTGGAAGCCCTTTGGTCACAGAATCCAAAGCCCGTGATGAGTTCGATCTGACCATATGCTATTTAATAGCATTGGGTACCCATATATTTGAAATTTAGATTAGAGTACGAATTCTTGCTAATCACTTGAATGAAATTTATAGGAATATATGAGTTGATTACATGATATAGTATGAATTTATGAATGATATGGATATAGAACATGTGATAGGATTAAATTGAAGAAATCTTTTAACATATATAAACTAAAATTTTAATTATACGGCCAGAGAAATCATTTGCATTCTCTTGCTTGCGATTTGAAAATGCATCATAAGTAAGCGATTAAAGTTGTCGTTTTGGATGATATATAGTTAACCGTGCGTACACATCCGTCCAGTGTATTACAGTTTGAATACCTTTGGATTATCCAAGTGGACGAGTTCTGGGCGTTAATTAAATGATCATGATTTAATTTAAATTGCATATATTATGTGTCATTTTGGTGCCTCTGCTCGTTTGTTCTCGGGTGCACATTAGGATATATAAATAAGTAATGCAATTTGCTAAATCAAGCAGATTATGCATTATTATTTATATATCTTATTTAGTATTACTTGGAGAACCACGTCGGAGGCTAAAATGCATACATATGGAACATCTGTCGTGATCTTTTTAACGTAACTTTTGTAAATGGATTAGGACCAAACCTATTGAAGAGAAAAGAACTGTTGGACGGGTGGAGGTGGAGGTGGAGGTGGAGGTGGATGTGTAGTAGGTTGCATATCACACGCGTAAAAATAACTTTATCGGAACCACAATAAATGGTTAATGAACATAAAAATAATTGAGAATTGTCCAGCGTTTGCACTAATTGATTTTTTTTTGTGTGAATTATGGAAAGACGATCGTGAATGGATGTCTGGTCGAATAGTGAATGGAATGTTCTCTAATGAATGGGGGATAAAGTTGATGAGCTGTTGCGTTCGCTCTGAGACATCACGAGTGTGAATGGTACTTCTTATAAAGGTGTCCTTACTTTAGTTAAATGTCAGAATAAGTTTTTGAATGTTGAGGCGTGAAGGTGCATTTGTATAGAAATGGTTTTGTGCCGGATTACTATGTTTGGATATACCATGGTGAGAAGCAGTCCACTAGAGGTGTTCAAGTTCGATGGGGTGTCGAGTAAGTGGCCCGATCAAGATGATTCTCGGATAATATAGATCACACTACATACCATAGAATGGTTTTGTGATGTCTTTGCGAGATCTGAATTCCAGCTTGGATGGGAACCCGATGTCGAAGGGAATTTCTATGACATGATTCGGTGAGACAAACCTGGCATATGAGGAAATTCTAAGCATATTCAGCTATACGCGGCCCGTGAGGATGTTCAAAGTAAAGTGCGGAGACACAGGTGGAAATTTCGCGAGGCATGGTTTGATATATGTCTAATTTCATTCCAGGCGTTGCCCTGCAGGTAATCTGAGTACCATTGGATTTCTACAGCACGAGAAGAGTTAGTTAGAGGTTGGGATTACGTACAGGTCATTCATTATTGTGTGAACAGCGCCTTGATATCTTGGGGTGATGACAGTGACCTTAACAGTTGTAAAAAATGTGGGCATGCTCGGTACAAGCAAAAGGTTAGGGGTTATGGAAATAGATTGTATATACGGAAGTTGAAGGTGTCGTATAAGAAGATGCACTATTTTCCAATAACACCTAGGTTGCAGAGATTGTATGCATCAACCGCAACAACTAATGAAATGAGGTGGCATTCAGAGCATCATATGGAGGACGGTAAAAGATGTATCACCCTTGTAGTGCCCCTGCCCTAGGCTGTTTTTGATGGTGTTTCCTTGATTTTCATCTGAAGTTGAAATGTTGGTGGGTTTATTTGCGTGGTTTTGGCCCGTTTAGTCCATCTGAACGGCAATATTCTTTGTGGCTGTGGTGGTGGCGCCCGTATAAACTTGCCTCCAGACTTATATGAAGGAGGAATTTATGTTTTATTTGTGTTAGTGATGCTGGGACCTCACGAGATCAAGGGGAAGATAGATGTTTTCTTGCAGCCATTGATAGCGGAGTTGAAAAGTCTGGCCGGTGTTGGGGTTGAACATGATATTTCAAAGCGGCAAAAATTTACTGGATCTTGTGACGCCTCATGTGGACCATAAATGACTTTCAAGCGTATTCTATGATGTCTGGGTGGATTACTGCTGGTATGTTGGCATGTCAGCATTGTATGGAAGACTCTGATGCTTTTAGATTAATTAAGGCGAGGAAGCTTGATCGTGGATTCGACAACCTCCAGTTTTTGCCCATGAATCATCCGTCTTGACATTAACACTAAAAGACTAGATTAGAATAGAAAGGTTACTAAACAATTCCCGGGGGTTAGATCTGGGGATGAAATTCTGCAGGATTTGAATAACAGAGGGTTGAGGAAGGTGATGAATGTTGATGCGGGGTTGTGAATGCAGCTATATCTAAGACTTATTGGGTGGAATAAGAGTATTTTCTGGGATTGCCCTGCGACGAACACTTGCTCGAGGCACAATCTTGATGTTATGCATATCGAGAAGAATGTGTTTGTGATATTTTCAATACGGTGTTTAACATTCGGGGAAAACTAAGGACAGCGTACAAGTCAGAGATGAGTTGAATAAATGTTGTCGTCGTCCTCGATTTGCTACCAAAGAAATCTTGTGACATTAAATACCACGATGTGCATTTTGTTACTGAATAAATCCGCGAAGAAGGTGTGTTGGAGTGGAGTAAAAGCCCATTTCTAGATGGTTATGCTTCTAATGCGGAGATGTGTGGATCTTGAACAAACTTAAGATGTTTGTTTGGCGAAGAGAGTCATGATTGTCATGTATTCATCTGGTTACCGATTGCTCTTCGAGGAATTCCTACCAAATAGAATATAGGAGCCGATAAATGAGATTTCTTTATTCTTCAAACAGTGACTTCTTCTTCTTTGATGAGGAGTTGAGAATCTGGATGAACAAATTCCTGTTATCTTATACAATCTTGAAGATCTTCCCTCGAGTTTTTTGACTCGATGGAGCGTCTTCCGGTGCACTTGGCTTCTTAGCTAGGATTGCTGAGTCAGTCCATTATCGTTGGATGTATCCTCCAGAAAGGTAATATTAATTCACTCAACCAATTCTTTTCCTATATATATATATATATATACACACATACATGACTTGTAATATTCAATAATCTTCTTGTAGATACTTGAGGAAAATAAAGCATAAAATCATGAATAAAAGGCTCGGAGTGAGGGTTCTATATCAATTGGGTATAATATGGATGAAATTTTATAATTCGCATCATTCTATTTCAAGAAGGAAGTCAACTCTTCCACTTAAGGAAAAGCGGAATGAGGTTTATCTTGATGACATTGTGGATGATGATATGTTTGAAATTTTCAAGCCTCCGGGTAAAGCGATTGGTCTTAGGAAGGGAAAATGTATCTAACGAACTGATGAATATCTTTGCAGCTCATCACATATGTCCTAATGAATTGTCTAGAGGTTCAACCATTCATAAAGTAAGTAGTTGCTAAAGTCAAATGAGATCTATTTATGTTAATTTGCTATTTCCTCTCCAATGTATCCATTTTCTCTAATTTCATTTCTATTTTTAGTGTATTCGTTCTGAAAAACGTAAGCGATTTCCAAACTTGAATGGCCAGCACATCAATGCCTTGACGGAGCAAGAATTTCCATCATGGTTTGAAAAATACGTATGTTTACTAAACATGAAAATCACAAAATAATTGTAATGTTCTAATACAAATTTATAATTGTAATCTCAACAATACACTGATATCCGATTACGTGCTCATAATCGTAAAATAAAATTTAATCATTATCTGAACTATAGCACGAGGTCCCCAAGAGAGGTTAGAACTTACAACCCAAGCATCGTGTGAATGGTTTTAAATTTCACAATCGAATCGTATGGAGTTACGGCAACGCATAATACTGGGGTATGCATTAAAGGATCCGTATACAATGAAACCGACCGACTATTACGAGACTCGTCGAAGTGGATCGGCACTCAAGCCCTCCCTGCTAAAAGAACCGTGTTATTCAAATGCGGAATGGTTCGACCCAACACCACATGCCTGCATGGTTATCCATCCGATATAAATCACGACGTGCGGCACGATAAAAAACGATTCAACAAGTATGAACCTTTCGCTCTGAAGAAGCATGCTAATCGCTGTGCCTATTATCGGAATATCCGAGTCGGACCTGGCCCTAGAAATGACTGGTGCCAGGTGCAGATCGTGCCGTGGCTCAAATTGGATATCCCCCGCATCAGCTCAAGTAATGATGTCATAGAACCAAATCTTTTCAAAATGATGACAATGATGTTATAATCGGTTTCGCGGGGACGGAAGACGTCCCACAGATCTTCTCCGAGATGGATACAAGTGGGGATGTAGGATGTTGATGAACATTTAATCGAGCAATGAGGAAGAAACGAGCGATGAAGAGGAGTTTGAAAATGATGTTAACATCCGAAGAAGAAGACGAACTGTATTTAAATGATTCGAAGGAGAATGAGAGTTAGTGAGTTTTTGGGCTTATTTCAATCGTTAATCATGTTTCGTTTTATTTTCATCGCTTCTTATGTATTTTACTTGATGCTTACTAATCAATAATGTGTTGTTTATTATTTTTACCAGAGCATGGCACGTGGACGAGGTAGAGGCAACACGTCGTGTGCCGTACTCGCCCCGTGAGGCAACAAGGCCTCGTGTATGCCCGATCCTCGTTAGGAGGGTCAGCGGATGAGACCCTACACAGTACGAGGAGGTCGTGGAATGTACCGCAAAGACGCGATCAAAGCAGACCGATCCACATCATGGTCCTTAGGATCATGATGAATGATCAAGAGGATACTGAGTGAGAGGATGGAGATGCTGGAGGAGTCTTCCCCGTAGCACCCTACGACGACTCTCCTTATCGCTCGCCTTGATCCGACAATTGATAAGCAATCCGTAAGATATGAAACTTAACCAATGATTTATCCATTTCTTAATTTATTTCTTACTTGCTATGAAATTTTGGGTTACATGACGGTTAGAGTCAAGCTGTCTAATTTCTAGTGGTTCTGAGGACAATTTTCGTGAAGTCCTTTAAACCTCGCTGACATAATTGGAAGTCACTGACAGATAGGACCAATCGATGATTCGAGAGAATTTAAGGTATATATTACTACTTAACATTTACATCTTTTATTTATTCTTTTGTTCAAACATGAAATATGTTTAAATTATAATCATAGAAAGTTTATAGTGGACACAAATTCAAGGAGGCGGCCAAAAGGGTGTTCTACAAATTGCCGCAAATGCAGATAAAGACACTGTGGTACGAGGTCAAAGATAAACGGTCAAGAAAGAGCAAGATTTGAGCGCCCCCGATCATGTTTTCCAGATAGTGGCGAGAAGATGGGAAGATCCTGATTATAGAAGAGGTGTGAGAACGTAGCGGCAATCGTCGCCGTAAGCGGGCCGCAGAGGCAGTGGGCATGTCTACACACACTCGTGGATCTCGGCCTATGCGTGAGGCACGACCAGCATTGGTATGATTTCTAATTTATACTCTTATGTTTATTACTTTGTGAATCAGGTTCACTATGCCTATTTTTCATTTCTCGTATGATTTTTTTTCAATTGAATTAACGTATGTATTGTTTGTAATTAAAGACACGCTATGAGGTAAGAAGCCCAAAGGTTCTCGCTATTTAGATACACGCACACGAAGTGTCATGATGATCGACTTTTGCTGATCGTGAGATCTCGGCAAACAAAATGTAAGTTTCATTAAAACAAAATTACTTTTTTTTTTTTTTGAAGATAAATTAAAATACTTATTTTTACTCATTTTTATCCTGTGATGTGACCCTGGTTTCTGTGAAATGTCAGATTCCTGAATGCATATATGTAAAAAATATAATCAAAAGATTCAGTCTATACTTCTCTTTTATTTTTTTTCAAGATCAATTAAAATACTTATTTTACATGTTTATTAGACAAGATACGAGGAAATGTTAGTCGCCGCGACTGCCGTATTCCCCGCTTTGTTGCATCACAGGTTTTAATATATGTTTGAATTATTACTGCATTTATTAACACTGAATCATGTAATTTATATAGTTAATTGGATATATTTTTGTGAGTAGTGATGTATGGGCCAAAGTGGCCATTTACTAATTTTTATCCATATGTGGACCCTGGGTGGTTGGTGTGAAATGTTTGGACAGTCGCTATGTTATCGAGATTACGTTGTATTTTCGTAGAGCTCCCGTACAAAGTTATGACCTACCCGATTTTCGTTAAACCCGAGTCTCGGGAGAAAGGGACTCACGAAGTGGTGTCTGCCACCCGACATCCATGAATATTCTACGAGTCGAATGTGTTGTCAATCTAAATTTCGAAACATGTAAAAAAATATAATCCAAAGATTTGGTTTATACTTCTCTCTTTATTTTTTTTGAAGATAAATTAAAATACTTATTTTACATGTTTATTAGGCGAGATATGAGGAAATGTTAGCTGCTGCGACTCAAGCGTATTCCCAGTCTACTTCAGCTTCATGTGATGGTGCAACAGGTAGTTCTCATTCATCGCCCACCGGTTGATACGAACTGTGATTTGGTATGAGGTCGTTGATGGTAAGGAGAAGATGCCCGCCTATGGCGGCCGCTTGTCGACATAATCATTCTACTCGCATGTATCGACCGTATTATGAAGCTCCATCTTCAGACCATTTTCGACCTGCTCTCGACGATGGAGGACTTTCAGGACGCGATGCGAAATGCGATACAGTATCAGTTGGCCGATACCGAGCGATGCATGATCGACTATGAGGATGATAGGGATGAGTCAAGGCTCGCTGACGCTTACAAAGAAGTGTCGGAAGTGGACTGCAGCTCAACCCCGATGATCTACCCTGATTGTCTCACGCAATGCTCCAAATGATGCGATCTACTCCAAAGATCTACAATAAAGACTCGCAAAGAACCACATCAGATATACAGCAGACGCCTACCCCGCATCCGGTACATCTCACCATACTCGACCAGATATTATCCTTAAAGATCAATGACGATGACAATTAGGTCAGATGATCGGTGCGTATTACTACACTTTTTTTTTCTTATACTTAGATTCGTGGGAATCTATGCTTTTATTTTCTCTTGACTTATTTACTATATATATGCAAAGATATATATTAGTTTGCTCGTTTTTAAAATATTTTACTCTTATATAATATGCATGCACTATTGTACTTTTCTTTTGTTTCGTATCTATTATGTATATATATATATATATATATATATATATATATATATATATATATATATATATAAAGTAAGATATCAAACTCAAAATGGCAGCATATTTAAAATTAATTTACTCTAATTAAATTATACCAAACCGACTAAAAATTTTTTAAATTAATTTATCGACTCATTTAGATTCATTATCGACCAATGACATAAAAATGTTGGCTCCGCTTTTGTCGCAATTTGGTCAAATATCGGGACCATTTGGGCAGATTCATTTACCACCAATGAAATTAAAAAATTTTGGCTCCAGAACGGCCTCCAAATGGTCGGTAATTACCGACCATTCGAGATCGCTTACCGACCAAATTCTGGCCGCAAATGGTCGAAAAATAGTCTAAATTTTTCATTTGGTGAAGTGGCTCAGAATGGTCGGTAATTTATCGACCAATTGATTTTTTGTTCCAGGAAATAATTACCGACTCAGAAAATCGCGACAAATAATTTGGTTTCCAGAAATGGCCTCGTGAATGGATTTACCGACCAAAATCGCATCGACCAAAAATTGGCCTGCATCTCTGATTTTTAGTAGTGTTTCTTTTTGCATATTTGGCTTAGTTTTAATTTTTAAATTTGGTTATTTTGCCTAATTTTCTACTTTTTTATCTAAAGTGAGTTTGCCAGGAGCATTCTACAAGAAAATTCAGACAAAGGCGCTAAATTACTACAGGAAAGCTGAACCAAAAGCCTTTTCGTCTTCTTGCATTGCAAGGCTAAACCAAAAGCCTTTTCGTTTGCCCAATCCTCCTTTTAAACCCTCCCCCTTCTCCTTTTCATTTTCATTTTCTTTTTGAACTCATCTTATGAGCTCCCTCCCTTGTCCCGCTTGTCAGCCCTCACATTCTGGCCCGGGGTCCTCCTCCAAACATGGTGAGAACTAGGGGTGGACTTCGGTTTTAGCCCAAGGTGCTGCCATCGGCCCCCGCCGATGTCGACGCCCCACCTCCAGGGCCGCCTAAGGCCGACGCCCCACCCAGCGCCCCGGGTTTGCGCTCGAAACCCTGTGTCCGCCTCACCGGGCCGCCGGCCATCAGACAGCCCAATCCAATCACGATGGTGCCACTCGCTGGCACTCAGTTGTCGATCCTCCCCACGTGTATAACACAAGAGTGGGTCCCGTCCCCCTCTCCAAGGCACCCGGCCTCCCCGGCTGGGCCCCGCTCCAAACAAAGCCCAAACATCCGCCCAAGAGTCCTCTCCCGCCTAGTCTCGCGGCCTCCACAATCACCACCTCTTTCGGACCGTGATGCAAATTCTCTAATTATCCCCGTGACGATCCAGAGACCATTATTCCATTGCGATCCACCCTTAAATTAGACATCGTACAAGGAGATTCATTATGAGTTTTACTCATGATCTCCAGTATCGGGTCGCCGACCCGAGCTCTAGATTCGGCATTAGTGCACGGTGTATTCCTTGGAGCCGCGCATTACCCGAGGCAAGATTTTTACCCCGGGTGGTTTTGTAGTTTTATCACACCATGACTTCGGGAGTAGCCGATCAGCCAATTAATTCGATTCGGTATTGGCGGCCGCCCGAGAGGATCCCGAGAGCCGAAATTGCGCTACTTTTTGGTTTCTTGCGGTGGTTCTGGCAAATTCTACGGATTAAAGCATTGGCCATCCACGCCTCGGGAGATGGTTCGGTTGCTTTCACAGGGATCGTCGTGGGTCTATCTATTCGGCAACGACTGCACAGAGGCATGCTCCTCCAGCGATCATCTTGCGATGCAACCTATTCGCTTGACACCACGTGCGAGGAGGAGCCGTTCAGAGCTGTGCCAGTTCTTGGGGGTATTTTGGTTATTACTGTTTGGTGATCATGACTTCCTTGTTCCATTTGAGGGCCAGGTCCATCGTAAAGGTTACCCACGAGTTGAGTCCATTCCTCCTCTGCTATTCGAAATCTATGCCAGGTCCTTGAGCATATTGGGTTCCCTGCCGAGCCACGGATAGAGCGCTGGCGGATTTATGATGTAGTCATGACTTTTGATCGAGCGCGGAGTGTGCCCCGCTATTTTCATCTCGGCCTCGGATGATGTTGAGACTGACCTAGCCAGGGACCTTCCTGTGGTTGAAGCGACCTTCCTAGGTAGATTCAGATTGAAGAGACTTTAGTTCCGGCTTCACCTCGATTAGATCTCACCCTCTCAGGTTCGAATCTGGGTGTACCCGCCACATATCACTTCATCTGAGCCCCTCATTTGTCACCTCCAGTTTTGCCCTGCTCTCACCTTGCCAGTGGTTCATCCTCCACCTTGCGCCATCGCAACACATCCCTATATCACCTCGGGACTTTCTAGCCATCATGGATGTGTTCCGTACATTTTCAACCATACGCTTCATTCTGCGAGCCGCCCACGGGCATCCTTAGGCGAGCGAGATGGCCGCAGCGTGAAGGCAGCTCTCGCCACGGACCGGCCTCTGCCCGGCGATCGGGCCATTATACTTCGGTTCGGGATCACTGGGCCCTGCTGCGATCCGGCCTCGGTTCATACCGGACCACCACTCCTGGACCTTCAGCGAAACCGGCATAAAATCCACTCGTGGCATCCCTAGACTTACTTAGACGGCGGCGCTTATCGATCCCAGGCTCACTGCGGCCTGAGTCGCCATGTTCGGGATGGCCGATGACCCTATCATTTGCCTGCTTGAGGGAGGTTACACTTCCTTCTCTAACTTTCAATCCGCGCCCCATTGCGGTGTCTGATCTTTGGTTGGGAAGGGAGGGGGGGGAGAGTTAGAAAAGAGTGATATTTATTATACTTTTGTTTTGTTTTAGTCTTAGGCGCCTTTTGTCCATTTTGAAAAAGTGTTAGTAAGCAGTAGTCAATAGTAGGCATTGGGTGGTTTTGTCAAGCTACTATAAAGCTTTCAGTTGTTTTTGAAAAATATAGTCACTTTTGTTTTATAATACAGACTAAACAACATCATTTACAGTTTTCATTTATAGTCTTTCTTTTTTTGTATCTTTGTCTAGCCCATGCCCCGAAGAACTTAGCTTTGTCCAATTCTGTTGTTGTTAGATTGGTTCCATGCCTAGTTGAGTAGATGATTAGTTGAATTCTTGTTGCTTTAACCTTTTTCTTCCACCTCTAGCTAACCACACACTGAGCACATTAGGTTTCAATGATAGGCTGAAAAACTGTGCTACCTCCTTAACTTTGTAAAACCTATCCTAGTTTAGATTGTTTGCTTTAATAGGTTGGGACCCATGTATGAAAAGAAGGCGATGTGTCTTCCAAAATAAAGAAAGGAAAAAGAAAGAAAAGAAAAACAATTGCAAGCTTTGCCTTGAAACACAGAGCACGGTCAGGGGGTTTATGGTAGCCTTTAAACTCAGTGCCACTGGGCAATTGGTTGGGAGCCATCGACTTAGTGTTCGCTACATGGGTGGATGGGTGGAGTTTACAAAGTTGTAGGTGCTAGAGTCTCGAAATCATTCGGAGTTCGGGGTGAAACCTTAAGAGTTTGTGGTCGAAAGATCCTCATGGCTTGGTGCCCTAAACCTTAACTGGTTGGGAGTCATCGGCGAATCCCCGTTACAAGGACTTTGGTGAAGTCGATTCCTCGGCATTGCACCATACAACACAAAAGAATTGTGAAATGGGGTGGGTCCTAATCTATTTAGGTTGGTTAGAGAGCTGGGTTGTGCGGTAAGCAGTTGGGAGAGAATTCAGTTTGGTAGTTTATTGTTGAGAGCTGATCAAACAAACACTTAGATTTTGGTGGAAGTTCCAAGTTGAGTCATCGAGAAGGAAACTCTTTTGATATTCAACTCAATATGGCGTTCATTCTCTCGAGATAGTTATTGGGCTAAGTTTCGGTGATTCTCATTGCGGGTTAAGCCTTACATTTTCATAACTTTTTTTGAACTATAATATTTTTGTTATTTGCTCGTTTTTCTTTCTTACATTGCTAAGGGACTAGCAATGTGTAGGTTGGGGGGTGTGATTAGTGCCCAAAAAGTGCTATATTGAACCTTATTTATTATAGGTTTTGAGTGCTTTTTGTGTACTAATCATTCTAATTAACCCAATTGGCATGTTAAGGTCCTATTATACTCTGGAGTCGCATTCTATGGCTATTTTGTAGTTTTAACAGGCATTTGATCTGATTTTGTGTTAAAGTCGATCCATGCATAAAGGATCCGGGTTGATCTCCTTAAAAATTAGGAAGATAAAAGTGCGAGGCTTGAGGGCAATTTCGGCGCATGCGCGAGGTCGTGCAACTGTGGCAGATTTTTACGCTGCGCGAAGTTGCACTACTTCCCATTTTCGACGGAAACGACCAGATTTTGTATATTTTCCAATTTTACCCCTGATGTAATCACTATTGACATGGATATTTTGGTTTTTCACTTCTTTGTAAGGCTATATATAGCCATTTTATGTACTGTTGGGCCAGGCGGGCCAAGGAATAGACGAAAAGACGATGCTCTGTTTTTGGATTTTCCCCAGTCTCTCCTTTCCTCTCCTTTTCTCTCACTTTCTCGGCAACCAAACACTCCCTTGAGGATGAAAACTCAGGGGATGTGATGCAAGGTTGGGACCGTGATGGATGATCTAGAAGTTTAGGTAAGTCAAAATATGGGTTTGGGGTAGTTTTCTTGGGTCAAAATAGGTTATGGACGAATTTTGGAGATTTTCTAAGTTAAGAAAGGTGAATTTATGGTATATAAGGGGAAAAGGGGTATTTAGGAAGGTTTTGGTAGTATGGAACAAGATTTGGAAAGTTTTGGGTTGACGTTGAAAATATGGTTATGGAAAGTTTAGAGAAAAGATGAGATGGTGATGGAAAGTAGAGTTTGCACAAGAGTGGTTACTTCTTGGTTTTTAATGAAGCGATCCACACAAGATGGATGATGAAGTGGCGCCACAATCAGCTATGGACGGGTTGATTGATAAGTAGGACAAAGACATACGCCACGAATCTGGGCCTGAGAGCCACCGAACTGCGTCCCCAAGGAATCAAGAGATAAGAGAACAGAAACTCTTAAGAAATCGAAATATTATTAAGGCGATCGTGAACTACATTATAGAGGGTATATATGGCCTCATACTTTTAAATCAAAAAAGCAGCTCTACTTTAAGGAAAGAAACTTTCTAAATTACAAAAAGCAACTCCTAAAAGAAAACTTTCTAAAATAAATAAAACAAACTTTCTAAAATAAACCGTAAATCTTCCTAAAATAAATAAAAACAAAACTTTCTAAAATCAAATAAAGCAAATCTTAGTAAAATAAATAAAGCAAACTTTCTAAAATTAATATGGCGACTCCACATCGGGGTTTCTCTGAGTCGACTACGTTTTTTTGCCTTCCAAGGCGAGAATGAGTCCAAAAGGAGTTTTCACATGTATTCAATGCGTCTTGACCTCCTAATCCAATTCTTCAATAATTAGAGATGAATTCCCAATGTTCGATTGTGTTTTATAGAAGCTCTGCATCAATCCATGGTAGGAAAAAGACTTGCCCTCGAGTCCTATAGTGATAAGCCCTCAAGTCCTTAACATTGAACATTGGAGAAATTTCATATTCGTTAACCATTTGCAACTTGTGAAGCATTCTCTCTCCAATTTTCTCTATAATCTTGAAGGGCCCATCTACCCTTGGCTTGAGCTTTCCAAACTTTCGGTGGAAACCTATCCTTGCGAGTGTACCCAGGCTTGATTCATGACCTCAGGCTTCAAACATACTTCACGACGATCTATTTGCTTGTTCCACATATTTGGCATTCTTCTTCTCAATCTTCAAGCGAACTTCTTCATGCAACTTCTTGATCTTTGGCTCTAACTAGCATCTCCACTAAATTGTTGAATAGTCGGATGGGGTGCTAATTCCATCAGGAGTCCAATCGGTTGTAGTCCATGGGCTACCTCAAATGAGCTTTTCGATAGTTCTATGCATGGACCTATTGTGAGCAAGCTTCCCGATTTGGGGTAGAATCAAATCCATTGTTTCCGCGTTCTTTCCCACATAGCTCCTTAGCAAATTTCCCAAGCTTACATTAAGTAACCGGTTTGACCATCAGTTTGAGGGGTGATAAAGTACTAAACGATAAAGAAGTCCAGGTTTCTCCATGAGAGTTCTCCAAAAGTGACTAAGAAACTTAGAGTCTCGATGAAACCAAAGTCTTGGGAATACCATGTACCGCACAATCTCTTTGGAAGTACAGAGTCGGCAACATGCGAGCATCATTAGACTTTTGTTGCATGGTACAAAGTGAGCCAAAGCTTTGAACGTGTCAGCGACCACGAGTCGAATCTTTGTTTCTTTGTGTTCTAGGTAATCCCCAAACAAAATCAGGCTTACCTCCTCCCACATGGAATGTTGGAATTGGCAATGGTGTATATAGTCGCATTGTTTCCCAGGTTTTAGCTATCATGCACACAACACCGGCAAATCTAGCAATGTCTTTCTACAGCAGGCGAAAAGTTTTGCCTTCCCTTTAGAGCTAAGGTTTTTCTTTGCACGAAGTGTCCTCCCCAATGTTTCACCATACAACTCATCCAAAATGCTCAATCTCGAACAAGATGGGATGCATAAGTGTTTCCTTTAAGAAAATAGTCATCATACAAAATCCTTGAAGGCTTGTCGCGCATACCTTCGGATTTCACCAAAATCGACATCCTCTCGTATAGTTCTTTCAGCACATCGAATCTGACTACTTGGACTTGCATGGAAGTCACTTTAGGGCATGTCTCTACTCAAGGCATCCATATAGCGTTATGAACACCCGCTTTATGCTTGATTGTGAAGTTATGCGGCTTGTAGAATTCCACCCATGTCGCATGTCTTGATTCAACTTGTCTTTGGTGGTTGATGAATTTTTAGTGCTTCATGATGCGAGAGAAAAGCACAAATGGCTTGTAAAGCAAGTATTGACTCGATGAAATAAAGCTCTATAGATAGCATAAAACTCCTTGTCATAGGTGGAGTACTTCCTTTTTGCTTCATTTAACTTCTCACTAAAAGGGTCTTCCTTCTTGACTAAGGGCGGCACCAATCCCAACTTGAGATGCATCACACTCTACTTGAGACTTTTGTTGAAATCGGGTAAAACCAAACATGGGAGCCGGTTACTTTCTTCTTAATCAACTTCCGAAGCTTTCTTCGGCAACCTTGAATCACTTGAATTTGTCTCCTTTAAGCATTCGATTCACGGGAGCCATTATAGAGGCTAAATCCTGTGAATAAATCTCCTATAAAAGAGACTAGCCCATGAAAACTTCTCACATCATGGATCGGGCTAGGAGTTGGCCAATTAATGTCGCCTCTATCTTTAGCGGTCCATCTCAAATTCCATCTTTAGTAACCACATAACCAGAAATATGATTAAATGCGGCATAAGTCACACTTCTTCAAGTTGACAAATAATCGTTTAACTCCCTTAGGATAGATAACGAATTGCCTCAGATGCTCGAGTGCTCCATCGAATTTTTGCTATAGATCGAAAATATCATCAAAGTATACCACCACAATTTCCAATGCGAAGCCCAAGGATATGATTCATAAGCCTCATAAAAGTGCTAGGGGCATTGGATAGTCAAATGGCATCACCATCCTCATAGAGTCCATCTTGAGTTTTAAAGGCGTCTTCCATTCGTCTCCTTCCCTCATACGAATTTGATGGTATCCACTCCTCAAATAAATCTTCGAAAAAATGGACGCACCATAGAGTTGATCCAGCAAATCATCGAGTCTTGGAATGGAAAATCGATATTCAACACACATCCTCCAAGATCCATCCTTCTTTGGTACTAGCAGGGCAAGAACCGCACAAGGACTCTTACTTTCTCGAATAAGCCCTTTGTTGAGCAACTCATCAACTTGTCTTGTAAGCTCTTCATGTTCTTTAGGACTTATCCTATGAAATGGGTTTATTGGGCAAAATAGATCTAGTACGGAGGTCTGTTTGATGTTGGATATCTCTCATGAGGGCGACCATGTGGAATCTCCTCGGGTACTACATCGACAAGTGGTGGCTCTCTTTCTTTGGGATCTCCTTCGCTTTGGTTTCTTCATTAGCAACCAAGGCCATCACATCTGAACCGGCTCTGATTTCTTTCTCAACTTCAGTTTGACAACAAAGAATTTTGCAGCTGTTTGGTTTGGAGGAATTTGGAGCAATTCTTAGGTTTCAACGGTCTTCAGAACCAATTTGTGGCCATCCTTGCGGAATGTGTAAGTGTTCTTGAAGCCATCATAAATGACCTTCCTATCATATGCCATGGCTATAAGTACTTGAAGTGACAAACATCCATTGGAACAACATCACACCATACCTCGTCACAGTAGTGCTTTCCAATTATAAAAGAGACAAGTACTATGCTTTGTGATATCACTACCCTCTTGAAGCCAGCTAAGTTATAGGGTTTCGGGTGTGGATCCATCTTCAAATCGAGTTTGCACCATCTCAAGGGAAACACAATTCTCGAAGCTCCCACTATCAATAACAACCAAGCAATCCCTATCCTTAGATGTGCACTTTGTGTGAAAGACATTGGACATGACGATTCTCTCGCTCAAGCGAATTTTGCCCACATCTTAAGACTCCTTTGAACAAGTAAGGAAGTCCCATGGTCGGGCATAGTAACCTCATCCTTATCTTCATGGTGAGATTCAATTGCCTCTTGACATCTTATAAATCTTCATATTCTTCAATTAGGGCAACCACTGATTGGTTAGGACGTTCGAGGAAGCTATATGCCCAAATCAGTGGCATTTAAAAATAGCTGCGCGGCTTAGGGTAGACTCTTCTTGTGGCTTGTGCACTTCACCTTTTACTTGAGGTTGAGTTGGTTTTAGCACTACTAGGACCCCTTGGTCGAATTCTTGATAAATCCTTCTTTAATCCGATTTGTAGTAAAACCCCCATACTTGTTTTAGAGCCTCGACTTTTAAAGCCAGAGGCTTTATCATCTTGAAGTATTATATGGCTGCGATTGAACGATTTTAGAAATTTCGAGACCTCAAACCCGGCAAGGTAGCGGGCTGTGGACTGCTCCTCAGCCTCTTGCAGGTCTCCTTTGATCATCAAATTTTCAAACTCGTGAATACTCCTCCACGGTCGGATCTGGCTGCTTCAGGTCTGAGATTTTGAGGGGAAGATATCTTGGCGATAGTGGAAGGGAAGATACTTCCTTTTTAGTTCTTTCTTCATCTTTTCCCAGTTTCAATCTTCTTTTTTGTCATCTCTCTTATTATTTGCCTCTTTAAATTTTCCCACCAAAAGAAGCATTCTTACTTTGCATCTTGATAACCTGACTTCACCTTTTTGCTTCTCGGGGATCATAATATTGAACACGTTCGACGGTATTAAGCCCGATCGAAGTCATCGACGCCGAATTCTTCCTTCAAATTCGAATATCAAACTTTGGATTGAATGCGGAACTTTCATCATTATTCGTTTCTCATAGTAATCATCATCGCGGTGCTCGATCTTCCTTACCTTCCTCCATAATCATATTCTCTTGAATGCTTGTCTTTGGAAGCTGCGCCTCAGTAATCCGAACTTGGCTAGGAGGCACAGTTCCCTTGTCAAAACTTTCATCACCTACAACTTCCATGAAGATCTTTGACGACATAGGATCATCATTGATAGTCATCTTGCTTTTTGTAGACGTTGAACCAGATTCTGGTCGGCGTGCGTTTTGATAGAGGTTGAGAACTACTTGAACCATGATTAGGACTCTTGTCTCAGAACCGAAAATACTCTTTAGCTTATGATCGGCCATCAATCCTTGACTCGATACCACTTTGATGCAAGGTTGGGACCGTGATGGATGATCCGAGAAGTTTAGGTAAGTCAAAATATGGGTTTGGGAATTGGTTTCTTGGGTCGAGGAAATAGGTTATGGACGAATTTTGGAGATTTTCTAAGTTAAGAAAGGTGAATTTATGGTATATAGGAAAAGGGGTATTTGAGGTTTTGGTAGTATGAACAAGATTTGGAAGGATTTTGGGTTAGTGATTGAAAATATGGTTATGGAAAGTTTAAGAAAAGATGAGATGAGTGATGGAAAGTAGAGTTTGCACAAGAGTGGTTACTAGGTTTAATGAAGCGATCCACACAAGATGGATGATGAAGTGAAGGGCATGCAATCAGCATGGACGGGTTAATTGATGGCGGGACAAAGACTTCGCCACCCAGGAATCCACCAGGTATGAGAAGCCACGAACTTCGTCCCCCGAGGAATCCCGCGAGATAAGAGAAACGAAACTCTTAAAGAAATACGAAAATATTATTAAACTTGAGCGATCGTCAAAGACTACATTATGGGGTATATATGGCCTCATACTTTCTCAAATCAAAAGCAACTACTACTTTATATTGGAAAAACTTTCTAAATTACAAAAAGCAACTCTAAAAGAAAACTTTCTAAAATAAATAAAACAAACTTTCTAAAATAAACAAAAGCAAATCTTCCTAAAATAAATAAAGCAAACTTTCTAAAATAAATAAGCAAATCTTAGTAAAATAAATACAACCAAACTTTCTAAGAATATAGCGGCTCCACATCGGGGTTTGTCTGAGTCGACCACGTTTTTGCCTTCAGGCCCGAATGAGGTCCCGAGTTTTCACATGTATTCAATGCGTCTTGACCTCCCCAGTCAATTCTTCAATAATTAGGGCTGAATTCCCAATGTTCGATTGTGTTTATAGAAGCTCTGCATCGATCTTGGCTAAACCTAAATCCTTGAAGAGGAGGAGAATTTTGGTGAATATAGTTGTGAGTGCGCAGGTTCTCTCTGTTGATGCTTGAGCATTGGTATTTATGTTCCTGTCTTTTAACTCTAGGTTTAAAATCCCTTAGATGCATCCTCATAGGCTAATACTTGGCAATCTTTTAGGGTCCAGTGGATGCTTGTCATTAGATCTACTGACATCCATTAGTTGTCATTTACGAGCCTCAGGAGGGTGGAGTCGAGTGTTAGATTCTCTTGGCGAAGGAACCATAAATGCTCAATAAATGCTTTTATCAAAAGGAAAATGTATTGAGGTTAGTTTTAAGTTAAATGGTCAGTTAGGGAAATGACATATGTCATCTTCAGCCTTGTGAACGAGGACCTCACATATGGCCACATCAGCAGGTCACAGCATTGATACTTGAGGATTTCTTTCTAGTTTTATTTCATTTCTATTCCACCTTACTTTTAATCTATACCATCAATCACATTTTTAAACTCCTTAATCAGTGAGATTCTGTTTGAAGCATCATAAATCATTTTGTGCGAAAACCCATCCACGTGTTCGATCCTAGAGCCACTATCTCTTTGCGATGTGCTACGGCGATGGGTGAATTAGGTTATAAATTTTGTTGATTCCAAACACCTATTGTGGCATGAATCAGCCACACACATGGCTTGCCATCTTTCATCCGACACTCGATGCCTCGAAATACGTAAAATTTCAACTGTTTCGGAATCCAACGAAACTCAACTGGGTATCTAGATTTCACGAGATGATTCCAACGGTGAAATCTATTTCGTCATTCGAGATCTAGAAAATCTGATTTTTCCTGCAGGGCTTTAATGCAGCCAATTACCATTTACCACTTTACGAAAATATAAATTTAAAATTTTCACGGGTTTTACAATATAAGTTGAGTTATTATTAAAAAATAAACTAACTAATCAATACAAATAACAAAACAAGAAAAGAATTGACGGTGTTAGATCCAAAATCCTTATTTTGATTGTTTTGAGATATTATCTTTATTTTTTGGGATATTATTTTTATTTACCATTATTGGTTTGGAGCATTTTTATATTTCCTATTATTATTTTGAGATATTATTTCTTTTTCCCATTATTGTTCTGGGGTAGTATTTTCTTTCCTATTATTATTTTGGAATATTATTTTATTTCCTATCATACCTATATTATGTTTAGGGTATAAATAGATGTTTTAAATTTTGTTTTAAGGACTTTTATCACTTTTATCAATTTATCAGAAAAATCAAAGCTCTTGCTTTATTTTGTTTTCTGGATTGAGAATTGGCCTCGGGATTGAAATGTGTTATTCTTGTTGATCAATCGCACTACATGCTGTTGTAAGTGGTATCAAAGAGAGTTTCTCTCAATCGATGACTAATACTAGTGCTAGTGATGGTAACCAATCCCAAGATGGTGATCGGAGATTGTAGGGTGTTTGGAGGTTGATTAAGGAGCAGCAACAATCAATCCAAAATTTAACTCAACAGTTGAAAATAGTACAAGCACAGTTATAGGCATTATTGAGCATTAATGAACAAGGGTGTAGGAATGATGATGAGGAGCAAGGGTGTAGGAATGATGATGAGGAACAAGGTGGAGGAATTGACCCCACTAGACCTAATTTTAATCCTATTCCAAATATACGAAATCAAAGAAGGCCAGTCGTAGGATTTTATGACACTTCAGATGAGGAGGCCAACTTGGGTGAATTTTCAAATCCACATAGTAGACAAAGAGGTGGAAGGCAATGGCAACCAAACTACAGAGAAGATGACGAATACAAAATAAATGTTGATATCCCTAACTTTAGTGGTGATCTTAATATTAAGGGTTCTTAGATTGGTTTACTTAAGTAGACAAGTTCTTTGACTATATCGAGTTGCCCAATGATAGAAATGTTAAATTTGTGCTTATAGGTTAAAAGGGGGAGCATTAGTATGGTGGGATAGATTGAGGGAGATGAGGATGAGAGAGGGGCATGGTCCGGTTCAAACATGGCATAGGATAAAACAATTATTACGAGGTAAATTTTTTCCTCTAGACTATGAACAATATATTTTTTATGCTTATTAGAGATGTACACAAGGTAGCAAGAGTGTGAAGGAATATACTACTGAATTTTTGAGATTGGTATAGAGGAATCAGTTATTAGAAAGGGAGAACCAACAGGCGGTGAGATATTTAAGTGGGTTAAAGTAGACTATTAGAGATAAAATTAGGGTGCAAATGGTTTTCAGTGTGCAAGAGGCTAGAAATGTGGCTATGAAAGCTGAGTTACTTATTCTGGAGCAAACTCGTAGTACTAATTATAGAAGATATGGAGAGGTAGACAGTAAGGCTCCAAGTGATGAGGGAAAAACACCTCTAGCCGTGTTCGATACTGTGGAGATTGCTAATGTTGGTGTAGGAAAAGGGAAAAGTGTAGCAGTGGAAGGAGGTAAGGGTAATACTTCTATGCCTGCTAAAAAAAAACCCTTATACAAGGCATTTCGGTCTTAAGTGCTACAAATGTGGAGAGGTTGGCCACCGTTCCAATGAATGTCTTAAATGGAAGATAGTGAATGTAGTGGACAAAGACGATTATGTTGTAGAGAATGAGGTATGTGAACCTGATGGAGACGATGATTATGACGAATATGAGCAAGAAGAGTACACTTGTGTGGCGAGGAAGCTCATGTTATCTCCGAAGTGAGGTGATGAGACTCAACGCCATAAGCTCTTTTACACAAGGTGTACTATGCAATGGAGTTTGTGTGAACTTATTATTGATAGTGAGAGTCAGGAGAACATAATAAGTAAAAATGTTGTGGAGAGGCTACAACTAGAGATGGAAACTCACCCTAGCCCATATGTTATTGGCTGGATTAAAGAAGTTGGTGGTATTTAGTTGCATGACGTTGTAAGGTGTCCTTCTCTATTGGCAAGTATAATGATGAGATGTACTGTGATGTGGTGGATATGGATGCTTTTCATATTTTATTTGGGCGTCCTTGGTAGTATGATGTGGATGCTAAGCACTCGGGCAGGAGTAACTTGTATCAATTAGAAAAAAGGGAATAAAATATACACTAGTGTATTTCACTAGGAAGAACCAACCCAAGGCTTTTCAAGAGGAGGGAATGAACTTTCTAACTTTTGTGCATGACCCATCTTCACTTATGGGCGAGTGTAAGGAGACCCGGGAAGTGCATTTGATGGCTGTGAAGGGAGAGGTGGAAAGTAAAGATTTAGTTGAGGCTCAATTCCAGTGGAGGTGTAGACTTTGTTAAAGGAGTTTGATGATGTGATTCATGAAGATTTACCTACAGGATTACCTCCTATGCGTAACATACAACCAAGGATATATCAGTAATTGGATTTTACTGATATATCAGAAATATCGGTGGATATTCTTACAAAAATATTGGGGAAAGACAAAATTATATCAAATGTATGAAAACACTTGAATTTTTTTTTTAAATGACAAAAATAAGTAAAATACATATATTATAGTCATTTAATATTACTAAATTAAATTTATAATTACTATATTAAATATGTGATTTAATATTATTTGGGCAATTATTTTAATTCATACACTTATAATTATTGATATGAATATTATTTATATAGATAATGAGAAAATATTGTAATTAAGGTTATTATGATTAAATGGATTTGGATAATTATTTAATTATTAAAATGAATATGTTATTATTTTTTATTATTCGGATATTATAATATTAAATAAGATTTTATTTTATTTATTTCCCTTATTATTAAGGATAATAGGTAGATAATTAAATATTTTAAAATATTGGATATTATAATATTAAATGAGATATATCAATTAAATGAAATGATAATATCAATTAACTTTTAAAAAATGTTTGACTTTATTTTTATTTATTTATTAAAAAATAAAATTATTTTTATTTTATTTACATTAATTATTTTTTATTTAAAACTTATTCATAAAATGGAAAATATTCATAAATAATTAAGCAGTTATTATGATATTTGCAACATATATAAAAAGTATGCAAGTTGGCCTATTGGAGATGCAGTTTCAACACCTTGCTCTTGGCTAGGGTTCGAAACGTATAAACGTAGCCTTTAAAATATTTTAAGGTTTCATTGAAATTCGCTGAAATATCGAGAAATATCCTGAAATATTGGCGAAATTAATGATAACTGCTCGACATTTCCTCCAACCGACTATCAGTGGAGGATATCGTGTCGACCTCCACCGATATCCGATATATCAGTCGATATTACTGACATCTTCGTCCTTGCTTATTATAACTTATTATCTTAAAATTTTATTGAATAGAAAAAATAAAATAATTTTATTTGAAAAATGCTAAAATAAACTTTTTGGAACATTCAAAATATGATTCTTGTTAGAATCCATGTTATAAAGATTTGATAATGTTAGATATAAGTGTGCTTTCTTGAACACAGTTCCTGTTGTTAGGGCTATGTTCATGTTCGGACGATGTGCGGTGAGTCCTAACGCTCCTGTGCGATGTTGTGTGTTCTGAGCAAATATAAAATACATGCAGTAAAAACAAAAGCACACACAATATTTTACGTCGTTCAACAACTGCCTATGTCCACAAGGTTGTGCCTAGATGCAAGGATTTCCACTAATCTGGTCGAGTTACTTGGTTTTTGCACGTAGTGCAGAGACTCCCTCTTTACCCACGACACTTCTTGAAACATAATCACTCATAATCGAATTAAGAATGAGCTCAATCCATTCCCCTCTTAACAGTATCGCACACCCATAACCCACATTACATAAATAAGATGAAGAAAATAAAGAACATCATCTTTCATACAAAGGTAAAGACTTTTAACATGCAATACCTCAACTGAGTATCTACACTTCACACTCCTTCAGCATGTCCCAACATATCTTGTTCTTCTTCAAGATCTGTTGTAAAATCTACGATGAACAACTTCCAAACCCTTAAATTTATAGCACTTGTAATTCGGTCTTGGAAGTCATTATAGGGTTGGATCATTATCCTAGTATGACTCTAGATCCTACCTTCTATTTTCTGAACTTGCCTTTTTTAGAACCTTCCTTTAAGCTATCACAGCGGAAGAAGGAAACTTGTTGATCAAGTATCCTCTTTAGAGAAGTTGCTTAGTTTGGTTCCAACTCTAGTTTGATAACTTAGAGGATCGGATCTTCTTGATTTTATCTTTATCACTTGTTAGAAGATTGGATCCTAATATGGTAGCTTGCTCCCCAACTAGTTGGCCTCAAAGATTCCAGAACTGACTTGCTTCCCACGTTAGTTTTGACCATAGTCCGAACTCTCCGAATCTGGCACGTCCCTACATTGTGGGACAACTTAAGTCGAGACTTCTTCCAAGTTCTTCTAAGGACGTGATGTTTAAACCATCAAACTTCATTTGCGAAGTACCTATCTTCTTGTAGAACACAGGAGATGAAGATATTGACAATTATAAACCTAATAAGTTCCAAATCTAATTTGATAGTTTGGATGATCATGTTGGAGGGCTTTTCAACTAAATGTAGGATGCTAATAAATCCTAATTTATCCTAATTAATGTTTATGTGACCAGAGGAGTTCTCTCTTGAGTAGAGTTCTATGCCAGTTCTAACTTCAGTTCAAACGGGGTCTAGGGAATAATTCTTATTTCAAGTGGAATCTTTCGCCTATCATGATTCTTGTTGCATCAAACCACGAAACATAGTCCTAGACTGAGTAGGCTCCTTCTTGTTGCACCAAAACATGTGACTTTGGCATGTGACAAAGCCTCGAATTATCTAATTATGAATTTTAGCATTATCTCTTTACTGAGGTTATTTCCAAGCTGTCACAACGGGAATTAGTATACTTGGGCACCAAACAATCCTCTTTAGAGTGAAGTCCTACTTATGTTCCAACTTCATCCAAGAGATTATCACTTAGGTGAATTTTCTCACATTTAACATTATCCATAGGATCCAAAGAGGTCCTAACCTCTTCAATTTCTTTCTTCCAATTGCCTTGAGCTCCGAGAGTCTAGAACTAATTTGAGTTCCAACTCAGTTTTGAACATAGTCCCGACTCTCTCCAATGACCTCAAATTTAAACCTTCAAATCTTCATCAAAATTGAACTTCGGAGTATATATCTTCTTGTGAAGCACTGGGGACGAAGATAGTGCCAATTCTAAACCCAACGGATAATATTTGCAATATATCTTTTACCATTGAGTTATCTATTTATAATAAACTAATCATACTTTGTATGATGACTTCAATTTTGATTATATCAAAAGTTCTACCATAAAATGCCTAATTTTAGCTTTACGTCAAATTATAATTTCATATGTATGTTGACATTTGGACCCTACCGACCCATCCCCTCTTTTTTTTTACATCTCGTTATCTTTATCTATTTTTCCTCAAGCAATGAGGGAGTGTTTTTTGGTTATTTTTGGCTTCAAATCACCCATCTGCATCTCTTTCTTGCTCAATAAAGTGGTTGTCCCACAAAGATTTAGGCATTATTTTTTTTTTTCGTGTTGTTGTCATCTTATTACGACGTAGTGCTTTTCGTCGTCTTGTTTGAACACTTTATTTTTACGGTGCCAATTTAGATAGGCATAGAGGATTCGATTAGTCGAAAATATCAAATTATGATCGTTATTATATTAAAGAACTGGAGTCGTAGATATTCTAATAGCTATATTATCAAATTTGTAGGTTTTATGCCGATTTATTATGCTATTAACATGAATATTGTTTTATCCTATATGATTTTTAACGATCTGTATCTTGGATCTATCAATCTATTGCAAGTTCGAATCAATAATATTATTTTTATTTAAAAAAAAGTCAAATTATAATTTCAACAATTCAGCATGACATTTATCCTATAGTTCATTTTAAAAACCCTATTCTCTATTAAAAGATCTTCTAAATGTCCTTTTAATTATATTTTCATAAAAACAATACTTCCCAATTTTAAAAATTGAAAAACTGTATTTAAGAATGATTCTCAAATATAAAAACAATTCATTCTCCTTAATAATTGGAAATTCCAATCTTATTAAACTTGAGTGATAAAAATAATATGTGAGTGACTAGTTTTAAAATTCTTATCGAGATGGAAATTTATTGATTTGAAGAGTGGGTTACATTTTGCAAATTATTCCTCCAACTCTTCTTTTAAGAAGCTTGACTTGGGCCTTTGTTTGGGTTGACCTTAGAGCTTATTGGGCTTGGGCTGTTGTGGGTCAAAAAGTGGGCTTTGGTGTTGTTCATGTTTGTTAAAGGCTACGAATGCTTGATCTCATCTTGAACTTGATCTTTGAATCTGTAAAGGTTGATCTCCAAAATTTAAAACCTTGATCTTCAATTTTCAAAGGCTTTAAACTTCGACCTTCAAAGACTTGATCTTCAAATCTATGAAGGTTTAAATTATTGATCTTATAAAGATTTCAAGAACTCTTGAATCTTTAAAGTTTCATTTGGAATTAGAAAAGTATTAGGGAAAGAAAAAAAAAGTAAGGAAAATTATTATTTTATGTTTTGTTTCATCGAAGAAAATATAATATAAAATAAAATAAAATACAATCAAAATTTTACATATTTTTAAATTTCTTAATCCTTATCTATAGAATTCATTTATTAATTTTAAACTTGTTTTTATTTTCTTCTAATTAATTTTTCTTTCCTTTCACTTTTCTTTTTTATTTTCATTTCTATTCTCTTTGCTTAGTACTTTTGGGTTCCAAATGAAGCATAAGGTTTCGTTTGGAACTCGGGAAAAAAAATAAGAAGGAAAATGATTCTCATATTTTGTTTTATTATGAAAAATATGAAAGAAAATAAAATATAATTAAAGGATTAATTACATTAATAGTGTCGTAACTTTTCATTTTTTTTCAATTTTAGCATCTCAACTTTTATTTATTTTTCAATCAAATGTCATTAGAAAAAACTTTTCAATTTTTTCTATTTCGATGTGTCAACTTTCATTTTTTTCAATCAAGTGTCTCAACTTTTGTAAATTTTCTATTTAGTTTCTCAACTTTTATTTTGTTTAATTAAGTGTTTGAACTTTTAATTTTGTTCAATTAAATCTCTCAACTTTTTTATTTTTTTTCTATTTTGGCCCTGTTTAGTTTAGCTGATAGTTGGTATCTGATAGCTCATGTTGGTAGTTGGTAGCTGATTATAAATTACTGTTTGGTAAAGTAGTTTATTGATGATAAATTTACCTATATAGACATGATAGAAATATATAAAAACAATGCACATATATAACAGTGATAACTAATACTAGTAGCTTCTTGTTGTTTTTACAATGACTTTGAGTGAGAGTGATAAAGATGGACAAAGAAAGAAGTTAAGAAGTGGTCAAAATTCCACTCAAAACCATGCAAATACACAAACAAAAACCAAAGTGGGATTCTCGAATTTTTTTGGAAAAAAATAACTTAAGACCAAACCCCAAACTTTGTTCATCTTTTCTTTTTTATTTCGTTTCCATATATTTTCATCTAACCAAAATATTAAGAAAAACTAAAGTAGAATATAAACTCTAATCCCATCTCTAACAAATTGTTTTTTTTAAATAATAAGAGATCTATTATTATTATTTTTATTATGATGTCACACATTAATAATTAGACTATTAATCACAATTTATTAAATATATAATTTATGACAAACAAAATTAATTGTAATATTTAAGTTTTTCAACTTCTTTTATTTATTTATTTTTATCTCTATGTCAATATATTTATATATCATGTAATAAAAAAATCATTTGAAGTAGAGTTTAGTTTGAGTTATGATTTATCATATTAAATAACTAAACATAGTAAAATATTAATATAAAATAAAAATAATTTGAATAGTATAATTATCACAATAAATTAAAACAATTTTTATTTAAAAATATTTATCTGTATATAAAATAATTAAGGATAAAATTTAATTTTTTGACAACAATAAAATTCAATTTAAAAGATATAAACTTCACGATAAAAATATTTAAAAATAAAATATTATTTTAAAATTATAAAATAAACTCTTAAGAAATTCAGTCTTAAAAGTGAAAAATATAAAGAGTCTCTCTTCCGTGAGGTTGTCATTGTCTCAAGCGTGAGTTTTTGGCATAGGGGCTTTTCTACCCTAGTTCGTCGTGGTTTTGAAACTCAGCAATAGGAAGGGTGTTAGCATCAAAAGACAGTCGGCCAACACTACGTATAGTTTACCACCCAATAGACATGAAAGGGTTCTTGATGGTGGGCCATGGACTTCAACAATCGTCTTATGATACTACATCAGTTAAGACAAGAGCGAAATCCCAACAGAGATACCCCTCTACCCGTTTGCCAAATGGGTTCTAGGTGTATGATATCCCTGTAGGCTACATGTCCATGGCTGTTGGGAAGCAGATTGGTAACTTTATTGGGACCTTTGTGGAATACGATACTTCAACTCACACTGGCCTATGGAATGCCTTCATGAGGATTCGAGTTCAACTGGAAGTCAGACAACCCTTAATGCAGTGGAAGCGAATAAGGGAAAACAATGGCAAGAGCTCTTTAATCCATTTCAAATACGAAAGGCTAAGTACTTTTTGCTATATGTGTGGCATGTTGTGGACGATGGAAAAGTTCTGTGAAAAATATTCTCTCCCAATGAAGGTGAAGGAACCCAAGGATGGAGCCCGGACCTCCGTGCACAAATGCGAAAACCACCGGATACGGAGGAGAGCGTTGGTTAGGGGACGCAACGGAAAGCGATAAAGAATCAGCATTGTTTACGGATAAAGTTGAGAGAGGATATGGCTAGCCACGAGCGGATAAGGAAACATTATCTCCTCACCAAAATCACGGTATTATCATCTCAACAGGTAGTGGGCTCCAACAACACAATTTTCTACCTACCATGCAGGGAGGTAACTCAGATTTGGAACCTGCTTTTGCAAACCAGGATGACTTAGAGGAGAACACGCTAGTTATCATGGAAGATAAAAAAATGAGGAGGCTGAAGTTTACTAACCCAACGATTAAAGATCACATGATCCTAGACCCAACAAACCCAATAGACAGAAATTACTCAAACGACATCCCTACAAATGGACCGGTTCCTACCCCCACAATAGAAATGATGTGACCTGCAAGCCAGGCCTGCCATCAATCATGATCGACTTAAGATGGAACTGTCAAGGGATTGGCAACCCTGGCAATGTTCAGATGTTGTGCGAGCTCAACAGAACTCGCAAGCCATAGTTTTCTTTTTGACAAAAACGTTAGCCTGCAACACAAAGATAGGCAAAATCAAGATGAATGTTGATTATGCAGGTCGTGCAAGTGGTTTAGCTTTCCTATGGAAGAAGGCTGAGGAGTTCTCTCTGCTAGGTTTTCACAAAACCACATAGATATGGCAGTATTGGAAAACAACACCCCAGTGGAGAATAACAGGTTTCTACGACCACCCAAACCGAAGCCGAAGAGGTGTAACTTGGGATCTCCTTAGAATGCAAAGCACAACGTCAGATCTACCATGGTGTGTAATTGGTGACTTCAATGACATTTGCAATAATGAGGAGAAGCGTGTAAGACTTATATATCATCTTGATCATGTTTATAATATGGAAACATGAAATGAAATAGGATTTTACATACCTCCAGCCATTGAATTCACCAAACTCACATTATTCAAAACTGCGGAACTGATACTTTCCCTTGCTTTACTCTCGCTATTTGATGATGTGCCAAAATAGATTGTTTTTTTCGGTGAAGTAGCAAGAGGACCACTAGATATATTTATAGATTCTCGTGAAGAATCGCGTGCTTATGAACCATCACCGCTGAGATTCAGGTTTTAGAATTTCAAAGTTCAACGTTGCACCACTTTAGAAGATCTCACATTCTCCCACTTAGTGCAAGTTAATCAAATTCTTTGGTAACAAAATGCATGAATCATAGAGATAGGTCCTCGATAATGAGTTTATCAACTATGTATCTGTGCCCTTTGCTTCTCAAGTACTTAATGTGGTAATGAAAAACTTAATGAATAAACCTTGCATGTTTATTCTGGGTCCAAATAAGTATATTTTCTCAAATGAATTAAAGTGCACATGAAAATGAAAAATGGCCGAATGCTTAAGAATTTCATAAGTGAATGTATATATCTGATTACAAGAGGAAACAAACCCCATTACATCCCATGATCCTTGAATTTCATTGGTGGCATGCCTTTAGTCAAAGGATCGGCAATCATCAACTCAGTACTAATATGTTCAATGACCACTTTCTTTTCCTTAACATGTTCTCTAATGGCTAAGTATTTGATGTCGATGTGCTTGCTTCGACTCCTACTTTTGTTATTCTTAGCCCGAGAACACTACGGTGAGTTGTCTGAGAAAATCTTAGGCCTAGAAATAGAATCCATAACTCTAAGCCCGAGTAAAACTCTTAAGCCATACACCTTGTGAGGGTAGCTTGAAAACGAATCACGAATTCGGCTCCATGGTAGAAGTGGCAATCAAAGTGCGATTTGACACTTCTCCAAGAAACAGCTCCACCGGCCATAATGAATATGTACCCAGATGTTGATTTCACGAGTCGGCCGGCCGGTAAAGTCTGCATCGGAATAGCGACGGATCGGTTATTAGTGCAATGCATGCATGGCATATAATCTTTAGTTCCTTGTAGATACCTCGCGGAAAAACAACTGCGGCTCTCCGGTGGTCACACGGATTGCTAATCACCGCCCTAACCTCCAAGCGCATATGCAATATCGGGTCTTGTACAAACACGAGCATACATAAGGCTCTTCTTTGAAGTATATGGAATATTCTTCATGGATTCCTTTTCTAAATCATTTTTCAGGCATTGATTTAGACTTAACTTATCGCCCTTCATAATGGGAGCAACACTTGGTGAACAATCCTTCATCCGAAATCTCTCCCGAAATTTTGTTGATATGGGTTTCTGTGATAGACCTAAAATACCACGAGATCTATCTCTATGGATCTTAATGCCAATGACATAAGATGCCTCACCACATATCTTTCATATCAAAGTTTTGGAAGGTGAACCACTCCATGCATCATTCCCTTATTATTGGTTGCAAGTAAAATGTCATCCACGTATAAAACAAAGAAACAAGTTTTACTCCACTGACCTTCTGGTATATACATTGATCCATGGGGTTTTCAATGAAACCAAATAAATAATTACTCCATAGATTTGTAATACCATTATTGTTTCAAACCGTATAGTTTCTTAAGCTTGCAAACCAAGTGCTCTCTTCACTAGAAACCTTGGTTGTTTCATGTATACCTCCTCTTCTAGATCACCGTTAAGAAATGTTGTTTCACATCCATTTGTTGCAACTCAAGGTCTAAGTGTGCAACTAATGCTAAAATACAGAGAATCTTTCTTGGATACGGAGAAAAAGGTCTTTGTGTAATCGATTCCTTAACTTTTTGGAAGTAATCCATAGCAACAAGTCTCGCTTTATATCTTTCAATGTTGCCTAAAGGTCTCTTTGGTCTTATAGACCCCCATTTACGACAAATGGCCTGCACCACTTTGGTAGCTCTACAAGGTCGGACTTCGTTGCTTTTTCATGGAATCTAACTCATCCTTCATAGCGCGTATACCCTGATTCGGACTAAATTCTGACTTATGGCTTGTGAAGGTTTCGGGGATCATTTTTCGACTCGATATCGGTTTCTTGTAAATACACTGCTGTCGCAATCACTAGGAATCGCCTGACTTCCTTCCACGAAGTAGATCGTCTTAATGTTGGACCATCTGCTCTGGAGGGCTTGTGGTTCAAGCCCCCATTTTGTTCAAGATTATAGGTAATTCTGAACTTGTTGATCTACGGAAGGTTCTCGGCTATTTATTGGAACTTCAATGATTGGTTGTTCAACACTAATTGGAACTTGAGAGTGTGATGAACTATAACCAATCTCATGTGACGTGGAAGGTTGAGTTTCTATGATCGTGAGCAGGAATTAAATCCACGAATCGATCCCTCCCGGTGATCATGTCATTTCAAGAAACTTGGCACTCCTTGATTCCCGTTCCTAGTTGAATGAGATGGACGGTAAAATTATAACCCTTGGAAGCGTTTTAAGCGTAGCCAATAAAGAGAGAAAAAAAAAACCCACTAAGTGTCGTAGATTACATTTCTTCTCATATGGATTATATATTCTCACCTCGGACGGGACTGACCCCAAACGCATATGTCGCAAACTCGGTTTCCAACCTTTTTCCATATTTCAAAGGTGTCTTTGGGACGGCCCCTTAGTTGGAACACGGTTTAATATATACCTTCTTTGTCTTAAGTGCGTCGATCCACAAAAAATTGAGGAAGGTGGGTTGCTAAATACTCCGCCATGTCCACTAAAGTTCAATTTCTTCTTTTCGCTTTACACCATTTTGGTCCGGAGAACCAGGCATAGTGTGTTGGGCAACTATCCCATGCTCTTGAAGAAACTTTGCAAAGGACCCAGGGTTGTATCCATTCTCGGTGTACCTACCATAGTATTCACCACCTACATCGGATCTCACTATGTGTATTTGCTTCCCGCATTGGTTCTCAACTTCAGCTTTAAAGATTTTGAAGGCATCCAATGCTTCATACTTGTTATGAAGCAAGTATACATACATATATCGTGAGTAATCATCAATGAAAGTGATGAAATATTTTTGACCAGGCATATCCATATCTGGACAGCATATGTCAGTATGTATGATTTCTAATATGTTTGAACTCCTATTGGCATGCTTCTTAGACTTGTTTGTCTGCTTTCCCTTGTCACGGTCCACCTGAGTCTCAAAATCGATATAATCTAAAGTACTAAGTACTCCGTGCACTAATCTCTTAATTCTATCTATGGAGATGTGACCTAATCTCGATGCCATAACATGAAGAATCCTCATTAATATACACCTCTTAGTACCAATATGAACATACGAAAATTATTAGTGAAGCCGTTACGTAACTGAGTTCTATATAGACCATGCGCTAAAATACATTTCCAATATTGTGATTTATAAAATAAGTTAAATACATTGTCTTGAAAAGTAAAGAAAAACCTAATGGAACAAGTCTAGAAAGCAATCAAGTTTCGTGAGAAACTTGGTACATAAAGGTCCTTTCTGAGAAACTAAAACAAAGCCATTGTCTAATGTTAACGTGCATGTCCCGATAGCCTCCACAGGTGAGCCCATCTTGTTGCCTGATAAGATGCTGAGCTCATTTCCCACTGGCTTCCTTAGGTTTTGCATACCATGCAAAGAGTTTGCAATATGGATTGTAGAACCAGAATCAATCCACCAGGTGTTAATATTAACATTAACCATATTAGATTCATAACAAACAAAGGATGATATATTACCTTTCTTCTCAAGCCACTTGATTTAGGACAATCTTTCTTCCGTGTCCCTTTCTTTTCTGAAAAACACTTAATTTCCTTCTTGATATCGGCACGAGGTGGTATTCTACCTTTCCCATACGATTTGATTTAGAAGTGTAAAGTGCGAGATGTATCATTCCTTTTGTTCTTCCCAAAAGTTGCTTAGCCAACATAGCACTTTCACCCAATTCCATCACGAGCCTCTCTCTTCTTCTTGAACACACATAGTCATTAATTCATTGATTGACCATTTTGTCATATGTGTATTATAAGAGATCTTAAAGGTCATTGATGAGGAAGAGTGTTCAGAATGAAGTGTACTACGAAGGACTCCGACATATCTGTCCTGAGTTTCTTAAGTTGAGCTGCGATGTCCCTCATCTACATGATGTGCTCATGCACACCTCTAACGCTTGTGATACGAATGGAAAAGAACTTCATTATCAGGGTACTTGCTAAAGCTTTGTCTGAAGTGACAAATTATTCTCCAATGGCTTTTAGCAAATCTTGGACCTTATCGTATTGCTCAACAGAACCCCTAATACCAGCAGTGATTTTTGTCTTAATATGAACATTATTTGGTCGATTGGATTTCTCCCATCGGCTCATATAAACAACCCCGATGGAGTGTGCTTTCTTGTCATACGGTGGATTCTGATTTCCTTATGGCATAATCGTGTCCATATGCCACCTAAATGAAGGAGAATCCTTTCTTTCCATATTTTGTAGTTGTCACCCCTAAGTTCACGGAATGTCTAGGTGCACCTCAGTGTAACTAGCGAGGTTGAGATGTAAAGGTCAAAGCTTATGTTAGATGTGGCGTATATTCTTAATTGTGTGTTGCCAATGTAAAACACGCACTAAACTATATCTAATTTAATAAAGATTACTGTGGGCAAAATCTTTACTTAATTGAATTATTTTCTAATTTATGATAGAAAATGTAAATTATTTAATTTTGATGGGTGAGCATTAACCTATGAAACAGATGAGTCACATTGCATTTATATACACGAGAAAAATTCCCCGAGGGTAGAGTGGAGGAATTGGTCCCTCTTAATAACCACTAGCCTTGAGGCTCTTATCGCCCTTTTGTCAAGACTTTCCTAGACATGTATAGTCCACACAAGTACCACTTAATGTTCCAAGGTTCCGAAACCACTATATAATTTGCATTTCTATCCTTAAAGATAAAACTACCAAATTATGTATCAATTCATAATTCCTGTGGGTAGATTATGAAAATAATTTAGCATCTCATCCTAATTAATTATATAAATATAACAAAATTTCTGTGAGATAAATTTTGTATATTAAGTATAATTAATTACAAGTTATGTCTCATTCTATGTGATCTTAACTTAATAAATAATTTTATTAATTAAAGATCTTGTGGCTATTCCCTAACTAACCAAAATTATTTGATCCTTGATTAATTATTTTAAAATTGTATAATTAATCATAATTATTACCACACAATTTGATTTCATACAAAAAGAATCAAAGCATAAATAATATATTCATGCATGAGAAAGCCTTAAAATTTGTAAATTTTATTAGCATTATTCTTAAATAAACATGATTTTGAGCAATTAATAAATAATGCTCAAACATGTAATGAATACGGAAGCGTATAAGAATTAAATATATAAACACTTTAACACACAAGCCAAGTTGGCTTGGTGGAAGAATATAATTGAACCTTTGCTCATAGAGTTCAGAGCCTTATTAACAACATATATATATATATATATATATATATATATATATATATATATATATATATTTTTTTTTTTTAAACTTCAAAAGGATTTCCATTAAGCCCACTTTATATTACTAAAGCCCAAAATAAGGCTTGTGAAAATTTGAAAATAAAGGCCACTTATAAAATAAATCATTTTGGATAAAATAAGAACTATAGCTCAAACAAATTTTTTTTATAAAAGAAGGCACATTTTTTTAAAAAAAAAAAAAAAAAAAAAAAAAAAAAAAAAAAAAAAAAAAAAAAAAAAAAAAAAAAAAAAAAAAAAAAAAAAAAAAAAAATTTTTAGAATATAAGGCACGAAGAATCAGGCGAGGTGTAACCCATGCTCACGTGCAAATGTAAGACTTATATATCTGTCTTGATCATGTTTATAATATGGAAACATGAAATGAAATAGGATTTTATACCTCACAGCCATTGAATTCCACGAAACTACGATATTAAAACATGAGCTTTTCTTTCACTTTAACTACTCTCACTATTTGATGGTATTCTTAAAAATGAATTGTTTTTTTTCGAGTGAAGTAGCAAAGAGAGGACCTAGATATGTTATAGATTCTCCCGTCAAGAATCCGTCTTTATGAACCCGTGTAGCTGAAATTGAGTTTTAGAATTTAGTTAACGTTACTTGAGAATCTCTCACAAAGCGAGGAACTATACCCTACCCGTCGCAACTAATTCACAAATTCAGTAAAGCCCTCCTTGATTTCCAACTACAAGATATCCCTTTACAAGGCTACCCTTTCACATGGGAAAGAGGTAGAGGCACATCGCAATAGGTTGAGGAAAGACTTGTGGAAGTACATGCGCGACTTGACATGGTTTAGTAAATTCCCAAACGCCAAGCTATTCAACCTCAAAACAACTAGTTCAGATCACAGCCCAATTGCACTCCACATGAGGCCCACCCCGTCTACCAACTGACAGTACAAGTTTAGATTAAAAAATGCATGGCGTAAAGAACAAGAAATTGAGAATGTGGTGGTAGAAAGCATGGTCCACTCAGCCCTCCAACCTGCTGGAAAAAAATTCATCAATGCTCGGTTAAGCTAGGAAAATAGGGGAGACATTTTGCAACAAAGTTTAAAGAACGTATAGCTTACCATAGAAGGATGATAGAGCAGGCCAAGGGTAGCACAACAGCATCGGATATCAATCTTTCAAACACCACAATGATGAAATGGGGAAGATCTTAGGAGTGAAGGAGCGTCTTGCAAGAGCCAAGACTCATTGGCACGCGAGGTGGCCAGGAATACCCACTATTTCCACGCTATGGCAAGTGTGAGAAGGCGAATGAACAGGATCTCCAAACTGCAGACAGAGAAGGGTGAGAGCAACTCCAATGGGAGTTGTCAAAAATGGGGTGCCAAATACCATTTTGTAATCTTGAACAGTGTTTTGGCACCCATAAACAATGTTTTTCCTCTAATAGTAAGTACCAAAATGAGGTGCCATTTTAATAATTCAATGTTTTTTATTAAAAAATATAATTAAACTTGCCAAATATGAGATGAAATGCAGCCGTTGAGAGGAATAATAGCCACCAACCGTTATTTTGCAACCTCTCCATTCTCTCTCCAAAATTGTCAAATATGCCACCCCAAAACTCTGGATGACATTTTGCCACCTCCGATACCACCTCTGTTAGAACTTGATTTTTTGTCGTTGAGGTGTCATTTTAACAGTTATGGGGATGACACCCCTGATAGCAACTCCCGTTGAAGTTGCTCTGAGTGGGTAGAGAGCTAAATAGATCTTTTCCAGGTGGCGACCTCCTATTTTCACTATCTTTTTAACGAAAATAACACTCAAACTCCACCAAACCTGGACCACATAACCTCAAGAGTGATAGACTCTGACAATACTAGTATGCTTCAGACGCTCTCCCTTGAAGAATTTACAAAGCGATCAAACAAATGCATCCGGACAAAGCCCCCACCCTAGATGGCTTTAATCCGCCATTCTACTAGAGATTCTAGCCACTCCTTGGGAATGATGTTTTCCAGACCTGCTCCACATGGTTAAACATGAATGTGATACCACAGACAGCTAATGAAACAATCATTGCTCTAATTCTGAAGACAGATTGCCCCATAACAATAAAAGATTTCCGGCCTAACTCCCTTTGTAATGTACTTTACAAGATCATGGCCAAGGTACTAGCAAACAGATTAAAACTTCTTCTCCCAAGCATTATAAATGAATCCCAATTCGCGTTCATCTTGGGAAGATCCATTACAGTTAATGTCATTGTAGCCTTTGAAGTTATTCACAATATGAAGAGGAAGTCTTAGAGTAATGTAGGGGAGGTAGCGTTGAAAATTGATAACAAGGCATATGATAGAATCAAATGGGGCTACCTTAGAGCCATCATGCTAAAGATGGGCTTTGCAACACAATGGGTTGACTGGATGATCCTCTATGTTACCACGGTCTCATACAAGATTTCGGTGAATGGCGATCTAGTAGGCCCTATTTCCCCTAACCGAGGATTAAGGCAGGGAGACCCTCTCTCCCCCTACTTGTTTATTCTCCGTGTCGAAGGTCTATCCTCTCTCATCAACCAAGCAGAAAATATAGGTGATATTCACGGGTGTAAGGTTTGTCGAGGAGCCCCTAGTATTTCCCATCTTTGATAGTTTTTTCTTCTTTAGAGCTAGCAAAACAAAGATGGAAGCCATGCAGGGTATACTAGCCCAATATGAAACAGAGTCAGGGCAAGTGGCAAATTGTCAGAAATCGGGTATTCTCTTCACCAAGAATGTGCCACAATCAGAAAGGGACAAAACCTCACATGCTTTGGGAGTGGCTACGCCTCTAAAAACTGGACGTTATCTAGGGTTGCTATATTTGATTGGTAGAAACAAGAGACAAGTCTTTGGTTACCTATAGGATAGACTTCAGAAACGTGTGCAAGGGTAGCAAAGTAAGCTATTATCACAGATAGAAAAGAAATTTTGATCAAAGTTGTAGGGCAAGCCATTCCATCCTACTACATGAGTGCCTTCTTGCTTCCCAAATCACTAAAAGAGGAGCTCCAAAATATATTAAAATCCTAGTGGGGTCCGAGCACAAATGGAAAGCGGAAACTCATTTGGTTCACATGGGAAAGACTCTGCCTTTGAAAGGAGGAGGGTGGGTTGGGGTTCCGGAATTTGCACGATTTTAACCTAGCCATGCTAGCAAAGCAAGGTTGGAGCTTAATAGCCAACTCGGGATCTTTGGTGGCCAGACTTCTAAAGGCCCATTATTACCCGAATGGAACGTTCCTCATAGCAAGTCTAGGACATAACCATAGCTTCATTTGGAGAGGGGTGTGGAAAGTAAGGCAAATTCCGGAGAATGCTACAGATGGTGAGTGGGGGATGGAAAATGGAAAGGTTTCGTGTCCTTTCAAAAGATTTTTTAAATTATTTTTCCAAAAGTAGAGCCGCATCCCTTTTTGGGTACATCCCCTTACATTATATACCCATCGTGGGAGGAGGAGGGGTGGGCGAGGGTGGGTTACATGGAAGATAGTTATGAGATGGGAAATTATGAGTGGCCCTTAATGTCTTTACATTACTCATTAATTTGTACATTAACTGCTATACATTAACTGTGTCGTAACGCCTATTAAGGTGGACAACAATGCGTGCTCTGCTTGCTTTATCTCTAATGCTTGAGGCAACCTGTTTACTCGAGTATCCGATCTCATCACCTCGATGCCCGAGGTGGTTGAGCTGGTAGCATGCCCGACCTTCCTGCCCCGTCAAGCTCGGGTTACTCATATGATTGTCATGTGATCGGGTTCGGGTCACTCACACGATATTCACGTGAGCCACAACTTGTCCCATTCCACTAGCCCTCACTAGAGTTGTTTCAAGCCATTATCGTTGGAATGGAGATAGACCTCTTTGATGTTCGCACGACACAAAAAGACATCATTCACCCTTACAGGTGGCCGCCCTGGATTTGGTTGTGGCCTTGGCGTGTTGCCCAATATGACTAATACATTTAATGCTGCTTTTGAATATCCCGCCCATATCACTGGCAGCCTTAAGTATAAATATCTTTGAAGACTGCTTTGGGGAGTTTCTCGTTCATGCTATCGAAGAAATGTTTGAGTTGTTCATCTCTTGCTCTGCACTTACATTGTTTTAGGTTTCTTTCACTGATTTACTTTGCGCATCCAACAACCTTTGTCCTACAACCATTTTTCAAGGTAGAACCGAATTGTAAGTGAGAAGATTAGTGGTATGTTTTTCTTTTGTCTTTTGGAGGTTCACTATTTGGTGGTCTCGTTTCTGATTCTCTTGTTAGAGGATTTTTTTTTTTTTTTTGGTCTCCTCCCCTATGACCAAATGAGTTACCTTGGTTGATGTTCCAAGCATCGTATCTGTGACGGAGGCACTCAGGGGATGGTCGGTAAAGGAGACAACGTGGGAAGCTGTGTGGACAAAGAATCATCTTCTTCCTCATCTGGGGCATTCAAGGAGGTTCTCTCGTGTGTCGACGCTAACAAAGTCATCACTTATATTAGACCCATTAGGGAATCTCGGGTGGATGCCTTCTAGAAGAAGAGGTTATCCTTTCCTTCGTATGTCTGCATCTCATTTTCATTCTTAGGGCCTCAATTTATGGTCTGCAGGGATGGGGACCGAGGTGTGATGAACTCTATTTATTGGCCGAAGATCCACATCAGTGAGGGGTTGAGGTTCCCCCTTCTCCCCCTAATTCATCAGTTCTTACACTTCACTCGATTCCACCCTGTCCACGTTCATGTGAACATTGTCCATGTTATGATGGATGTGAGCGTGCTAAATAGGAAGTATGGGCTACACTTGGGCTTAGAGGAGGTGTTCTATGCCTATACATTCAAGAGGCACTGTAACACCCCAATTTATAGCCTAGTAGTTTTATGATATGTTTAGGGTATAATAAAAGTCAAATTTGTATTTTTAGGAAATTTAAGTTCTAAGTGTGAAAAAGGGTAAATTGCACTACAACAAATTGACAATTTACCTACAGAAAATTCTGTAGGTAATATAAAATTCGTCGGTGAAATTTACCTCACGAAATACCGACCGCTATATTTCGTAGGTTGTTGTGGCGTAGGTAAAATAAATTCTTGACGGAAAATCAATCAAATGGAGTAAATTACCTACGGAAATTCCGATGATAAGTGTGGAAAAGTGGTAGGTAAAGTTGAGGAAATCTACAAAATGGGGGCCAATCTGACAAATTCCATTAGGTAATCTTTGTCGATGAATTTACCTAGGAAAGTTCATTGGTATTTTGTTGAGTGGTTGTAGTGTCAAGTCATTAATTGGCAACCACTTTTATAGGCATTCCATCGGTATTCTGTCGGTAATTTGTTACAAATATACTTTGTAGGTATTTAGTCAATGATTTTGTAGGTAATCCGTCGGTAATTGATAGTTATTATCAATGTTTTTAAAATCGGACCGGACTGGCTGGTCCCCCCCTTAGAACCGTTGGACACCAGAACTTGAATCAAACCGCCTAAACCGACTGTTGAACCATCGAACCGCTCGACTCGGGCGGTTTTGTTGGAATCGGACAGTCTGGGCTCGGTAACCACGGGTCGGCTAAATTGGGCTGATCACCCCGTGTCATGTAAGCCCGAACTGAAATCTGCCAAAATTCACTATTATTTTGAGTTGAGCCTCATTGGATCAATTTATGCATCCATATATGTGTGGATGTTGTTTATAAAGACCTTGGTTTTGTAGCCAGCCAGATGTGGGATTGCTATTAGTGTCTGAAAATCAAGAAATATATTGCATTCAAGGGGTTTTGAACTCCGGACAGAACTTGGGAAAACATGGAGGATCCGCTCAGAATATGATGACTAATATTAGATAAATTAGAAAATATTATATATATCATTCCTCAACTTGTTATAATATTAGTACAAAATAAGCATATATATATATATATATATATATATATATATATATATATATATATATATATATATATATATATATATATATATATATATATATATATATATATATATTGGTTAGAATAAAATAATTATTTTTAATTCTTTTGGATATATTAGAGTTTAAACATTAAAATTATTTCATTTTATAAAATTTAAAATATTATTATAGTACACTTATATTTAATAATATCAAGTATTAAAGATAAATATTATATGATTTTAATTTATTTGCATATATATATATATATATATATATATATATATATATATATATATATATATATATATATATATATATATATATATATATATATATAAAATTAATTTTAATAATATATAAATAATATATTTATTCGTCACGGTTCTTAGCGGTTCAACCGCAGTCCGACCGATGAAGCGAGTGAATAGATAAACTAAGGTTAGTCACTAGTCCGGTTTTAAAACATTGGTCATAATCATAGAAGTTATATATATATATATAGCATGAAGAGATCTTTAATATCAAGAATTTTTTTTACCTCGATCTGGTCTCGAAACACTTCCGTCGGTAAACTGTGAATTTTTTATAGTGTAATTTACCTACGGAAGACTATTTTTCGGTAAATTCCGTCAGTAATTTGTAGGTTATTTATAGGTAAAATTTACCTACGGAATACTTCCGTCGGTAAACTGTGAATTTTTTATAGTGTAATTTACCTACGGAAAACTATCCGTTGGTAATTTTCCGTAGGTATTCTGTCGGTAAATGGTACCTAAAAGTTGGCGCCTACATATAGCGCGAAAATTACCTCTGAGTGCCAGTCGATGGTACTCGTAGGTATTACAATGGATAAATGGTACACAAAGTTGGCGCCTACATATAATGCGAAAATTACCTACGGAACACTTTCGTTAGTAATTTTTTATAGGTATTCCGTCGGTAAATGGTAGAAAAAATGTGGAAAAAATAATATGCTTTGTTTCATCGATATTTCGTCGGTAATTACCAATAGAATTTAATCCGTCGGTAATTTTTGTCGGTAAACTGTGAATTTCTTGTAGTGTTGGTAATTAGCCAATTAAGGACCCAAAGGACATAAGATAAGAAGATTATGTGTTAAGATGAGATATTAATAAGTTAACTTGCAAATAGAATGAAGTGAAGGACTAAAATGCAAAGGGAAAAATGTGAGCCAAATCCATAAGACAAACACTTGTCTTCTAGGATAAGCATTCTCACCATTTTAGCTAACAAAGGGCTACGTCATACGGTTTGGGGAGAAGAAGAAGCCATTCCACTTGTTTAGGGCTTTACTTGTTCATGTAAAAAGAAAGAAGAAAGGGAAGGAAAAGGAAAGCTACTTTGAAGGTGTCAAGAAATCAAGGTTAGGAAATTCTCCAACTTCCTTCTTTGGTTATGTGTGAGTTAGGAAAGCCCTAACTCTCATTATAAAGGTGTTTTTGGTTGGTTTAAGTCAGTTTGTGGTTTGTTTTGAATTTGTTTTGTTTTGGTTGGAAAATATCTGGTGAGAAAGGGGAGATTTCCCTATTTCTGTTTCCTGCCCGACACCTCTCCGCCTAGGCAAAGGTCAGTTCGCCTAGACTGTCTCCTAAACCATATCTAATCCGCCTAGGCAAATTACTTCACCTCGGCGAAGCTTCGCTTCACCTCGATGAACCCGTCTTCTTCGCTGATTTTGTTCTTGCCTCTTCTCTACATGTTTTGCTTTCTATTTTTATAAAGCTTAAACGAATGTTATAAATACTAGTATAAAAATCTCTGAAACACATTCAATTGTAGGCCTACTTAAGACCAGATAGTGAATGAATAGGCATGTTTGTTTAGTGCTTGACGCCTCTGTCTAGTGCGCGACATACATTTCGTGTGATAGAGGCATGCACAGTTAGTCTACGACACTCTTGCATAGTCTTCTGACCTCTAGTCGTGTTGAGGCACATCTATTCGGTCTTGACACTTTATTTGATGTTAATACCGTACCTTCGGGTACCTATTGTGCTACGTCCCTCTCATTCATTGTTACTAGCATATGTAGGCAAACATTTATCTGATAAGTACTTGAACAATTAAATATATGAAAATAAAGTAATCAGCTCTAATGTTAAGGCATATCTCAGTTCTATATTGTAGTGTACCAACGAGTACCTTCTGATATAAGATTTATGTTATGTACTCCTACGGAAGATATGAATACTCTCATATGTGAATTATTTTAAATGTATATTGTAATTGAGGACCACTAGAAGTGGTAATATATGTTATCTGTTTTCCCATTAAGCTATGAGCTTAGCATGGGTGTTTCGTCCATGTAGGAACTGAAGAGGTCATCAGAGACATCCCGCATTCGCTAGGGCCAACACAACAGTAGGAGTCCCTCTGATGTAGGTCCCCGAATTAGTTTTATTGTAATGAAAACGTAAATGTAATATTTTGAGATAATGGAACTTGTGTAAATATAAGTAGTTAATGACTTAAGCGTAATATAAGCGAGGCAAAGTTAAACCGCAGTGGGTGGTAGTTTTACAAGTTTATGTCTTCATGAATATATGCTTGAAATGAGCCCACTAACGTCAGGTTAATAGTTCTCTATCTCGTGTGACGCCCCCTCGCTTGTTGAAGACTGGGGTAGGGGCGTTATAGGCACAAACTCGGGAAGTATTACCTTGTTGTTGATGCCAAACCGTTGCATCTGGTGACAAACTTGTCGAACACTAGCAAGAATAACCTGTAAGGCAACGTTCTGCTATATGGAGCTTGAGGATGTGCTAGGGATCCCATGCTTCGAGAATTCCCGATGAACACCGACCCCGCTGCAGGTTATGCATAGGAATCCTTGTTTTCTTTGTCTGGTTTGAATGATCCCTCCTTAACCTTGTTTGTTCATGTGCATACCTTGGGCGAGGAAGTTAGGTCGATGACACGAGTACATCGGTTGACTCGTTTGTCAGTGTTGGGCCTCGAGCTCGCAAGGGACTGGGTCATGTCGACCCCAACCACGGCCTCCAGAAGTGTTCGACCGGCTCGAAGTTCGGTCTGAAGATCCTTAGACCCAGATTTTGAGGTGTCGGGGAGCATGAAACTAGGGAGTGAGTGTTAAACAGCATTCTCACTTGAATTCAAGCGACGATCGAGGCCCAAACATTGGAGCAGCCCGAGGAGATGGCCATTGGTGAAGACTTCCCGCTCTCCCCTCCTCCTCCTCGTGATCTACAGGCTCGGCTAAAGAGGCTAAGGAAGTTGGAGGTGGAAGGCTTGTCCAAGTTGCAATAGTGGGTGGCTTCGCAAAGGTTGTCCCAGGCTGGTGAAAGATCCTTTATTCCTAGACCGAGAGAGGCTACCCTGGAGGCCCCTCGGGTTGCTATCACCACATCTTTGGATGAACAACACCATGCCTTGCAACCCTATGGTGGTGCTGGGGAGAGACAACCTTCCTCCCTCCCCCTAGGAGGTATAAAGATAGTGGAAGGTCACGAGGCACGTCCCCCTTAAGTAGTGCCCACTACTGGTAAGAGGAAAGGGAATGCATCAGCGTCCCCAAACTCCCCTCGCCCGTGGAGGAAGCTGCGTCCCCTCCTTTCCTAGTGGCTTTCATGGAGGATTTGACTATGTTCGAGAAGCCACTTCTGAAGGACCCAAAGAAGGAGGTCATTTCCGGGTTGGTCTTTGTGTACGAGAAGGTGGTGACGAAGAAGGCCCAGGACCTTTTGAGGGACTCTACCCCCTTCCAAATGGCTATCTTGGTAATCCTTTGCTTTTACATTTTGTTCTCATTCAAGTCCCCGTAGGTTGTTGTTATTGACAACTACTGTTTCAGATGAGCATTTTCGCTGCCTAGATGGTAAAGTATTGCGACACCCGACAACACTAGATCAACTGCCTGTCTCACATGAGGGAGGGGGCTCGTGATATGTACATGAAGATTCGAGCAGAGTCTTAGGTTCCTTAGCTAGAGAAGGAGTTGGAGGAGGCGTGGACGAAGTTGGCCGAGCTAGCCAAAGAGCGCAACGAGTTGGCCGTCTAGGCGACAAAAGTGCCCAACTAGAGGCTAGGGTGGAGGATATGAAGCACTTTGTTGCGTTGCAACATAGCGTCCACCAAGTCGAGGTAGAGGGCCTCGGTGCTGCTCATAAGCTCAAGGTCGAGCGATTGCGTAGCGCTCAAACAGCGGAGCTAGGGCTTAAAGACTCATTTTGTGAAGCGAAGAAAGTTCGCGTGCTTACTGAACTATAGGCTTCATATACCTCCAAGCTATTAGAGCTGTATGATGAGCAGTACGAGCTAGGCTACTGGGTTGGCTATGCCAAAGGTGAGTGTGTCGCTCTAGGGTTGGCAAGAGGAGTCCCTAGGGAGTACGTATGAGTCAACCTAGAATATCGAATCCGCCGAACCGAGAACAATAGTTGAAGAAGTAAGCGCTACTAGGGAGGAAGTTCGGGTCTTGCCCATACCCATAGGCGAAGGGACCTCTAAAGCGGCTGAGGCGGTTAGCGCAAAGCCCTTGTCATTTTGCAAGAACTTTTGTCCGCTGTGCTCAAGTCTTCTATTCCCCCTCATCCCGAAAATGTACCATAACCAACCTAAGGAGTTTGTTCCTGGCACTTTTTTTTTTTTTTTTTGCAATGATGATATATTTTGACAATAAATTCTTCTATCTCATATGTTCTTGTATGTTGCCTACAAGTGCTTCCGTTGCCTAAGGTCCAAGACAATTCTGGGGCTCGACTGTCCGAGGCAAAGGGGCCCATTTTAATGCCTAACGTGTAGGACATTTGTGAATCAGAAAGTGGTGATCTCTAGGATAACTAACCATTTCAATGGAGAAATGACCTTCGCATACAGATGGTGAATTGATCTTCCCATAGGGAGGAGAAAGGAGCCTCTCATAAAATGAAGAGAAGCCTGTTAGAAAATTGGGAGATAAACCATCTCATAAAATGGAGAACAATCATCTCATAAAATGGAGAACAAGCATCTTGTTGACCAAATCTGTAAACGAAGTTATGACTTAGCCACCAAAGAATATTATCTATCCCCCGACAACGACGCCAAAAACTTGTTAACCGATTTTTATATATATAGACCAAAACTTGTTGAGACCAAAATGTAAGATAGGGTCAGTATGTGTCAAACTTCTGGTACTACCACCAAAAATTGTCGATCCCCCGACAACGGCGCAGGGTGTTGGCCATCTGTAATAATAAATGTTTGTCCCTTTTTGTTTATAAACTGGTTTCATTAAAATTTGAGTTTGGTTTTAATCACTGCAAGTGCACAGATCGTACAAGTAAGAAAAGTGGATTTTCATTAAGTCCAGATATCATTCCCACGGGGATTAGTATAGTCATCAAAATCAACTACCCACACTACTCAAGATCCTTACTATTTGAACTTCAATATTAAGATGTTTTGAAAAGACGAATAAAATGATACTAAAATAATTCACTAGTGTACATAAAATATTAAGAAGAATAGAGTTGAGAGTTCATTGAGTGAGATAACACTAGAACATAGATCAATGAATAATTTGTCAATTTATGCATCCTTTTAAATCTTAGCTAAGCCATAAATTGGAAAGATGAATTTGTCAAAGATGCATTGTGGTATAGTTTGGATTTCTCCCTTAACCATATCTTTCACTAATAAGAGATTCATGTTCATTTTTTATTCATGAATTTAATCAGCTACTTGTAAGATATAACCATTTTTCTAAGATTTAAGTATTTTTCCTTTTCAGTACTTCATACCTAGATCTTATGACTGGAGAATCCTTGCCCCCATAGACAGGATATTGCAAGCCTTCTACAATTTGATTGACACCTCATCCTACATATACTAACGAAAATTTCCATTTCCTTGATTAGATCTTTGCTACCATGGGATCAAAGTCAATTCATCAGAAAGATAAGGGACCCCCGAGTTATTAAACTGATACTTCATTAAACTATCCTCGCACCATGAGTAAGTTGGTGATCTATCAAAGTAACCCTTCAAAGTTCTTTAGTTCTTGAGTATTAGTCTACCATGCCCACAAAGAACTGCTCTATGCTCTCAGGATTCTAAATCTCTATGTCATGCAGGGGACCTCCTCGAAATCAGAGCAAGATACACTACTTTGCCTTGGTACACGGTACTAGTACTGGGAACAAGTAAATTCATAAATAATACCAATCAAATAAATTCAAGGGTTCTAACTAAAGTGTTCTTCCATTTTGTGCAAAAAAATGACGATCATCATCGACCCATTCCTAGAGGGAGCTCGACTCTTCAAAACTGGTTCACTCATATCAGTGACTAACTGATCAAAAAAATTCATTGAAAGTGTAAACAAACTGAAATAAATGAAATCCAGAAACTTTCCAAACTCCATTTTATTTATTTAAGAACAGTAATGAAAGAGAAACTTTAACAAGAAAATCCAGCTCGAAGCTACACTACAATTCATTACTCAACTCCGAACAAAAATAAAAAGAAAAGTAACTAAAAACTATGCTAAATCAAAATCTACTGAACGAAAATAAAAAAAATAAAAAATAGAAAAAATATACCAGAGTCTTCAACTACCCAGAAGTCTTGGAGTTGCGGAAGCTGCACACAATGCCCTAGATGCATCTATTTATAGACTTTCCATTGTTGGGCCGCACTTCAATAATTGCGTTGTGGATTAACAAAATTCTGGCCCAAATTGGTCGCTCTGTTGCGACATAGAAAGTTATCTTGCTGACGAGTTTTTCGATCTTTGTCGCCTCTATCGCAACATGCGGTATTCTCGACAGTTTGAGCTCTTTCTTAAATTCTATCGTGACAGGCTTTGATAATGTCGCGACATAATTTTGATGCATCTGCCTTGTTGTATGCAACCACGAATGCCTTTCGCGACACAGGTGCTATGACAGTTCTTTTACCTCTGCGCGACAAGCATTTTCTTTTGTTGTCTACTCTGTCACGACATGATTTCTTTGGCTTCTTCACAATTTCTATCGCGACATAATTCTATCAAATTGCAGCTTTTATTATCGCCTTGAAAGCTTCTTTGTCGCGATAAATTTTTTCCTTGATATTTCACTATGTCAACCTTAGATTTCATTGCCATTCCTCTTGAATTGCTCTCACTTCTATTTCACGATAGAGAATTCCTTTTCTCTACAGAATTCACCTTAACCTCATGTAAAGTTTGTTGTGACACAGATAATCTTTGTCGCAACAGAGATTTTGTTGCTCTTTGTGTTGAATTCGGAATGTAATGTCGCGACAGGATTCTCTCTATTGCGACATAAATTCTTCAGCTAGCTTCATGCTGAAAACCTTGTCACAACATAAAAACACTTGTCTTAGCTGACTTGTGTTATATTCTTGTCATTTTCTGTCGCGACAAAGCTGTTTTTTGTCGGAATAGAGTTCATTTATTAATCTTCAGTCTTTTATGTTGCAACAAAGGAAGGATTATCGTGACAAAGTTCCATTGCCATTTGCCTTGATCACTGTCGCGATAAAGTTAAGGGTGTCACGACAGTCTTCTTCAACAATGTTGCAACAGAAAAAATCTTTGTCGCGACATAAATGCTCATTCAGCCTTGAGTTATGTCTGGGCTTTGTTGCGACATATAGCTGCTTGTTGTGACATAGTTCTCTAATCTACTGGAAATTTTTGTCGTGACATACAAAAACTATGTCACGACAGAGACTACTTCAATTTCCACTTTTTTTGCTTCTTTTCTGCTGGAATTATCTCATTTTTCAATTAACACTTGCAAAACACAAAGTTAGTGAATATTCCATAATTTGGCATATAAATAGATCTAAAACTTTTAAAACCATGCCAAAAAAATGGATAAAAAATAGATGAGTTTAATACTCATCAAATTCCCCCAAACTTAAAGTTTTTCTTGTCCCTAAGCAAAGAAAAGAAAATTTTGTTTGTCCTCAAACAATTTAGCTTTTATTTTTAAAGACATTTTTCTGTTTAAAACTCAATTGGGTAGGAAACATAAGTCAGTTGTAAAATTATTTCTAAACATGTTTCCAATCTAGAATAAAGAAGATTCTCAATTAAGTTCACTAATTAGCTAAATAATTCAGATAGTGTAAACAATTTAATCATTTAATCTTGATTTATGAGTGTGTGCTGGTCTTCACTCTCTTTCCTTGGCAGATTAGTTAATCTTCTAGAATAATACTCAGTTGGCTTACTTCTCTTTCATTTTAAAAGTCTCATATGCTTATTTATCATATTAATCTCCACTAATGTAGGCATAACACCACCTTCAAGATCAAATAGGTCTTTTAGGCTTGTAATGTGTGGCATGGGCAATTGGGTAGATAATTGGAGAATTTAGGCTCAAAATTACCCAGATTCCAATCTTCAATTCTGCATTTTTTTGCCTCTATCCTTCATCCCTTTCTTTCCTACTGATGTCAGCTTTAATAATTCCCCCAAACTTGATTTTGGAGCATCATTCTGTATACTCTCTACTTTGTATTTCTCTTTTCAGTTGCTTCAATTAGAGTATGACTTCTCTTCCTTAATTTAGATGCTTTTTCCTTTTCTCCTGTTATCAAGGTTTTTGGAATGGTGCAATGTTTTGTCTTTTTAAGCTTTCTACCTCCCTTAACGAACATTGAGTTAGTAGCTCCCATACCAATTGACATTAGGGTACTAGGTGTTGAACACCCCTAAGAACTTAATTGTTCAAGGGAGGAAGGCTACAAGCCCCAACTCATTCTTCTTTGATGTTTTTCTTTTCACAGCTGCTTTCATAATTCTTTTATCTCTTTATTTCAATGAGTTTGTCTTTCTCAACCCTTTTTATCCTTCTTTACAACTTAAAAAAATATTCCCCCAAACTTGTCCCTTTCTGTCATTGATGTATTTTTTGAATTGTAATCTGGGAAAATAAGGGTTCTTTACTATAGGATTATGTGTAAGGAAGGAATTGGGCTTCTCATTTGCTGGTCGAAAATGAGATTGACTATAGGCTCAAATAAGGAACTAGTGTGTATGCTTATGCATATCATAAGGTAAGCTTTGAAAGGCTCAAACTTCCAAGGAAGGCCTAAATCATTTACTGTTAGTGGTATTGCCTAGGATTTCGCCTTGACTAGTAACCAAACAAGTTCTAGGACATTCAAGAGATTTCTGTGATAGATCCTAGAAGATGTCCCTAATCTTGGCACAATTTGTTTCAGAGTTACTTTTGACCATGTGCAAAGTTTACCAGGATTTTTATAACCAAACTATTTACAAAAACAAAATTATAAGTCTTATATGTTCCATCAATTTATTAAAACCTTCCTTCTTCTTGAAGTTCAACACATTTATTAATATCTGTACAACTTCCTCTTTCAATTCATCTCATCCTACCCCAATGCATCTATAAGATGTTTGTTTGGTTTCCAGATTTGTTGCTGTGTTGTTTAACAAGTTAAGAAGTTAATTTAAATCAACAATTAAGTTCAGAGAAAGGTAACTCAACAGCAACTCAATTCCATCAACAATTCAGCTCCACCAAACAATTCACAACTTATTTAGCAATTCCAACTAGGAAACTGATTTCTCATTTATTCAACTAAGCTATCTACCACAAGTCAACAATTTCAAATTACTAAACATAAATGAAATTTAAACAAAACAAACAAGACATAAAATAAAAGTAAAAGTGGACACCAAGCTTGCAAAGAATTTTCTATTTTATTCAATATGTCAAGGATTGGATATTGGGTATAGAAAAGGAGGGAGAGATGGAAGAGATGACAATGTTCATTTTTTACACCTTAAAGCTTTTTCCTTGACAACTTCCATTCTTAAGTATTCTTCAACCTCCTCTATTTGGGTCAGTTCTTTCTTTTTGGTTGCATCAGGGGCTTTATTTTTAGCTGGTTCTTTATAGGGTTTAGAAGGTCCTTCTTCTTCTGGATTTGGGTTGGAGAATGGTATTGGTGGGTTTGTTACACCCTGAGGGACTACTGTGTAAGGCACACATTTGAAATTTTGATTTGTGGTAGTGACACTTTCTTCTTGTTTGACACTGTCTTCATAACCCAATCCAAAATCTTCGCACCACTTTCTGTCAATTCTCGCTGGCTTTTAGCTAATGATTCCAGGAGTGTCCCGTGGTTGACTTGCTCATAAGTCATTAAGAGGAAACTTTGATTGCAATGTGCCAGACTATTCAACCAATTCTGGTCCCTAGACTCTGAGCCTACCTTTAAGGCATTGTCTTTATCTTCAAGCATCTTAATTAAACTTGCCTCATGTTTCCCTGTTTCAATCCAGAAAGCCACTTCTCTATCTCTTATTACTAATCTCCATTATGTATCCCTTTTCTCCAACTCTACTTTACATTCTTCATCTCTTTGTTTCAATGCATTCTCTAGATTCTGATCTCTTCTTTTGAGCTCTACATCCATATATTCATCCCTAAGTTGAAGTTGGATTTTTAGCTGATTATCTCTTTCTCTCATCTCCTGTTTCATAGATATCAGCATTTCCATCAGTTCTTTGTTAGTACAGTAGTGCCTTGAGCTTTCAACTTGTTCTTGATGGATTTCTCGTATGTGTGGAGATACTTCCTGGATGGGGTTTTGGCTTCCCTGAAATTCTTACTCCCTTTGGGGTGGACTTTAAAGGGCTGAAAGTGAGTGAGTAAAAATTGGTGAAAATGCATACCCGTGCTCGCAAGTATACGCATCGAGTTCACGTAGTGTAGTGGCTAGTCAAGTGTCATTCCCACGAAGAGAAGTGTGTTGAATACTGGCTTGATGATTTAGATAATATTTAGATCTAGTCTTATAGCCAGTGCCCATTCAGTGCTGATTTAGAAGCTTAATATTAGAGTCGATTTAGGTAATGATGAAAACTAGGGTTTTACCTTCGCCTACCACACCTGATGGATTTTAACCTAGATAAATGGTTTATTTAACATTCCATATGATTTATGTCAGCGGGTTGATCGTGCCTACAAGGTATTCTCTCTCGAGATATAGCTGACTATCTCGCTAGTGGGGTGTATTGATTAGTACCCAAAAAGTGATATTTTGAACCCTATTTAAGATAGGTTCTAAGTACTTTTTGTGTACTAATCATATTAGTTAAGCCGATTGACACGTGTAGGTCCCTTTGGTACTAATGATTGTATTTCGAGGCTGTTTGTGGTAGTTTTTACAGGTTTCAGAACCTATTCAAGCTAGGCATATCGAAGTTGAGCTAATTTACATCGAGTTCGTATGATTTATCTTCGATTGCATCAAGCCAGGAATGAAGAAATTGATCGAGAGTAAGCGGGGAGCAGAGGGGCGAGAAATTTTAAGCTATGGTAGGCGGATTTCATACAATAATTTTCGCTACTATAGCAATTTCGCTACATAGCGAATTTTCGCTATTGTAGTGAAACTTCGCTATGTAGAGAAATTTCGCTATGTAGCGAATTTTCTCTATGTAGCGAAATTTCGCTACATAGTGAATTTCAAGCTACAATGGCAATTCATATGTAGCAGAAAATTTCACCTATTAAGCGAAATTCTCTACTTCACTGTTTTTGTGTACAAGCAGACCCAGATTTTGGTTATTAATTTCTACCCTCACTGTAATTATACTATTTAGGTTAGATTGGTATTTTCACCTGTTTGTAAGGCTATATAAGCCATTTTCTAAACAATTTGTAACCTAACTTTTCATAAAAGGCATTTCCATTACAGGCCCCTGTTTTTGGCCCTCATTTTCTCTCTTCTCTCTCTTCTTTCTCTCACTTTCTAGGCAACCAAACACACCCTTTGAGGATGACAACTCAAAGGATGTTGTAACCTCTAAACCTTGAAGAGGAGGGTTTGCTAAGTAGGTTGATAAGGTTTACGAGTGTTCCTCTATATTTCACGAAGCGAGAAGCTAGTATTTATGTTTTCAAATTTTTCAAACTAGGTTTAAAAGCTATTTGATGTACTTTCATTAGTCAATACTTGGCAGAAGCTTTTAGGTTTTCGGTGTATTCTTAGTAGGTAGATACCTTTGACATCCATTAGTTGTCATTTACAGGCCATCAGAGGGTAGGTTAAATGCTATGTTTTTCAAAGAAGTAGTGCGGGTTAGTCTTTAAGTTAAACAAAGATCCGATTTGGGAAATGACTATAGGTCATCTTCCGCAATCTTGAAATAACTTGAGGACACCTTTGCAACCTATCCTTACCAAACTAGTGGCCCCGAAAACTTCAAGGACTTCTTTTTACATCTTATTTCGAATTTGCCTTCGATTAGTATAGTGAAAGCAACCACTATTTTCATACCGTCAAAATCGAACAAAAAGCCTCACCATTTGACTCATTACAAAAATCATTTGTAGATGGCCTATACTGTGTTCGATCCTGGGTAGTTATCTTGCCGGGATTACGCTACGACGTAGGAGTAATTTAGGTTATAAATTTTGTTGATTCATAACCTTTGTTGTAGCCACGAATCAAATGGCGCCGTTAACAGGGGATGGTGCCCTTACTACAAATGAGATGATGAGTACTTGTAATCCTCATTACAAGTATTGGTGACCTTTTAAAACCTTACGAATTCCATTGTTTAGAATTTCAAGTTTTTTTTTTTCTCGCCGATCGGCTCTTTATTTTTATGAATAAGCAGTCATTTTTATTTCTTAGCTAACGATCTTTTGGCAAGCCACATTTGTTGTTCTTTGCTTTGTCTATTTTGTTTCCGCAGTGTTTATGCATAACTAGGATAGAGATATATCGGAGTAGATTGCAAAGAGTTAGTACACGATTGAACGAGGTTGTGAGTGATTGCCTGATGACGAATGGATCTCTGCGAACGACCAAAGTCGACCAAGGAGCTCCAATAAATCCAACAACATATAGGTCAATGAGGGACCACATACACCTCCTAGAGGAGGTGACTTTCCAGATCATACCACCTATGGATGATGTGGGTAGTAAGACCCTATTTGATGCCCCGCTCTAATTTTTCATGTAATGGGAGAATGAAATCCATATAATGATATCCGGAGTTCTGAGGAAGTTTGCACAACTTTAAAGAAGGTGCGCCTCGACATGGACCTCGTTGAGCCGAAAGCATTTCCATTGACACCGAAGACCCATTGAGGCCGAGAACAATTAGAAATTGTCGAACTTCAAGCTGAATTTTTAAAGAAATTTTTTCAAAGCACAAACAAGACCAACAAGAAGAGGCAAATCTACACTTACTCGGCCTATGATAATGAGAAGTTTTATCAGCGTTGGGAGAGGTTCATGGAGACCATCAATGCATGTCCACACCATGGTTTCGATACTTGGATGCTCGTGAATCACTTTTATGATGGTATGTCTCCGGCCATGAAGCAACTACTAGAAACCATGTGTGGAGGGGACTGCAAGCACTCGTGACGAAGCCAGGACTTTTGAACTATGTGGCCGAAACATCCAAGGCATGGGATGAACCGAATCCAAGAGAGGCTGAAAAAATGAGGCCTTCGACCCACCAAAGGGGAGGCATTTATGCACTTTCCGAAGACACGGAGATGAAAGCAAAACTGACCACTTTGACCCGAAGGTTGGAGGAGCTTGAAATGAGAAATTAGCATGAAGTGCAAGCAGTGATTGAATTGCCTGCATCTCACCCAGCCTGTTTTAATTGTCAGTAAAGTAGCCATCTTAGGGAGCATTGTCCAATGGTTCCTTCAGTGAGGGACTTGATGCAAGAGCATGCCCATGTCTTAGGTCAAAATAAGCCACCGACAAATGCTCCGTATGGCAACACCTATAACCCTAATTGGAGAAATCATCCGAACCTATCATGGAAGCCAAAACCCCCTGCATATGCTCCCCAAGGAGCACAACAGTAGTTTAGCTCCACCTCAGCAGAGCAACAGCAGCTTCCACCCTCTTCTCCTGTTGAGCAAGCAATTCTGAATTTAAGCAAGGTAGTAGGAACCTTTGTGGAGGAACAAAAGGTGTTGAACATTCAAACTAATCATAAAATTGAGACAGTAGAGAGCTCACTCAACAAGAAAATAGGCAATATGCATTCTAAGATCTCCAACAAATATGACAACTTGCAAAGTTCCATTTCCAGGTTGTCTAACCAAGAATCAGGTCCCGAAAGGAAAATTCCCTTCCCGCACAAAGAAACCCAAGGGGAAGATGAGACAGCTCCGCCAAAGGATCCTAATGAAAGAATTGATGAAGTCAAAGCAAGAGGGTAACTTTGGAGAAGTGGTACGTAATCGAGACCACCGCTCCTGTATCTGGGCCAAGAAAGCTCCTACGTTGGTTAAACCACTAGAGGAAGAACCACAGGGGAAGAGTAAAACACACAGACTCTCCTTTCCCACAGCACTGAAAGGAAAAAGCTCACAACCAAACTTAAATTTTAGAAGTACTACGGCAAGTGAAGGTTAACATCCTCTTCTCGGCATGATCAAGCAAGTCCCCACGTATGCAAAGTTTTTTAAGGACCTATGTGACGGTAAGAGGCTCAATAGCACAAAGGCCTTTTGACCGGGAGCAAGGAGTGCCATCATTGAGTGCAAGACTCCCGTGAAGTATAAAGATCCGGGTGTCCTACACCTCCGTCAACATGCGGTAATCACAGGAAAAGGCATTGATAGATTTAGCCAAGTGTTAATCTACTCGCTTTTCTCCATGTATAAGGCACTGGCAAGGGACCCAGTTAACCGACAGGCTCAAAAAGTGCAATTTTGAACTCTATTCAGGATAGGTTTTGGGTGCTTTTTGCGCACTAATCATATCAATTAAGCCAATTGATGTGTGCAGGTCCACTTGGTTCCACTAATGCCATTTCGAGATTGTTTTGGTTAGTTTTGCAGGTTTTTGAGGACTTCAAACAGCAAGCTTAGCTTCGTATTGGTGTTGAATGCGAGATTCCTCGATGATTTCACCGAGCCGAGGCGATGAAATATAAAGATTCAATGAAGAAATGAAGACAAAGTGATGTAACAAAAGAGCGCAAGAGAGGATGCAAAGCAGTAAACAGATGCAAAGAGCAATCCCGGGTGAAATTCACATGATTGCGAAAAACTCACGCAGATTGCGAAAATTTCAACCATAGCCGTAAAATTTCGCAACCATACGAAAATTTAATCCCAGCGAATTGGGAAATTTTGCTAGGCTACACTTCTCGCTAGCTAGCTAAAATCATCGGTGCCTAGCTAAATTAACTCAATTTCGCTTATTCACATAATTCGCAGTTAATGGGGGCCTCGCTAGCTACGAATTACTGCTGATAGCGAAATTTTCCAATTTCGCTATCTCTGTAGAATTTTGCTAGGCTAGCGAAATTTCAAGCAAGGCGAATCGCCATGCTAATAAATTCTCCTCCACAAATAAAATGGTCAGCCTGATTTTTGTGTAATTAATGCCAAACGACTACGTTTTGGTGTATTACCACCTTGTCCCTTTTGTAAGCCAATATTTTAGGCATTCTTGTATTTTCACACTTTTGGTTGGACTATATAAACCCCCATAATTTTGTAACCCTAAGCAATTTTTGCAGCAGCTTTTCATTTTATAAAATCTCTCAGTTTTCTATTTTAGTATTTCATTTGCTCTCTTTCTCTCTCCACTTTCTTTCATTTTCTAGGCTGCCAAACACAACCCTTGAGGATGACAACTCAAGGGATGCTTGGCTAAGCCTCATAGCCTTGAAGAGGAGGGTTACTAGCTTGGTTTTGGGGTTGCCGCAGCGCCCCATGCCGTAAATGTTCCGTGCACGCATGGCGGTTCCCAACTTTCCAAACTAGGGTTTAATGCCATTTAATGTCCTTCCCTTGGTCAATACTTGTCATGCTTTAGGGTTCAGTGCATTCTTAATGCTAGATGCACTGATATCCTTTAGATGTCATTTACGAGCCACTGTGAGGAGGTTGAATGCTAGGGTTTTAAACTGAATGGGACTTTTGATGCATAATACTGGTGTTGACTCAAATAGGAGTGGTTCTAGGGTTAGGTTTTATAGTTAAACAAAGATTCGGTTATGGCTTTGACTATATGTTACTTGCCATAATGCGAGGATATAACCCGAGGACACTTTATTAGCCCCGTGTTATCAAGCTAGTGACCTAAACCTTCAAGGTTACCATTTCACACTTCACTTTAAGCCATTACGTTAGTCAGTAAACAAACAAACTCACCGTTGAAACAAATCCACAAATCCAAACAAAAGCCTCACCATTTTCCAAACACTAATGCAAATCATTCATAGGATGAAAACCCATCTCTCGTGTTCGACCCTAGACTGCTATGTCAGAGTAGCTTGACTACTAATAAAGAGAGGAGGAACTAAGGATACAAATATCATGATTTCGAATCACCCTACCGCGGGCACGAATCAACCAGCGCTGCCGGGATGGTGCCAAACTACGTATGATGAGTTGAAGTGTACTTGTAATCCTCATTACAAGTGTAGGTGACCTTAGACCCTTGAATCCGCATTTGCAATAACTCGCAGTTTTCACTACTCGCGCTATCGTGACCGTTTTTGTTTTTTTTGGCTAGCCGCTTTATTCGACTAACATTAACCCTTGCAAGCTTGTTTGTGCTCTTTGTTGTGTCTCATTTTGTGTGATATGTTTATGCAAGACTGGACATAGGGATATCGTGTAGATTGCAAAGAGGAGGCACCACTGAACAAGGTTATGAAATCGTGTGCACAAGGACCAAATGGATCCTCACCGAGGAACAAAGAAAGTCAACAAGCACCCCTATGAATCCAACAGCGCATTGTGTCGATGAGGGATCATATACACCCTCCTAGAGTTAGTGCCCCTTCTTGCATCATACCTCCTGCTGAAGATGTGGCAGTGAGACCCTATTTAGTGCCCCTACTCCCCACATTTCATGGTATGGAAAATGAAAATCCATACACCTGGTAAGGGATTTTTTGAGGAAGTTTGCATAACCTTTAAGGAAGGTATGATAGACATGGATTTGTTGAAGTTAAAGGCATTTCCATTGACCCTCAAGGACAAGGCCAAGATTTGGCTTAACTCATTGAGACCCAGAACCATTAGAAATTGGGTCGAGGCCGCAGTCAATTTTTAAAAATTCTTCGCCCACAAGACCAACAATTTGAAGAGACAAATCTACACATTTGCTGCCCTAGACAATGAAAGGTTCTACCAATGCTGGGAGAGATTCATGGAGACCATTAGTGCTTATCCACATCATGGGTTCGACACATGGATGCTAGTGAACCACTTCTATGGTGGTATGTCTCCTGCCATGAAGCAGCTTTTGGAAACCATGTGTGGAGGAGATTTTCTGAGCAAGCATCCCGATGAAGCCATGGATTTCTTGAATTATGTGGCTGAAACCTCCAAGGGTTGGGATGAGCCAAACCCGAGAGAAATGGAGAAAATGAGGCCCTCAGCCAACCCTAGGGGAGGGATTTATGCACTGTCAGAGGATATGGAAATGAAAGCTAGAATTTCAACCTTAGCTAGGAAGGTGGAGGAGCTAGAAGGCAAACGACTCCATGAAGTGCAGGCAGTGACTGAAAATCCTGCACAAGCCAATCCATGCACCAATTTCCAATCCACTGCCCACCCAGAAGAACAGTATCCTATGGCCCCTTCAGTGAAGGATTTGATGTCAGAATATGCAAATGTCGTAGGTCAATATAAGCCTCCACAACCCAATGCCCCATATGGTAATACCTACAATTCCAATTGGAGGAATCACCCTAACCTCTCCTGGAAACCTAATCCCCCTGCCTATGTGCCCCCGTGTGCCAAAACCACGCTTTGTTCCTCATTCAACCATAGCCACCATCATCCACTTTCTAGTTGAACAAGCCGATACTGAATTTGAGCAAGGTGGTAGGCAACTTTGTGGAAGAACAAAAATGGATCAATGCACAATTGGCACAAAGGATTGATACTGTAGAGAGCACACTGAACAAGAGAATAGATGGGCTTGAGAGCAATCTTAATCGTAAAATGTGTACAACTTGCATTCGATCACACAATCAACAATATTCTCGAGGTACAAGAGAGGAAGGCTCCCTCCCAAACATTGCCAATCCAAAAGGGGAGTGCATGAGGTAGGTTCATCTAGCACCAGAATGGATGAGGTCAAGGCTATAATCACCCTTAGGAGTGGAAAAGAGGTTGACTCGCCAATGCCTGCTTCGCTGAGGAAACCAAAAAGGAGAAGAATCGGGAGCCGTAACACATTTTCCCCGAAGGAGGACTCACGAAGCACTGCATGCCACCTCCATTTCCCTGTGCACTAAGAAGCAAGAAGAAGGCATCCCACAGTATCCTAGAAGTCCTAAGGTGTGAAGGTGAACATACCCCTTTGGACATCATCAAACAAGTCCCCGCCTATGCAAAGCCATGATCTGTACAATCAAGAAGCGGTCAAGTATTGAGAAAGGCATTTTTAACTTATGTTAGTGCCATATCCAAAGCAAGAACCCACAACACAAGGATCCAAGATCTCCAATACTCGCTAACATTGGTGGGACTTGCATAGACAAAGCACTGCTAGATTTAGGAGCCAGTGTAAACCTACTGCCATACTTTGTGTATAAGCAGTTAGGTTTGAGAGAGCCTAAACCTACCAACATCACTCTATCATTGGCCGATCGATCGGTGAAGATTCCTAAGGGAATAGTTGAGGATGTGTTGGTGAAGGTAGACAAATTCTACTATCCAGTAGACTTTGTAGTGCTTGACACCGAAATAATAACAAACGCAGCCCAATCATGTGCCACCATCCCGGGTACCATTTCGCCAACGCCAATGCAATCATTAATTTCCAATGGAGTCATGCAACTTACATTTGGCAACATGACATCGAACTCGAACATATTTCACTTGAATAACAAGTACGTGGGGAAACTGAAAATCAAGTGATTGGAGCGAAGTTTGTTCAAATGGGTCGAATGTGGGAAGTCAAGGCCCAAGAATTGCAGGAAATAGCCAACCAAGGTGGAAGCAAAAGCTTGGTATTGCCATCGCAGCCACCGCAGGATTTGGTCACCCAAATTCAATCGGGCTGAGAAGCAAATCAACAATGGGAATCAAACATCAAGGTCGCCGCACAAACCATCATAGGCTGAGAGTTCCTCCTCCTTGACCCTCCATGAGTATTTCAATGGCTTTGGGCTGATTTGGTGTCAAATGAAACCGAATTGCAGCCTAAAAATTTTGGCTTTTTGTTTTAATTTGGTCAATTTTAATAGTTTCTATTTTTAGTAACTTTCTATTTTTAGTAACTTTCTCTTTTTAAGTAATTTTATTTTAATATTATTTAATAGTAGATTTTTAGATATATTTTAATATAATAATTTTTATTTTTAATATTATTTATATTTTAATGCAGAAAATTAATATGTGAAGGTGATTTGCTCACTCGCTATAACAAATTAAATGTGTGACTCTTCGGCTGCCTTTTTAGGCTTTATAAAGGGAGAAAGGGGAGGGACCATCCGCATTCACATCAGTTCTCTTCTCCCTCCCCTAGCCGAGCCCTGGTTTTGCCCAGCCTGCACAGCCGCGCCTGCACAGCCACTCTTCAGCATCGCCAGAGCTCAGCCGCATCGCGCCCGCACCGAGCCGCCGCCGCCGCCCCGCTTTCACGCTCCGGTCGCCGCCACCGCACCGCCGCACCCCGCTCGCGCCTCGAGCCATCACTTGCCGCGACGCATAGCCGAGCCCCCGGGTCCCCGCCTCCCGAGCCCCGGTTCGCCGTCCGTGGTCCCCACGCTTCGCGCTTCGTTCGCCGCGGAGTCCCGGTCCAGCTGAGAGCGCCAAGACGCCCCGCCCTCGCCTTCCGAGTCCTTTCGACAAACATGGTCAACACCGTAGGTGGGTCCGCACCGACCCGAGTCGATTCAAGACCCAGCAGAGCAAGAGCCCTGCCTACTTCTCCGATCCAAATTTCCCAGCACTCGCCTAGCCCCCGAGGCGCCCCCGAGGAGCCAGGATTCGGGGAGATACCGCACACCTGGATGGGACCCCGGCCTTCACCAAGGCTAATGTAGGAGATCCGGGTGGCCGACCTCCAAGCTGGGCCCGCATTTCCGACCGGAGTCATCATTGTCCGTGCCTCCCATCATGCCTCGTTGCCAGTGCTGGAGGCGACCATCGGGGCCTCGCGCATCGTCGCTCGAGGATCAGAGGCCCTTATTCGCCGCATCCTATCCCGAGGAATGCCTGACCACACGCGAGGGATTTCTGCATGAGTCAGATTCGATCGTTCCTCGTACACGACAAATGAATCTCTAGATTCAAGGATCTCTATGAGGCCGATTGAGCACATCATTGTCAGCCGCTCATGACGCCGAGGCACTACTATCCCGCTGCATCACAGCTCTGGCTCATCTCCATGACCTCTCTGGGAGCTCCAAGTCCTACGGAGTTCGACCAAGACGATGGATCGTCCTGAGTTCTTAGAGCGGCATATATATCTACGCATTGGCCTCGCCACTGTGGTAGGCCAATTCGAGGTTATCTGGATTACCCCACCCGACACACAGGAGATGGTCCGCAGCTCTTGCTCGAGACACCACCGCTGACCCATATTATTCCGAGAGCGCCCCGCCTCGATGCTCCTCATCGACACCGGGCCGCGACCAGAATTTCCCGCTTTAGCACTACGTACAACGTAGGGGTGCCATCCTAGAGGTTTCAGACTGATCTCGCAGGGGTTCCTGCTCGCCTCCAGTTGCGGATGACCGCCTTACTACATTTTAAAGATAAGGTCCACCGAAAGGGCCTGGCTCGAGCAGAGAGTCTACCCTTATTGATCGAGATCGCTGAGTCAGTCCCTGAGCACCTGGGCTTTCCGTAGGAGCCTCTGATTGAGAGGAGGATCGATGCCCTCAAATTCGACTCTCGAGCGAGCTATGGTGATGCCGATTTCTTTCTCCTCCAAAGAACAGGATCAGGGAGGGTGTACCGGACGAGGAGGCAAAGAGAGGACCTGGCAGAGGAGAGATGTGCATGCTCCCGAGGTCGAGATGGAGAGGAGCTCCAGTGCCGCATATACTTCCTCCATCTCCTCCTCCCGCTCTCAAATTTACGCCCTCGACACTTCCACCCATCATATACAAGACAAGACCCTCCCAGCACGCTCATGTCGCACTCAGGAGCCAGTGTTGGTGGATGTCGTCCACGCAGCCTTCCACACGGGCATCGATGGATCAGAGATTGACTCGAGCCGAGACCACTTTGGGCATTGTCATACCATGCTCCAATAGATCATGAGTCACCTCGGTCTCCCGCATGTTCTCGAATTACAGAGATGAGCCGAGCAAAGAAGCAAAGAAGAAGATCTTTAGACATGTCGTCACAAACAGCCAGCCAGAATTCTCGCATCCACCACCACCACGAGATTGAGGTGGTCATACTCCTGTTTCTAAACTTTCCTGCCCCTATGACATGTCTACATTTTGACTGGGAGGAAAAGTTAGAGTTAGGAGTGTTTTCTTTTATGTTTTTTGTATAGTTTTCAGCATTATCAACTCCGCCACTACTTTGTGTGTGGAATCATGTATTGCTTCATAAGAAAGGATACTTTTTGTATGTTCAGCTATATTAAGCATGTACTAGCCATTTTGGTTATATCAAAAAGCTTTACAGTATTATTTCCAGTTTATTACACTTTTGCATATCACTTTTGTGCCTCCACTTTGTGTATCTACTTTTGTCTTCAATTGAACAATTGAATTGCTTTAATTGAACAAATGAATTGCTTCAATTGAACAATTGAATTGCCTTTAATTGGAAAATTGAAACCCTGTATGTTGCCTTAATGCTAAAACAATTCCATGTATGATTCAGTTTTTGGTCAATTGAGATTCCAGCGTATGCAACTTGAACATTTCCCCTTTGAGCTAATTCACACACTGCACACCAGATTTTGCCATTAGGCTGTGAAATTATATACCTCTTTTCGCCTTGCAAAGCCGGCCTTAGACATGTTGACAACCCGTAATAGGTTAGTATTACCCATATATGAAGACCAATGTAGTCTTCCAAAAAGGAAAAGAAAAGCAAAAGAAAATAAAAGTCAGACGCTTTGCCTTGAAACCCGGTCACATTCCGTTGCATGGCGGAAGCCTTAGCCCGTTGTCTCTAAACCTTAATTGGTTGGGAGTCACCACTTAGTGTTCGCTACAGCTGCACGTGGGTAGAGTTTAGCATACAGGTGCTTAATTCGAAGTCATTCGAGTCCGGTGAAACCTCGCAGAGTTTCAGGGTCAAGTGATCCGCTTCGATGCCCTAAACCTTAATCACTGGAGTCATCAGATCCCCCCCGTTACACGGACTTTGGTGAAGTCGCAGCTTTAGCATCAGACCCTACAATGTAATCAAATAAAGAAATAGGTGTGTAGCTAATCCTATTTAGGTTGTTCAATAGCTTTAAGGCCATGAAATTAGCTAGAAGTTGGGGGAAGTGGAATAATTTTGCAATTTATTACCAATCAGTTACATTAGGAATCATTAGGATTCTTGGTGAAACTGAAGCTGATTTCCCTAGGATCCGATGTTGGCCTAAAACTTGTTCTATATGGTTTCTCGTTTCTCTCATGTTCGCTTTTCTAACATGGTGTAAATTGTTCATTTTAAAGGTAATGTTTATCTGCATATACACTTTTTGAACCATATATATACTCTTTTGTAAAATCAATAAAATGATGCATCCCATTATTATATTTTAGCATTGCTAAGGGACTAGCAACGTGTCGGTTGGGGTGTGATTAGTGCCCAAAAAGTGCAATTTTTGAACTCTATTCAGATAGAAGCTGCGCACCAATCATATCAATTAAGCCAATTGATGTGCGCAGTCCACTCGTTCCACTAATGCCATTTCGATTGTTTTGGCTAGTTTTATGTGTTTTTATGACTTCAAACAAGAAGCTTAGCTTCAGATGGTGTTGAATGCGATCTTCGATGATTTCACCGAGCCGAGGCGATGAAATATAAAGATTCATTGAAGAAATGAAGACAAAGTGATGAACAAAGAGGCAGAGAGGATGTGCAGCAAAACAAAGATGCAAAGAAAGGCTCCGTAGGGGCTCGCTTATGATTTGTGTACTACGGGATTGCGAAAATTTTCGCAACCATAGCGAAAAATTTCGCAATCCTAGTGAGTTCAGAAATTCTCGCAGGCTAGCTTAAATTCAGCTGGGGGCGAAAATCACGTGCTCAGCGAAATTAACCAATTTCGCTATCTCACATAAATTCTCACAGTTAGCTTAAATTTTCTGCTATGTTAGCTTAAATTCTCCTTCATAGCGAAAATGGTCGCCTCTTGTGATTTCTTTTTGTGTAATTAATGCCAAACTTTAATTCACGCTTTTTTGGTGTATTACCACCTGGTCCCTTTTGTGTTTCAATATTTTAGGCATTCTGTATTTTTCACACTTTTGTGGACTATATAAACTCCATAATTTTGTAACCCTAAGCACTTTTTATACAGCTCTTTTCATTTTATAAAATTCCCCACAATTTTCATTTTGGGGGGTTTCATTTGCTCTCTTCTCTCTCCTCTTTCTTTCATTTAGGCCGCCAAACACAACCTCGAGGATGACAACTCAAGGATGCTTCAAGCCTCACGCTTTGAAGAGATGCTGCTACTGGCTGGGCTGCCTGTGTGTCCTCATGTCGTAAATGTTCCGTGTACTGCATTTATGGTCTCTAACTTTCCAAACTAGGGTTTAATGCCATTTAATGTCCTTCCTCGGGTCAATACTTGTCATGCTTGTGGTTCGTTGCATTCTTAATGCTAGATGCACTGATATCCTTTAGATGTCATTTACGAGCCACTGTGAGGAGGTTGAATGCTAGAGTTTTAAACCGAATGGGACTTTTGATGCATAATAATCGGTGTCGACTCAAATAGAGTGGTTCTAGTGGTTAGGTTTTATAGTTAAACAAAGATCCCAGTTATGGCTTTCGAATTATATGTTACTTAAGCTATATCGCGAGGATATAACCCGAGGACACTTTATTAGCCCCGTGTTATCAAGCTAGTGACCTAAACCAAGGTTACCATTTCACACTTCACTTTAAGCCATTACAAGCAGTCAAGAAACAAACAAACCTCACCGCTTTTGAAACAACCACAATCCAAAACAAAGCCTCACCCATTTCCAAACACTCGATGCAACCATTTATGATGAAACCCATCCCCGTGTTCGACCCTAGACCACTATGCTGCCGTAGCTTGACTACGGCAGTAGGAGGAACTAAGGATACAAATATTGTTGATTCTGAATCACCCTACCATGGCACGAATCACCAACCACTATCACTTTGTCTCTAGCCGATAGGTCCATCAAAATATCAAAGGAGACAGTTGAGGATGTTTTGATTCAGGTGGACAAATTCTACTATCCAGTGGATTTTGTAGTGCTTGATACCGAACTGGTCGCAGTAGGATCTAACCATGTGCCAATCATCCTGGGAAGGCCATTTTTGGCCACTTCCAATGCGACCGCCACTGTCTGAATGGGGCGATGCGCCTAACCTTTTGAAATATGACCTTTAGAGCTCAATATCTTCCATCTCGAGCAAAAGCATGCACCAAATTGTGAGGATGACATGAAGAGGTTTGTGCGATAGAGGCCATCGTTGAAGAACAAGCAAATGAGTCGCTTGCGTGCGATGTATTAACCGTGGAGTCATTGATAAGAATGAAGCACCAGTTATGAGCTTCGTAAAAGTGAGCCTATCGCATGGGTAATGGAGAAGAAAGGTTAAAGTTTTACCTCTACTTACTGGAAGTGAGGAATATGTTCTCAACAAGCAGATCTAAGCCCTACCTATTGAATTGAAATATGCATTCTAGGAGGAAAATGTATCATTCAATAGCGATTTCTTCACTATCGGTGCCAACTATCAGGAGGTTAGCTGGTTTCAAATCCTCCACAGAACAAGAAAGCAATCGGATGGAAGACTCCCCGATTTGAAAGGCATCGCCCGATCAGATGCAATCTAATCATATCTACTTAGAAGATAGGAATCAAAGGTTCGACACCACAGAGGAGACTGAATCCGCATATGCAAGAGGTGATATGAGTGGAAGTGTTGAAATTGCTACAAGACGGCATCATATACCCCATATCCGATAGTTTGCAGTCCAACCTAAGTAGTACTCCAAGAAATCAAGGGTTACATCAGGCTCAATGGAGAAAGGAGAGGAAATTCCCACCCGACTTACTATAGCCGGAGGCATGTATTGACTACGTAAGGCCGAATGAGGTGATAAAGGATCACTTTCCCTACTCATGGACTAGTCTGTAGAGTATCAGGTCATCCTTCTAATGCTGATGGGTATTCCTAGCTATTTCCAGATCGAGATCGCTGCCGATGATCAGGAAAAGACCACTTTCACTTGTCCTTTTGGTACATATGCCTATAGGAGGATGCCCTTCGGTCTATGCAATGCCCCGACCACTTTTCAGCGTTGTATGCTCAGTATTTTCAGTGATATGGTGGAGCGTATTATGGAGGTTTATATGGATGACATAACAGTTTACGGGGAAAGCTTCGATGAATGCCTCATCCATTTGGAAACTGTCCTCCACAGATGCATCGAAAAGAACCTAGTACTAAACTGGGACAAAATGCTTCATGGTAAATCAGGGCATGGTGTTAGCACATCATTTCCGAGAGGGAATTAGCGGATAGCGCCAAGGTAGAATTGATCTCGAAATTGCCATCTCCTACTAATGTGAAGACAAGTAAGGCCACCTCGGGACATGCAAAGCTTTATCATTGTGTTCATCCGAGACTTCTCGAAATTGCTGCTCCATCTACAAGGTCCTTGAAAAAGATGCAAAGTTTGAATGGGGATGAATGCCAAGAGAAGTTCAAGGAGCGGCGTTATTTGACTATTAAAGACCCATTGTGAGAGCCCCCGACCGCACTCGCTTTTCGAGGTATCGTACATGCTATGGACTCATTGCCTGAGCTGCTCGACGCAGAGTAAAGGAAAGCCGTATGGTGTATTGCGTTAGCAAAACGTTAAATGAAGCTCAGAGAAACTACACTACTACTTCGAGAAAGAATTGCTAGCGCGTGGTCTATGCTTTAGATAAGTTCCCATTTTATTTGATCGGTCGATATTATAATCTTCATAGATCATTCAAAGATTGAAATATCTACTCACACAAAAATGTAATTCCAAGGTCAGACTTATTGATGGGTTCTATTGTTACAAGAGTTCAACATCCGTGATTAGAGATAAGAAGGGTGTGGAGAATGTTGTCACATCATCCTCTGCATTAACCATAGCACACAATACCCACAACCCTCCTATATTTGATGAATTTCCTGAAGAGTCTCTACTGACAGTGAGTATAGCACCATGGTATGCTCACATTGCCAATTTTTTGGTAACATGAGAGTTACCAGTGGAGTGGACAACACAGGACAAGAAGTTCTTCCATGCAAGGGGTCATTCGCATCTATCGATGGTCAGATGGCCTAAGTATCAGGCCGACGATAATAAGGAAAATGTGTGCCTCTAAGAAGAACAGAAGGAATTCTCAATATTGCCATGATAGTGCGTGTGAGTATTTCGCTCACAAAAACAAATGATGAAAGTGCCGCATTCGCTTTTATTGGTCGTCATTGTTTAAGAATGCCTACACCATGTGCAAGCAGTGTGATAAGTGCCAAAGACTTGGAAAGATTTCCCGTCGTCACATGATGCCCTTAAACCCCATTTTAGTAGTTGAATTGTTTGATGTATGGGGCATCGACTTAATGGGATCATTCCCTATTTCCTTCGGCTATGCCTACATCCTCGCGGGCACCACGTGTCCGCTGGTCAAGCAAAGGCCATTCAAGGCAACCGACCAATAAAGATGTGCTAAAATTCTGAAGAGAACATTTTAGATCTCGAGTTCCCAAAGCAATTATCAGTTGACGGAGGTTCTCACTTTTGTAACAAACCTTGAGAACCTCTTATCCAAATACGGGTGTTAAGCACAAGGTAGCCACCTCGTATCATCCTCAAACCAAGGGTCAAGTAGACCTCGCCAACGCAGAAAGAAGAACTGATCTCGATGAAAGTCGGTTAATTCTAACAGGACCGGGTCTGAAGCTTCTAGACCATTGTGGGTATACATAATGAAGATACAAGACCATCCCTGCATGTCCCCTCGCATCTCTTAGTTACGGCATGGCTTGCCATTTACCGCAGAAATCGAATACAAGGCGTGGTGGGCAGTGCGAATTTGAAACATGGATATGAACTGAGCTAGCCTAAAAAGAATGCTTGAGATTGACGAGTTAGAAGAGCTGAGAAACGACGCCTACTTCAATTCGAAAATTGCAAAGGATAAACAGAAGAAGTGGCATGATAAGCTCATAACTCGGAAAACCTTCAATCGTGGGACCAAGTCCTCCCAGATGATTCCAAGCTCCATCTATTTTCGGGCAAGCCAACCGCGATAGACGTGCCCATTTATCATCCACCGTTATTATCTCAATGGTTCATAATCTTCTCAACCCAAAAGACAAGAAAGTATTCATGTTAACGGAAACGAGCTAAGCCCTATGTCGTTTCGCCACTCTACAGAAGAGGAGGAGATATCCCTCCTTGATCCTCCATGATCGACATTCGAGCTTGTTTGAGCTGGTTTGGTTCCACTAAGACCAAACCGCAAATGTAATTCTTGTTTTCTTTTATCGCCACCTTTAATTTTTGTTTTATTTTTAGTATTTTTTATTTTATCTCAGCTTTTAATTAAAACCTTCTTTGATATCATCAGCTTAATGTTTTTTTTATTATTTTATTTTATTTATTTTATTTCATTTTTTTTTTGTAGGAGAAATGCTGGAGCAAGGACAAAATTTTTGCTACAGTAGCGAAAATTCGCCCCTTGTAGCGAACATTTTTCTGGGCGTGAATGACCCTTCGCCAGAGGCGCCTGCTTCCTGGGACTCTTTCATTATCCATAAGCACCATAAAAGGACCCCCCCATTCTTACCCCGTCGCACCCCCGCACTCCTCCCCCCAAATAAGAAGCCCTGCACTTCACCCCTACCACACACCCGACAGCTCCCCTGCCGTACGCCTGAGCCTCCCCTGCCACACACCGACCTCGCCCTTGCCGCACTAGCAAGCCTCCCGCCATGGTTCTCACGCGCGGAGGGCATTAATTCAGGCCCATGGTTCGCACTGCATTCTCGCGAGATGGCAATGTGCACTTCCAGGCTACCGCACCACTCCAGCCAAACAGGCACCTCCCCGCTTTGTCTTCTGCTACAGCCATGATGTAGAGTCCAGTCTTTGCTGATATCCCAGAGGAGCCTCAAGTTGTTGAGCCCCCATCCAGACGATACAATACCCGGGTAGGACCTCACCCCCCTTCTCCTGTGCATCCATGGCCTCCACGGAGGGCACCGCTCTGCCGGCCCGACATTCGGGCCCGGGGAGCCTCACACGAGGCCCAAGCCTTCGCCTCTAGCCGCCAGTCCCGCACAACATCGCCCCGCTATCCCCCCGGCTTCGAGGATTAGGCGTCCACTATTTCAATTATGACCGACACCCAGAATGTGGATCACTGCAAGCCAAGGACTTTCACGTGAGTCCTATTACATGACATACCAAAGATTGCAAATGACCCACGGTTTCGAGATTCTATGCGGTTGGTCCACAGGTATTCACTGCTGCCGTTTATGACTCCGAGGCAATTTTTCTATCCCCGGGTGGTTCTTGAGTTTTACCATACTATGACATCCCGGGGAGTGTCCAATCAGATGCAGCTTCGATTCAATATAGATGGTCAGTCTTCCGTTACTGAAAGTGCTCGTATATCGCCGCCTAGGCCCCGCAAGAGTCTCCGCTAACCCGGCACACCGGCAGCGGGCCCCACCCTCACCTAGAGAGATGGTTCGCCGCTCTCTCAAATACACCAACCCGGTCTATCCTCGTCTCTGGAGGCGCCTTCCCTCCACATATGTCTCACGCACCACGCACTTCTGGCCTACTCCGCCCGCCATCATTGCAAGGTGCAGGAGCTATTCTGCAGGCTCTTTATCTGACATCCGAGGGGTTCCGTTTAACCGTAGAGCTTATCATGACCGCCTTACTTCATTTAGAAGAAAAGGTCCACCGTAAGGGTCTGGCTCGTGCAGGGGCTATTCCCCTTTTGATGCCGAGATTGTTATGCCATGTGTTAGGGCACCTTGGGTTCCCAGAGGAACCACGTATTGAGCATTGGCAGAGTTGTCCTATGATTGTATCCCATGAGCGGACCCTATCTATGCCACTCTCTTTTCTTTTACACCAGCAGGAGGATGTCGTGGATGATTATGCGGAGGACCTACCTAGGGATGAGCAGCCTGTCCCAGTAGTGGAGGTAGAGGGAGCCTTAGTTCCGATTCATCCCCTCCACCCGCCCCTACTCGCCCCAGCCTCCTCTCGAGATTACAGTCTGGGTCCTCCACATCACAAAGAGCTTCATCCGAGCACATCCCTATCACTTCTAAGGATTCGTCAAGTATGGATGTCAGTCCGCACACTTACCGCCACTTCAAGATCTTTAACAAATTCAGACAAAGATTGCCAGCTGATTGGCCCACGCCGAGGTCACTCTCGCAAAGAATCAGGCTATTCTTCTTCAGATACAGAGCCACCTCGTCTCCCACCGCTACCATGACAAGACCTATACGTACCCCACCACTCATGGGCACCGTGACGCCTTCATCTGCTTCTTTTGATGTGCTCATGTCGTGGCAGCGCCCATCGATCCACAACTTCTACACCACCAAAGACAGTTGGAGGAGTTCGCACTCCTTCTCTAGCTTTTCGATCCCTACCCAGTGAGGACACAGTGATGCTTTGTTTGGGGGGGAGAGTTAGCGTCGAAAGTGGCACTTATCATACTTATGTTTTGTTTTGTTTTATACTTGTGTTGTTTTAGTTTTATCAACTGCCTACTAGCCTTTTTGGGACTATTTGTAAGTATGTATTAGCCAATAGTAGGCAGTGGTTTATTTTGCTTAGCTCAGTATTGTGTTCAGCTATTATAAGCTTGTACTAGCCTTTTTGATTATATTAAAAACTTTATAGCAGTATTTTCATTTTCTATTTTTGCACCCACATTTTTTTATTATTTTATTTTATTTTAATTAACTTTTGTATATGCATAATGTTTAGCCTTGCAATTTGATGAACTTAAGCCTTTCCTAATGGTGTAGGCGTTAGAAAGGTCCTATGCCAAGTTGAGTGGATGACTAGTCAAATTCTTGTTTAACCTGTCTATTTCACCTTTAGCTAACCACACACCGAGCACGTTAGGTCTCAATGATAGGCTAAGAAACAGCATAAAACCCCCTCTAACGATGCAAACCCCATTCCTAGTGTCGTTTACTCCCTTGAATAGGTTACGGACCCCCATGCAAAGAAGGCCAATGTGTCTTCCAAAATAAAAGAAGAGAAAAAGAAAAAGCAAAAAGAAAAGAAAAGAATAGAATCGCATTGCTTTGCCTTGAAACCCGAGCACGGTCCGAGGGGTTTATGGCGAAAGCCTTTAAAGCCTGGTGCCCTAAGCCAACTAGTTGGGAGCCACCGACTTAGTGTTCGCTACATGGGTAAATGGGCGGAGTTTAGCGAGTTGTAGGTGCTGGAAGCTCGAAATCATTCGAAGTTCGGGGTGAAACCTATAGAGTTTGTGGTCGAAAGATCCTCATTGCTTGGTGCCCTAAACCTTCACTAGTTGGGAGTCGTCGGCGAATCCCCATTACATGAACTTTGGTGAAGTCGAACCCTCAGCATTGCACCCTACAACGCAAAAATAATTATGTAATAAGGGGCAGGTCCTGATCTAGTTAGGTTGGTTGACATACAAGGTTATGGCATTAGCTCCTATTGGGGGTGGAGCATACAAGCCAGAGCGTTTATGATTGAGACCTGATCAAACAAACTGTGAAGGTTTTTGTAGAAGAGCCCGGTTCATGCCTCGAGAGGGAGCTTGTCGGTCGCCAACGCAAAGATAGTTTTCATTCTTTCGAGACGTTGTTAGCCAGCTTCATGATTCTCATCGACTATGCATTACTTGGTGTACAAACCTTTTGACCTCCCATGCTTTTGTTCTCTACTTGTTGATTACTTCTAGCATTGCAACGGGACTAGCAATGTGCTCATTAAAAAGATTACACTCAAAGTGCTATTTTGAACCCTATTTAAGATAGGTTCTACATATTAGTTAAGCCGATTGACACATGTAGGTCCCTTTGGTACTAATGATTGTATTTCGAGGTTGTTTGTGGTAGTTTTTGCAGGTTTCAGAACCTATTCTATCATATCAAGCTAGGCATATCGAAGTTGAGCTGATTTACATCGAGTTCGTATGATTTATCTTCGACGCATCGCCGTGAATGAAGAAATTGATCAAGCAAGCAGAGCAGCGCGTAAATTTCACTATAGTAGATGAATTTCACTACACACGGTCTCTCGTTACTATATACTTTCTACATAGAGAAATTGCGCTTATTGTAGCTTAAATTTTCTACATAGCTAATTTTCGCTTATAAAATGAAAATTTCACCTATAACAAATTTATGCTCCTATTTTTGTGTACAAACGACCCCGTTCTGATTAATTTCATTTCTACCTCACGTACTATACTATTTAGGTTAGATTGGTATTTTCACCCGCTTGTAAGAGTTTCATTTTATGAACAATTTGTAACCTAACTTTTCATAAAAGGTATTTCCACATTTCGCCCCTGCTAGTCCTCATTTTCTCTCTTCTCTCTCTTCTTTATCTCACTTTCTAGGCAACCAAACACACCCTTTGAGGATGACAACTCAAAGGATGTTTGGCTAAAGCCTCTAAACCTTGAAAAGGAGGGTTGCTAGGTTTGCAGTTGTTCCTTTGTATTTCACGAAGCAGGTACTGTGTATTTATGTTTCAAACTTTCAAAACTAGGTTTAAAAGCTATTGGATGTACTTTCATTGGTCAATACTTGAAAGCTTTTGTGGTTTCAAAGGTATTCTTAGTGGTAGATACACCGACATCCATTAGTTATCATTTACGAGCCATCGGAGGTAGGTTAAATGCTAGATTTCAACTTCAGGAACATTTAATGTTCAGTAAATGCTATGTTTCAAAGAGAAATGGTACTGAGGGTTAGTCTTTAAAGTTAAACAAAGATCCGGTTTTGGAAATGACTATAGGTCATCTTCCCTAATGCGAGGAAATAACCCGAGGACACCTTTGCAACTCTATCATACCAAACTAGTGGCCCAAAACTTCAAGGACTTCTTTTTACATCTTATTTCAAATTGCCTTCAGTTAGTATAGCGAAAAACAACCAATTATTTTTGGTACAAATCCAAAATCCAAAACAAAAGCCCTCACCATTTTGACTCATTACAAAAAATCATTTCAGGCACCGAAACCCATCCCCGTGTTTCTGATCCTAGAGCGCTTATACTCTCGCAGCCACGCTACGACAAGAGGAGTACTCCAGGTTATAAATTTTGTTAATTCATAACACCTACCGTGTGGCACGAATCATATATTGCATCTACGCCGACCCACTTGAAACCGAGATGCATGAATCTTGCAAAAACCCTCGTGCTACACTTGAATGCGGGATATCTCTATTTTTACGATTGTTGAGTGTTGCTTTACCCATGTCCCTATGAGTCATCTTCTCTCGATATCAGACTCCTAGCATTAACATGCCACAATTGGCCAAATAATAACATGTAATTAAATTCAGGAGTAAAGCAACCATAGATATTCATATCGATATTAAATAAACCACAATTAAAGTATTAATCCATAATGGTGCGGTTAGGGTTGACAAAACCCTAGAGAGAAAATTTAGTTCTTAGTGATTTTCATTACATACTGAAAGATTTTCAACATCAAACAAATCAGGAAAAGAAATAAAGAAAAAGCCGTCTTCGCGATCTCTTGGAATCCGTCTTCGCCAATCTCTCTCTATCTGTCTCTCCTTCTGTTCAGTCTACCTCCGAATCCCTTCTCATGCCTCGAAATTCCTTCTCTTTTATATCTCGGGATCCAAGCCCATCAATGGCCCAGAAAATCAGAGTTTTTAACGCTTCTATTTTGGAAAGGGAGACCTCGCTATGCCGCGGCGAAGGGGGCTACACTGCTGCAAAGGGGGCGACCTTAGGCCAGTAAAATCTTCCATTCAGGTTCCCTGCAGCGTAGGCCTCCACGCTGCTGCGAAGCACTACGCCGCAGCGTGGAGTGCCTCACTGCTACGTACTCGAGGCTCCACTATTGCACTTCTTTATGCTGCTCTGCTTTGGTTATTTCTTCTATTATTTAGCTTCCTTTTTGGTTCCAATATCGACATGTCCTATAAAACATTATAGTATGGGTGATTAGCGCAATATTAGTGAATATGAATGTGAATCATGCAATTGAGCTATAAAAACATATAGAAATTGTACTGAAATGCATGCATGATTCACTCCAATCAACACCCCCAAACTTAGCTTCTAGCTTGTTCCCAAGAAAGAACAGACTCTAACCAGGGCATGCAAGAATAAAGCGTAACTAACACTGACGATATGGGTCTAGTACACATGATACCGGCAAGAAGGGGTCAACATGAACCGGTTCAAAAGATCCAGGGACTACCTAGGTTGTTCAACTTTCCAAGAATGCATGGTCGGGTCTTGATTGACCAGCCCGGTCGACCCTTTTTAGTGCTCAAAATCTTTCCCAAAGAGTCCTAAGTGCGGTTAGGTGTGTTCTCAATGTATAAGCTTGACTTTAGTACCCCACGAACTTAGATCCCCAACACCTGGCCCAGAATGACTTAACACAGAAGAATGAGAACGCACCAATTTATTCAATTCAACTACTCCTAAAGGGATTAACTCTAAGATAAACTTGGAAGAGTACTAGTACCAAGAAGTTTTAGGTGAGGGTTCTTGTAGCGGGGATCCATCAATGACTCCCCACCAGTTGGTTAAGGGCATCAGGCGTTCAGTTCCCCTAGAGCTTCACCCCAAACACTCAACCAAACCTTGAGGCCCTAGACTATGGAAATCATCCATCCTCTGTCACATGTAGCAAGCAGTGAAGTCAATGGCTCCCGGCCAGTTGGCTTAGGGCATTAGGCTTTGAAAAGCCCCTTAGATTGTGCCCGGGATTCCGATTGGAAGATCCACTTATACCGAATCATAAAATTTTTTTTTTCATGTATATAATTAGGGCTTAAAGGCGATCCTCTATTTTTCTAAGGTGTCCTATCACTTAGGTGTTTAAACTTTCCAAGGTTCGTAGAACTCTTGTATGGTGAGTCCAGAATCAAGGCATACCTCGAAGATCACGTGTGTGTGCGTGCGATATCTTACTTCGGGAAATGATTTTTTGAGATCTAAAAGGGGTGGCCAGACATGGTTATTCTCAACTTTATACACTGCAATCCCGGTTGTCCAACAACCTTGGAGTTCCCTATTTCATCGAAACACAGGCTTTGTGCGATTACTATGACTCCCTTTTTTGCAATCATGGTCAACTAGGGCTGAGAACAATTAATACCAACTCTAGAAACTACCATATCATAATATTGCCAAATTCAAATATGTTGGTACATGGTGAACAAGGCTCGGTCTTTAAACATGCTAAAAACAAAACAAAACAAACTAAAACTGATGAAAGTAGACCTAAAACACGTTTAAAACATGCAAAGATAAAAAATAATAATATATATATATATATATATATATATATATATATATATATATATATATATACTATACTATATATATATATATATATATATATATATATATACAACTTCTTGAACCAACCCATTATACCCAACATACACTGAGCTTAAAATTGTGAGTGTCTTCAATGACAAAGAAAGGCAAGAGAATCGTCCCGAGAATCCTTGCGGCGGTGGTAGGCGGTGGCGGTGTGTGAAAGAAGGCGAGCGGTAGGCGCGTGATCTTGTCATGGTTGGTGCGAATGGTGGCCATCTTGGCTCACGATGGAGTCCATGTCTGACTCGAGAACTGTGCGACCGAGACTCATCCCGATATCGTCAAGCGAGTGCGGTGGCGCGGCGATCCCTGGTATGCCAGGGCCCGGGGCCGGGTGGAGGGGACCTCAAAGTCGCCTACCATCCTTGCCCAGGGTCTTCGCACTAGGTGCCGTTGCTCGCGGCATCCTCGTCGGTCTCCTCATACGAGGTCATTTCGGGCTCCCCGAACCCGCCTTGGGTAGTGGCATGGGAGCGCTGTTTGCTCCTCGAGTCCAACGCCGGGACTGGGTAAGGCGGCTGGCCCGGGTAATCAAAGGGGGTGGATGGGGCGGTGCATCCTCCCCTGGGTGGGACTTAATCAACCCAGCTCGATAGCCAGGACTCGATGTCAAAGCTAGAACCCCTTGGTCATGGTGTAAGAGGAGGATCGTCTTGTCTAAATAATTGTGTTGAGATCTGGGGTAGGCTTAATTTGTTTTAACACATAAGAAGTGCCTGCAAACCTTAGCCTCGGGTGTGAGGGAGTGTAAGTGGTGAAATCAGCCCAGTTGAGGGTTGGCGTTCCACACACCACCCCAGCAATTGGCTCTTGCATCAGCGCTCATAGTTTGTGTCAAAAATAGTACCTATACACATTATCTCGTCATCAGCGGGGCGGTAGATCGATGGCACAGGCAAGCTTCGACCACTTGCGGGCGAAGGCGGTGGTACGGCCTTGAAGAGCGATTGGAGTGGAACTCGGAAATGCGGCGGGGCACTCAGGGAACGAAGGGTGCATGACGTCTACCAGCGCGGTTCACGGATGGTGAAGTTGAAGAAGGCGTGCAGGTGGGAACCCGCATTCCAGGACGAACGAGCGGTTAAATAGGGACTCGTGGTAGATCCGCTGGGCTATAGGAAATGGTGGTGTGGATCTTTCGGAGGAGGCGTGGATGCGCCAGCGAGGAATGGAGGCGGAGCTCACGTCTTTTAGGCGGGTTGACTTCCTAGGAGCCATAGGGGTCGATTTCGGCTGAGATGCTGGCTCTTGCAAAAAAAAAAAAGAACAAAGGGAGAGGAAGGGACGTGTCAGGTGTGGAAAAAATGAACACTTGGGTGGGTATTTATGGGTTGAGTGTTGGCGCCGCTACGCCTCGGCGTAGGGCTCTACACTACGGCGAAGCATCGCTATGCAACGGCGTAGAGAACTATGCCACGGCGTACTAGAAGGTATGGTTAGGGCTACACAGTGGCGTAAGGCTCTACTTTGCTACATACCCGAAAGCTGGATACAAAAAATTTGTTTCTTACGCAGCGGCGTAGAGTACTACGCTGCGGCATACTAGAAAGTACGGTCCCAGTTTATTTCATTTTAAAACACGAATTTGGCCCTCTCACACTGGAAGGAACTTGCAAATCCATTAGTGACTGTGCTTAAACCCTTTGGTAGCCTTGAAAAACTTACCAACATATTAGAAACATAAAAGAAGAAAGTCCAAAAGTAGAAAATATACCGAAAAGAAATTAAAAAGACCGAAAATAATGAAAATTCAAAGGAGGAGGGTCTCACAATACTTGGGTTGCCTCCCAAAAAGCGCTATGTTTAACATCGTTAGCTTGACATTCCTACAACCTACAGCACTGAGACCGGAAAAATAACTAAGCTGTTGGTGACCTTCTACACCCTTACTGTCCTCCCCAAGTGTGCTTAGAATGGTGTTCTATCTTCCTGGATGGAATTCTCCTCCAAAATATGATTTCAATCTCTGGGTATTGACTTTGAACTGTCCCTTCTATGTATACATTATCTCAACACCTTCATAGGGAAACACTTAAATCACTGTGAACGGACCTGACCATTTTGACTTCAACTTGCCAAGGAAGAGTTTCAACCTAGAATTGAACAACAAGACTTGCTAACCCAACTCAAACTCTTTCCTTACAATATGTTTGTCATGCCAAGCTTTCATTTTTTCCTTATAGATTAGAGCATTCTCATAAGCCTCATTGCAAAATTCATCTAATTTACTCAGTTGCAACATCCGCTTCTCTCCGGCTACCTTATTGTCCATGTTCAGAAGCCTAGTTGCCTAGTATGCTCTATGTTCCAATTCCACTAGAAAATGGAAGGCTTTCCCATAGACTAGTCGGAATGGCGACATACCCAATGGGGTTTTAAATGTTGTCCTGTATGCCCCAGTCGTCATCAATCGCTACATTGACTGGTCTCTTTCCTTGGATTATTGACTGTTTTCTCCAGAATGGACTTTATCTCCCTATTTGACACCTTGGCCTGTCCATTTGCCTGCGGGTGGTAAGCGAGTGAAGTGTGATGTCACACACCATATTTTTTCAAGTCTTTATCAACCATTTTGTTGCAAAAATGAGTACCACCATCCGTGATCAATGCGGCGGTTTGAATGGTGAATATGGTACGAAGGAACTTGGCTACCTGCTTGGCATCATTAGTGTGTGTTAGTGTTGCTTCTACCCATTTGGAGATGTAGTCCATGATGAGGAGAATATACAAGTTACCGAATGAAGAGGGAAATGGATCCATGAAGTCCATCCCCCACAAGTCAAACAGCTTAACTTCTAGAATTATGTGCATGGGTGGTTCATCCCGTTTGGAAATGCTGCCCATTCTTTGACACTTATCATAGGTAGATACAAACTGGTGCGCATCCTTGAACAAGCTAGGCAAGTAGAAACTCGATTGAAGTACCTTTGCTGCTATCCTCTGACCTCCAAAGTGTCCCCTACGTGATAAGGTATGGCAATGATTTAGAATACTATCCATTTCATCTTCCGGTACACATCGCCTTATCACTTGATCCGCACAATGTTTGTATAAAATAGGTTCTTCCCAGTAGTAGTGCTTCAACTGTGCAAAGAACTAGCAATCAAGTAGTGCCTAAATTTATCAAAGGCGAAAACAATGGCTAATAGCTCTTTTTCAGTGGTGGCATAATTCAGCTGGGCATCATTCAAGGTACGGTTAGCATAGTGAATAAACTGGAATATCCTCTCTTTTTTCTGCCCCAGCACTACTCCGATTGCATGGTCACTGGCGTCGCACATTAGCTCAAACGGGAGGTCCCAATTTGGTGCTACAACTATGGGGGCCGATACCAATCTATATTTCAGGATTGAAAAGCTTGCATGCATTGCTCATCAAAATCAAATGGTGTTCCTTGAACTAGCAAACTAGAAGAGCTTTGCAATCAAGAAAATCTTTTATGAACCACCTATAGAATCTGAAGTGTCCTAGAGCGTCTTATGCCCTTTCTTGATGATGGTAGAAGGTATTTTCTCTATTGCACACAAATCTTTTAGCTGTCGACCTCTATTTCTCTTAATCATTTGGTGCCCAATGCTATGCCTTTACGTACCATAAGTGGCACTTCTCCCGGTCGACACAAAATTTGGTTTCTTCACATCTAACAAGCACCAATCTCAGGTTTTCCAGACAATTGTCAGAGGAGTTCCCCAATAGTGAAAAGTCGTCCATGAACACCTCGATTGTCTTTTCAACCATATCTAAGAATATAGCCATCATATAACGCTGAAATGTGCCTGGTGCATTGCACAGCCTAAAGGGCATCCGCCTAAATGCAAATGTACCATAAGGGCAAGTGAATATCGTCTTCTCTTAATCCTCTAGGGCAATAGCGATTTGATTGTAGCTGAAATACCCATCCAAGAAATAGTAATATTCATGCCCTGCCAGCCTATCTAACATCTGATCCAGAAATGGCAGTGGAAAATGGTCTTTTCGGGTAGCCTTATTCAATTTGCAATAGTCAATGCAGATTCTACGACACATGGCCCATTCTAGAAGATAGTAATATATTACTTTAATCTTTATCAGCATTGTCCCTTCCTTTTAGGCCATGACACAGTATCGGACTCACCCATTCACTGTTAGAAATAGGGTAAATAACCCCGGCATCTAGCCACTTCAGTGCTTCCTTACGGACTGCTTCTTTCATGGTTAGATTCAGTCTCCTCTGTGCTTCCACTGAAGGTTTATTACCATCTTCTAGCAGAATTCGATGCATACACATGAAGGATGAATCCTTTGCATCGACGGTAACGGCGCATCCTTGTGATCGCCGTACTCTCAGCAACTTATCTTCCTCTTGTTGCGAAGTGTTGAAATAATCATTGGTAAGGTGGAGGAGTCCCCAAGATAGGCATACCTTAAATGGCTGGGTAGCAGCTTTTACTCCATCTTGGGTGGTTGTTCAAGGATAGTACGCAAGCGATTTGAGTAATTTCTCTAGGGGTTGGCTAGTATTTCCTTACAGTATCTGAAGGTCCATCAATTTCACATACTCTTTGACCTCTTCTCCCAGTTCTTCTGATTCACTCTGTACCAGGCTAGTCTCCAAAGGGTTAGTGGGACCACTTTGGCTAGACACTATAGCCTCTACTGTCTTTATCATGAAGCATGTATCACTCTCTGCTAGGTCTCTCACAACCTCAAGCACATTGAACTTGACCTCGTCATCTTGCACTCTCAATTTCAACTCTCCCCATTGCACATCAATCATTGCCCTGCCAGTGGCAAGAAATAGTCTAGCCAATATTATGGGTATTTCTTTATCTTCTTCCATGTCCAGAACGATGAAGTCTGCTGGGAAGATAAACTTGTCTACCTTTACTAAAACGTCTTCTACCATCCCCCTAGGATGTTTCAGTAACCTGTCTACTAACTGGAGTGTGATTGTAGTTGGGTGAGCTTCACCTAATCCCAGTCATCGGAATATGGATAACGACATGAGGTTTATCTCTTAGCTCCCGAGTCAATAAAGCCTCTGAATGGAGTTCCCGGGTAGTCTGAGGAATGAAAAATTTCCTGGGTCTTTTAGCTTTTGTGGCAGTTTCCTCTTAATGATGACACTACATTCCTCTGTGAGATTCACTGTCTCGAAATCCGACAACCTTCTTTTCTTTGACAATATATCCTTCATGAATTTTACATAACTGGGCATCTGTTCTAACGCATCAGCAAATGGAATGTTTATATGCAGTTTCTTTAACACTTCCCTAAACTTTGTGAATTGCTTGTCCAATTTATTCTTCTTTAAGCGTTGAGGGTACGAAATTGGGACAGTGGGTTCAGTCATGGTTAGTCGATCTTTAGCCTCAGTTCTTCTTCCACAGACTTTTCTCTTGGGGATTGTTCCCTTTCTATCTTGTCATTCGGCTAGTGGATTACTTCCTCGGTTTCTACCTCCTAATCAACGGTGGTACGCTTTCAGTCTTGCTAATTCTCTGCCACTTCTCAATGTGACAACTTTAACATGTTCATTACCTTCTCGTCTCGGGTTCACCTTTGAGTTGCTAGGTAATGATCCATGCTACCACTCAGTCAACAATGTGGCTATTTGGCCTATTTGCACTTCCAGGTTTCTGAGTTGGGCTCCTTGATTCTATAGCTGGGTGGATTGGTTTTGCAGCTGATGAGCCTGATTTTGGAATGTGGTCTTCGTCTCATTCATAAATGTGCTATGGGAAGTCATCATATGTGTGACGCCCCAAAACCGGGGTGTCCGTTGACAACCCATCAACCTGCGGAATACTCGTAAATGTCAAGTAACCCGACACCACTTACAAAAATCGGGCAGAGTCTCCTTTTTTCGGGGAGCTCTACCCAAGGTATAACCTGTCCCAACAATCAACAACGACCACACCGGGTTCATATACAATTAAAATGAGTAAAAATAGCCACTTGGGCCTATGCATCAATACTCACAAAATATGTCCCAACCAAATATATTACATGGTTCAAAAGTTTTTACATTTCTCTTAATACAAACATATATTAAAATTATAAAATTCTAATACATGTCATACATAATAATACGAAGCCACAAAGTCATTTCTTGGCACACGTGGCCTCTAGTGAGTGTAAGCCTTCCCCAATCGCTCCACTGTACTGAAATGATATTCCCTCGGCGAGGTGAGCAAAGCCAGTAGAGAAAATTTCCTGCAAGGTTGCCTCCCTTTAAGTGCACATGCATGACAAACAATCACATTCAAGCAATTTCATGAACCTACTCGAATGTCTACATGACCAATCTCGTATCCCGAGTCCTCACCGACTCCCTCACACATGCCTAATCCAATATGCGAGTAAAATAATCAGTTTTCAAAACAAAAGCTATTTGTTCTTGAAAACACACTACCTAGTTGCGATAAAATATTGGACTACCCTCCGAGGCAAATGTGTTGGAGAACCTTCCTAAACAATTCATGGGCTCCTCCGACGTGTAATTGTTGGACCATCTCCCAACACAATTCTCCGGAAAATCATCCATTGAAATTCCTTTCAAAACCATATTCGTTTTTCTTTTCTTTCATGTCATGCACTCACACCTAATACTCTAGGCTACCCCAGTGCATATGGAATGCATGATGCCAATTCTAATACATTCATGCTAATATATTCACATGCATATATATTAACATAATTCAATCACATAAAGCAAGTTATGTAAATTCTCAATCAATTACACCAAAATTAGCTCACATGGGCTAATTAACAAACACGAGCAATTCATTTTGAATCACTCAACACCATAAAATTCACACAAAAATATTCATGTCACTATTCACATGAAAAGTAAAACCCTCGGGTTACTGTTCACGACCACTCAAATAGGAATTTTCTCCACTCGGTTCAAAGCTTTTGAGACTGAGTTTACGACTAAAACAAGCCTCAGAATATTCCTAACCATTTACATGGCTCTTAGCCAAAGATTAGCATAGTAGGAAAGATCCACACCTCTTGGGTTGTTGGAACTCCGCTGAGTGGTAATCACAGCGTAGCCCTAAGCTGCGTAAGAACAACTTTCCTTCTTGCTCCGTCAAGAACCGAGGGTCCGATCGGCTGGAATTCTAGAGAGAAGGTGCACCTTCTCTCACTAAAACACAAAACCAGCAGCCACTGCCGCCTCCTACACGTTTTGGCCTTTTGGAGAAGATGAACACTGTTCATCCTTGTCTTTTTCCTCATTAACAATTTTGCTAATTCCCATCATGTCCCCTTTTTCTAGATTTTTGACACTTGGCACTATCTAGGCCGTCCATTTCCATCATCTCTCTATTCATGCAACATGTGTCACATGAGTACATGTAGTGGGTGACTTTTGTCACACATGTCTCTCTGAACAGTTTCGGCGCTGGCCTTGATGCACAAACGTAAAAATTAGTGTCTCTAAGTCGGCGATATTCGACGTGGTAGCTAGATTTTGCTAGACAATTCCAACGGTGAAGTCCGTTTCATCATCCGAGATCTAGAAAAATTTTGGATTTTTACCAAAATTACGATTTTGCCCTTTTTTAGAAAATTGAAATTTTCTCGGCTCTTACAATATGAGCTAAGGCTTCTTCCAAATCCACTTTCTTCTCAGATGGCGGTTTTCTCGCTTGAAGTGGTGGCACACATTCTGGTTATTCCTCCAACCATAATTCTGGTTGCTCTGATTATTATGGTTACCTCTCCAACCTTGGCCTTGATTTTGATTCTGATTCTAATTTTGATATGTATTACCTCCATACTGTCCATGTTGTTGTTGATCCTGTTTGCTTCACTATCTGTGCTTGCTCTCTTATCATACGCCGGCCGACAATCCATAGTGCGTGTTGTTCTCCTGAAATTCGTGATATCGAGTTATTACGAATCGTATTCACTTGTACCTTCTTTGCTTTGTATTTGTTTAGTTAAGCGTGCGACATGGTTTGCAAGTTACTAAGAACCCGTGTGCTCCACTAAGGGCTTCAGTGTTGATCTATCTGAGCATGATTAGTATTAGTGGTTGTATCTTCTAATATCTCATAAGCTTGATCTGTAGTCTTTTTCAAAAGGGTACCTCTTGCTGAGGCATCAATGATTGTCCTAGTTGAATCGCTTAAACCGTTATAAAACGTGTGCACCTACATCCACCTAGTTAACCTATGATGTGGGCATCTCCTCAGTAACTCATGAAATCAATCCCAGGCCGCAACTAAGTTCTCCCCATCGAATTGTCTGAATGTGTTAATCTCTTACACCAATTGTACGATCTTCGAGGGTGGGAAAATTTTGGTCAGGAATTTCTACACCAAGTCATTCCATGTGGTAATGGGTGGTGTGGTTGGCTTAGTAAACTAAACCGCTTAAGCGCGATCCATTGGTGACAGTAGAATAGATACAATCCCGAAACTTCTTCCGTTACTCCATTATATTTGACGTATTCTGAACTTCAATAAAACTTGTCGGATGTGCATTCGGATTCTCAACTAGAAACGACCCGTGAAGCGTATATTGTGGAGCATTTGTAGAGTTACTCCTTTCAGCTCAAAGTTGTTCGCGCCCAGATTGGTGGTCGATGGCATGGCCCGACTAAACAAGCGTAGGTGGTAAGGCGAACTCCTCAAGTAGCATATCACGGATTATCGAGTACATCTGAATGATGCGGTGGCTGATCTCTATAATTCTCTCCATTCTGATCCACCTGTGGTTCATTCCTCTCTTGGAACTGTCCTTCATCCTCTTGATTCCACATGATTTTAAATTGGGCTGCATGTGCTTCTCTGCGTAATCGATGTAATGTCCATTCACGGTTTCGAGGATCGAGATAGATAATTCCTATGATCTTGTCTTTGCATGCTGTAATTGCTTTCTGAAATCCTGAAGTATGAAGTCGAGACAGAATCATGAGCCATAGATGATAAGTGAAAATACCTAAGACAAAGAATAATAAGAAGAAAAAAAATGATTAATAAGTAAGAAGAACTAAATAAAATAAAATTGATCCAAGTACAATCTGTAGCCTTTTATCGATATCAACACTAAACTTCTCCGTGACAATGCTTAGCTTGTGGTGGTGGTGGTAAAGTGGTGAAATGTCTGGCTTGATGCGGAAGTATATGTAATCGAGTTCCGTAGTGTAGTGGCTGATCAGTGTACCGTTCCCACGAGAAGAGAGAGCGTGTTGAATACTAGCTTGATGATCTAGATAATATTTGGATCCTAGTCCCGATAGCAAATTATGACTACATTAAAGCGGTTGAGAAAGCAATATTAGAAATTCGATTTAAGGTAATGATGAAAACTGAGGGTTTTGCCTTAGCCTACTACACACGATGGATTTTAGCCTAGATAAATGGTTTATTTAACATTCCATATGATTTATGTTAAGCGGGTTGATCGTGCCTAAGTATTCTCTCGAGATATAGCTACCTATCTCGCTAATTAGGGTGTATTGCGTCTACTGCGACGCCTTGACTCCGAGATGCATGAATGTGCAAACCCTCGTGCTACACTTGGAATGCAGGATATCTTTATTCCTTGATTAACCAATTGTTGCTTTACCCATCATCTAGTCATCTTCTCTCGATATCCAGGACTTCTAGCATTAACATGCCCTGATTGTAAATAATAACATGTAATTAAATTTAGGAGTAAAAGCTGACCTTAGATATTCATATGAGTAATGAAATAAACCACAATTAAAGTATTAATCCAAAATGGTGCTGTTAGGATTGACAAAATCCTAGAGAGAAAAGTTAGTTCATAGTGATTTTCATTACAAATTGAAAGATTTTCAGCATCAAACGAATCAGGAAAAGAAATACAGACAAAGTTGTCTTCGTGATCTCTCGGAATCCGTCTCCGCCAATCTATCTCTATCTGTCTCTCCTTCTATCCAGTCTACCTCTGAATCCCCTCTCATGCCTCGAAATTGCTTCTCTTTTATATCTCGAGATCCGAGCCCATCAATGACCCAGAAAATAAGAGTTTTTAACGCTCTTATTACGGAAAGGAGACTCTCGCTCTGTGCATGATGAAGGGGTATATGGCGTAGAGCCCTTTGAAATGCGCCATTGGGTTTTGTTATAGCGTAGGCCTCAGCTCACAGTGCTACTGCGCCGCAACATGTGGAGTGCCTCGCGGTTTGCATGCAGGAGCTCCACTCTTTGCTTCTTTGTGCTTCTCTGCTTTAGTTCTTTCTTCTACTATTTAGCTTCCTTTTTGGTTCCAATATCGACATGTCCTATAAAACATTATAGTATGGGCAATTAGCATAATATTAGTGAATATGAATGTGAATCATGCAATTGAGCTATAAAAACACATAGAAATTATACCGAAATGTTAGTAATAGTGCTCTAGGCCTATTGTATGGACATGGTATTTTGACTATTTATGAGAATTTATTATTATGATGATTTGCATGTTTATTATATATAATGTCCTTGAATAATATTATTAATTATTCTAAATGTCCCCTAATCGGTTATTGTTATGGGAATAACAATGAATTAAGATTAGTATAAAGTTTGATTGATATTCATGGATGAATATGTGTATGAGATACAAAATCAAATTTATATCTATTTGTTAAGAACAGTATTAGACCAGGGCGAATCTTGAGATTAATACATGGATCAAAGTCATAAGTAATCTCTAATAGTTCGATAATCATTAAATCCCTTTTTATTTGAGATGCTATAGTTCTCAACATAAGAACTATTGTGTTTTGATATAATCAAACGTTGTCTTTAATCGGATATTCCATAAGTTATACTTGAACCTTGTAAATTATGTAGTAGAGATATGGCGATTAAAATGGAATTTGTCCCTCTTATTATAAGAGATATCTACCCAGGCCCCTCGACAATTGAGGCTGAGAAATGCATGGCGGGTGCTCAAATGAATTGATGAGATCAATGTCATTTGTTTAGTCGATCTAATTAGGTTTTGAGTAATCAAAGATAGAAACGATATAGGTTGACTTTGTCCATCCTTATATTCTATCAAGATATCATGAGACAAAAGGATTATGTCATTAATATATTAAAGGTTGTCTCGGATCATGACTTTCATTTAACTTGGGTAGTCACAATGTCTTGCTAAGGCCACTTATGACTTGTAGGATCAAAATGTGATTTAGAGCCTACTTGCCCGATGTTTAATGAACATATAAGTCATACATTAGAGCGAATAATAACGGTTATGGTTTCACTCGTAGTAATTTAAAATGATGAGATTATTTTAAATTGAAACTATGATAGTTGTTATTTAAATTCGAATTTAATTTTGAAAGTTTAAATTCGTGATTTAGAATATAACAAATAATTAATTTGTTATATTTTCTTATTGGATAAAAATAATACGTAAAGGTTTTAAATATATAATAATATAAATTCGTTTCCTTATCTGATAAGGAAATTCGTATTTAAATTGTTATTATTTAAAAGAGTTTTAATATAAATAAATTCGTTTCCTTATCTGATAAGGATTTGAATTTAAATTGTTACTATTTAAAAGCGTTTTAAATATATAATGATATAAATTTGTTTCCTTATCTGATAAGGAAATTTGTTTTTGATTTAAAACCCTAGCAGACTTATATAGAAATATATATATGTGAGACATATATTTTTGTGAGTTGTCGTCTTTTAAAAAGAAGGAACAACCAAAACAGAGAAACCCTAATTTCGTTTTGAGAAGACGAACCTGAACTAGCATTCAACAAGATCGTTCATTATTTGTTCGTGTGTGGATACTTGTAGAGGGTGGTCATTTTTGAAGCGGCACGCTGAAGATCGAATAAGCCAGTAGCGAGACTTTGAAGGCTTAACCAGGCCGATATACAAGAGAGTAGTTTCGTTTACCCTTCCTTCGGTTTTTATGAAACACATGTGATCCTTGGTGGGTTAAGGGATAAAAATTATAAATTCCACTGCATTTATGTTCCAACTAGATTGGATACTCTGCCCGTAACCCAACACGAAATGCATGCATGATTCACTCCAATCAGACTTTCCCATTGAGTTGGCTCCATGTATCTTTCCTTCCCTCTTTCTTCTTCCACCTCTACTTCTTTCTCCTTTCCTTGTGTCTTTGGACCTTTCGTCACTCCAGTCAAGGTCAGAGGGGATGCCCTAGGGTATGTTTCTTCTTTTCCCCATTCTTCCTCTACTCCCCCATGAAGACAAAGGCTGGTGCTTGTAGCTAGATGTGGGATCAAGCCCCTGCATTTTCTTCTGGAGCAGCTCAGGATAGAATTTTCAATTATCTTCTCCACATTGATTTTGTACCCCTTCAGCAATGCATAAAGGAGGACAGCTTCATTCCTTTTTACTGTGCTGAGGTGCTTTGATGGCAAAAGGACTGAGCTGATAAAATATAACCATACCTTCGCCTCTTTAGTTAAATCACCTCTGGTAATGGATTTATAAAGGAGACTCTTGTATCCCCCTTCCATTTCCTTTTAGGATATCAATAGATTACACTATCTTGGTACTGCAGCTCCTTTAGTAGTCTTTTGAATTTTGAGCCCATCTTTGCCAGTTAGACAATCCATTTACTTTTCTCTCTTGAAATCTATCCATTTTCCTCTGACATATACCTTCCTTTCTTCCTTCCTCTTCCACCATATTAGCAAAAAATTCTTTCACCAACGTAGCGTAGCCAGGTTCCTTGTTCTCGCCCAGTGATTGCCATCCTCTCTTCTCAAGCATTTCAAAGAAAGGGGAGATCAGCTTTTCGAATACTCTTTCAACTATGAAACCTCTGTTCTTCATACTTTTCTCCATTAAAGCAACTGCTTTGTTTGAGATCAATCTTCTTACTTTGTCATTCCTTTGTTCTGCTTCAGCTTCTTCAGGTCCCCTTTTCATTTTTCTTGATTCTCCCACTAGCAGCTCAAGCTCTCCTCTAGCTTCATCTATTTCTTCCTCTTGCACTTCCCCTAATTGAGTTTCTTGAACACTCTCTTCCTCTACTTCTGTGTATGCTTCCATCATTTCATTTAGGTTTGGAATGAGGTGTGACGACTTAGACATTGTCAAGATAGGGTTTTGGAACTCTAGGGTTTTAGAAGGTAAGATGAGAGAGATTTGATGAAGGAAGCTGAGAGGGTTGATTGTTTATGAGAAAGGTGTCCTTTCATTTTTCAAAAATTCTATATTTATAAGCTAACTATTTTGTTGTGCCTTCATTAAATGTCACAACAACAATTGCCCTAGAGTTTGTTCCATTTTTAAGACTATGTCGCGACATAGAGAAATAATTGTCGCGATAAGAGTTTTGCAATCAATTGGAAACTAGCTCAGTCAAATGTCGCGACATTGTGAGAAATGTTGCGACATTATTTTTTATGCTCTTTTAAATCTAAGTCGCGAAAATGAAAAAAATTTGTCGCGACATAAACTTCCCTTTCTCCAGCATTGCATCATTCCCAGTTTTCACTGAAGACACATTTAAAATAAGGTGTATTCACTCATACCCATCAGAACATACTTGTGAAAACTCATTTAATCATCAAAGACCCTCAATTCAAGTATGAACAACAATATTTCATTTCTTAATCCAATATAATTTTCCAAGATGATGTTCATAATATCTAAAAAAAATTTTAACCAACAAAGCTACTATTCATTTACTGCTATAAAATAAAACCATATTCCCTCAAACTTCAATTATGCATTATCATTAAAAACAAATTGAGGAAAATAGAAATACTTCCCCTAGTAGCTATTTTCTGCATATTTCACTTTGAGACATTATGCTTCTTAATAAAATTCATCTTTAATTTAGTTTCATTATCCTGAATAATCAGCAACAAATAAAAATAAAACTTTTAACAAAATTAAAACTAAAACAACAAACACACAAAATTTAACAAAATTAATCTAATAAAGAAAATTTAAAATCTCTGCTTGGGTTGCCTCCTAAGAAGATGCTCATTTTAATGTCTTTAGCTAGACATTTTCTGCAAAATGTCTTCATTTCAACAAAACTCTTTTCCCTCTTCAAAATCTGGATCTCAATTTTAGTGCATTTATACATTGCTCCTCGGCATACGAATCAGGCCATTTAATCGCCAGTTCTTCATTGTGTCACTTGGGAATTCATCTTTAGGTTGATTCTGCATGGCTAGGGCCACCTGCCTTACCTGAGTCTCCAGATTCTTTAAAGAGGCATTGGTGTTGGCTTTGAAACCTGTGTTTGCTTGGAATCTTGCTAATGTCAAACTTGTTCATTTATCTTCAAATGACCTTTTATTTCCCTCGTGAAGGTAAGCATCACGGTCCTCGAAATTAGAATCTCTCTTTGATTTTCTATTCTCTGTCGAATCTTCTTTATTGTTGTTGTTGTTGTTGTTGTTGTTGTTGGAACCCAGGTGAGGCATGATATTGTTGCATGTTTTGTCCAGGTCTTTGACCTTGCTTTGCTCCTCCACCATATGAGAAATTCTTATGGTTCCTGAGTGCTGGTGTATAGTGAGTTGGCAAGTTGAGGTTGGGCTTAAAAGTGTAGCTCTGATTAGCATTGGTCTGGAGTGCCTGCCTCCTCTGACCTAGTGGAACCACAATGTTTTGGTCCCTCTTCAGCACTCTTTCTTCTTTCTCATTCATCTACTCCTCCTACTTAATGTGCAATATGCATTCTTCTCTCATTGCTTCCCAGTTTGTTCATTACTTCATCCAGCTTTGCTTCTATAAGCGTCATATGAGTTGACTCAGTTAAACCACTTCCTTTAGTCACATTTGCTCTCCACGAGGATTCGGTCGAGCCTTATGTAGTTGCATTTGGCAAGGTCTTCAATCGACTCCTTACCTCCTCGCACTTCTTCTCTTAAAGCCCCACATTGAGATTATCAGTGTCTTGGGGCATAATTGATATCATATTAAAAAATATCCATTTGAGTGGTGAAGTCTATCCTATGCATAGGACATCTTTTGAGTAGTCTCTTAAATCTTTCCCATGCGTTGTAGAGACTTTCATCCTCCCCACTTTTGTATAATCTGCCATAACTTCTTTCGGATGTCGAGTTTGAAGGGAAAAAATCTACCCATATAAGCCTGCAGCTCTTCCCAGTGTTCATCGATCAATGAAATAGCTCAAACCAAGTTGTTGCCACTACATCGTGAAATAGGGAAGAGTACAGCCAAAACGATCATACGGTCTCCTCCATTTAATTTGACTATGTTAGCCATCCTCATGAATCTTCCCTTATGCTCATTGGGAATCTACGGAGAAGGATGACCCGATGGCGGGTATTCTTATAGTAATCAAAGCTAACCATTTCGAAGTGTGGCTTCTATGGCGAGGTTGTCTGGCTGCTTGATATTCCTCTTAAAAAAAAGGCCTCCAAAAGTCCTCCATAGTATTAGGCCTTTGAGGTCTCTCTGCTTATTCTTCTTCTTTTGGAAAAGCTTGCAGTCTTTCTCTTTGATTTTCCATACTTCTGGATTCTACATTTGTGATCTCCGTTCTCGGTGTGCTCTCAATTTGATTAATCTAGAGGTATACGTCGATTTTGATTTTACGTGCATTTTACTTTTCTGAAATAAAACTGTGATATCAAATAAATATGGGAAACGATTATCACAGTTAAGCTCATAGAAAAATTTCAATAGCTTCATCAACCATTGTCTTTAAAACTATATACATATATATATATATATATATATATATATATTATTTTTTTATATTTATTGTATAATAAAGAAAAAGACCGAAAAATGTCCAAATTAGTAATTCCCTTTTAGGTTAGAATATCGATCTTAAAATTCATCAATCATCAATCCACGGCAACGACGCCAAAAACTTGTTGACCAAATTTGTAAACAAAGTTATGATTCAGCCACCAAAGAATATTATCTATCCCCCGACAATGGCAATAAAAACTTGTTGACCAATTTTTATATATAGACTAAAACTTGTTGAGACCAGAATGTATGATGAGGTCAAAATGTGTCAAACTTCTGGTACTGCTACCAAAGAACTATTTAACCCCCGACAATGACGCCAAAAACTTGTTGACCAAATCTATAATGAAAAATAAATGTTTGTCCCTTTTTGTTTGTAAACTGGTTTCATTAAAACTTGAGTTTGGTTTAATCCTTTGCAAGTACCTGAATCATTACAAGTAATAAAAGTGGATTTATTAAATCCACATATCGTTCCACCAGTTGAAGGTATGAATCATAAAATCCTTCTCCTTCTACCAGAAGATCCTTACTATTTGAACTTGATATTAAGATGTTTTGAAAAGGCGAATAAATTGATACTAAAATAATTCACTAGTGTACATAAAATATTAAGAAGAATAAGTTCGAGGTTCGCTGGGTGAGGATGACTTGCTGGGGCAGATCAATGAATAATTTGTCAATTTATAACGTCTTTTTAAATCTTAGCTAAGCCATAAATTGGAAAGCTGAATTTGTCAAAGATGCATTTTGGTATAGTTTGGATTTCTCCCTTAACCATACCTTTCACTAGTAAGAGATTCATGTTCATTTATGATTCATGAATTTAATCAGCTACTTGTAAGATATAAACCTCTTTCTAAGATTTAAGTATTTTTCCTTTTCATACTTCATACCCATATCTTAAGACTGGAGAATTCTTGCCCCCACAAACAGGCTATTGCAAGCCTTCTACAATTTAATTGACACCTCATCCTACATTTCTGATGAAAATTTCCATCTCCTTGATTAGATCTTTGCTAACACGGGATCAGAGTCAGTTCATCAGAAAGAGGAGGGACCTTCGAGTGATTAAACTAATACTTCATTGACTATCCTCCGCCGTGAGTAAGTTGGTGATATATCAAAGTAACCCCGCAAAGTTCTTTAATTCCTGAGTATTAGTCTACCATACCCACAAGAATAGCTCTATGCTCTTAGGATTCTCCATCTCTGTGTCACGTAGAGGGCCACCTGGAAATTAGAGCAAGATACACTACTTTGCCTTGGTACAATGTACTAATACTAGGAACAAGTAAGTTCAGAAATAATACCAATCAAATATTCAAGAGTTCTAACTAAAGTGTTCTTCCATTTTGTGTATAAAAATAACGATTATCATCGACCCATTCTAGAGGGAGCTCAACTCTTCAAAACTGGTTCACTCGTATCATTGACTAACTAATCAGGAAAATTCACTGAAGGTGTAAACGAACTAAAATAAATGAAATCCATAAACTTTCCAAACTCCATTTTATTCAAGAACAGTAATGAAAGATAAAATTTAACAAGAAAATCCAGCTCGAAGCTACACTATAGTTCATTACTCAACTCTGAACAAAAATAAAAAGAAAACTAACTAAAAACTATGCTAAATCAAAATCTACTAAAACAAAAATAAATAAAAAACATAGAAGAGTCTTCAACTACCTAGATTCCTGGAGTTGTGAAAGCTACGCATAGTGCCCTAGATGCGTCTTTTTATAGACTTTCCATTGTTGGGCTACACTTCAATAATTGAATTATGGATCAACAAAATTCTAGCCAAATTGGTCTCTCTATCGCGACATAGAAAGTTATGTCGCAACAGAGATTTCAGTCTTTGTCGCCGGGCTTCGTTGTAACATGCAGTATTTTGTCACGACCTAATTTCTGAGCTCTTTCTTGGATTCTGTCATGATAGACTTTCATAATGTCGCGACAGAATTTTGATGTAGCTACCTTGTTCTTGTCGCAACACGAATGTCTTATGTCGTGACACCAAATTTGTTGCAACCAGTTCTTTTTACACTCATGCCTCTAGAATCCTGTCGCAACAAGCATTTTTTTTCTTTTCAGCCCTTGTACTTAAAGGAATAAACGTTATCTTTACCAAAATTGGTAACATTAAGATCATAAAGCCAAGGGTGACCTAAAAGAACATGGGCAACATCCATCGGTAGCACATCACAATAGATTCCATCCTTATAATCCCCCATTTGAATAGAGACTAGACACCATTGAGCGACAGGAAAAGTATGGTCATTCACCCATGCTACTCTAAAAGGATTTGGATGTGATTCTACTTTCAGGTTTAACAATTTAACAGCATCCTTGGAAACCACATTTATTGAATTACCCCCATCAATCACCAACTTACATTTCTTATCTCCACTATGTATGATTGTGTGAAAAATACTAGTACCCTTCCAGTTATCATTATCTACAGTTGTGGATAGCACACGTCTAACCACACCAACACACGCTTCATTATCACAATCTTCATGAAGATCATCTTCATCACCAAAATAATCTAAAGGATTAACAATTTGGTCTTCCTCATCCTCCAAACTACTTTGTTCAACATCTAATGCCAATGCACGTTGGGGACAATGAGACATAATGTGACCCTTGTGATGACACTTATGATAGAAAATCGATGAATTACTAGCCTTAGACTCAATTGGAGAATCAACAGGAAGAGAGTTACGCAAACTAGACTCTTGGCTCCTAATGGTATTGGGCCTAGTATTACCATTTGATGGCATGGACTATGACTTGGATTAACCTGTATGTGCAAAAGATGTATTGAACTTCTCAACTTCTATGGCTTTTTGATATGCATCCTCTACAGTGTGTGGAGCATGCAATTTAACCATCATTTGAATGTCAAACCTAAGACCATTAACAAAACGAGTGTAGACAGCAAATTGATCCTCATCATGGAACTCACTACACCTAAGCCTAGCTTCTTCAAATTTAGCAGAATATTCAACTACACTAAGCGTCATTTGTTTTAGATTAATCATGTTGGAGAAAAATTGACTCTTATATGATGGAGGAATGTATTTTTCTTGCAACTTTGCTTTCATAACAGCCCATTGGGTGATGGGTGATTCACCTAGACGAATCATGTCTTGTAACACATTATTCCTGTACATCTTAGCTTAATTGGTTAATTTCATTTTAGCAAACTGAATCTGTTCACTATCAATCATTTCATACGAATCAAAATATTCCTCAATAGAAACTAACCAATCAGAGAAAGCCTTAGGATCCATTCTACCATCAAATTCAGAGCACTAAACTTGACTTTATTTGTGATGTCCCTTTAAGGTTATCTAACATGTCTATCCTAATCTCTACCCTAATTAAAATTAACCCTAGGCTAGTATCGTTGAGGAGTGACATCTTCTCTCACCTGATTTGATGGGTAATTTTGCCTTGGTGGTTGGAAATAAAATGGGAAGTTGACATTCGCAGGTCAAAACCAATCACCTAGGTTGAACTAAAGGTCTTCTGTTGCATGTAATCTCGTGTGACGTTGAGCAATTGAATGACTACCCACGTTCATTTTACCCAGATTATCATGCAAACCATTTGTCAATTCATTAGATTTATGTGAAATTCCACAAGGACTTGAACCCCTAGTGTGTGGTGACCCAACGTGTTTCCTAACAACTTCATCAACAATTTCACCGATCTCATGTTTACCCAAATGTTTTAAAACCAAATCCATTTTTCGTTTCATTGCATGAGTTTTTTGTTCAAGGGCAAATTGACATTGAGTCAATTGACAACACATTGAATTTAAATTAGCCGACGCCCGAACCGGGGTCCCGCGACAACCCGCCAATCAAATGAATTGCAAAGTCTCATATTGCAGACGATACATGAGTTAAAAACAATACTTAGGCCCATACATCACTACTCATCAAGAATACACCAACTATATACCATAGTTCAAGAGTTATTACAATACTCTTAATACAAACAAATATTAAAATTAAGAATTCTAATATATGTTATACCAAAAACATCAAAGCCACAATCCGGCTTTCTTCTAAACATCAACCTCTAATGAGCGTCGTCTTCTCGAATACTCCCTGTACCTGAAATAATATTCCCTCGGCGGGGGTAGAGCAAAGCTGATATTGAAAATCTCCTATAGGTTACTCCACTAAGTGCACATGCAATGATCCAACATAAGCACCTCAAGCAAATACATGATCCTACTTGAATGTCTACAGCCACCCGATCCGTGTCTGAGTCCTCTTGACTCCCTCACGCATGCCCTAAATAATCACGAGAAAAAAACATCCTTTCATTTTTCTTTCATCACAGTGTTTCAAAACAAACTACTACAGGTTGCTAGGTCATGTAAATGCGTTATGCCATTCTCAAACCACACATCCCAATATATCATTTACACATATATTAACAAAATTTAAATATATCATATGTTGACATTCTCAATAACACAAAAATTAATATGAGCTAATTACAATTCCAATGAGCACACACAGTATATTTTTATATAATTTATCCATCAAATATTAACACCCATTAAATTATACATTAACATGTAATTCTCACAATTCCAAAAGCCATTCATTAATATATTTACATCATGTATTAACCACAGATTAATTCCCATAATTCATATTATTAATTTTCAATCAATAACACCAAAATTAGCTCCAAGAGTAGATAATTAACCAATTAAACAATTCATTTTGAATCACTCAACAACATAAAAATTCACACCAAAAGTAAATCACTATTCACGTGAGCAGTGAACCTCAGTTAATAACATTCACGGCCCGCGATAATAAGGATTTTCTCCTCAGTTCAAATGTTTTGAGACGAAACACAGCATCCAAGCCTCATAACATCACAGCCATTTACATGGCTTTTAGTAAAGAATAACACAAATAGGAAAAGATCCTACCTCTTGGAGTTTTGAACTCCTCGAATCAGTGTCCACGCATGACCTCGCCGTGTGGGTCGACTTTGCTTCTTGCTCGTCGAGAACCGTTGGTGCGAGAACGGCGAAAATCTAGAGACAAGGCTCTCTCTGCTCTAAAACTCAAATTAACCTCACGCGGGTTTTGTGGTCTCCTCCTGCACGTTTTCTTCTTCAAATTGAAGAAGAAAACTATTCATGTTTTTGTCTTATTCTCATTAACATTTCCAAAATTCCCATCTTGTCCCTTTTCTTGATTTTTGACACATGGCTTAATCTAAGCCATCCATCTCATCCTCTCTCTACTCATGCAACATGTGTCACATGAATACATGTAGTAGGTGACTCTTGTCACGTCACATGTCTTTCACTAATAGTTTTGACACGGCACACGGTGTAGAAAAGCGATGAAGTCGGACTATCTCGGGTCGGCCCGAAATTCGACAGTGGCTAATTGTTGAGGCGATTCCAATGGTGAAATCCGTTTTGTCATTCGATATTAGAAAAATTTCGAATTTTGACCGAAATTACCATTTTGCCCTTCTCAGAAAATTGGATTTTCTTGGGGTTCCACATTCTCCCCCCCTTAAAAGAATTTCTTCTCGAAATTCCACACACATACGCATCCAACCACGTGCATATGTAACCCTACACAATCCACGCGGGTATTATGTGACCTTCCCGAGGCCACAATCATTGACAATCAATGGATCGTCAACCTGTCCTGTAGACCGACATCATATACTCCCCAAGCCCTTGGGACTCACGACGCAATGATTTTTAATGCGTAGCCGAATCTCAGTCGCCGACCACTATCCTCAGCTTTTAGAGTGGGTAATCACGTAGTGTGTTTTTCATTTCGAGTCACTCCCGACTCCTATCACTCAACTCTAAGTCTACGTGATAACCATGATCGTGTGTTTTCATCTCAAGTCACTCCCGACTCCTATCACTCAACTCTAAGTCTTCATGATAACCACGACCGTGTGTTTTCATCTCGAGTCACTCCCAACTCCTATCACTCAACTCTAAGTCTTCGTGATAACATGACCGTGTGTTTTCACTCTCGGGCAACAGAACTTTTATTTCCTCAGAGCCTCTTACACCCACCACCGAAATTTCGAGGATATCTCATCGGGTCTCTTACACAGAAATTTCGGATAACTCCATCAGGTCTCTTACCCACCACGGTAGTCGGGATATCTCCCACGGGTCTCTTACACCACCAAGTGGGGATATCTCCCGGGTCTCTTACCACAGGAGATTTCGGATAACTCCATGGGTCTCTTACCCACCTGATCGGGATATCTCCCGGGTCTCTTCACACCCACGGAAATTTCAGATTCTCCATGGTCTCTTACACCCACATAGAAGTCGGGACCACTCTCGGGTCCTCTTACACCCACCTGAAGTTGCAGGATATCTCCTGATATCTTACACAGAAATTCGAGATAGCTCCCTGGGTCTCTTACACCCTGGCAGAAATTTAGATATCTCGGTCTCTTACACCCACAGTGAGGATATCTCCTGGTCTCTTACCCACGGGACCTTTCGGTTGCATGGGTCTCCTTTACTAACTCTAGGTTTCGCAGGGATTAACAGTACCCCTTCTTGCTTCCTTGACACACGTAGTACTCTTGTTCCTGATTTGAACTGAGTCTTCATTGGACGTAGTCCAGACAAACCAAACCTACACTCACCAAGAGTGGTAGATGACCATCTGATGCACCACACCCCGAACAGCCTTAATGTCACCGTGCACCCACCCGGGACTGAGTAGTTCCCCTAAGGGTCCACCTGTGAAGCAGAATCTCGGAGATCTCTAACTCACAATCCTGACCTATCAGGTCAACTCTCACCCTACATCCTAGGGAAGAAAATCTACGCCTAGCTTCTCTAAAGGCCTAAACCTCTAAGCCTAATTCTGTCACACAAGATGCATTAATGAATGAATATGATGCATCCAATTTAAACACCACTCTAGTCAACAAGTGCAAGAGTAGAAACGTACCCTACGTATCCAGTTTGTTGATTACTCGGCCCTTGATACCAACGAGACCTTTGCCTCCCGAGGACAAATCTCGCCTCATATGCACAGGGCTGGCGGTAATGGTAACCGTCATGCATGGCGACCCGAACTCTCGGCCTCTCTGAATCACGTGGTCGGCCTAGGCCCCTCACATTTCGACCTTGGCCTATGTGACCGATGCGTAGTACTAGGTCTTTGGTCGCGGCACTGGTGAGGCGGGTTCCCACATTATAGTAGGGGTGGAGGGTCATGTGTCCTCTCTGTTCTACATTACTTGGAATTTGTGATGTCTCCCCGAAATCTGAGATCCTGTCTCAGGGCAATCCCATCTCAACATGCCCAGGGTTCTTGGCAATGGTAACACACCATGCCCATCTTGGCTGACAACTAACCGTCTCGCGATTGGGACTGGTGTCCGCAACCTTGGGATTACTGCCTCGATGGACTGAAATCCGTCGAAAGTGTCAGGCTGTCGGTAGAAATAACATATCCAGCACTTTGCGACTAAATGTCACATCCTTGCCTTGGTCACGTGACCTCGGCTATCTGGATATCTTGTGGCTGAAGTCATACGCTTCTTTCCGGGTTGGAAGAAGATGGATCTTCCTTCCTCTTAGTGCAGACACCCATATCCTAGATGCCTCTTGCATAACATCTACCTCTCCACATGTGGTCATAAGTGATCTTGACCCTAGAGTCCCTCCTCCTCCATTGGGAGGAATGATGTCTTTTAAAAGGCTGGAGAGTCGTTGACCCGCCACACAGCTCACTGTTGCACATGCACGTGCAATAGCGGTGGCCCCCTAAATCCCTATGGCTCAGGCAAGGCACCTTCAGTCAAAGTCGATGGTGCACGACCCAGTAGCTTGTGGGCGACCCTAGTCCTGGCCTCGACTAACCATCTACACATGTATCGAATAGCAGAGTTAAGTTTCAGCATGTTATCTCTAAGTTGTAAACCTGACCTCGAGGAACGCTATTTACATACTAAAAAAACATTTCATCACACTTAGCGTCCATGCATTCCGCCAGGTAATGCGAACAATAAGTTCATATATTAAATCATATTCAGCAAAAAATTTTATTTTATTTTATTTGAAAAATTTGATTTAATTTATTTATTTGTTATTTATTATTTATTTTTATTTTTATTTTTTGAAAACCTCGTATGAATAGTGCTCATGAGCAGGGTCCCTAACGATGACTCGAAGCGGTGCAGTAGGGCGTTCCAGGTGCTGAATGCACACCTGACGAGGCGCCGCGCTGCGCCCGGGATGGAGTGCACGGCGTCTTGTGGCGCCTTAATCTTAATGTGGCGTTGCTATCAATGGCCCTCCGGTCGTGTGGCAGCACCCTCTTTGTATCGGCTATACTGTAGCGCCTGTCGCGTATTACTGCCTTTACCCCGATCCACGATAAAAATTATATCGCGTTGATCCATGCCAAGCGAGAGCACTTTGCGAGAGCGATGTCATAACCTCCCGGCCGTATAGTGTGGCGTACGGGGCGTATCGCGGCGTGGCGCCGCGACACGCGATGGATCTTGCCTTCCTCGTCGCGATACAGCGGTGTATCATGACACACCTCGTGACCCGGGCGCTCTGCTCAGCGCGCGGTCCCGTAGTGTCGTGGCCCGTCACGGCGGCCGCGTGTCGTGGGTGTGCTGGCGTGTCGCGGCTGGTTGCGCCCGTGTCACGCCGCTAAATACAATCTCTTTATGTCGTGACGAGCACAGGAACGGCGATAGCCCATTCCGACTCTATGACTTCCTTTTTTTCCTTCATTTTCCTTTTTTTTTTTTTGTTTTTCATTTGTTCCTACCTCTTGGGAAAACCCCAAATTTGTTTTTATTATATATATATATATATGTATATATATATACTTTAATATATATATATATATATATATATATATATGTATCATATATATATATTTTTTTTTTTTTTTTTCATTTTCTAGTAGGACAAAATGAGTTATTAAAATTTGTCTTTATTTATTACTCATTGGTTTTATCTGCAGCCAAACCTTAGAAAATTTCTTCTCATCAATTTTTTTTTCATCTCCGGTAGCCTCCTTTCTCTCCACCAATTGCATTAACCTGAACGGCTTGCCATGCAAACTCAAAATTTTATGAGTTAAGTTTTAACCTTTTTAGGGTGCAAAAACTAGAAAATTTTTCGAGGAGATTCTAAACTACAATCTGTTTTATGTTCAAAGCGGAACCTCTTGTCGAAATATATATATATATATATATATATATATATATATATATTTTTTTTTTTTTGTTAGTCAGGACCATTTGCAAAAAATTTCTCGAACTTCTAAAGTTATATTTTCTGGGCCTAATGTTGGTTTTCTCTCATATACTCACCAAGCATACAAATCACACAATTCATACAACACATGATCACACATCACTCATATTTATACACACGATCACATATCTGACACACGATCAATCACATCACATTTAATTACTTAAGTACCATGAGAGGATCATAGATCTGCTTTCATTTCCATCAAGTCCTAGGTAAGCCGTATGCTAACTTCTTTTTTGAGTACTTCAAAGCTATCACTGCGGGTATCTAACATCGAGCTATATACTAAAACAGTGTTTTTACTTTATAACCATTTATAACAATGATCTTTGACTCTAGGTGTGGTATGCTATTGCAAATATATTTTTAAAAGCAGAGGTTAAGGGACAACCCCTCAACATTGTTTGGAATACACAGTAGTGTCTGTCTCATATGGGTGAGACAATGCATCAGGGATTAAAATGGCCCTTAGGCCCATACATCATACTCGTAAGATTTTCCAGCTATATGTATAAGTTGAGGACATTTTATTACATCTTAATACAAACACATATTAAAAGTGGAGATTCTATTACATCCATTCTTACCAAAAATCAAACCACTATCCCGACTTTTTCTTCTAAAGCATTTCCCATTAATTAATAAATATTTGAATATCATTTTTGAAATAATATTCCCTTGACAGGGTAAGCCGAGCCCCATGGTAGAAAATCTCTACGATTCTCCACTTCCCAGGTATGCACATGCAATGATCAACATAAACACATCAGAAAATGCGGTCTTACTTGAATGTCTACATGCAAATCCGTGTCTAGTCCTCCTTCGACTCCCTCACGCATGCCTAAGCGATGCGAAAAAAACATCATTTCATTTTCTTTCATGCCGTTGCTCACACCTAATTTTTCTAGGTTGCCCGATTGCATGATATTGTGTGTTCTCACACCACATCCCAATATATCATTTACATATATTAACAGTTGCCATATAATATGTTATTTTAATTCACATATATAACATCAAAAATTAGCTCACTTGGAGCTAATTACAAAAGATCATTCAATAGCTTACACAATTATATTTTTTGTATAATTCCCACATCATGTTAACACATTTAATTATGCGTTAACATATTAATTCTCACAAGTCAAGCCATTCAATAATATATTTACATGCATGTATTAACACAATTAATTCTCATAATTCATATTATTGAGTTCTAAATCAATAACACCAAAATTAGCTCATGGGCTAATTAACCAATCAAGCAAATTCATTTTGAATCATCTGACAACATAAAAGTCACCAAAAATCACGTCACTATTCACATGAACAGTGAAACCCTCGGATTGGCACTATTCACGGCCACAACAATGGAGATTTTCTCCACTCGGTTCAAATGTTTTGAGACCGAAAACATGGCTAATCCAAGCCTCAGAACATCTCCAACCATTTACATGGCTCTTAGCCAAAGAATAACACAAGTAGGAAAAGATCCCTACTTCTTGGAGTTGTCGGAACTCCCCCAAATCGGTGTCTACGCGTAGCCCTCGTCGTGTAGATCGACTTTGCTTCTTGCTCCGTCAAGAACCGTAGGTCTGACGGCCGAAAATCTAGAGAGAAGGAGCTCTCTCTCTCACAAAAACTCAAAGAATTACAACCTACTACGTTTTGGTCTCCTGCCTTGCGTTTTCTTCTTCAAATTGAAGAAGAAAACTGGCTCATGTTTTATTATTGCATTAACATTTTTCAAAATTCCCATCTTGTCCCTTTTCTTGATTTTTGACACATGGCTTAATCTAAGCCATCCATCTTATCCTCTCTCTGCTCATGCAACATGTGTCACATGAGTACATGTAGTAGGTGACTCTTTCATGTCTCATCTTTCCGAGCGTTTTGGCCACCGACACGTGCACCGGCGACAGAAATTGTTGTCTTAGAATTCGACGTGGTAGCTAGATTTCGTGAGACGATTCCAACGGTGAAGTCCGTTTTGTCATCTGAGATCTAGATAAATTTTGGATTTTGACCGAAATTACAATTTTGCCTTTTTTCAGAAAATTGAATTTTCTCGGGGTTTCACAACTTCTGATGCAGTGACTTAATCAATTTGTTCTTGATTTGCATCATGATGACGGGCAATAAAACTAGACTATCATTTAGATCTTGAGATAAAGCTTGTAGTCTTAAGTCAAAATTATTAAGTCTCTCAATGGGATCTTTTGTGTTAGGTGAAGAAGAAAATTCAACAATATCACTTTTGATGGCTGACATGATGAGATAGAATCTAAAATTTCACTGAGTAAGGAAATTTATAAACTATATACTAATGCAACAAACACAAATCTAAAAATGTAATGCGATTATATATCACATATTACATGAGTTACGAAAGAATAACTAAAAAACAAAAAACAAAAGTTTTTTTTTTATTACTCTTTATGTTCTATCAAATAAACTAAAACCTAAAACAATCAAATAAAGTATACTTAAATATCACGAATATTAACTGAGTTTTCAAAGTAAAAGAAAATGTACTATGTTCCAAATACACTAGATCGATCATGGAAACGCGGGAAAATATCTCCACTATGCGTTCCAGCCGGATTCGACATGTGAGGGTTCCAAAACAACCGGATTAGATCTTGAAGCAGCGGGAAGCGATCTCACGATCTCGTTCAACTGGGTTGGCGCAAGCGAGGGCGCATGCGGACAAAATTTGGTGCAAGCGGGGCGTGTGTGCAAGCGAAAGCGATGAACATCATACTCACCTTGATCGATCACTATCATCACCAGGATTAACTTTTTTGATATCAAAATTATCCACTGATTTCCTCATAATTTACAAAAACTCCAACCTCAGTCAAATTCTCCCCATCCCACAAATTCTACTCAGAAAAACCTAACAAAAACCACACTGTCTGATTCCCGACTTCAATTCATACTCCCATTGCCCATCCTCAAACACAAACAAAAAAAACCTTCAACAGTTCTTCTTTTCACACCCTTTCTACTCAAATCATGCTTCCAACAATAGCACAATTCTTGAACTGAATGGTTTCTTTAGCAGTAAGACTCTGTATGGATTCGGTGGTTGAGGTTTTGACCTAAAAAGTCTTCTTTGTCAAGAAAAGCGTTAGACGATGAAAGAAATAGGCGAACTTGAAACAAACAAAAACTCTTGATCTCGGATCAAAGTTATGCTCGATACTGAGAGTGATGCGAAACTCGACTACAAATAATTTATAAATTAAGCGAACAAAATAAACAGAATGAAGTTCTCAAGTTTTCAATATCATACCAAGTCTACCCCAAAAACAATAACATTATTTATAGGCACCAACATAAAACCCTAACAAATATGAACTTAGGCTTGGGCTAAAAAGTACGATTAAATAAATAACTAATAATAATAAAAATCATCATTAGATTTGGGTTTCCTATCTCATCTAGGCATAGATATGGGCCTACTCCATGCCCCAACATTATTAAAACATAGTTTTTCTTATAGGCTCTATTCGAAACTCAAAAGTGATGGGAAAAAAATAAAATATAAAAATGGAAAAATGAAATTGGAGAAACAAGTAAGTTCAAACATAGAGGTAATTGTATATGTTTATTCCAATTCATTTTATTTATTTCTCCCTATTATCTTAGAACCATAGAATTTTAAATATGTAAGATTTTAAGAAATTTTGGTTATGTTTGATCTTCTTTTATATTTTCCACAATGAAACCAATATGCAAGAAAACCTTACTCCCCTCTCGATGTACCATGGCACCTGAGGACTCTAAGAGAATTATTGAACTTGTACATTCAATAAAATCAAACATTTCATGTAGAGGGCGTACACTAATTTACTACCCAAAATGCAGACGCTCCATGTAATGTTCGAAGAATAATGGAATCAAGTGGGAGTGTGCTTTGTCATGAAGAGCCGGAAGACACTATACGTGAACGATTCTGATAATTTGTGGAATGAGGCCACTGACTTTGGAGGTAGCCGACGGAACCAAGCGAGGGTGGGCCCGCTAAGGCTTAAAGGGAAAACCTTTCACGATAGCAGGCTATTTTCGCATTATAGTTTCATCACCTGCCTAAAGAGCATCATGTAATCAAACGAGTCTCCCGATCCATCAAACATCTAGAACTTCAGCATGGAAATGCCTGGAGACGGCTCTTGGGATAGGATCATCCACGTGAATGAGGAGGACACTATATCATTGAGGACCTCAATGCAAAACTGGGTTGTGGGAAAAAAAAAAAGTTGTTTTCTTATCAGGGGGATGTAGCTTGCACTGATCCCAGCTGTCTGTGTCATACGATTCGCTATTGTCGGCTTGTTTTAGACATTCGACACACTTCCTTTTGTCTGCTTGTCTGGTGGCTGCGGCCTTGGTCTCTACTAGGGCTTCCGCGAGTGCCAACGCTAGGTTAGCCAATTCAACGGATATCATATTGAGAGATGGTGTCACTGGTGTTGCGCTCCCGCTCGCAAGGCTTCGATTTCTCTGCTTAGAGCTCGGTTCATTTTGATGAGCTCATCGAGCTCTATCCTCATCTCCCTGCACTGCTCCTCCATTCGCCGCTCCAACGCAGCGACCCTTGCATCGACGTGTCCCTCCATGTTGTTCGGGTTGTCCGTCATGGTCCACCAGCATCTTTTGTTTTATTCTTTTTATGGGAATGGTCCGGCTTCTAGTCAGTCTTCCCACAAACAACGCCAAATGAAGATCTGTTAGCTAGGAGATGAAAGATCCCCACTCGGATTAACCTCCTTGAACCCAGGGGACCTCACAGCACTCAAGCGGATATAAAACTTTCCTCGAAAGCAGTAATAAAATCCGTGGAAGCGAACCCCTTTCTGATCATTAACATATCTTTAGAAAATAATGTGGAAGCGAAGTGGTAAAATTTTTTTTTTCTTTTCTTTCTTTTTTTTTTTTCAAACAATTAAATTTTTCAGAAAAATCGGCCAGAGTTTCCTCTATTTTTCGGACTTTCCCAAATTTACAAAAACACTGCAGCTTGTTTAAAAACACATTCCTCGACTTTCGTTTGGACTCCTCGTCCACAACTTCGATCAAGCACAATATATACACATTTATTCAATGAAATAAACATTCAAAACTTCTTCAATTCATGCAGTTTTATAAAAGATTCAGGCTTGAGCCGGGACTTAAGCCAAAGGCCGCCTCATTGCCTCGTCCTTTGAGGATCAAAGCCCATGGATTCCCTTTTACAAAATATCATATATATACATATATACATGAAAAAATATTTCAACATATACAATATGCAAAATATATATACAATCTTGATCCTGAGTCGTCTCTCGATGAAACCGACTTCTTCTTGTGAGAGGATGCTCTACCGGCCTTTGTCTCAGTCACGAAAATGTTTTGACACCTCCGGAAAGAGTGAGGTAAAGGAGCTCGATGAGTGTACATTTCATTTAGACAACATTTTCAGTATATGAAAGTAATGAATACTTATCAAGTAAAAATCAATTTATATTTAGAAACTCTTTCTAATGGACTTGGGGTAAACACAGAAACAGTTCAGTGCGCGATGAGGGGACAGTCTCAATCCAGTCATAACCACTACGCTACGGAGAAACTCACGCCTTGCATAGGGTTCCAATCATTGCACCTTATCAAGTGTAAGGATATTACGCTAAAAATCTATTTCCCTCCCTCTGTTGTAACCTCTCTTTCCTCTAAATCCTTACGCTTAAGGTACTCCAGCCCGATATCAGTCATAGCGGTTATGCGGTTGATGACCGTAATTAAAAACATTTGTAAAATACATTTATAAATCCATTTAAATCCTTTACTTTATCATTAAAGCACATATATATGCAAATATACATATGCATCCTTTACACATTTTTAAATTTCCATGATGTCTTAACGTATGCATACATATATAATTTAATATAAATACATATATTTAGGCAAGATAAATATATATATACACAATAACATATAATACATATCATAAAACAATTTACATTAAACTTTTCATTTTAACATTAAATCGTTGGCACAAAGCTTCGATTTTCAAAGCATCAGTTTACTCCCACAGTTCTGCTTCGATAGCTTGCTTTCAAGAAAAACCACAAAATTAAACATAACCTCTACTTCCATTTTAATCCACCATACACATTCATTTTTCACTTTAACCGTAAACTCTACTTTAATCATTCTTCACATAAAAGCCTAGAACTAAGGAAATGACCAAAATATCCTTTACTTTACAAAATGACCTTAATGCCCTCGATTCAAATCCTTTTCTTTTCTAACCCGACTCCAGTAATTTCTAGGTTAATATTCACCCTCAAACACATGGAAACTACTTCACCATAGCCCTCTTATTTCATTTTGGCCGAAATGTGCACAAAGCCATATTCAATTTTGTTCTTTCCATTTCTTCCTCTAATCACTCCAATCAATGCCTTAACCTCAATTTCACTAATCCTAACCAATTTCAACATATCACACAAAATTCACTATCAAACCATAACAAATCCTCACTTTATTTTCAAATTAACCACAATCCCATTTCTTTCTCAACTTATGTCAAAATCATCATCATTCAACATAGAAATAACGCTAATCAACATCCATGCAAAAACATCAAAGACATTAGGCATAGAAAAACATCAATCCTTCCCCACAAATAGAAACTTGCTTGTTTTCTTGGTTTTCCTTAAGCTCTCTCATGATTTCTTGTAGATCACTTGGAAAGCTTGAAGGAGAAGAAAAATCACATCCTCACCCTTGCTCACCTTGGCCTAACACGTTTTTCCTTCCTTCTCTTTCTTCTTTCTTTTCTCTCTTTTCTTCTCTCTTTTCTCTCATGGCTGGCCAAGCTCTCCCCTTTTGATAGAATTTAACTTCTTGAATTTATATTTTGACCCACACAACTTGCCAAAATTGCACTTGAGCCCAAGAACCTCATTGGTCCATTCTCATGAGGCCAAATACTAACTATTATTTTAGTATGCTTGCGTCAGAAGGTTTGATTATTCTCTCGAAAATATCTCTTATATCTCATATTTTATTCATTTACTTGCTTATCTTTGCTTTTATACCGATTAAACGTCAAAATATTCTATGGTTGTCTAAACTTAAAATTGAACATGAAATATACTAATTAAATCCTTCGATTAGATTCAGGCTCTGAAATCACGAAATCAGTTGGAATATTAAAGCGGAAATCCAGGACAATAGCGTATTGTGTCGAGTCGTTGGATAAACACGAAACTATCCAAAGCGGACTCCGTTTCACTCCGTTTCGAACACGTTGGGCCTACATGATTAATTAGGACATTTTGTATTTTCGACTGATTTAGAAAAATTTCGTATGAGCTCCAAATTTAGTCCGATGCTATTCATAAATGTCAATTCTCTTCTAAATAGTCAGGTTTTCAAGTCTTATGGAACTTCAAATTTCTTAAAAATTCCTCTGCAACCCTCATCAGATAATAATTACTATTCATTAGGGCATCCGGTGAAAATTTTCGAAAAATTTTCACTTTATGCCCAAATGACGTCCGGAGCGTTCTAAATTCTAATATACCCTTGCTTCTATCATTCGACCTCTAATCAGTTCAACAACTATCATTATATCATTCAATAAGGTTGGGGTTTTACCAGAGAGGTGTTTTTCGTACTAAGTCTCCCCAAATCCTCGGTATGTTGTAGTCCTTCTTTCTTAATTTTTTTTTTCCAATCCCTTTTCTGTCTCCTTGAATTCCTTTATATAGAGTTAAGGCATCCACATGTCGGTATGTGATTTGCTCCTAAAAAAGCTTTACTAGTGCATGATTGTTCCTGATGAAGGGGCTTGTTGGGCCAGCTTTTCAAGTGACTGAGATTGACGGGAGTCAATCTGGGCTCGCTGATTTAGAGACTTTTTGGTGGGCGACTGTTGGTTTGTTGCCCGGTCAAGCGATTGAGGTTGATGGTTATTAAATGGAGTTGTCGGTTAAGCGGCTCCACCTCCTAACAGGCACTCGAGAGCACTACTAGGTATGGCCGCCTACGAGAGGCGGCAACAACCAATTTTTATCTTTCATGGAGAAGGTCCTTGGTGGTGACTGCGATGAGCCCTCGAGTACGTGCCTTGTGTTGCATCTCTCGGTCGCTGACCAATGCGAGTGGCAGAAATTGGCGGTTGCGTGTGAAGTACGGAACCATTTGAGATGCCCATTGGTTGGTGTCCGACTAGCTTGGTCAGCTTCGCTTTCTATCTAGGGTACCGGGAGCAGATTTTGGTGGCTGGGAGGGGCTAAAGGGGTGTTATAAGCGCCTTGACCATGCCCTAGCAGTCTTGGCGGATTGCGAGGTCGTGACTCGCCCCTTCTGGCGTAGCATGCTGACTTTTACCCTCATATTTGGGAATACAATGCGAGCAAGAAATGGCAGTGACACACTTGTATGGTCTTTCATGTAGGCTGCCACATGGCGTGGGCTAACACCCCCTGTCCATTTTTCGACTTTCGAAGGGGCACTATTATGATGACCCCTCATTTGCCGCCTATTTTTCTTTATTTAAGGAGTTGTTTGCTCCTCTCATTTTCCTACAAAGCATTTTGTTGCTGCCGTCTTCCGTTTTTTGCTTCCTCTAAGGTCTTGTAACTCCTATTTTGACGCTCCAAGTTCCACGAGCCTTTCTCACCTTCTGGTTGTAAGGTTTGTGCCCTTCTCGTACTTAGCCTTTTTGCTTGTTTTGTTGTATTATGTTTGTTTTTCTTTTTTTCTTTTGTTTTTTTTTTGTCGGGGTAGAGGTTTTCAATGACCCTTCCCACAGATCCTGCCCTAAGGGGTGCCTCTTTTAAATGAAGACATGCTAACTCTTATTCTAATTCCTCATTTATCTTATGCAAGGATAAATAGTCTCTTGCAAAAGGTTTGAATATTTCTACTCATCTATGAGTGGCTTTTCTATTCACGCAAATCAGTGAGAGAAGAGAAAGAACTTGTTTAGATTTCCAATTATTCAAAGAGTTTTTCTTATAGTTTTTTGTATTTTCTAAGTTAGTGTTCGTGCAATATGGTTTTTGATTCTATAGTAGCAGTGTTATTGTTAGTTTTTTGGTGATTTTTCACGTAGATCTTCTTACTACTGATTTCAAGGCTATTAGGGTTTTTTTTAGAGTAATGTATTTTTTTTAAAATATAATAACATGAAAATTATTTTTAAAACTAGGATAAATTTTTAATAGAATTAAATCTTCTAAAAAGGATAAGATTGATGTAAAAGTGAATTTGTTTATTGAAAAGACAAAAATAATATCGTTTCTTTTTTAAAGACTAGTCAAGTATATGATGTTTTTGTTAGGAAACTTTCTAGATTTATCCATTTCTACATGGTTTTTTTTTTTGGCTCCCAAAAGGCCTCATACCAATTAACATATTGTCCATTCTTATTAATCGTAATTCTCAATCAAAAACAAGGTTAGGGGAATGATATTTCTTTCATTTATCATATAAAAAATATATGCACCATTGTATCTACCGAATTCAGAACCTATATACAAGTATATCTTTCATTCTAAGAATCAAATTTGTTCCTGGTTACACAGCCCCCAACTAGCAAATCTCTCTGACTAATACATAGTTTACAATATACATATTTCCTTTCCTAAAATTCAAAGATCATATTTCCTTTTCTAAAATTAGAGAATTTCCCATACTCCAGCTTAAGTTGGTTTGAAAATTTCTTTTTAGCCATTGTAATAATTAAAAATTCAAATTGCCTTTCTGAAGACCTTTTGTAAGTAAATCAACCACTTCTTGTCCATTAAGTACATCGATCATGCAAAATGTTCCTCATAGTTTTTCTTTAACAAAATGCTTGTCCACTTCTACATGGTTGGTTCGGTCATGAATATTAGGTTTCTAATGGCGATTAAGCGTACATACACAGTAGAAAATTTTAAAAATTTCACATTTTTCTAACCCAACTAGGGATCCATGTGATCCGATCAGATGATTCAAGGATGGAAGAATACCTTATTCGAGCTAGAAGATCCTTGTTCCATAGCCTCATGCGTGTGTCAAACCCTCCTTGTCAAACTAAAAGTAGCGGCCAGATAAGCTCCGCCACCACACATTATCTACGAATGGGCTGCTTCTTGGAAGCGAGAAACGAGTGTTCTAGCACCGGGTTGAGTCTCACGAAAACCTTAGCCGCCTCTCTCAAGCGTGAAAATGAATGAATGAATTCGCATAGGGATCCCTTAGGTTTAAATACCAATTTTAAGCCCAATGGTTGGTTTCCAACCCATTCTATGTGTGTGACCCTATAGGTACACATGACACACCCCCACCCCCTACAGTGGCCCGGGCATCTGCCACTCCTGAAATCCCCAGCCATTACCTCTAACGCGACCAAATCCCGTGACGAAGCCGTATTGCTTACTTAAACCTCCTATAAAAATTTTCGTTTATTTATAACTTGGGATTTGGTAAAATCTTAGCATTGGAAAACTTGGCCGACATATTTGCTTTATAGTCATTCAAATCTGTATACATCAATTTTTACTTTATATTCAAAATGTCCAAACAACCAGCATACCAACACATTCTCACAACTAACTATGTACATACTATATAATACGATATACAATTTCAAAAGTATGTTCTTACAGAAATATAATTAATACGACCTTATGATCTTGGGGATAATCTATTGTGCTCGACGTCTTGTACCTGTACACAGAAAAGCCAATTTTAAAATGGAAACTAATGAGCTAAGCGACTCAGTGAGTGTATGCTACATAAAGTTTGCTTTTCCGAACATCTCAAAAATGTAAACTCTTTTACAATTATTTTCGAGAAGCCTTTCTTTGCTTTGCTTGCTTTAAAGTTTTTCAAAACTTTTCTTTATACCACTTCTTTTTTTTTCTTACTTGCTTGCTTTTAAAGTTTGTGAAACTTTTAATATATGAACTTTGTTTTTGCTTTTCTTTAAAGGCTTTGTGAACTCTTATTTCTTGCTTACATGAAGTTTATAAAACTTCTCTTTTCTTTTCTTGCTTGCTTTCTCTTGTTTGAAAAGTCCTCTTAAAACCTTCACAAACCTTTGTATAAAGTTTCTCAAAACTTTTTCATAACAGGAGCTTGAAACCAACCGCATGCTGAAAATAAAACCAGGAGCTTGTCAGCCAGATCAGTTTGAAATCTATGGGGCTCAGGCTCAACCGTTTGCTAAACTCTCTAGGGGCACAGGCGACCAAGGGACAATAGTTGATTTTCATGGTATATCATGCTTATAAAACATCAACCAATGGAGGCCTATTTTTGCTTACTTTACCCTAGTGAACACGGGAACCTGTGCTCAACCATGCCGGTGGAAGGACCTTTGTCCGCGTCACCTTTTTCATTTCGGTGAATATAATTGGAGGTGGCCTCGACCGCCATCGCTTATACTTAGTTGAGCTGCATAACCTTACTCTCTACTCATCGTGCCACGGTCTCCTTTAAATGCCAATGTATGTCTAAGTTTGCCGACCAGGCAAAACTACAATGTCATGTATGAAATCCTAACACCAGGTGCGTGCAGATACCTCGACGGTTTGCTTGCCCAAAGCAGGAAGGCCTTGTTTTCTCAAACTTTCTTTGCTTGCCTTGCTTGCTCTTTGTTTGTTTGCTTGTTTGTTTTAGTTTTTATGTAAAATGGTTTTATAATTCTTTGAAACCATTTATTTAAGTTTGCTTAAGTTGAAAATGGTTTGAATTATTCAAAACCATTTGCTTAATGGCTTTCTATTTGAAAATTATTAATTATTCAAACCATTTACTACTTGTTTGTCAGTTAATATAGTTTTACAAATTTAAACCAATGTTTGCTTTTCAAAATGGTTTAACTCCAAACCATTTGTTTGTTTTTATCTCTGTTTATTGCTTCCTTGAAAATGGCTTAATCCAAAACTAAAATACACAGGTAAAGCAATTTGTGTTGGGTTAATAATAATAATACACTAGTATTTAGCAAATATTAGAAGACTCACCTCTTTGTTTATAATCTCAGCACCTGCTCCACACTTATCCCACTTTGTTTTAACCTACACCTGTCTAATGTTTAATGGCTAAATTAATCAGTGATAACTTAACGACGTACTAGTCACACTCTTCATACCTTCCCAAAGCTAAGGTGCAAGGGTCTCATTCCAACTGAATCACCCAATTCGAGCACTGAACCTGTTACGTCCAACAACCCGACTACTCTATGTCCAAAGTTGATGCAGGAATTTTTTTGCACACGCCCACTTTTGAGTGAATTTTTAATACTTAGACTCAGAATTCCAAAATTCCTACAAAGTTTTGTTCTCCTAAGTCTATTTTACGGTGAGCCACTTGAATCATTCAAATCGGATAAGAAATGAGGAAGTTATGGCCAAAATAATAAAATTGGCTCTAAACAGGAAAACTGTGAATAGTTGTACCGGTACAACTTAACTTCTACCTACAACTTGGCCAAAAATGACCGGTTAACTCACAGACCGGCAATAAACTTCCACTGTACCAGAAGACAACTGAAACAGTTTTGTTATTTCTCCCACTTTTTGATGCCAATTCACTCCACATGTCCTCTATAATCTATAATCCCTCAAAACCAACTTGAATTTATCTAAAACAACTCCTGCCAAATATAGTTAAAAGCTTGAATCCTAAAATACAAAACCTTAGTGAAAATCCAAGAACACTACCTGTTGTCCACCACCCTTCTACACATCATGTAATTTGATGATTCCAAGTTTTCTACATCACCTGGTTTTACTCTCATAACCCCAACAAATCAAGTATCAAATAGTGAAGGACCTTTTACACAAAACCTAGAGGCCAAAGGAGAAACAATCTCCAGAAATCACACTAAAGTTCTCAGACATCAAAGACAGTCATGATTCAAAGACAAACATGTCTTAATCTTATTCCTCCCTCCTTCTTCTTCCTTTCTCTTCCTCTCTTGGCCTTTCTTTCTAAACTGGAGCTCTAGCCAAAGTTTGAGACAAATGAATTATTTTGGTTTGCCTCCCACATTTGGTCTCATATTTTTGCCTTATTTAAAACAGCCCTCTTTCTTTCTTTAATTATTGCAATTGTAACTTATTCACTTTACTATGGCCCCATTTCTAATTGTTTCTTTAATGGTATCCATTTGCTTAATGACCATTGTACCTTTATTTATTACCACAAATCTCTGTTCCAAAATTTTTTCATATTTTAGTCTCCCAAAATATTTCAAGCAGGACACTTGGTACTCTTATAATGTCCTCTCCACAAGGTCATGAAGGTCTAGACTCCCTCTCAGATCTGGTGAAACAAAAATCCTCCTCCAGCGGCAACAGCTCTGTCTGAAACAAAACCAAAACCCAAAGAAAGTGAAAGTGAATTGATGCAACCCTCCAGTAATAAACGAGTGCGCCCATGGCTACATTCAAGGCCTCTGCTCCCAAGTAGCCGCCTCCTCATGATTCTTCCATGCAAGAACTCTTAACTAATGGAATCACTTTTGCTTCTCAACACCTGTTCCTCATGATTCATGATCTCCAGATGTATCTCCTCATAAGTCAAATTCTCCTTAACCGCACCGTTGCTCTCTCAATATGATGTGAAGGATCCTGGATATATTTCTCAACATTGACATGCTGGAAAGTATCATGAATCCTTGACAACTCTGGGAAAATCCTTCAATCAGAAGCTACTGCCCCACTTTTGGTCACGATCTCATAAGGTCCATTATACTTTGGACAGCCATTTGCTTCCCAAATTCTCTGAACATATCCTTTCCAAGGTATACCTTCAAAAAGACTTGATCACCTATTTCAAACTGCAAGTCTCTACGACGGTTGTCCGCATAGCTTTTCTGTCTATCTCTTGCTATCTTAAGTTAGTCACAACAACTTTCACTTTTCCTAAGGATCCACAATCAGTGGCCTCACTAGTCTTCTCCTCACCAACTTTCATCCCGCATCGGAGTCCTACATTTCCCGCCATACAACGCCCCAAATGTTTCATATCTATACCGGATTGATAGCTATTGTTGTAGGCAAACCCATTAAATGCCAAGTGAGGTCCTCAACTTCCTTTGAATTCCATCACATTAAGTTTTCTAGTATATCCTCTAACGTCTGAATAGTCCTCCTCTCCTCGACCGTCTGATCTGCTTGAGAATGAAATGCTATGCCAATGTAGGCTAGTACCAATTTTTATAGAAACTAAATAAAACCTAGATGAAACCTGGGTCCGATTCGATTACTACCGGCCACTGGAACCCTAAAGGGAAGTCTTACTATTCTATCCACATACAACTTGGCCAACTTTTCTAAAGAATCCTCAACATTAATCGGTAGAAATGAGCGACTTTGTTAATCGACCACTATCACCCATATCGACTCATAAGCGCTCTGAGTCCGTGAAGACCTGTCACAAAACTATATAATCTTTTCCCATTTCCACACCTGATCAGAGTAATCGTATTTCCTGAGTTTCTCATGTAGTCATCACTCGACAAAGAAGGCACCCAGAATTAAACTTAAGGATTTTTTTCATCCCATTCCACTAGTAATGTTCTCCTTCAAAAGTTCTCAGACTACTTCATCTTGATGGTGATAATGCAGATGAATGTGCTTCTTCCATAATTTCTCTCTTCTGGTCATTTATACTGCACACACATTCTCTCATTCCTTTCACCATCATGCCATTATCTTTAACTCAAACTCTCGCTTTCCTTTTCTATCTCTCTTTAAGCTTACTCATCCGCGGATCCCCTGCTGATCGCCCCGCTAACTGGGTTCCACCAGATGGCTCCAACATGAACGGGCCACAACAAGGCTCCCGAATCCTCAACCTCCAATATCACCCCTAAAGCTCGATCCACCTCAATGCTGGAAGATAACCCCGATCTCATGAGACAAAGAACTCTCCGTCGCCACCAAGGCATCCGCTACGTACATTAGCTTTTCCTCGGATGGTACTCGATAGTACAATTCGTGAGTCCTTAATCAACTCATGCCATCTTCTTGCCCCTGTGTTTAACCCTTTTTTGGGTGAAAATATATTGAAGACTTTATGATCTCAGAAGATCCTATAAGGAACACCATATAAATAATGTCTCCATATTTTCGCAGGAAACACGATCATCGTAAGCTCTAAGTCAGGCTCGGTAATTCTCCCCTCATGCTTTAATGTCTAGGAGGCATATAATCACCCTATCATTTTGCATTAAACACAACCAAGGCCTTGCCCTGGAAGCATCACTATAAACCACAACCATCTCTTCTTATCAGTAGTTGGGAACTGGAGCTTAGTGTCAATTCATCTTTTCTAACTCTCAAAACTTTTGGCAGGCTTTACCTAATCATACTTGCAACATCTTTTTTTCTTCTGTCAGCTTCGGTTGCAATATCCCTGAGAACCCCTAACAAACTTCCAGAATACACTGCCAAGCCAAGGAAACTTCAACTCCGACACATTCTTTGGTATTTCCACCTTACCATTATCTGTTTCATTTTATGGGGATCCACACTCATCCCTCTCATGAAATTATACGACCAAGGAATGCCACTCACGAGCCAAACCGACACTTGCCTGCACCCCGGGCATACACTCGTTTCTCCTTGCAATCCCATCACCTTCAAAAGCTCTAATGTTCCTCCCAACCACCAACACACTAAGATATCATCAATAAACAAAGGATTTAACCCATCCAAATGACGGCTAGAATACTGGGTCCACTAACTCTAAACAGTCACTGAGCATTAGTCAAAAACCAAATGGCATCACCGTGAACTATAATATCCTAATATGAACTATCAGGTTGTCTTGTGTACATCACTCTCCTCGAATCAACTGATAGAATCCCCACCAAGTCTATCTTGAGTATCAGATCCTCGAAAGACTAAACAATTCACCGAGTCTAGGAGGACACTGATCACAGATGGTAAATTCTTTGTTCAATCCATCAATCTGTGACAACCAAGAACCCCATCTTTCTTTTTCACGAAGAGAACTGGAGCTCCCATGGGATATGCCTGCCTATCAAATCCTCATCAACATCTTTTCTCAACTAGTGGCCTGCTTTCTCCTTGACCCCAGAGCCATCCTATATGAGGAACGGAAAGGGGCCTCCATCCTCTGATCAACTAGAGCAAGAACCTAATTTCTCTTTCCGAGGTAAACCCACACATCAACCAGAACACATCCGTGAATCCTCACAACAATGGAATCTCATCTAATATAGTCCTCTCCTTCCCTTGCTTTCCCACCTTACATACTAGATAAATCCCCCGACATCCCTATGCAAACATTTTCGGTCACGGTGAGATCATACAAGAAGATAACTTCACGAATCCTCCGACCTTGTTCTTCTTTCGCTATAATCGCCCGAGCTTTGTCGACGGCCCGGGTGCACCCTCTTACTCTACTTTCTCTCCCGTCTACTCCGATACATGGCTGTAGTGCTTGTCTAACCCTCTTGAGCTACCAACCAGTCCCCAAATCTATTCTATGGGACTCACTATAGCCTGCCTGATCCTGGCAGCCGTGTGCCTCCCGATAAACCCTCAGATTCTGGGTGACTTCATCTCGCTTGAAATGTATGGAACTAATCTAATCAGTCTCGAGAATTCCTCTTCACTTTGACACTACATGTTCTTCTCGTTCCAACTTAAGAACCCCCCACCCTTGAATCCTTGTGACTCTTGGAGAAAGAATCTACGTTGAATTGCTGAAATTGGTCCTATGCTATTCCATCGTGATACCTTCTTTCTTTACTGCATCCCACTCAATCTTTTAGCCTCAGCTTTCCACAAACTGAAAACAAGACCCTTTTGCTCATCCGTGCCCATAACTCCATAAATCTTGTTTACTCGCCCAACCACACCAGCCAAGCCTGGATCACCATCGGCTGTCATATGGCTTGGGCTTCGCTTTTGTAGCTCTCTATTGACCCTCCCTTGCTCTTCCATGGCCTCTCAGTGCAGTGTGGAGGCTCGACCGCCGACGTGTCGTTATGCAGATGATACTATCTGCACCAGGCTACTGTTCGTCAGAAACATTCCCTCTGTGCAACTGATTCCTCTCGGTGGCGCAGACGGTCCGGGCCCACCCGCTCTCGAGGCCCACTCAGGATGCCAAGAGGAACCTGGTCACGTGCCTGCCATCCCTCCTGTACTTCAGAGATTTCGCCCGCGAGCACCGAATAGCCTCCCCAGACCTCGTCTCACGCCCCTTCCCGACATAGTGTCAAAATTTACAAAACATAATTGTTTAATACTCAATCACTTGAATATGTATGTACTGGTTGAACATATGGTTGCCATTACTTATGCTCGATACCACCTTGACACACTTCACTCACTACCGGCGGCATGTGCTCACCACTCCACATTAAACTCAAACATTACCCCACCATCAGAAACCTGTGAAGCGGTCATCGCTGGCTTAAACCTCCTATGTGCCTGCCGCTTATTATAATTCTAGATTTAAAATCTTAGCAATGAAAACTTCAAGAAGATGATCGGCCGCATTATTAGTCTAAATTCCAAACTCAGAGGTCCAATGACACTATATTCAAAAATATCCAAACATGGCAACCAAGATACCAACACATTCTATACAACTAACTATGTACATACATATCCAGCTATACACCCCCAAAGTATGTCTACAAAACATATCATCATACATTTAAACCGATGTCGACTAATCCCACAGTCTAAATACTCACAGACTGCACTGAAAAGAAGCTTTAAATGAAACTAATGAGCCAAACGAGCTCAAATATGTATGCTTTATAAAAGGTTTTGCTTCTTCTCGAAAACATCTCAAAACAAACCCTTTAAATAATTGAGTCTTCTTAGTTTCTTCGCTTTTGCTTGCTTTAAAAGTTTTCAAAACTTTTCTTTGCTGTTTCTTCTTTTTTTTTTCTTCACTTCAAAGTTGTTTTTAAAAGTTTAGTTAAACTTTTAATACTTGCTTGAACTTTGTTTTTGGTTTTTCTTTAAAGCTATAAAAAACTCTTATTTCTTGCTTCTGCTTAGAAGTTTGAGTAAAACTTTTATACTTTTCTTTTCTTGTTGCTTTATCTTGTTTGAAAAGTCTCTAAACTCTTTCATAACCTTTTGTTTTTTAAAAGTTTCAAAACTTTTTTCATAAAATCTAGAGTTTGCCTAACCAAGACAAGTTTTGAAAATAAAACCCACTGAGTTTGGCTCAACCGACTGCTGAAATCTAAACTGAGCCCGCTCAACCGTTTTTTAAACTCCTAAGTCAAGACATCGGAACCAATGGTTGGATTTTTCAAACAAGATATCATGCTTTATAAAACATCAACCATCGGAGGCCTATTTGCTTATCATGCCCAGTGAACACGGAACCTATGCTCAACCGTGCTGCTGGAAGGACCTTGTCCAGCGTCACCTTTTTCATTTTCCAAGAAGGCAGCTGAATCGACCTCATTCTACCCACTCATGTTTCAGTTAGAGCTCAATCTAAAGATAAATCCTGATGCCACTTACTCTTTAAACATAATGATAACCGTCATTTATATCAGCAAACCACAATGCATGTATGAAATCCCCAATCAATCGCACGCATCAACATCCTCCAACTTATTGTTTGCTTTTAAACTAGGCTACCTTGTTTTCTCAAACTTCCTATGCTTTGTTAGTTTGAGTCGTTTTAAATGTGTTCTACACTTTGAAAACCATTTACTTGTTTGTTGTTTATGCAAATTAGTTTAATTATTCAAAACCATTTTCATGCATTGTTTTTTACTTTAAAATGGTTTAATTATTCAAAAAACCATTTACTTTACTTGCTTGTTAGTTAATGATAGTTTTACACTTAAAACTAATGCTTGCTTTTCAAAATGGTTTAACTCAAACCATTCATGCTTTTTATCTCATTGGCTGCTTCTTGAAAATGGTTTGAACTCAAACCATATAAATGTAAAGTAATCATACAATAATAATAATACATCAGATTAAAACAGAGCTAGAACATCACCTACGGTTAACTTGAGCACTGCTCTACATCGGTCTACTTAATTTCTTGTCCCACACTCAAACAATACGACGACAAATTAATCGCATAACTTAATGCAAGCCTTCCTAGACTTAGTCACACCCTCTTCATACTCTTCAAAGCCAAGGTGCTAAGGTTCTATTCCAACCTAATCACCTAAATCTGGAGCATCAAACTCTTGCTACGTCCAACAAATCTTAATTACTCTATGTCCAAAGCGATGCAGTGAATTTTTTTAATATGGCCCCACTTTGAGTGAATTTTTAAATACTTAGGATCAGAATTCATGATTCCTACTTCTTAAGTTTTGTTCTCCTTAAAGTCTATTTACGTAGCCACTTGAATCACTCAAATCGGATAAGAAACACAGTTATGGCTAATACGAAAATTGGTCAAAACAGAAAACCAGAACAAGTCAGGCTGGTACAACAACTTCTACCTAAGACAACTTGGCCAAAATGACCGTAAGAACTCAGGACTTGGTACAACTTCCAATTAAAAATCGTAGAAGACAATCCCAAATGCCCAGATTTTTGTTATTTCTCCCACTTTGATGCCAATTCACTCCACATAACTTCTATAATTCATAATCCTCAAAAAACCAACTTGAATTTATCTAAAAAGGTCAACTCAATAATGAGTTATGTTTTGGACCCAAAATACAAAACTAGGTGAAAACTGAAGAACATCACCTAAGGTCCACTTAATTTTCACACATCAATTTGATGATTCCTAAGTTTTTTTATATCAATTAAAAGCTTCATTTCATATCCTAACAAATCAAAGGTTTCAGGTGACCTTAATAAAACCTAGGCCAAAGGAGGAACAATCTCCAGAATCAAAATAAAAGCCCAGACATCAAAAAGAAGATTTGATTCAAAGACAAACATACCTTACACTTTGACCCTCTCTCCCTCCTTCTTCTTCCTCTTCCTCTGGGCCTTCCTCTTCAAAAAACCCAAGATATCTAGCCAAAGTCAGAGATAAAATGAATTATTTTGTCTTGTTTCACATTTGGTCCTATATTTTATTTTATTTTGAAAAATAGCCTCTTTCTTAATTATTAATTAGAACTTATTCCACCCTCACTATGGCCCATCTCAATTTGTTTCATTCATATCCATTCTTTCTTAACATATCCATTGTAAATTGTTTATTTTAACACAATCTGTTCCAAAATTCTTTTCATATTTGTCTCTATTTCAGACACTTGGTACTTACACACCCTACAAGGTCATGTAACAGACTCCTCTCTAGACGGGGAAGCTACAACAGCATATTGTTGGCAAGTGGGCTCATAAACCCATTTCGAGCCCATGGATCATAAGTGGCCTCTAGCAAGGCATGACCACCCAAATTATGTGGATGCCACAGTCTACATAACCTAATCCATAATAAATGTCAGAATTCCTTTTTTCTCACGATATCCACCGAACACAAGGCATGGATTATGTCTCCCATGTAAAGTTCAATCATGCAATTTTCTCGACTCCACATGTAACTGATAATACAAATGACATTAATAACCCTTATTAATCCATTATAGCATGGCCATGCAATTTCCTTACTCAATAATGTCGAGAGGCCCACTGATATATCTCTGTAAAGAGGAGCAACCTTTCTTATCCACTCACTGCCTTCTAAGGTGACTTATTCTATGTCCAACCCATGTCCTATTACCAGCCTATTACGTATTATTTAATCCGTGTCAAAAAACATAAAGCTCCTCATGGTAATCATATATTAAAGTTAGGTCAAGGACAAAGAAGATAATATTATGACAGTATTTGCATTCATATCCATATTCTCACGGTGGGGTCAGGGTCCATTATAGCTGCCCATCAATATGGGCCAGAGTTTCGACTTAATAACATATATCCATGATCAATAATATGATCACTGTCACGTTAATTCATACTAGTCTTAATTACATCATTATTCTGTTCAATAATGAACCACCGTGGACGACGAATATCACTGGTATAAGAAAAAGACCTATCTTAACTACATTAACCGTCATCGCGATGTTATATGTCATCATAACTTCCTTAGTCTTATATGTCATCTATTGCGCGGTCGTAAGGTAGGTATCAGCAACCTTGATATATAAAATATATGGTGAATGTGTTTTTCTATTAATCAATATAACTTCTTTCTACTCATTCTAATAATATGTTTATATTTGGTTCAACAAATCATGGTTTCTTTAAAATAGAGTCAAGGTAAGGATCATTCCATCATAGATTATAAATTGAATTAGGAAACATATGCTATGATAGCTCTTTGAAAATTTTAAAAATAATAATGTGTAATTAAGAGAAGTAGTAGATGCAAAATAACTGTTGCATATTGAAAATCATTAATTTAAACACTTATTACAAAATATACCTTGTTTTTCCACAACTCAAGATCTGTCTTGTTAATCTCACAATGCACCTCATATAAATATATATGTAGTTATTAAAAACATTACGTGTTATATTGTGTTAATTTTTAAATTGCTTGTCCTCCTTTCAATTATACAAACAAATAATATTCAAAAGAGACAAAGCAACTTTACTTAGAATAAAATATACCAAAAGATAATGTAAAATCAATTTCTATTTATAATACATACATCAAAAATAAAAAACTCATAGAACAAATAGATAAATTATACAAACTAAAAATATTAATAACCCATGTATGTATATACATCTTAAATGTCTCTATGCAAAAATGTCTGAGTCTTTCACTAACTGACTCAGAGTCAAAAAAAATAAACAAATAAAAATGACATCATTTAATTATTAGTTAAAGATGAAACCATGTAACAAACTAGTAATTACACAAACTTAATCTACCAAAATCATAGATCCGTTTTTGCTCACAGCTAAATTTCATACATAGCCTCTGTGTTTTAAAATACACTGTTCATGGTGCGACTTTCGCATCTATCCAGCCACAGGTAAATTTTTCAATCTGTACGAAAATTCTTCCAAAGCCATGTTTCAGATCCACCATCACAACTTCTTCGTCCGAACTTCAAAGTTTAGATGTTCTTGACTCTATGGAAAGCCCATTGAGCCTTAAGAATCTAGATTTATGCCTCAGGAGGACAAGTGGGGTTCTAAACTCTTGCTGGAAATTTGAAAGTGGTGAACCCGACCTCGTCTTAAACCAGCTTTTCTTTTTTCTGCTTTTGTTTTTGTTTCCCGAGAAAGATCTGATTCAGTTATTTCACAACAAATCAACAGAGAATAAAAGAGTCACCAGAGCACAACTGAAAGATATATGTATATGACACGACATGGATACATACCGCCTAGGCTTCTTCACACATTTAATAAATCTGAACCCAGGTGAGTCGTTGTTCCTTCTTTCTTGCCCTCCTTTCATTGTCATTTTTCTCATCCCTCATTCTGCCTCAAGCTCTTTCCACAAAAGAGTCTGTAAAGAACCCATTTGATAAAACCTAAATGAGCAAGTCAATATGAAAATGTGCAGAAGGAGAAACTATTTTTATAAGAAACCCAACAAACAGATCATTATGAAAAATAAGAATGCAAGAACTCAAAAAATCCTAACCTTACCCACTCTTATATCTCATGAGAAAAACTAAAGTTTTCTCATAGGTTGATTGCTATAGCCTTCCACTTTGTTTGATCGCTTCATTCATATGTTGCCGAAATGTTAGGAGGGCTGCATGAAGAATATTAGAATGTCACAAGTGAAGCACACCATGTCCAACGATGTTGAAATGTTGAAGTGGAGCATAACCAGTAGAATGTACGCTGAAATGGGTTGCTGGAAGTGGGTTTAATAACATAAATTAAATCATTGAATCGCAGATGGGTTCAAAGTCCAACATTTCCCAATTGCTTATTTGATATTTGTTCCAACTGCCTAGCAATCTCAAGTTTTCCAAAGGCTATATTAGGCCTCTAGAAGTCTCCAACAAGTTAAATGAGTTCAAAGGAATTAAGCCTATAGGCCTCAATAGCTTGGCTACAAGGGTTTTAAATGGATTTGTGTGTGATTTTCTAGAGTTGTCTTGCAATTTCCAAATACTCCTGTAGCACATGAACCCAACAACTATGATCAGCTCACCTAGCAATAACGGGCCATTCTCAAATGAAGGTAAACTTTGAACATATGTTCACCGAAGAGCCTTTCAGCTCAGCTATCACGATGTTACAACCACATAAGACAATAGAACATGAAACAAAGAAAGAGGAACCAGAGTAGATAACAAAATGTAATAAGATCATGGTACTTCATCTATGGGTTCAAATGGATAGAAAATCTATAAATATATCCAAATAAGAATAAAACAATTGCCTTTAGATAACCTATAAATAAGCACATGTAAAATGTTTAGTACTCTAAATCAACCTCAAGGAACAATAAAAGACACTCACTACAACATGTATAGGGATGAACCAGGAATATCAAGACAACAAGCATTATATATAACAATATAAAAAATAAAAATAAAATAAAAATGAGATGATACAGAGCATTTAGTGATCAGACTCAAAATGTCTTCTATATCTTTTGGCTTTCTTTCTCCCTAAAGTGGCCTAAATCCTCTCACTCACTCTTGGGACCCTTTAACTTTGTTTTGGGTTTTTTCTTCTACTCAACACAACCATTTAGCTCCTCTTCCTCAACCGATTCCCTCCCTTCTGACTCGCCCCTGCTTCTCAGATGGCCCCAAAATAGCCCTCCTTTCTGCTTCCTTTAAATAGGTTTTAAAAAACAACAATTCTAAATCCAATGGTCCTAAGAATTCACATTTCACATGGAAAACTCAGAAAATACACATACCTTGATCATCATTTTATGTCAAGCTAGCATAATATAATAATTTCAATGTTTAAATTTACATATATGTCATACATTAAGTATATAAATTATATAAGTCATGGTTCTCATTAAACAATATACAATGACATATATTACTTAATGTCACAAAAATATGTCAATATAGGTCTTTTCTCAGAGTATATCTTCATTTGTCTGTGTCTCTACACAAGTCACACACACTCTGATGACCATAAGTGGAATCTTCAACTATTCAGGAGAATCATCACAACTAGAACAAGATTATAATAAAATACTTCTGTTATTATTGGAAATATATATACAATAATTACACTATCGCTCTCAGTAAGGCACTAATACTAACAATGAAGAACTAGATTATGAGCAATGAAATGATAACTTTATTATCACAATACAACTTCATAGGGAGTGTCTCAGTGCCTCTAAACTCTTGCATTATTCTTCTGATCTAGATTACTTCACAAATACCATGAGCAACTGCTCTAAATTCTACTTCAGCACTACTTCCTTACACTACATTTGCTTTACCCGCTCAAGTCACTATATTACCACTAAATATGGATATACCTTGTGAGGTTGATTTTCAATCAATTATACTCATAACCTAATCTGTGTCCATGTAGACTTCAATTTGAAGGTGTCCTCATGCCTTGAAAAAAGGTCCTTTGCCAAGTGTTCCCTTTAGGATACCCAGATTCTATGTAATAACTTCAAAGTGCACCTGACAAGGAGAGGCATTTAAACTGGTCAAATACTACAGAGAAAACAATATCCGATTGAGTATTGATGAGTCTAAAAACTCATTAGGTTTTTAATCCATTTTTCTGAGTATATTATGAGATAAATGTTGATTTGTTTGCAGAAAAGTGGATAATTAACTCAAATTTCATTTTGCAGAAAATAAAGAAAAACTCAAATTCCAAAGAAAATCTGTAAGAAATCATCACAGAATGAGGTCACAATCGAATCTGCCGGCAGAATGCTCGCTTGCCAAGAATTCCAAGTTACGGCATCAATAGATTCTACTCAAGAAGAAATAGAAACTTGAACAAGTGAAGTCGTGACTTGAAGGAGGCTATGGCTAAAGAAAACGTGGTCGATCAAGGAAATAATCAAGGAAGAAATTCATGTCACGACATCACTTTGATGTCGCGGACACCAACCTAAAGAATGACGCGACACCACTATGAGGTCGCCGACAAGCATCCGCCTATGAAGCCACCGAGAGGTTTTTAAAAGCAAAGAGGCAACCGCTTAAATAAAAGGTTTACAGTCGCGACATCATTCCGATGTCGACATGCACACAAAAAGATTTATGTGCAACTAAAGATAGAGTTTGAAGGAGGCCGAACCAGAGCCAACAGAAGCACTTGCCAGAATCAACTTGCTAATTTTCACAAATCAAGGATCGCAATGATGTCGCGACCACTCATTAAGGTCGCGACCTGAAGAAAAAGCCATAGAGAAATTGATGTTGCGACATGTAACTAAGGTCGCGACCTGGAAAATAGGTGGGAAAGAGGAAAATAGTTGCAACGTAGAACTGAGGTTGCAACCCGAGAAAAAGAAATGGAACAAAAGAGGTCATTTACATCACCATGAGGTCGCCAAGATAAAATTGAAAGATATGAAAGCAAGAAGACCACCAACAGACAAGTGTACCATGAACCAAAGTCTACATGAAGTCATCATACAACAGCAAAAGTGGTCGCAACATAAAACTGATGTCGCAAGAATCGTAATCGAAGAATAGAAGACAATGATGTCGCGACATAACCGAGGTCACGACATCAACACCGGTCAACGATGAGCAAATGAGGCCGCGACTACAAACGTATGTCGATCACTATCAAAGGCGCTTGCAAGACAAACCGTTGCAACTTAAAGAAAGAAAGCTTGACTGATCACGAGCAATCAAAGCAGTCTATGTCGCGACATCAACTTGAGGTCGCGATACAGAAATCTGTTGAGTCATTTTTCTATCGATTTCCACCGAGCATTTTTGGATTCGGCCCAAATTCTTTTTGTAGTATAAATAGATAGTTGTAGAAGAGTAAAGTAAGTTTTCCACTTCACTACCTTAAAAGGAGAAGTAAGAGGAACTTTGTGTATATTTTAGAGATTTTATTTTTTTATTTTTTTATTTTTTTGTTTTGAATCTGCGAACTGTGCAGAGATGAGTAGAGCTGGATCTTTAGTTCTAGAGGTATAGTAAGGCAAGGGTAAGGTGTTATTTTTCTTAAGTATTACTGCCTGAAAATTTATGAAATCTAGACGAATTTCTGAATTCATTTTTTTCGCTTTATTGCAATTACAAGGGTCAGGTATGATCGGTGCTCATTTAATTGCAATGCAAGAATTCGAACTACAGTCGGATTTGATTTACATTTAGTTATTACTTTCCGCACAATTATGGAGAATTAATTTGGGTTCAAGCATTAATCTGTCGTTTTGAATGGATAAGTTCCCACAGTAGTACCTACGCGAGAATGATTTTACTCGATATCCAGATGCCCTCTCGTGACACAGTAGACGAGATTCCTCGAGAGTCAGAGCATTCTTTTCTCTGGTATATCTCGACTACCATTGACGAATCAATGAGCTTTGAAAGTTCATTTTGATAAACTCTATTCATTCATAATTGAAGTTGGAGGCGATTAACAATATAAATAATCGAGAGTTCACCTAATCTATAGGTAAGTTCCAACCCTGCAGCACTTAGATCTAGACCCAAGGGAAAGGATAAACCCATAGATATGAGGCTGAGTTACCAATTAAGTAGTAAATTTCATAAAATCTCGAGAAGGTAAAGTGGGCAAAGTTCACGCCAACAGAAATATGCAAGTATTGAGAAAGAAAATACCCAGATTTTAAAAGAGAGTTTGAATACAGAATGGGTTTGATCTTTTGCTTCTCGAGAAGCAAGGATATTCAATCGAATATGGAGAGATCCAATTCCAATAATTAGTAATCTTGACAAAAATTAGATCCATACATAGAACAGATAATGGGTTTAGTGCTGAATTGATCATTGATAGTTTTCGTTTTTTTTCTCACAGAACTGATCAACTATTCATTTGTACAATTTCATTTTAATTCATTTACTTTTGTTGAGTTTAGTTTGTTCATATTCAATAGTATAGGAGTTTAATTTAGCCTGTAGATAAACTTTCATTATGAGTTGAGTCCACAGTATGGACTTTAGTGGTCGTAGTTGATATGTAATTCGCTATCAATCTCCGTGAATGATACCGGACTTTGCATTCATATTTACTACTTCAGGATGACCAGAGCACTAGTTGTCATGTGACTAACCCTTTACATTTAAATCATAATATTATGAGAAAATTATTTTATCAAACACATTTATCTAAAGTAACATGAATGCAAGAGAATCATGGCCTCAGAGCTATGTTAATTCGAGGGGTTTTAGTCTATATAGAAAAAGGCAAACAAGTACAAAGTTTAGTAAATAAGTCTACTAACTAACCGTATTACCTCTATCTTACCAGACTACCGGGCCAAGCTAACATTGAGTTCCATATTAGTTATGTACTCGCGATACACCCCCAAAGATGCCAATTCTCCTTGAGAAAATAAATCACATACTTTCTCTGATTCACACAATTTATATCCTGAGCTGCAAAACACTGTGCTATTAAAATACTTAAGTTTCCTAGATCTTTACTCTAAAGTTCGCAAGACCTCCTATAATTTGATTATCTTCATCATCATCCTTGTTAAGATAGTGTCATCAACATACACGATCAAAACAACCATTTCCCCTTCCCTTGAATGCTTGTAGAACATTTTATGGTATGCTTCACTTTTTACAAATCCATATCTTCTAACAGATTTGCCAAAGCATTCAAGCCACACCCAAGACTGCTTAAGACTTATAAAGGATTTTTCAACTTGCAAAAAAAAACCTTTCAACACCAAATTTCTCTCTTTGAAATCCTTATGAGAGACTCACATGAGCCCTTCCAAATCTCCATCGAAAGGTATTCTTACATTGAGTTGAAATAAGTGAACTTAATTTCAAGTTAATGTAAATATGGATAAAATAACTTCATTAGAATTTATCTTGGTTATGTGATAAACGTTTCTAGATAATCTTATTCATGAGTTTGTGTAAACCTTAGCTGTTAGCTGGATGTGTACCTTTCTATAGAGCCATTTGCATTGCATTTTATTGTGAAAACCCATTTTCACCCCTTAATCTTCTTATCTCTAAGCAAGTCTATCGCATCCCAAAGCCTTTATTTCTTCAAATACTGCATATTTCCAATTCTAATCACCTAGAGTCTCCTTAATGTTTCTAGGAACTACAAGGTTTTGAAATTTCTATATTAATGGCTCTATAGGTAGTAGATAGGTGATCATAAGAGACAAACTTAGGGATAGGATGTCTAGTGCAAGTTCAAAATTTTTCATATACTTAAACATCAAGATCTGGGATCATTATATTGAAATGGAATCTGTACAAACTATATTATGAACTCACAATTTGATCTGATTTTTGTCTCAACAACATGACAAGAACATCTGAAGGTGATTTGATGATCTTAGATCAATTTCAAAACCAGGGTCACTTGGTGTACTTTTTTCCACAACATGTTAACATGAACTAGTCCTTTTTACTAAGGCACTTCATGAAAACTGAAAATTTTGCATCAAAATGGGATTTAATTACACAAAACGAAATTAAATACAATGCATTTTGCTCTCAAAATGGTTTAATTTTAGTGTTTTAAGGTCCATCATGAATTTATAATAATTTAGAATTTATTTCTAATTAAATGGAATTTTAGGAAAATATACTCAAGAAGGTCAAATTTCCAGCAATGGACTAAATAGAATTTTTAAAATACCCAATGAATTAAATAAAAAATTATAGAATTTTTATCAAGAAAATTAAGGTCCAAATATATGTTATAAAATAAAATTAATGAAACACATAAATAAAATAACAATAAAAATACATGAACAGTGAACTGGTAGGGAAAAGTCACAATGATTTTGAAAGGACCAAAATAAAGAGATGATTTTTAATAATTCCCCATAGGCCTAATGGTACCATGAAAACCGCAGGACTTAAGTTCTCTAATATTTGAAATTAATTTTTAAAAACATAGGCCTTAAAATAGAGCATGCCAGCTGAGAAAGAAAAAACTAAAGAAACCTTAGTTTCATTCAGCTCAACTGTCAGTAAGTACAAAATTTAGCTTGCAGCCAATTCCCTTTTAACCAACCTGCATTTTTCATGGTGGAGACTTCTGAAGGTGATATTAAAGGTTTTATGGTTTTTAATTTTGGTTTGTATGGTCTGTACGGAGTGGAAAGGGGCTGAATTTGATAAAATGGTTGTTGTTTAATAATTTAGGTTGTTGGGAATGAATTAAAATTTGTTCTAATGTATAGGTTGAAATTAGTATATTTTAATCTATAGAATGTGAACAAGAGGTGAAGATCTGGTATGTTTAAAATTTGGGGAAATGTATTTAGAATGAATTGAGGTGGTAATTAGTGGAATTATGGTTGTATCGAATGAACGTGAATTGTTTCGAAGGTTGACTTGGACAGAATCCACAGAGATCTGGACGTAGTTTAGGTAATTTATTATCATTGGAAAGATATGGATGTTATGAAATTGCTACTGGTTTCTGTCTTTTCTTTGATGCTGTAAGAGAAAAAGACATAGACAAACACAATGATGCAATTCAAGCAAGAAAAATGAGTTTAGTGATTAAACATTAGATATAAAGGAAATGAAGGTGAAATTGAATATTAAAATTATAATTTGGGTATTAGATGTTAAGAAGAATGTTAATGTAAGAAAGTAAAGGGATTTAAAAATTATTAAAAGTCAAGAAGACAGAATAGAAATTCGTAAACGCTTAATCGGCAATGATAACAAGGTATGGCTCATATGATTTTGATGCTATATTCTATATTTTTCGGTATAATATTGTATAGCAAACAAGTTTGTGGAAGGCTCATGTAATGCTCAGTGAATGAGCCAGCCGAGCCTCGAACACCAATAGGAAAGGTGAGCAATTTATAATACCACAAAATTTCAAAAATGCAGAAAGTTTAGCCATTGTTGACTTGATCGTAGTAATCGACTAAGTGATTAAGACCTTATTTTGCATTCATTGAATTGAAATTTGTCATATGCCACAAGCTCACAGAACCTGGATGAATATTCATGCTGGAGTATGGCATAACTCCTTATTGTGTATTTGGTGTTATCTCTTAATGCGTCGAGTACTGGCCACTATAAAATTTGCAACGTTAATGTCATTTATGGTATGAATCACGTAAAGCCTAATCGATGGGGAGTGGTCATCAAGCATGTGGCACATGGTACCTTCCAAAAGGCAAGCCGTTGCCTTTCCAGAGAGGTGGTAAACTCAGAGTAGAACCCAGCCTGTTCTACTGAGGGAGGTAGAGATTTCTTTGCTGGTTCAATGATCAAAGATAAAGGCAAAAAAAGGAATGTACTTATTTCGAATGGTAAACTACTTGTGGTTTCCAAACCTCTAAAACCATTTTGGATATCACATTCATATCATTATTTCACTACTAATCTATGTACTATGATTGATTGATTGAGCATAACCATCCTTGGTCGCCTATACTGAAGGCTCCCCCCACAAGGCACATATTTTTACCAGAGCATCACCCCCGTCATTTCTCCCTTCTGTAGACAGAGAAAGGAGAATCCGTGCATTTCGACCACTCTGGATTCTATTCTAAACATGTAATGGATTATTTTGTTTATTTGATGAATGAGAGTCTAAGTTTCCGTATAGTTCCATATAACTAATCCTTGGTTATTAGGTTAATTATTTGGTTAAATCGAGCAATTTTGGAATAGTCGAAGTTGATAAATTTTTGCTTTGATGAAACCTATTGATATTTTTTGATGAGACCACAGATCGGCTTTTTACAGTGGATGACCACGGAGGCTCCAGTTTTGTTATGTTATTTGAGATAATATCATGATATGAGATTTTGATTTAACATATGATTTTAGATTGATATCATGGTCAAGACTACCATTAGTTATAGAACGATTGTGGTTCGTTTAATTTTCGTAGAAATTATGGGATCTTAGGGTTTACATTGGTTTTGGCTGCCTTAAGCCTACCCATTCCCTAGCGCCGGTCACAAATTATAAAAAGTAACATGTGATAAAGTTGGTATCGTATTTGTGTTTTAAAAGAACTTGGGAATGTTATTTCTAAAATGATAAATGTGACACCATGGAGCATAGGATTCCAAATTGTCTTTTGTATGTCATCATAGTATATTAATTTCACAGATCCTATAGATGAAAAGTTTAAGTACTTGATATGTATTGTGAATCTAAGATCATTTGTTTTCTCGTTGTCAATGCCACCAAGAAGACAACACAAGGCATTCTGAGATTGCTGGGACCCCACCCGCAAGGGCGAAGGATTCATATCCACAGGATGTCAGACACAGATGTGAGTATGTGCATCAAGATCGACTGGAGATGGAGAGGGAGGCAAATTCACCTCAGACTATACAAAGTAGAGCACAGAGGAGGCTGAGAATGTTCCACCACCAGATAATACATGTACAAACGAATAATAAAGTAAGCATATTTGATCCGGGAGCCACTCACTCATTTGTAAAATTCTATCTATGCCAAGAAGAATTGAACAAGGGTAAAATGATAATGGTAATCCTTGAAGATGAGCATTCACACAATAATCACTCGAGAAACAGCTGAGGAACTATATGTACAGATCATGGAGATAATGATAGGGATAAAGGCATTATATGAGCCCATTTGATCGACCATCTATACCGGAGTTTGATGTTATCTTAGGTATGGAATGGTTGTCAAATTAACTATGCAACCATGGATTGTTATAGAAAGAAGATAACGCTCAAACCATTGGGAGTACCTTCCAGCTATTTTCAGGAGATCTACACGAAAGCCCTAGCACTTGTGATCATTTATAGCAGCCAGGGGTTACTTTAAGAAGGGCTGCCAGGGGGATTTAGCTCATGTGAGAGATGCTAGAATTTCTTCACCATCGAGATATACCATAAGATTTACTAGATGTCTTTTCCTGGACACTTTTTACTGTGATTAGTTGTTCAGACAGTAAATTGGAGTTTAATATTGACTTTTACCTGGTACAAATCCTATGATTCATTGCACTAACGTATGTGTAACACCAAATAGACCCTAGTCGTTCGAAGCATGTTTAGGTATTTTGTAAGCCTAATTTGACTGCTTCAAAGGAGTTAAATGTGAAACTCAAAGAGAGACCAAAAGTCATAAAACCCATGACAAAATTGTAATTTGCCAAATAAAATAAAGTCATGTTTTAGGCATGCCAAAGCAGAAAGAACAAGAATCGAGGCCACAATGAAATAAGGGGAAGTTTGGAGGATAAAAAGGCACAGCAAACTTAAATCTAAAATGGTTTTTGATGGCCAAACATACCTTAGAAAAGATGGATTTAAAGACCAAATTTGGTCTCAAATTGGGAGAACCCGTGAGAGAAGAAGGCAAGAGAGAAGAAAGAAGAAATAAGAAGAGAGGAAGAGGAAGGAGGAGGATTCAAGCTAAGATCAAAGCCAAGGTATGGGAACTACATGGGCTTTCTAAAGCTTGGAATTGCTTCTTCATACAATTGCAAGTGGTTATAGTTGGTTCTCAAAAACCTAGGGTTTTGTTAGATTTCTTCCTAACCCTAGAATTCTTAAAAGTAAGCTTGGTAAACCTGAATAGGACAAGAAGCACATGAAATCTTCTTTTCAAGATGGATTCATAGTCAAGGAAAAAGTAAATGAGTTAGGGTTTAGAATAAACCCCAACTAATCTACATGTGATTGCTGAGGATGGACAACCAGCGTTAGAGTGGGTTTGAGAGTGATTCATGATAAAAATGAGCAGAAAAGAAAATAAGATGAAAGGGAGAATGAGGAAAACAAATGCAAGAGACATATGGAGTGGTCTTGGCAGATACATGATAGAGTTGAATTGTATTTGACAAAAAGCATGAAAAATGTAAGAACAACCACTGGGCATTCCCTGGTATGTCTTCACTCCAGAGAAGTTAAGTCTGATCATAATAACTTCCTGATTCTGGTCATTACTTTTGGCCAAGTTCATCAGAAGTTAAGTTCTACCACAGAACTTGTTCTGGTTTTTCCAGTTCTGAACACTTTTTATTTTGGCCAAAGACCTGTCATTTGGTCCGATTTGGGTGATTCAAGTGGGCCAATTAAAATAGGACTCAAGGAGAACAAAACTTAAAGACAAGGCATTGCCAAAACTGCTGATCCTAAGTTGCCCAAAATATACTCAAGTGGGGCCATATAGCCATTTCCCACTGGGGTTTGACTATAGAGAATTCCTTCATTGATTTTGACGACTTGAGTTCCGTACCTGAATTGGGTGATTCCAGTTGAATAGAACCCTTAGCACCTTAGCTTTAAATGAGTATAAGACCTAGTGTCAAATATAAGCAGATACCGTAAAAATTGTAATAATAAACTGTCACTAGAAAAATCGTAAATGGACGTTAGTTGGCAAGGAAAAATGCCATAACTTTAGTTTGATGATCCGATTGATTGATTCCAATTCTAAGTAAACTAGATTCATAAAGGAATGAGAATATATGAATGAGGTATGATCTCAGATACTCATACTTCATAAGTATATGAAGGCGCTATATGGTTAGCTATGAAACAAGAAAATATAGAAATAAATATATAGATATGTTCATAAAACATGAATATGATATGTGTATGTTTCCAATACATGAATATGATATGAGTATAGGATATGTCATAAGAAGTATAGGTATAAGTTATAAGATATGATAAGATATGATAGAATATGTCATAAGATATGATAGCTCACGCATCTCAACGATAGCACATATGAATATAAGAGTATGCCAATGTGAACATATGATTGTCATGCATAAACGAATAGATGAAACATGACAGAACATGTGAAAGATAATGCATCAGAGCAGACATGACAGGAATATGTAAATGATAGGAATATATGATAGACATACCGAAATGAATAAGAGGAAACATGCTAGGAACACATGATAAGAAAGGCATAAATGATAAGAACGATAGAGATAAGCAAAAGATGACAGTACATGAAAAGCATATGAAAAGTACAGTATATGAAAACAGAGTATATGAATATATGTATTATATAGATATAATGAGAACCGTAATATGAAACTACAGTTATGAGAACTAATACAGAGTAAAGTAATGATAGTATATATGCATAAGCAATTATGATAACAATAGTTATTCATGCTTATGAGATATGCAATGTAAAAATGTAATAAAGTTGATCGGCTCTGCCAGACTGGCAGAGGATGGACAGCATGCCCATGCGGAAGATACAGATGTCGCAAAGATATTCATAGACAGATATCGAGGCCCCGCTTGGGTCGATGATATAGATCCCGTTGATCGGGGGTGGCCCCAAGGGTCACCATTAATAGACGAGATCACCCGCTCGCATTGCTGATATGCCAGCACCTTCTGCACCGACATAGCATGCAAGATGGTCACTGCCTCGTACAGTGACGATACCTTCGGGTATTAACAGACAGAGATCACCGCTTGTACAAAGGATAGTACTCAAGTACACATAGTTTCCCGTATCCGCTTCTAAGGTATTTGCAGACATGAAACCAAAAAGGAAATTATATGTATAGAACATATGACATAATATGAGAAGCATAGCACTTCTATGCGATGAAAGTATAGACAGTAACAAAAACAAGAAGTAATGTACTAGATGACAGTGTATAAAAGAGAAAAGCATATGACAAGATGGGTATAAAAGAGAAATTTATATGAAAAGTATAACAGAAAACAAAGATAGGAAATGAACAAAGACATGAATATAGGTATATGAAAACAGTACATGAATATAGTATATAGAAAGTACAAAGTATAGAACACGAAAAGGATATGAACAAGTAAAGTACAAAAAGTAGATAAAAGAGAAAGGTATATGAAAAGTATAGATATAACATATGTCAAAGACATAGAATAGAGACCTGACTTACAATATGAAAAAGACTAGAGACAGGTAAAAGACATATGAAAGAACAGTATATGAAAGTATAAGAATGTAGATAAACGCATTGGTAGATAGTATATAAGATAGGTTATATGAAAGTATATGAGACACAGAAAGACAGGGAAACTTGCAAAGAACATGATACAAGAAATAAGATGAAGCCAGATCAAGTATAATGATATAAGTGCTATGGGACCGTAAATGACAAAGTATTTGTGATAGATATGAATGATATGATATACGTAATAGTATAAAAGAATGCAATAAAAGACATAGAATCGAAAGATGAAAAAGACATAGACTAGAGACATGATAAGTATAGGAATATGTAAAGTACTCAAATAGGAATACAGAAAAAGTATAAATAAAGGAGATGCTAAAGACATAGAACATGTAATAGAAAAAGATTGACATGCAATAGAAATGTAGAGACAAGGAATTAAAGTTATAGAAATATGCTGATATATAAAATGGCTATGAATAAGCTTGTGATACGTCAGAGTTGTCCATTTATGTTCCCACTAAGCGTAAAGCTTAGCACGTGTTCAATCCGTGCAGTAATGTACAGGTAAGACAAGGATAGAGATGACATTCCACATCAACATTAGAAGTTATCGATCAGATAGGTGCTCACAAGCCACCGGGCTCACAAGTAATCTCCGATATTTTGTAGTAGAAATTGTATATGTATAAGTATTTGCATGATAACTGGACTTCTTATAGCGTGTGTATGGGATTTTTATGGACACCACTCCCTGGTAGTTTTTTGTATATTACAAATGATTTTTGTTATTAATGAATTACAGCACCAATAGGCATGTGTACAGCCTGAGAAAGAACAGTCAATGAGAGTCCCAAGAAGTACAAGAATGTCATATAGTATAGATAGTATCGCGCCCGACTGCCTCGATCCACACGGCCTGCCGGATCCAAGGTGACAAGATGGCACCCATCGACTGAAAAGAGTTGAAAGAGCAAAGGTATGAATTGCTGGATAAGGGTTTTATTAGACCAAGCAGTTCACCGTGGGGTGCACCGGTGTTATTTGTGAAGAAAAAGGATGGGACTATGAGGATGTGCATCGACAATGATCAATAAGGTAACAATCAAGAATAGTATCCACTTCCCGTAATGATGATTCGGTTGGATCGCCATGTGGGGCCGCCATTTTTCAAAGATCGACCTTCTGGCCTCGCTATACCATCAATAAGATAAGGAGGGAAGATATACTCAAGATCGCATTCGTGACTCGGTATGTTCACAGAGTTCTTAATTACCGTCATTTACTAATGCACCGTACCGCTATGGATTTGATGAACCGGCTTTCAAACCCTATCTGATAAATTTGTGGTGGTGTTTATAGATGATATCCCGATTTATTCGAAAAGTCATGTGTGAAATATGGGGAACACCTCAGATTGCATCAGACTTAGAACACATCAACCGTATGCAAATCGCCTAAATGTGAGTTTCTTGCTTAATGCTGTGAGTTTCGGGGTATGATAAGCAAGGAGAGTGTTCAAGTGATTCAAGTAAGGTAGAAGGTCTTAATCGCCTAGACCCACCAATGTGACTGAGATATTATAGTTTTCTGCATATTGGATATTACAATAGATTTGTGAAAGATTTTTCGTAATATCTACTCCACTCCACACTACCGACGTAGAAGCAAGTAAAATTTGATGATGACACTGCATGTTCTTCCAAACTTATGGGATTACAATCACTGCCAGTGTTAGCATTACCCACGCATCGTGAGGTATGACAGAGTATCAGGATGCCTCCAGAGTAGGGATCATTGCGGTTTTGATGCGTAATGTGAAGGTAATAGCATATGCATCCGCATACTGAGGAGACAGAGTTGAATTATCCTACACACGACTGGATGCGGCAGGGATTTTAATCAAGGATATGGAGGCACTACTTATATGCAGAGAAGTGTGAGATTTACACCTGATCACAAAGCCTTCAATACATTCAAGAATAGAGAGATTTGAATCCTGCAGGAGATGTAGAGTTACTCGAAAGACTATGATTGCCAAATTTTATATCATCCTAGGAAAGCCAATGTGGTGGCTGATGCTTTGCCAGAAGTCCATGGCGCCTGTGCCATATTTCAAAGACATAAGAGGAGTATAGCGATGAGCTGAGGGATTCCTTACGGGAATACAGCTTCAAGTTACGCAGTCCCGTGATTAGTTCTGCCAGCCTCTAGGTGAGGCCCTTATTGATTGATGAGATCAAGGCTAACCAAGATAAGGATCCTTCCTTTATTAAATTGAGGGAGACGGTACACAGACGTACATCCGGATTTGAATTGTGGATGGTATGGCGCGAGACGAGGAAGGACTGGTGTGTGCTCGATGTAGATGGGTCGAGACAAAGGATTTTACAGAGCTTCCATAATGCACCTTTTTTTTATAGTGTTCAGATTCAGAGTCACCAAGAGATGTACCAGGATGTTAGCTATATGTGTATTGGTGGAATGGGATGAAAAGACGTGGGCACAGGCATCATGTTTGACATGCCAATGTGTCACTCGAGCACCGAGACCCACAGTCTTCAGGATCACATTACCAATGGAAATGGGAGAGAATTACTATGACTTTGTCAAGTTACCTAAAGACTCGATAAGTATGATTCCCATTCAAGAGAAGCCGACAGATTGACGAAATCGCCTCACTTTGTCGTTAAGACCACTTATACTGCACGCATGCACAAGATGTATTTGGACAGTATAGTAGCACTGCACGGAGTGCCAGTGTCCATAGTATCTGACAGAGGTCCACAGTTCACCTTGAGGTTTTGGCAGAAACTTCAGGAAGCCTTGGCAATTAAACCGATTTCAAGACTCCATCCTCGTGACACGTATCGCGCCTTAATCCGACAACGCACTCTCGGCGGCGTCTCCAGATGTGTGTTATGGATTTCGGAGGTAGTTGGGAAAAATATTTGCCTTTGGTAGAGTTTGCTTATAATAACAGCTACCATTCTATGATTGGAATGGCGCCATATGAGGCACTCTGGACGAAATGAGGTCACCTTCTCATGGATGGAGGTAAAGATAGAATTGGAAGGTCCAAACATCGCAGAAACTTCGAGAAAGTACTATTATTCAGAGAGAATGAGGACGTGCTTTCACGACAAAAGAGTTATGCTGATTCGAGGAGACTGATGTGCCAACGGTGTGGGTGACTACGTTTCCAAAATATCTCCTATGAAGGAGTGATGATTCCGAAGAAAGGAAGCTGACACCGAGATATGGGTACATTTGAGATATTGCCAATAGGGTTGGCAATGTATCTTTACAGATTAGCTTTGCCCTCAACTTTGGCCATGTGCATCCAAAGGTTTCACATCTCAATGTTACGGAAGTATCGCCTCATCCGTCTCACATTCTCTCTCGTGATCAGAGATCGAGGTTGATAAGGATCTCACATATGAAGAGGTACCAAGAGCCATAGTGATGCATTGCACTGTGAATCTGAGAAACAAAGAAATAGCTATGGTAAAGGTTCAAGTAAGTGTAATCACTAAGTAGAGGAGTGCACTGAGAGTGAGCGATGAAGGACAATATCCTCAACTCTTCGAAAGATATACACACTTTAATAAATTCGAGGACGAATTTTTATAAGGGAGGGAGAATGTAACACCCCAAACATTTTTTTTCATGGAATTTAAGTTTTAGGTGTTTTTAAGGTCCATCATGAATCGAGTAATAATTTTTAGAATTATTTCTCTCAATTAAATGGAATTTTAGGAAAATATAATTCAAGAAGGTCAAATTCGAGCGCTGACTCAATAGAATTTTTTAAAATACCAATGAATGCAAATAAATTATGGAATTTTTCTTGAAGCAAATTAAGGTCCAAATATATGTTATAAAAAAATAAATTAATGAAAATACATGAATAAAACAATAAAATACGTGAACAGTGAACCGGTAGAAAAGTCAACAGATTTTGTTGACCAAGGGCCAAAGAGATATTTTTAATAATTCCCAGGGCCTTAAAAAAATTCAAGAAAAACTGCAGGGACTTAATTGAAATATTGAATTAATTTTTAAAAATATTAGGCCTCAGAAAATAGAGCAGAAAACAAAATAAAAAAATTGAAGAACCCTAGGTTCTCCGTTCGGCGCCGAACTGCTGGGGAAGGAAGAAAATTTTGTTGCAGCCAATTCCCTTTGAATCAACCTGTAATTTTCATGGTGGGAGACTTCTGAAGGTATATTAAAGCGCCATGGTTTTTAATTTTGGTTTTTCATGGTCTGTATTGGAGGAAAGGGGCTGAATTGATAAATGGTTGTTGTTTGGATGGTCAATTAGGGCTGCTTGGAATGAATTAATTGTTCTAATGTGTATGCTAGGTTGCAATTGCATTTTGAATCTATAGAATGTGACCTAAGAGGTATGAATTAGGTCTGGTATGTTTAAAATTTGGGGAAAATGTATTTAGAATGAATTGAGGTGGTAATTAGTGGAATTAAGGGTTGGATCGATTGAATGTGAATTTCTGTTTGAAGGTCTACTTGGAAAGAATCATAGGAGGACCTAATGGACGAATTTTAGGGCCCATTTGACATCATTGGAAAGATATGATGCATAGTGAAATTTTTCCACTAGTCAGGGCCTTTTTCAACGTCGGTAGAGAAAGATATAGGCAAAATACTAACTGATGCGCACTGCCAAAAAACGAGTTTAGTGATTAAACATAGATATAAGAAATTAGTTGCGAAATTGAATATTAAAATTATAATTTTGGGTATTTAGATGTTAAAAGGAAGAATGTTGAAGGTAAGGAAAGTAAAAAGGGGTTTTAAAAAAAAAATTTATTTAAAAAGCTTAAGTTAGGCGATTAAATAGAAACGGGAAAATGTACTTAATTGAGTAGTGATAACAAGGTATATGGTTCGTTATGATTTCGACGTTATCTTTATATTTATTTTCTTGCATGAATATTGGTATATAGCAAACTAAGTTGTGGTTGCCTACACGCTCAGGTGAACAGCCTAGCCGAGCCCGGACTAATAGGGAGGTGAGTAAATCTATATCGTACTTGCACTCGAAACAGCTGTGTTTTTTATCATTTGATCACTTAGTAATTTACTATGATTAAGAGACTCTTATTCGAAAGGCATCATTGAATTGAATTTGTCATATGCCACAAGTCACGTGTTGTCCTTCCGATAATATCACGCCAGCTGTGTCACCGCTAACTCTTACATTTGGTGTTATCTCGTTGCATGATGAGTACGGTCATTATAACTTGTAAATCAAGTAAAGTCATCATGGTAAGAATCACGTAAAGCCTAACTGATGGAGGTCATCAAAGATGTAACATGGTACCCTCTGCGCGGCAAAGCCAAGGCCTTCCTAGAGGTGGTAAAACTCTAGGCGAGAACCCTAATTCGCTCTACGGATCTTGGTTGGAATGTACTCATTCCAAGATAGCGTAAAATAATGCACGGATTCCTGAATTAAAACCCATATTTCGTGTCATAAACCTCTAAAACTCATTTCTCTGATATTGTTGTTCATATTAATGCACATGTATAACCTATGTACGTGATTATTTGATTACATAATCCATCCTTGTGAGCCGGCCCCGAGTACTAGCCTCACAAGCATGGTGATATATTTACCACAGTTATCTCACCTCGTTGATTTCTCATTTTCATGTAGATAGAGAAAGTGATAACTGCATTTTCTTGACCACTTGACTTATTTGAAACATGTAATTTACTATTATTTTGTTTATTGGTGAATGAGAGTCTAAGTTTCTAAGGCTCCATGGTGAATTAACTTTGGTTATTAAGTTAATTATTTGGCCAAATCGATAAATTTTGAATGCTGAGTTGATAAATTTTGCTTTTTATTAAACCTATTGATATTTTTGATAGAGACCGTTGAGGTCGTTTTGTTAGTGGAACAATCACTGAGGTCTATTTGTTATGTTATTTGGAGATAATATCAAATATATGAGATTTTGAGCACTATTATAGATTTTAGATTGATATTGCGACAAATAAGGATTTGTCAATAGTTATAGAAACGACAGGTCTCTGGGTCGAATTTTCGCAGAAATTATGTGATTCTAGGGCTTTACATGGCTTTCTGTAATTTAAGCCTACCCAGACTTCCCTAGCTCCGGTCACAGCCTATAAAAAGTGGACAGACAGCATTATCCAAGAAAGTAAACATGATATTTCGTCTCAGCTTTTCTAAACTGAAAACAAAGATGCCACTACCATTTTTCACAAAAATCGTATGCTAACAACTAAGAGTGCTGATGCAACCGGATTTTCTTTCCAGTTTTCTAACTAGAAAAACAGCATGCAATACTACCATTTTTCACACAACATGTTATCATCCAAGAAAAGACATGCATACTAGATTTATTTTCCCGCCTCTAACTCGAAAACAAAGGCACACAAAATTCAAAGACTATACACTTTTTTTTTTTGTTAGCAAGTTCAATTGTCTAAAGCCAGCTTTCTGACCAACCGAATCCGTAGAACTCCTGGGCCAGCTTGTTCCAAATCGTTTTTTTTTTAACCAACCCTAATGTTAGGGCTAGGCTCCATGGCCATTAAATGGCCCCTAGACAAGGATATCCTAAGTAGGATAAGAACCCTACCTCCTTTTCTTCTTTCCTTTTTCTTCTTTCTTTTTTTCTTTCCTTCCTCCCTTCTCTATTCCACCTCTACCCTACCGAATAGATTTTCCCACCAAATTGAATTGGTTTGGACTAGGACACCTCCTTCAAAACTGGTTTGACACATGGCCATTACTAGGCCATGTGTTTTCCATGCATCAAGTTTACCCACTATCATACCATATTTATAGTGGCATGACACTTGGCTTCCACCCATGTGCCAAGTGTCCTTCACCCTAGTGCCACATGGAATCACCCTCTCATGCCAAATATCACTCAATTGTTTGTCCATTCGCCTCGAAATACTTGAAATTTCTATATCTCGGAATTCAACGAATTCGATTGAGCTCCTAGATTTCGCGAGACAAACTCAACGGCATAATCCGAGTAGTCATCCGAGATCTAGAGAATTTTCTAGGTTTACCATTTGTACTGCGACGATAGTCTATTGTTTTGCATTATTTCGGGTTTTTACAACTTCACTCAATTGCTCCTCATGACAATGTGTCGGATGAATCATCGGTTTGTCACATCTTAGATGAATTGTTCCTAGTATAAACCATAGGCTCAATATTTAACAAGTTTTATCTCTTGTCGTATTTCCATGTCTAATAAACAAAGATCAGTTGATAATTGATTTTCATACATGATTTTATACCATTAATCATCTATCAATCATATGCTTTTATGGTGTTTTTCACGGCTCTAATTCTTAATTTTATCATCTTATGGCTCTAAGTACGTTTTGAAGTAAAGAGAGCATAAAGAGGACCAAAAAGATGAATTTATGGGTTGTATTATGATCTCACATGGATTCAGCCTTGATATGTATGGATTCTACACTTCTCAATCTTTCCAACAAGTCTAAGATCACCCAATTCAGAGTTCGAATGAAAAAGATACAGCCTCGTGTAGTCAAGGGAGGATTTTCTAAAACACCAAATGCAGCACCCCTCAAAGTTTGTGTACCTAATGGCCTCCAATGACTCCAATACTAATTTTTATAGATTCTACTCTTTCTTAGCTCTATGTAGAGTCTAAAATCATCGCATTTGGAGGTCGGATGAGAGAGTTATGATCGTTTGAAGTCAGAAGGTCAAATCTAAATTGCTGATACATTCTGGTTCGCCGAGGCGAAGGAAAGAGCTTAAATGAGCACATTTTGGTTCGCCAAGGAGAAGGACGGCAGGTTGGACCAGCAAAATCTGACTTTCGAGCCCATTTTCCAAAGCCTATAAATATTTGCTCTTTAGACTTGTTTAGGGTTCGATTTTTCAGAGGGAGAATACCCTCCTTAGGGTTTCTCCTCTTTTCTTCTTGAATCACTTTAGGGTTTGTGATTTTGTTTATTTTACTTTGGATTTGGTGTGATATTGAAGAATCTATCAACTAAAGGACCTCATTCAACCTTAGAGTTGAGTTTGGAGCATTTTCATCTCATATTTGTTTTGATCTCACCCTCACTCTCTTCTCATCTCTTTTCATTATTATGTATGTGATAGTATAATTTTGATAGATTTGTGGGTTGTAATAAGTAGCTAAATCTCTAGTTGATTGTTTAAATTAGATGCTTGATTTATATATCTTTTAGAATGGTTTTGTGAACTCATAAGCCAGGTGGATGTTAGCTTGGTGTAGTTCTTGTGGGTATTATTATGGTTTTGTTCAATTAATCCATATTGAGAGTTGGGTTTTCGATCCCCATACTAGGCATCCTGGTGACACTTGGATTATGCCCTAAAATCTGTTCCCGAGTCTCTAAGGTATGAATTAGTTAATTGAAATACTAATTAACCTAATCAAAGAAGTATAGGGAATTGGGAATACCTAATACTAGATGGATTTCCTTAGGACAGCACCATCTCAGTATTATGTGAGGATCGTATGGACCGATAAGTGATCGATCCGAGTGTAGTCTGGGTAGTCCTATTGTATGGACCGAGATGTGATTGATAGGATTCCCAACGAAAGCACTACCTTATAAAAGTATCATACTTAATGATCTAGATGGACAGAAAGAAGAATAGGGAGTTGGTGTGAGAAATTGAGGGGAGACACGAAAGTGTAAACCTCATGTCGGATTCCTTGGACATGCACAAGTGTACATTCACTTAATCAACGCTCAATGAATATAAACCATAAATGCATCAATGAAGACAATCAACCCTGAAATCTTTCCTTGAGTTATATTCCCGATATTACTCCATTCCTTATGAGTGGACATTGATCACACCCTGTTTTATTGAGTTTTGTTTTTTTTTTTTTTTTTTTAGTTTAGTTTAGGAAACCCTTTTTTCATCCAACCATCAAGTCGTACAAATAGTGAACGACTTCAATAGTCGGGGTATTCAATCCTCACTAAAACCACACCTCCTTCGTGGGATCGTAGCCAGCAGTGACTAGCATCCATTGTAATACTTGTGTGCGACCTGCAAGGCGCTTGTGGAAAATCGCACGGCTTCTTTGGTGTCGTTGTCGGGGACTTAACATCTGCCTTTGGTAGTTACGCCACTACCAAACACGCCTCCTGCTCTTTCTTCTTTAATCAATCATCCTAGTCTCCTTATCCATTTCAATCACTATGTTTGGTAAAGTCTTACCAAAAATTTAACTCATCACTATAAATCTCCCCTTTAATTGAATTTTTGGTGAAAAAAATGAATATTTTCCAAAAAAGTTGCATTAATCATAGTGACATAAAATTTCTTAGTAAGAGGATTTAAGAACTTGTACCCCTTTTTATCTGGAGCATATCCAACAAAAACTCATTTTTCTGTTCAAGGTTCAATTTAGATCTTGATTTCTTAGGAATTCCCACATAAGCCAGCCAAAAACTTTTAAAGGCATGTCTGAATTGATACATGGCTCAGGAAATTTTTTTTTTCAAACACTTTAAAGGAATGGTGTATTTCAATACCTTAGAAAGCATTCTATTTATTATATATCTCACTATTAAGACAACATCTCCCCAAAAAAAATTTGGCACATTCATATGAAACATCATGGCTCAAGCGACTTCCAAAAGGTGTTTATTTTTTCACTCAACAATTGCCTTATGATTAGGACTATTCGTACAAGTGGATGGATGTAAAATCCTTTTTTTTCTTGTAAAAAACATTCAAGAATAGTATTAGAGTATTATGTACCATTGACTGACCTTAAGATACTCTTTTTTGTTTGAACTTGATTCTCTATCATATGATAAAATTTTTGAATAATTCCTTCAACTTCAAATTTTTTATTTAAAAGATATATCCAAAACAATTGAGTATGATCATCTATAAACTCACAAGCCATTTTTTTTTCCTACAAATAGTGCTTACCTTTGAAGGTCCCCAAACATCACTGTGGAAAAAATAAAACGGTTGATGGAATGTACGATCTAGGAACATAAGACTATCATTGATTTTTAGCAAGTAAACAACTTTCACATTTAAATTTCAAAGGGTCCTTATTCTTAAACAATTCTAGAAACAAATGTTTCAAATAGACAAAACTAGGATGACACAATCTATAGTGCCAAACTATTATTTGTTCATCAATAGACATAGAACACATATTATGAAATTCTTGAGCAATTTTACCACTAAGCAAATTTTCCTCAAAATAATAAAGACCATTGATCATCCTTGCATTGTCAATCTTCATCCATGAGTTCTTGTTCAGAAACACAATGAGAATAATATAAAATAAAAGAGTTGTTAGATTCTTTTGAAAGTTTATTGACATATAAGAGACTACAGGCCGATTTAGGAACATGAATGACAAAATTTAGACATATTTTCTCATAAATTTGTATTGAACCTTTCCCTGCAATAGGAGAGAAGCTAGCATCTAGAACCTTAATATATATTTTTTACCAAGACATGGTTCATAGGATTGGAAAATTTTGAAAGAATTTATCATATGGTCTAATGCTCCTAAATCTATGATCTAGGGAGTAAAATAATTTAAGGTGTAGGAAAGAGTCATTTTTTCATTACATGTATCAGCCATAGGAACCTTAGGAGAATCTGTGACACCCCAAAACTCCGAGGGTCCGTTCACCAACCGTCAACCTGCGGAAATACCTGTGGATGGCGTATATCTTAGTACCCACGCTATCTAATCCTGCTAATTAGAATCTATTGATCGAGTCCTAGGTAATCACATATGCTGTGAAGCGAGGGTCATAATTACCTGTGGATATCGTGTGTCTCGATACCATACTGTCCAATCCCATTTACCGAGATCCGTTTAGCCACATTCAATAAACATTTTATGTTATTTTCAAAACATATTACTGTGAGTTTAATCACAAACTCTATTACATACACATGCATATGCCAAACCCAGTTCTTTCAAAAGTTTTTACAAAAAAAACCTATACCAACCACAGGTCAACTTTCTTCAACCTCTCGGCCCCAAATGAAAGATGTCCACCAGTGTATACCTTACACCTGAAATGTTTTCCCATAAAGGGTAAGCCACACCCAGTAAAGAGACTCCTATAGAGGCTATTACACCCCTAAATGCACATGCAATGTCCACTTGGATACATTCACATATATATCAACATTCCAATAGAATGATGCAACTCTAATGGAATACTACATGTCATGTCATGAAATGAGATGAAACTCACTCAATGCATGAAAAATCCGAGTCATCACAGACTCCCATCACACAATGCATAGCCAATGTGTGATAACATCCATCTTCGATGAATTTCATCTAATGATCACTTTGAAACAAAAAACTGCTTTGCAAATCAAACCATCGATGTTTCACTTCCAAGGATCATTTTTATTAACAAAAACATGTGTCTTGCAGAAAATTTTCGTGTCTCTACCACAGGCTTCAGACGCCTTCCTACACATTCCATAGGCTTTCACCGCTGAACACATATGTATAACCAAAATACGGCCGTCTTTCACCCAAGTGGCATCTATCCCCGCGCGCCACCGGACACAAGTTTTCATGATCTACAAACGTTGAACTCCACCAATTTCGCTCTCATCGACAGCCCACTCCAATAACCACTGGGCGATGGTGTGATGGCACCGCTTCATACTCGCGATCAGCGTAATCCAACTTCTTTCAACGTGACGAACTCACTCATAACCAACATGATGTGGCGCACCATGCACTGGCACCGCGAATGCGATGTTCGTGCATATGCAATGCATTATACCATTGCAAGTTAATGTTCTGTCACATATGTAATGCATCCCATATGGACAATTTATCATGTATCATGGATAATTATATCAAAAGCATATAATTTCCAAAAATTTGATCTCAATGTCAATAAATTAGAGTTCATATATCAACATTCAATCAGCAATTATCACCAATCAAGTCAATCAAAAGAAAGTAAAGACAACTTGGTTCTCATGACCAATTGTGGCATAAGAGATGCCCACAAAGCAGTCCACACATATAGCCATAACATGCCACATAAACATGCCGCCACCCAGGCATAGAACAGCCCCAGATCCAGCCCTAAGGTTGTCCAAATCCTTGCCAAAACCAGGCTACAAACATGTCATACTCAAGCCACACATCCGGCCCCACATGGCCACGAGATAGTCCTGAACCTCAATCTAGAGTTTCAATCCCAAAATCAGTACCAAAAATCAATCCCCTTAGGGTGGAAATAAACCAAAGTAGGAAGAATCCCTACCTCTTGGAGGGTAACCCTCGTCGAGTATGCGGACTTTAACTCTCGGCTCAATGAACTCCGACCGTCGGAATGCCGAAAATAAGAGGAAGAGGTTGTCGGATCTTCCTTCCTCTCCCTCTTTCTCTCTCCATTTCTTCTCTTTCTCCATCTCTTTTCCTCCACCGGTCCCTTTTTTATAGGCTGGACACATCCACATGGCATGCATGCATCATGCCATGTGTCACCCATTCATTTGGGTTACTTTTTGCCCCGAAAATTGTGAAAAATCCAACCATCTCAGAATTCAACGAAATTTGTCTTGGTGACTAGATTTCATGAGACGAATCCAACGGTGAGATCTATTTTGTCATCCGAGATCTAGAGAATTTCCAAGCTTCCAACCTGTACTATGTGGCAATTTACCCTTTTTTTTTTCCCCTTTTTCGGAAAAGTTCAAATTTTCCTAGGTTTTACAGAATCTCTAGATGGGCTAGAACTAGATTTCAACAGCATAAGAAGATTCTCCAATTGCTCCTTGGTGAAGGGACCAGTGTTACCTTCATTAGCAATAGGAATGCCTCTACTAAAATTTTCTCCTCCTTTGCCTTTTCGATTTGCAGGTTTCCTATGCAACATCCAACACATTTCTCGAATGTGTGGAGGTTTATCACAGTAGTCACACCAAACCCATGGCCTTTCATGGGATTTCTCACCAGATCTGCGTTGGTATGTCTTGGCTTTAGAGGAAGATCATACGGCTAAAGTCGAGCCTTCAACTACCAGTAGAGTGCATGAATTGGCTAACAATACCTACAGAGAAAATAATATCCGATTAAGTATGTGCCTAGTAAATAAGCTTACCAACCAACCTCTGGTATTGTCCTCTATCTTTCACTTTCTCGGCACTAGCTAGCTGAAGCTTAACATTGAGTTCCATGGTGTTTATGCTAGTTTCCTTGAGAAGAACAAATCACATGCCTTCTCTAGTTCACAACAATTTTCTCATGGGATCTTGCAAACTCCATGCCAAGAAAATATTTTAAGTTTTCTAGATCTTAAATTTCAAACTCTTTAAGTAAAGACCACTCCATGATTTCGTTATTTCACTATTCTTCAAATATCATTCGTTAAGATAATGTCATCGACATAAAGATCAAAAAATTATTTCTTCCTCAGAATGTTGAGTAGAATACGCACTGCACTGACTTTGTGTTAAACTCATATTTCAATAACTTAGCCAAAACGTTCAAACCACCCCCTTGGTGATTGTTTAAGACCATAGAGGGATTTTTTCAAATTGTAGTAGACCTTTCCAACACCAAATTTCTCTTTAAATCCCAACTGGAGACTCATGAACACTTCCTCTTCCAAATCTCCATCAAGAAAGGCATTCTTACGTTGAGTTGAAATAAGGGCCAATTGGTGTTGACAGTAAGGATAAAAGAACTTGAATAGGATTTATCTTGGCTATATGAGCAAATGTTTTTAGATAATCTATTCCATGAGTTTGTATAAAATCATTAGCTACTACTTTGGCTTTGTACCTTTTTATAGAGCCATCTGCCTTGCATTTGACCGTGAACACCCATTTCCACCCCCACAATCTTCTTATCTCTAGGAAAGTCTACCACATCCCAAGTATTATTTTTTTGCAAAGCCTTCATTTCTTCAAATATTGCATATTTGCAATTCTAATCACCGAGAGCCTCCTTGATGTTTCTAGAAACTACAAAGTTTGAAATTTCTGTAGTAAAGGCTCTATAAGTTGTAAGTAGGTTATCATAAGACACATACTTGGAGATAGGATGTCTAGTGCAAGTTCAGGTACCTTTTCTAATAGCAATGGGAAAATCAAAATCATATTCAATTGTAGGTAAAGCAAAACTTAGGGTTGAACTATATAAAGGAACTACTATGTGATTTAGGTTTTTAACCAACGATAAGTGAGATGAAGAATTACCTAGTGTATTCGGATGGACTTCACTCAAGTGCTCCTCATGACAATGTCTCGAGTGAATAATCTGTTCGTCACCCTTCTTAGATAAATTGTTCCTAATAAAACCATAGGCTCAAGATTTAAGAGATCTTTTTCTTGTCATTGTATGTCCATGACTAGTAAACTAATATCAGTTTCAGTTTTTTTCAGCTTGAATCATCCTAGTCTCCTTATCCATTTTGATCACAATAGTTGGTAAAATCTTTATTTCCCAAAAATTTAAATCATCACTATAAATCTCCCCTTGAATTAAATTTTTGGCAAAAAAATTAATATTTTCCAAAAAAAAATTGCATTCATAGGGATATAAAATTTCTTAGTAAGAGGATTTAAGAACTTGTACCCCTTTTTATTTGGAGCATATCCAACAAAAACAAAAATTTTCTAATCTAGGGTCAATTTATGGAATGTCCACATAAGCAGTTAAGCGAAGACATTTAAATACATGTCTGAATTCATACGTGACTTAGGAAATTTTTTTTTTTTTTTCAAACACTTTAAAGGAGTGGTGTATTGCAATACCTTAGAAGGCATTCTATTTATTAAATAGGACGCTATTAAGACAACATCTCACCACAAATATTTTGGCACATTCATATGAAAAATCATGGCTCGAGTGACTTCAAAAAGGTGTTTATTTTTTTGCTCAGCAATTGCATTCTTATCATGAGTATTCGTACAAGTCAATTGATGTAAAATCCTTTTTCCTTGTAAAAAACATTCAAGAATAGTGTTAAAGTATTTTGTACCATTGACGGGCCTTAAGATAGTCATTTTTGTTTAAAATTGATTCTCTATCATATGATCACTTTTTTGAAAAATTCCTTCAACTTCATATTTTTATTTAAAAGATATATCCAACACAATCGAGTATGATCATCAATACTCTCACAAACCATTTTTTATTAGAAATAGTGCTTACCTTTGAAGGTCCCCAAACATCACTATGGAAAAAATAAAAAGATTGATGGAGGGTATGATCTAGGGACATAAGACTGTCATTGATTTTTAGCTAGTAAACAACTTTCACTTTTAAATTTCAAAGGGTCTTTATTCTTAAACAATTCTAAAAACAAATGTTTTAGATAGATAAAACTAAGATGGTGCAATCTATAATGCCAAACGATTAGTTGTTCTTGAATAGACATAGAAAATATACTATGGAATTCTTGAGCAATTTTACCCCAAGGCATATTTTCCTCAAAATAATAAAGACCATTGAACATCCTAGCAATGCCAATCGTCATCCCTGAGTTTTTGTCCTCAAACACAATGAGAATAATAGAAAATAAATGGGTAGTTAGATTCTTTTGAAAGTTTACTAACAGATAAGAGACTATAGGCCGATTTAGGAACATGAAGGACAGAATTTAGACACATTTTCACATAAATTTTTATCGAACCTTTCCCTGCAATAGGAGAGAAGCTACCATCTGCAGCCTTAATATTTTGTTTTTACCAAGATATGGTTCATAGGATTGGAAATTTTTGAAAGAATTTTGACATAATTTTGAAATAATTTTTCATATGGTCTGATGCTCCTAAATCTATGATCTAGGGAGTAGAATATTTAAAGGTGTAGGGAAGAGTCATTTTTTCATTACCTGTATGATCCATAGGAATCTTAAGAGAATCTTTAGTTGGGCTAGAACCAGATTTAAGTAGCAAAAGAAGATACTCCATTTGCCCCTTGGTGCAGGTTTTCTATGCAACTTCCAACACGTTTCTCAAGTGTGAAAAGGTTTATCACAATAGTCATACCAAACTTGTGGCCTTTCATGGGATTTCTCACCAGATTTGTGTTGGTAGGTCATGGCTTTAGAAGAAGAGCATGCAGCTAAAGTCGAGCCTTCAACCATATTTCCATGTCCTTTTTTTCCCAACATGGCATTCCTTTTGCACTTTTCTCTTTCTTACCTCTTAAATACATCTCCAAGGGAAGGAAAAGGGTCGTCTGCTAATAATTCTCCCCCTAACTTCATCAAACTCAACATTCAGCCCAACCAAGAACTTGAAAATGTGATTGTCTTATACAATATTCTATTAATGATTGAAATCTTCTGGAGATTTCAACTCTTAAGTGTTAAAGAGATCAAAGTCTTGCCAAATTTGCTTAAGTGAATCAAAGTACTTTGTAACATTATCATCCCCTTGACGTAGTTCTCCAATTTTGAGGGTTAACTAAAAAACCTAGGACTAGTTTCCAAATCATAATACATTTTATTAATAATCTCCTACGCCTTCGTGCGCTGAGTAGCACATGCTGAACCAAATCCTCCTCCAATGGAAATTTCTATCATTCGAAATATCTTTAGTATATTTCTTTGAAAATCAACAGTTGGTAGAAGGGAGTCCTTTGAAAATCGTTATCCTTTGAAAATGTGTTAATGTCACCACTTGAAATTCTCGAGTTTGTCAAAGTTACAGATTGTTATCCAAATGTTTCAATTTGTTACCGAATCCTATTAATGATGCTCGGTGACTCTAGCATCTGCCGAAAAAAAGATTTTCAAAGTTAAAATTATTGATATCCTATTTGAGGTCATCAATTTCACAAGAAATATTGAATGGTCTAGCAATGTTATGTATTGAGAAAAATATGTTAGAAAATATTGATGTTAATACTATTATCAATGATTTTGTATCTAGAAATGCTCGAAACAATGTTTTTTATGAACATTTGTATGCATAATCTAAAATTCAAGGTTTTATTTTCTTAGATCGTAGAAGGATATGTTATTTGTTAAGTCTAATAAAAACTACCATTTACAAGCAAAACATTTTTTTATTACATATAATTGAACTTTAATTATATACATTAGGGATCCTTATTTTGTTACTTCGCCCTAGGCCTCGAAAATATCAAGACCAACCTTGCCTCTGGCATACATTCGAACAGCTTGTGACCAGCGAAGAAAATTATCACCATTCACCTGGATGGTGATGATATGAAGTGAGAGAGAATCAAACTTATGAAGGTTGTCTCTTGTAGAAGACCTTACTATTAATTAGGTATATTTTTAAGTACTCACTTCATAATCAAACCGAAAACGATATCGTAAGAAAGAATAGGATTCATTTATACAAAGAATTTTTGTATCATAGAAATGAAAAAGTGTAGACAATCTATGATTCCACGAACAGAGATGAAAGAAAGTTGGAAAGTAAAAAAATAAAAGAGCATGTTTCAAGGATGAAATCCCCTAGCAGATTGGGAGAGGAGCACCGTTCCAACCACTAAGACAATCCAAAAGAGGGTCGATGATCTTCCCCTCACACATTGCCGTAAACACTTGTCACCTCCCTGGTGACTCCTACCTTCTCACCTGTCAACAGCCCTCGTTTCAAGCTTCCTCCTCGCAAATTCGTACAATGGATATGACCTTGCACTCCTTGATTCGGTTCGAATCGATGGTTTCACTCTCCACCCCAGCTCTGCGCTTCACTTTTGGGCAACGCCTCAACTCTTCCTCGAATGCCACTATTTTTGGCATCGAGGTGTTGGCATTCTTCATTTTCACCATTCTTCAATGCGCTGTCCACCAGAACTTGCCTTTACCCTTCTGCATCAGTGGATATGTGGCGCTGCAGGATCATCAATATAGGCAAACACATATTCCCCTGTCCACCACTTTTAGCAAATCTTTCTCGCAGAATCTTGATGGGTGGAGTTCCTCATTGGCTCCAGTGGTTAGAGTTTTCTTAGCTACGCTTACAGTCTTCTTCACCGTGCTCTTCAAATTCTCCTCCAAATGCCTCAAATCAATGGCCTGACAGAGTGCCACAAGGTATGTGGAAGACATGAGCTTCAAGATATCCACAGCTTCAGCTGTCTTCCGGGAGGAGATTAAGCCCAAGGAGTTCACATCTTGGTTGTGCTGCTCAGCACTTTGGCCATGGCTGGTAATCGATTTTCACAAGAACTGAGCTCCGAGCAGGGAAGCCATGGCGATTTCGTTCCCTTGAAGCCGTAATCCAGACTGCTCGCCTCAGAAAGATTTGACGGCAGTCCATTGTTGTATAGTCATTGACAAGCTCGGTGAACTGAGCAAACATAAGCTTTCCGATGGCTGCAATGGCCAAGCGTGGGTGTTAACCATGGAGACTCCAATAGGTCCCCTGGAAGCCTGCACCATGTAGAGCCTATCTTAAAACATCGATCAAGGGGTTGTCGTTGACAGAGTTTATCTCCTCCTCGATTGATTTAGTTGATGATCGGATTACTTCAATTTGCGCTAAGCCATTGAGTGTGAAGTCCTGAGAGTTATTATCGGTCTTGTTTGGGCTTCTGCAATGGATCCATCTCGTGTAGCTTCAGCTTTTTTCTTTCACATAAGAGCCTAATCCAGAATATGTGCTCCATAATGGCCACCGCAGCCTGATTTGGCCGGGATGGTGCGTTTCAATTTGTGTGTCAAGTGGGTCAGTGAATTCGGGCTTCCCTGCATCACTTCAGCGAAAATGGCAGATAAAACTTCATTAAAACCGCCAGAACATTGGCCTCAAAAAGCACCATATAGAGCATGGCAGAGCCAGACTGCAGTGCCATTAACAAGAGCCAGGCCTTCCTTAGGCTGGTAACTCAAAACCGACTCAATCTCAGCCATTTTGAAGGCCTTCTTCATAGCATTGACAACTTGACCTGAAGGTCCAATAGCTTGGGAATTGGGCCCAAGCAGTGAGAAGACCAGCAAATGTAGGAGAGAGGAACAAGATCTCCAGAGGCAGTGATGGTGCCACGCAGAGGCAAGCATGGAGTAACGTTGTGATTGAGAAGCTTTGTGATGGCTTCCAGAATCTCAAATCTGATGCCGGAGTAGCCTGAGGAGGGTGTTGATCCTCACAAGCATGGCGGCTCTGTTGCAGAATTAGGCAGTGTGTGGCATGATTCTGTACCATTTCCAAATATCCCAGCATTCAAGAATCTGTATCAATTAAGCATCAACAACCCAACTCATCAGCAACCATTTCAAAATTCCAAATCAAAACGTACCAGTTGAAAACAATTTCCAAAAACGTTTTTCAAAAACACTAATCTCAAACGGGCATGTAGTTTTTACCTAATGAGCTCCGTCTGTAGGGCACCGCCTTGTTTGGTTCTTCTATGTGAAGTGGAGCCAAAACCAGTAGTAACACCATAGCTGTCGGTACCGTTGTTCATGCTGTCCATCACCCAGTCACTGCTACCTTCACGCCGGCTCCCAGCCGCCTCCGAATAACTCGACACTGACATCCTCCTCCGCCCGCGACAGCCGCCACTGGGATATCGTAAGCCGCCCACCACCGACATGACCACCGCTCCTCGTACTCGCCAACATGCGCTTCACTTCATCCAAATGGCTCCTTCAGCGATCCCGCCGCCACTCCCCCAGTTCAGCGGATCAATCACGCAGAAACTCTCCACCTTGTTGCTTCCGTTGCAGTTCTTTGCTTCCATCTCTCTTTATCCCCACAAAGAAAAGCTGGTTTTTTCAAGATACCCAAGAAGGAAAGAGAGAGAGAAAGTAGAGAGTAGGGTTTTGGAGTTTGGACTCAGTGAGGTGTACTGTGATCAGAGTGAAGGTTTTACTTATATATATAGAGAGAGAGAGAGAAGAACGTTTGAATCCTGGTGTTGTGCATGTCTTTGAAGCTTCGCATGGTCAATGGTTGGTGGAGAGGACGGCGAAGTGGCCTACTGGAGGTTAGTTGAGGACCAATTCCAAGCAAAGAGTTTGGACTCAGTGAGGTGTTACTGTGATCAGAGTGAAGGTTTTACTTATATATATATATATATATAGAGAGAGAGAGAGAGAGAGAGAGAGAGAGAGAGAAAAGAACGTTTGAATCCTGGTGTTGTGCATGTCTTTGAAGCTTCGCATGGTCAATGGTTGGTGGAGAGGACGGCGAAGTGGCCTAATTGAGGACCAATTCCAAGCAAAATTGGTGTGCGGTAAGGGGTTGGTGGAATGTTGAAAACTAGTGTACGCTACAAAATCGGCACAATAGATTACATCTTATTAGATATATGCTCACATGTATATTGACTAGTTAATTTAAAAGACGGCAGTTTGAGAACAAGACCAACCCAATCTATCAATGTTATGTTTTGACAATCATTTGGGTTTGCTAGTTCTTATGCAAGGACAAATAGTCTCTTTCCAAAAGAGGTCGTCGATCATGCTTATCTTATATTGTACAGCTCAACTTTTCATAAAATGCTAGCCATAGAAAGGCTAAAAGGGGTAGGCAAATGCTATGCCTCTTTTGTTGGAGAAATATCATATCGGGGTCTGCCCTGGTACTGCAAGACAAAGATATTTAGGGTAGGGTATTTTCAGAAAGAGGCCATCTACGCTTATCTTATATGGTACATCAATTTTCACAAAATGCTAGGCATAGAAAGGCTGGGGTGCGGCTGGCAAATGCTATGCCTCTTTGTCGGGAGAGGGGAGAAATATCAAGTCAGATTCGTCCTCGCAAGACGGTACAATATATTTAGGGTGTAGGGGTATTTTTGTAAATTGATCATATCCAAGGTTATTATAAATACCCTTCTACATAACCCTATTTGGATAAAGTGAAAACATTCAAGTCGTTGTTCCCGTGGATGGAGGCACACTGCCGAACCACGTAAATTTTGTAAATATTCTTCTTGTTTTTCCTTCCCCGATCCTTATCACCATTCCTGCACAATTTTCAACAACTGGTATCAAAGCATAGGCTACAATGGCTACGATCTCCCTTGCGAACATAGTGAAGCGTTCAACGACCCGCGTAGAACTTGAATTGTGCCAGATGCTGGCGGGATGTGTTGGTGCCGGAGGGTTTCCGTGAAGGCGTTGACTGAAAACAACCCGGCTGAATGAAGGATTTGAGTGGCATGATTAGGAACGAGGGGTCGCTTCATCATCGTGATGTGCTTCGCTGCCAGTGATGTACCATGTCATGGATGAGAATTCTCCCAAGAAAGAATTTGGTTGAAGTCGAGAGTCGGTACATGTCAGTTACTGACAAACAAGCGCCTAAGGAAGGCTGTAAGGTCAAAGATGGTAAAGGGTCAAGACTAGGGATCAACACATAAACGTATTAATCGCATTATTAATGATTTTAATCGAAGTCATGGAAGTTCAAGATAAGATGGCATTGATTTTATTGAATTCTCTACCCGAGTCTTACAACAATCTAGCTACCACTTTGGTGTGGGGGGAAAGAAACCCTAGAATTGGAGGAGATTTAATCAAAAGAAGAAAGATAGTGATAGGAGTTCATAGGGTGAAGGGCTTGTGACCAATGGTAATCAAGATCGTGGGAGAAACAAGTCTCAAAGTGAGTCAAGTAGAAACAAATCTCGATCCAAATCGAGGAGAAAGAAGGATATTCAGTGTTACAAGTGCAGGAAAAAGGGGCATATAAAACAGGAATGTCCATATGGAAGAAGGGGAACACATAAAACAGAGAGGGTTCATCAAAGTCTATGAATGTAGTAGAAGGAGACTAAGAGAACGGTGATGGTGATATGTTTTCAGTTTCATCCAGTCGAGATCATCTGATAGATTCTTGGATTATGAATTTGGCAAGTTCTTATCATGTGACGCCTAATAAAGATTGGTTTGACACTTACATGGCATTGATTTATTGAATTCTCTACCCGAGTCTTATGACAATCTACTTACCACTCTGGTGTGGGGGAAAGAAACCCTGGAATTGGAGGAGATTTAATCAAAGGAAGAAAGCTAGTGATAGGAGTTCATGGGGTGAAGGGCTTGTGACCAATGGTAATCAAGAGCGTGGGAGAAACAAGTCTCAAAGTGAGTCGAGTAGAAACAAATCTCGATCCAAATCGAGGAGAAAGAAGGATATTCAGTGTTACAAGTGCAGGAAAAAGGGGCACATAAAACGAGAATGTCCATATGAAAGAAGGGGAACACATAAAACGGAGAGGGTTCATCAAAGTCCGTGAATGTAGTAGAAGAAGGAGACTCAGAGATAGCATATTATATGTTTTGGCCATCCAATGCATCATCCGATAGATTCGATTATGAATTCAGTGCCTTATCATGTGACGCCTAATAAAGATTGGTTTGACACTTACAGGTTAGTAAATTCTAGTTCTGTTCTGATGGGTAATGATGCTTCATGCAAGGTTGTCGGAATGGGGAATATCAAAGTTAAGATGTTTGATGGTGTCATTAGAACGTTGTGTGATGTTAGCCATGCTTCTAACTTAAGGAAGAATCTGATTTCATTGGGAACTTTAGACAATAATGGTTTTAGTTACAAATCTGCTAATGGAGTAATGAAGGTGAGCAAAGGTGTCTTGACAATGGTAAGGAAGAAGTCGCAGAATATCTACAAATTGATAGGTACCACAATTGTAGGTGGAGCTACAATCGTAGAGCCTGAGTTAGATAGTATAGCCTTATAGCATATGTGGTTAGGGCATATGGGTGAACGTGGGATGATGGAGCTTTAAAAGAGAAAACTATTGAAGGGTATCAAAACATGCAAGCTTGAGTTATGCAAATACAGTTTTTGAAATAAAATAAGGTGCAAATAAGACAACCACACACAAGATGTAAGGGGTTCTTGATTATGTTCATATAGACGTCAGCTTGTACAGACAACATCATTGAGAGGCAGTGTATATTTTATAAGTTTAATTGATGACTACTCAAGAAAAATTTGGGTGTACTTTATGTGGCACAAGTCAGAAACATTTAACAAATTCAAGTTGTGGAAAATTGAAGTGGGAAACCAAACAGGATGGCAGATAAAATACCTCAAGTCAGATAATGGTACAAAGTACACAGACTCAAGATTCACGGAGTTATGTAAGGAGCATGAGATTAAGAGGCACTTCACAGTTTGGAAGACACCACAACAGAATGGTGTAGCAGAGATGATGAATAGATCTATAGCTGAAAGAGCTCGATGTATCAAATTGAATGCAGGTTTAGAAAAGAAGTTTTGGGTAGAGGCAGTGAGTATGGCATGCTACTTAATCAATAGGTCACCAAGGGCAGCATTAGATGGGAAAGTTGCAAAGGAGGTATGGAAAGGAAATGAGGTAGACTACTCGAGGTTAAGAGAGTTTCGGGGACACGGTAACACCTCAAAATACAATCTTAGTCGCTTTAAACATAATTAGTGGTATTTATAATGGCATTTTTAAATTTTTCGCAATTACGGTTTCGCTATGAAAAATTAACCCAAATTTGTACAAGATACAAGGAAAATTTGTAATTTTAAAAGACGACACAAAAGTCATAAGATAAGAAGGTTATAGGCTAAAGTGAAATAAGTACAACCCTGATTTGCAACAGAAAAGAGCTCTGAGCACTAAAGTGAAATAAAAGGAGAATTAAGACCAAAAGAGGATAAGATCAAGTGGTCTCTCATTTTTGGAGGAAAAAAAAACGTGAAGAGAGGAAGAAGAAGAGAAGAGAAGAATAAGAAGAAGAGGGAGAAGAACAAAGGTACGGAAGTCTAGGTTTTTGTATGGAAAAATTATGGATTTTAGTATGGAATGTTTGAACTCAGGTATGGAACTTGGATGGGTGTCTATGTTTTTGTATGGGAAAATCAAACCATAAACCCACTTGATGAATTTGAACAAAAGCACCCTACTTGGTATATCGGGTGGTGTTTTGGATCTGGGGTTGGTTGATTGTAATCCCTGGCGAGAAATACTTGTATTATGGAAAATATCGGGGCTTTTGTATGCTAATGTGATTCCAACTTCAAATGGTCATAATTTCTTCGTTCAAACTCCGTTTTGGATGTTCTTGGACTCTATGGAAAGCCCTTTTAGTCTAGAATCCATCCATATATACTTTTGATAATATTGGAACTCATATTAGGTCCAGAAATCACTAAAACAGTAGTCCCTACTGGTTGCTCGTAGCCACTGTTCATGGGAAGCCTCCAACTTCGGACAGTCATAATTTCTTCGTCCAAACTCCGTTTTGGATGTTCTTAAACTCTATGAAAAGCCCTTTGAGTCTAGAATCCATAAATATATAGCTTGATAATATTGGAACTCATATTATGTCCATAAATCACGAAAACAGTAGGCCCTGTTGGTTGCTCGTAGCCACTGTTCATGGGAACCCTCCAACTTCGGACGGTCATAATTTCTTCGTCCGAGCTCCGTTTTGGATGTTCTTAGACTCTATGGAAATCCCTTTGAGTCTAGAATTCATTTATATATATCTTGATGATATTGGAACCCATATTAGGTCCAGAAATCACGAAAAAAATAGGTCCTGCTGGTTGCTCGTAGCCACTGTTCATGGGAAGCCTCCTAACTTTGATGGTCATACTCTCTCTTCTCGGGTCCGAACCTGTTTGGAAGTTCTTGACTCTATGGAAAGCCTCGAGTCTAGAATCCATCCATATATAGATTGACGAAATTGGAATGATATTAAATAGCTCATAAGCATACATAGTAACCATGTTATTCATGCATAATGAGATATGAAAATGCAAAGATATTAAATAAATGATTGTAAATATCGACAGATTACCGGATGACAAATAATTATTCTGAATATGAGATATAAAATTGAAATATAAAATACACATGGATTTTCTACTTAGAACCTGTAAAGATAGATGGGCAATTTTTCGTTTATTGTGTAAAAACAAGTCATAAAGATACCGATCGGGCTGGCCCCGTTGTCATTACATCTTCGCCTCTTACATAGATTGGGCCATCAGTTCGCATAACGATAATAAATACTTCGTCTTACATATAGATGGTCATCGTCTGCTACAACGATAACAATGCCGCCTTATACTACTATTTCAAGACAATGAGTACAATACTTTAATTCTTTATGGGGCTTTTTATCCACTTTCATGCGCATGCATGAAACATAAACAAATGAATTGATGACATATGAAATGATATGATATGATAGCACATAAAGACGCTATGCGATGACAAGTATATTGTGACAAGAACATGAAGCAAAGTGTAAAATTATAAGAAATGAAACATGGTATGATAAGTAAATATGAAATATGTATAAGCATGTTTAAATGATATGATATGTTAGATGTATAGGCATATGTATAGAAGTGTGATGATCCATGTTAGTGGTCATCCATATGTATTAATTCCTACTAAGCTATAAGCTTAGCACAAGTGTTTCATCCGTGTAGGTAGAGAAGAAGCAGAAACGAGAAGTCTGAACACTCCACATCAACAACCAAGGCCAACACACTACTAGGAAGCCCAATTTCAACACTCCTTTGGTCTATTTTTGTATATGCTTTGTTTTTGTAAACAATGTAAATATTGTAAATGTTGAACACTTCCATATACGAGCTTCAGAGAAGGCCTTTGTAATCCGCTGCTACAAATATAGTTCAAGTTAAATGTTTAATATTATATGAATGAATAAGCTTAAAGGTTATAAGTTTATAAAAATAAATAAAAAATGACACCATGTGCCGAGTCATGCGCCACATCTTATGTCCAACTCAGGCACATATCGATGAGACTGAGAGATCAAGCCGATGCTGTTCAGATAAAGGCACTTTTCGGGATATTAGAAAGGTAAAGGCTTCAAGTCGTGGATCTCAAGAAAACAAGGTGGCATCAATAGGAGATGGATTTTTAATGAGAAAGTCATGTTGCGTAATACTCGCCGTAGTTACGAGATGCAAGTCTAAAACCATTGCAGTGATGAGTATGTGGTACAGGTAGAGCTGGAGACTCATAATGCAAAGGATGATACTCAGAATGCAAAGAGAACCAGTATAAAAGATCAGTAACCCTATAGCATAGCCACAGGCAGAGAGACAAACACTCTATCAAGCCACCTTCCAGGTATGGTTTTGAGGATTTGGTTTCTTATGCACTAATCACTAGTAGTGAGGATCCTACTAACTTTCAGGAGGTAGTACATATCCAAGAGAAAGGCAATGGACGGGTGCTATGAGAGGAGACGTGAATCTCTCCATAAGAACCAAACGTGGAGTTGGTGTAACTCCTAAAGGAAGAGGCTATAGGGTGCAAGTGGTTACAAGAAGAAAACACGTAAAATGAGGGTGAAAAGTTCGCGCTTACTCTAGTAGCAAAGTGCTAGTCACGTGTTATCGGGTTGACTATGATGAGATTTTTTCCTCATGGTCAAATATACCTCTATCAGGACAGTGTTAAGTTTAGTAGCGTATTTTGATATGGAGTTGGAGCATATGGATGTAGAGACAGCTTTCCTTCATGATGAGTTAGAAGCATGGACAAAAAAATCACCGATTTCGGCCGATTTTTTCTGAGAAAACTGGATTTGTGAGTTGAAAAGATATCGGATGGAAAAATCGAAAAATCGTAAAATCGTGCCGATTCCGATAAAACCGATTTTTCCTATAAAACCGACTCAAACCGATTTTTCCTTTAAAAACCGATTTTTCCTCGGAAAAATTTTTTTTTTTCGATTTTTTTCTGACTCAAAAATATGCAAAAATTGCTTCTTAATTTTTGCTTCAACCCACCCTAAAATGTTCCTCCCGGAAATGGGACCTCCAACCACCAAGCCATTGATTTAATTTATTATATATACTTCAAACTTTTTTTTATATTCTCTTATTATTTATTTGTTTATAATCCCTTTATAATATTTTATTTTATTTTTATTTTACATTATAACTTATAAATATTTTTAAATCAAATATTTAATTGAACAGAAAAGAAATAAAATAAATATCATTGTAAATTCTAAAATTATAATACATAATATTTTGAATTCCTCATTATCTACATAATATTTATAATAATAATGGAAAACAAATAAAGAATATCTCTTTAACATAATAATATCTGAATAATATATTAAATATAACATATTTAATTTAATAATTACTAATCCATTTGATTTTAATCTACCTTAATTAAGATAAGAATCATTTCTCATAATCTATATAATTAAAATATGAAAATTTTAATAACCGATATTTTTGTAAAAAATATCCACCGATATTACCTGATATTTCGATATTTCCGTAAAATCCAATTACCGATATATCCGTAAGTTACCGATATTTTGATCCTGGTTAGAAGAGACTATCTATAAGGGTACAGTTGCATGGGTTCACTTGGGCTGATGGACAGGAACACTTGGTTTGTAAATTGAAGAAATCACTATATGGGTTGAAGCAATCCCCAAGACAATGGTTGAAGAGATTCGACTCCTATATGATCCGAATTGGCTACAAAAGATGTGAGTATGACTATTGTGTTTATGTGAAGAGTCTTGATAATGGTTCATCTATTTTTCTGTTGCTTTATGTGGATGATATGTTGATTGCTGCAAAGAGTATGAGTGAGGTCAACAAATTGAACATCTTGTTGAGTAGAAAATTTGACATGAAGGATTTGGGTGCTAACAAGAAGATTCTTGGGATGGAGATTCGTAAAGAAAGAGCTATAGGGAGATTATGGTTGTCTCAAAGTGGCTATGTTTGGAAGGTGTTGGAGAGGTTTAGGATGGAGAATGCAAAACAAGTACACCTTTGGTGAACCATTTCAGATTGTCTACTACATAGTGCCCAAAGACAGATGATGATGTACAAGAAATGTCAAAGATCCCATATGCAAGTGTAATGGGGTGCTTGATGTATGCTATGGTTTGTACAAGACCATATTTGACATAGGGTATAGGGGTATTCGCCAAGGTGGAGATTTTTGTGGCATGTGGCTCATATTAAGGCTAAAAGGGGTGGGCAAAACCTCTATTGTTGGGAAGGGGGGTGAAATATCAAGTTAGGGGTTTTCCCCCGTGGTACAATACGGTATATTTAGGGTATAGGGGTATTTTTGTAATTTAGTCATATCCAGGGTTATTATAAATACCGTTCTATGTAACCCTATTTGGATATAGTGAAAACGCTCAAGTTGTTGTTCCTATAGATGTAGGCACACTGCTGAACCACATAAAATCTATGTGTATTATTCTTCTTTTTTTCCTTCTCCGATCCTTATAACAATTCCTACACGATTTTCAACGTAGTTCTTACGCAAGGATAAATAGTCTCTTTCCAAAAGAGGTCATTTTTCATGCTTATCTTATATGGTACAGCTCAACTTTTCATAAAATGTTAGGGATAGAAAGGGAAAGAGTACCAGGTTCGAGTCTCGGTAGAACAATTTACTTCATTTGTTACTAAAGTGTTTAGTTATCAAAAAAATAAAATAAAATAAAATAAAAGAGATTGAATAATTCTAATTACCATGACAAGCTTTGCATCAAATGTAGAGTTTTCAGTTATTAAAACATAGTTTTTCTTATAGACTCTGTTTGGAACTCAAAAAGTATTAAGGAAAAAAAAATGTAAAGAAAGAAAATTTGGAGGAAACCAAAAAGTAAGTTTAAACTTGTTAAATTAATTGTATATGTTTATTCCAATTCATTTTATTTCTTTCTTTCCATTATCTTAGAACTATAAAATTTTAAATATGTAAAATTTTAAGGAATTTTGATTATGTTTGATCTTCTTTTATATTTTCCACAACGAAACCAATATGCAAGAAAACCTAACTCCTCAATGTATTAGCACTGCATAAAGGACTCCTAGAAGAAACTGTGGAAGTTGTGAATTCCAATAAAAATCAAACATTTCATGTGGAGGGCGTGCAACAATTTATTACCCAAAATACAGACGCTCCATGTTAGAGGAACAATGGAATCAAGTGCGTGTGTGCTTTTTCATGAAGAGCCAAAAGACACCATAGGCGAACAATTCTGACAACTCGTGGAATGAGGCCATTGACCCATAGTGAGAGTCAGACGAACCTAACGAGGGTGGTCCCTCCAAGGCCCGAAGGAAACCTTTATGAGTTACTGCTTTTCACTGCGTCATTATCACCCGCCAAAGTGCATCAAGTAGTCAAATGGGTCTCCCGATCCATCAAACATCTAGAACTTCAACATGGAAATGCTTGGAGGTGGCCCTTGGGATAAGATCATCTGTGTGAATGGGGAGGACACTATATCGCTGAAGACACTAGGTTGTGAGAAAAAAAATGTTGTTTTCTTAACGGGGGGACATAGCTTACACTAATCCCAGTTGTCTACATCGTACGATACTGCTGTGACTCTTAGACGCTCGCATGCTTCCTTGTTCGCTTATTCGTGGCGCTAATTCTGCCTCGACGAGGGCTTCCTTTCCGCAGTGGCAACGCCAGTCGGGCAATCCAACGGATATCACATTGAGAAATGGTGTCACTGGTGTTATGGCTCCCTCTCGCAAGGCTTTCTTTTCTTTGCCTAGAGCCCGCTCATTTTTGAAGAGCTCAGCCTTCTCGCATCTCGCATCGCTTCCTCCATTTGCCGCCCAACGCAAATGATCTCGGGAAGCCGACGCGGTCCCTTCGCGATTATCCGCGCTCCACTATCCTCTGATATTCTTTTTTTTTTTATGGGAATGGTCTGGCTTCTAGTTAGTCTTCCCACAAACGGCGCCAAATGAAGATCTGTTAGGTAGGAGAGGTGTTTTTTGTACCAGGTTTCCCCAAATCCTCAATATATTGTAGTCCTTCTTTCTTAATTTTTCCAATCTTTTCAGCCTCGCTCCCTTATACAGGTTAAGTCATTCACATGTCAAGATGCGACGGTCCTAAAAGCTTTATCGGGCATGATTGCTCTTAACAGCGCCGCATGGGCCCGCTTGTCGTCGCTGAAAGGATTCCCGCCCGATTGACAGGAGTCAATTTGGGCTCGCTGATTTAGAGACTTTTCGGTGGGCGGCTACTGGTTTGTCACCCGTTCAAGGAGCTAAGGTTGATGGTTATTAAATAGAGTTATCGGCTAGGTGATTCCGCCTCCTAACAGGCACTCAAGAGCACTACTAGGTATGGCCTCCTAGAAGGGGCGGCCACATCCAATTTTTATCTTTCATAGAGAAGGTCCTAGGTGGGCAACTACCCGACAGGCACTCGAATACACCGCTTTCTGTTACGTCTCAGGCCACGACCAATGTATAGAGGTGGCGACTATGGCTGATTGATGGGAGTTGTCTGAGATGCCCGTTCATAGTTGGCATCCGACTGACGCTTGGCCGCGCTCGCTTTCTATCTAATAATTACCGAGAGCGGACTTCGGTATGTGGGGAGGGGCCAACGACGGCTTCCCCTTCACTTGCCCATTGACTATGCCGACGGGTACTAGTTGTTGGTAAGGTCACAACCACGCCCCTTACGAACTGTAGCCTATGCCTAACTTTTTACCCTCCTGCTAGGACCCGCTAAGAAGTTTAGAAATGGCAATGACACACTTGTGGCGTTTTTCGTGTGCTACCATGTGGCTGCGGCTGACTCACTTCGGGCCCATTTTTCGAGTTTCAGAGGGGCACTATTATGACAACCCCTCGTCTTTCGCCTATTTTTCTTTATTTAAGGAGTTGTTTGCTCCTCTCATTTTCATTTGGAGTGTTTCATTGTTGTCGCCTTTCGTTTTCTGCTTCCTCTAAGGTCTAGTGGCTCATTTTTTGACATGGAGTTCCACAAGCCTCTCTCACCTACTCATACTTAATTGTTTTGCCTGTTTTGTTGTTGTGTTGTTGTATTTTGTTTGTTTTTCTTTCTTTTTTTTGTGTTAGGGTAGAGGTTTTCAACGGCCCTTACTACGGATTCTGCCCCAAGGGGGTACCTCTTTTAAATGAAGACCCACTAACTCTGATTCTAATTCCTCGATTATCTTATGCAATGATAAGTAGTCTCTTTCAAAAGGTTTGAATATTTCTACTCATCTATGAGTGGCTTTTCTATTCATGCAAATCAGTGAGAGAAGAGAAAGAACTTGTTCAGATTTTTGGTTATTAAAAGAGTTTTTTCTTATAGTTTTTTGTATTTTGTAATCTTAAAAAACGCTCTAATTAGAATGTCTTTTTTTCACTTTCTAAGTTAGTGTTTCATTATGCATTTTTGATTCTATAGTAGCATTGTTATTGTTAGTTTTTTTGGTGATTGTTCATGTAGATCTTTTCACTACTAATTTCAAGGCTATTAGGGTTTTTTAGAGTAATGTATTTTTTAAAAATATAATAACATGAAAATTATTTTTAAAACTATGATACTTTTTAAATATAATTGAATCTTTTAAAAAGGATAAGATTGATGTAAAAGTGAATTTTTTTATTGAAAAGACAAAAATAATATCGTTTCTTTTTCAAAGACAAGTCAAGTATAAAATGTTTTTGTAACGCCCCAAAAATACCCTATAATTTTTATAATAATTTTATTATATATTTCGAGTATATGAATTGAGTCAAACTTGGGTTTTTCCGAGAAAACTGATAAATTGTGAAATGTGAAATGAATATGTGAGCATATGATTAAGTATTATATGCCAAAATGAGAAATTGATTGAACCCGGAAATAAACCCAAGTGAAAAAAGGAAAATTTGGAATTTTGTAAAATGAGGACCTAAGGGTCAAAAATATAATAAGCTTAAATGCTAAAGTGAATTAAATGATAACTGAAAGTGAAATGAAGACAAAAATGAGAAAAATGAGAAATGGAATTTGTGTGTAAGCCAAACATGGCCTTACACTTAAAATGAGGAATAAGACCAAATGTGGTCTTAGAAGACACTACTACAAAAATTAAAATTTATGACACTCATTTTATGACGTTTTAAAAATAATGTCATTGTTTAAATGTGATTAAATGTACAATGACATTTAATTTGAAGAGTCATTATCTTGTGTATTTTTGTTAATTTTATGACGGTTATTATAGGTGTCATAGTTGAAAGTGTCTTATGTTAAATAATATAAAAACCTTGACATTTTTAAAGTGTCATAGTCTATTATATATAATATTTTTTTATTAAAATAATACTCTCAAACCCTATCCTCTCATCCTCAGCCCCAATAAAGCCTTTTATGTGGGTATTTGGGAGAAGAAGCCTTTAGATAACATTCCAGTAGAAGCAGGAAAGAGGCGTGGCCGACGGTCCCGACCACGTCGACAAAGGGTGGCTATGCTTTGATCAGAGCATCAAAACTGTTCAGATCGAAGATGACATTGTTGGAAGCGACGACGCAAGAGGATGAGGGCGTTGAGAAGGTGTTTGATGGGCTGATGAAGCAAACGAGTGTGGCACTTATAAACGCATACGCAAGAAAAGGGTTTCCCTATTCAGCGTGGGAAGTGAAGACTCTGCTTATACATGTATTAATCTTGAAGGAGGCTACCGTCCTTCAATTGGCGCACTTCTCCATCTCTAATGAGGCTTGTAATTAGATTTTTAGACTTAACTTCATTTTGCTTGAAGCTCTATTATGGTGTGTGACAGGATATTTGGGATTGATTTTGGTGTGGATGGAGGAAGATGAAGTTTGGGATTCACCTTCAATTACCCACAGACCGTTTGGATTTCTTACTTTTTCAACTTGTAGTTCAAATGACTTATGAAATTGGAGAACTTGATCTTTTAGGCAGTTTACATCAGACATGGATGATGATGCTGAAGAAGACAACATGGAGGAGCTGTTGTTGATCGATTGCTTCTCGAGTGAGGATGACTTTTGTCAAAATGGTGGGTTCTACAAGAAATATATATAGATAGATTGAAAGAAAGAACTTTTCTTTGGGCATGGACAAACCATTGTTACGGTAAATTTATCTATGTTTTTTCCTTGGGACAAAAATGTGAAAAGAGAAAAATTTTCTTCAATTTTAGGTTTTTTCACCTTGAAAAAATTGTTAAGTGGGCAATTTCTTCTCGCGTAAAAAATGTGCTACATTCATGGGATTTTGCTTGGAAAAAATTTGAAAAGCTTGTGCAGTTGTTTTGGGATTTATGTGTTCATTCTGTTTTGGCAGGATTTGAGTATAGAGGTTGAAGCTTTGTGCCTTTTTATTGTGGGCTCACACCTCTATTTTCAAAGGGAATCGTAGATAAGGAGAGAAGTCTTTTAAAGAAAAAAAGACACTTAGGTATTTCATGGTCGCTTTTTTAATTATTACAATAATTGAAGAATTCCCATTTTGTGAATTGGTTTTCAAAATTTTGGTGTTGTCTCATTTGAAAATGGTGGGTGAAGTTGTTTCAGAATTTTTAGATATAAGTAAAGCTAGGATTTTTACGTGTTTTATAATTTTCTTAATTACAAATACAAGATAAGGTTGTATTTATAAGTACTGCGTGGTCTTAGTTGAAAATGCAAAGTTAAGTTGTTTCAGAATTTTTAAATACAAGTCTTGCTGGGATATAAAATATATGGAGTTATTTTCAAATGATATATGATATAATTTATCAAAATACCAACAAGACTATGACAAAGTACTCACCAAGATTTTCTATGGATATGGGATCTGATTTTACTTTCGCAACCTTTCTATCCGAGTTGTAGTTATATTACTTCATGCAAATTTCCTTCCTAAGCTGTTGCAGACTGGTTTAGCCTTTGCACATTTTTATTTTTTAATTCAACTTTTGATCGTAGTATGATATCTTATTTTGTATCAGGTGTAGCTGAGGGAGGATGGATGCACAAAATGGAGCAAAGAGTGCATTAGCCTCGTAGTTAGGCACCTTGTGATTATAATAAGATGTTTTTCTTAAGTTTGTAAGTCAATTCTTTTTTGCCTTTATGTTCAAGGATACAGATATATTTTGTTTGTGATATGATTGTGCAGAATAACTGAGATGCCTGATTTTGTTCATGTTTATGGTATTGGTACAATTGTTAGAGTTTTATAATAATAAGCGTGAATTGATTGTAACCAGAAATCTACAGTATGTGCAATACTTGAGCTTTTCTGACATTTAGCCTAAAATTAAAATTTCTCAAATACAAAAGTTTGAGAAATATTCCAAACTAGTGTACTTTTTTTACTCAGGAAAGTGTCTTCTCAAGAGACACTTTCTAAAATTTTGAAAATCTTAAAATTTTAAGTGAAATTTTCTTTTAAAGAAACACTTTCTAAAGTTTCATAAATTATGAATTTAAACTAAAAGTGTTTTTTGAAGAGACACTATCTAAAGTTTCATGAATTTGAATTTAGATTAAAAGTGCCTTTGTAAGAGACACTTTCATAATTTTGGAATTTTTGAATTCAGACTGAAAGTGTCTTCTGTAGAGATACCTTTACCTTTTTTAATCTTCATTTTACGTGGAAAGCTTATTTGGAAAAAACTAAATTAAAGTTGTGATTATTTTTCAAACCATCCTTTCTCATTTATTTTATTTTGCATTATTTTCTTAAACTCCCTACAATACTCGCATTGGTTTTTTTTTTTTGTATATCATTATGTTTTTATAAGTGTTATGAGTTTATCAACTCATAAAGTGTGATGCCAGATTCTAGAATAATGTACTCTTAGAGACATTAATGAAATTATTTTCTTAATGGACATGTTTTCCTAATACTGTGTTTTTCTGTATTTATTGTTATGGTACTACTATACACTATTTCATACTTGTCTCTTACTTCTTTTTTTTACTTTATATATATATATATATTGTTTTTTATGTTGATGTCTTCCAATTATATGGAATAATGAGAATAAATTAGTCCTTTGAACTACATCCTGGAAAAGAAAGTATGCTCTCAAGGTTATATTGTGGTCATTGATGTGGGATCACTTCCCATAACAGATCTTTTGAGAAAATGGGTGACGAAGATGTGCGTGGAATCCTTATATTATAGCATTGGGTAGACTTTTTTTTTTTGCACTTTTTAATAGTATTTTCTACTTATTGATCAAAAAAAAAAAAAAAGAAGATACAACTCCAGGCAGACCTTCGACTAGAGTGATGCATTCTCGAGTATACTAAAAGATTAGAATTTGCGGGTTTTGTAGTGATATTAGACACAATTTTCTAAATGTTTTATATATATATATATATATATATATATATATATATATATATATATATATATATATATATATAGTTATATAATATGAATAATGTGCAGTATTTTGCATCATTATTCACTTGTACACATTAAAAATAATAGAAAATCCTATTAATTTTTATTTCATATATATGTTTTTTTCCAATAGGAATAACAACGAAAAGAGTGATTTATAGCTTCATACTCTTTAGTATGACCTTCTCAATTGAAGCATAGCCCTCCCAGCCATGTAAGTATTTATTTCTTGCCTAGTGACATTCTTATGTAGCATACCTTATCCAATCAGATTTCTTATGTTTGTTTGGAATCTAGATATAGGAGTGGAAAACAAGTTGATGATGAATGATAAAATGTTGAAATTCTTTTCCTTCAATAAGTTTTGTAAATTTAATTGGTGGATACCAAAAGCATAATTTGAAAATTCCTTTAGTGGTTGGAATTTTGTGGACCTCTTCTACACATTATGGTAATTGTCTACACGTTATGTGATATAGAAATAGTATAAAAGAAAACATGAAGACAAGGGGAAAAAATATGGATAAAAGCCTATATTTATTTATTTATTTTCTACAATAATCTTTCTTTTCTTTTCTTTTTTTACTTTAAAAATGTACAAATTCATAAAGAAAAAATATTTTTTTATTTTTCTTTTTATCTTAGGAATCAATTAAATAGAAGGAGATAAAGACATGGCTTATTGTTTAAATTTCATCACATCTTTTGTTGAATTTGTATGTTATTTGCAATGATCATCAACCCATTGAAAACTGTACCAATATCATGGGAAATAAAATAAATAAGTTAATAACCTATTGTTTTATTATTTCTTGTTTGTTTTTAAGATGTAAGCCATCGTGAGCAAAATGTAAATTAAAATAAAATTATGATTAAATTAGTGTTTTAGACCTTTTCTTTTTTTTTAATTTATTGATACTCAAATGACAGTGATAAGAGAGTTAGAAGGTGACTAGAGAAAGTGGACACAAATTAAATCTCTCTTGGAACTTAATACTAGTATTTATTTCGCTTGTTTATTTTCTTTTCAAGAATACTTTAACTTTTTCACCCCATGTTTATTTTTCTCATTATGTTTTCTTATTTTATATTAATTATAGTGTTCATTTCCTTTTAAATTTTGTGAAAGTCATAGTTTTAATTACACTTATGGTTGTTGCACATATAATTTAGAAGCTTTCTATTCTCCAAATTTGTTTACAGGTTTCAAATGAAAGTAGTTTGCCAAAAGACGAGAAATCATTCTAGTTAAAAGGAGGTGATGTCGAAAATATGAAGATTGCATCAATATTTGTTCTTTTTTTGAAAGAATTAGAAATTGGGATATGACTTGTGATTATTATGTATATATATGTGGTTACATTATTGGTTGAAACCAAGTTATTATGTACAAACATTTGAAGATATTTTTAGCAGTATAATTCAATTTGATTGTAATTTCTTTTAAAATTTTATTTCATTATATAAGAATTCATTATTTTAATAATATGATACAAATATTTTTTTTAATACAAAATAAATAGTAAAAGTAAAGTCAATCTCTGGGTAAGACATCAGCATGTCATTGATAAATGTATTAATAATGACCTCCTTTAAGCATCATTGCTAGTGGGTCATTTCACTTGAAATGCTCCAAGGATGATGTTTTTTATGAGTGTCATTGTCAATGTTATCCAAAGATGATGCTCATTAGAAGCGTCATTGTTGACCAATAAATACAATGTCAGTCTATGCCATGACACTTTAGAGAAGTGTCATTGTAACTCTTTAATGACGCGTTAACCGTGTCATTGATTAACTTTTTCCTTGTAGTGGGAGCACATTTTGTGCATTTAAGAAAGAAAAAAAAAACGTTTTTAAGAGAGTAGAAGAGGAGAAAAGCTAGGGTTTTTGGAGGAGATGAGGGATTGTTGTGTAAATCCTTCCATTTGTCTGAGATCTTGTAAGAAGGAAGAAGGAAAAAGGCTAGAGCTTCAAGTGCAAAGCGATTTAAGGTATGAACCTAGACCCTAGAAAGTTGTATTTGATGTTTGGGTTAGAAAAACCCTAATCCATCCATGGGTTTTGCTCATGGTTGGTTTAGGATGGTATTTGGATGTTATTGGGAGTGATTCCCATGTTTTGTTTTAGGATTTGGGGTGATTTTGGAGGAAATTGCAAAAAGGAGGAAAACTGGAAATCTGGGCAAAAATCAGGCTCCTACGCCGCAACATAGGGAACCCACGCTGCGGCGTAGACCTACGCCTGCTGGTGTGGATACCTTCGCAGCAAGGCCGAGGTGCCAAAGGCACCTCTGCACACTACTTACGCAGCATTGCCGCGCCCATGGCGAATGCCTACACCGCTGAGTAACTACTATTCACAGAGGGCAAAATTTTGGATTTTGTTCTGAAAGTCTAGTTTTTGTACACCGATAGTATAGGAACCCTAATAAATGATTAATGGAGGTTCAAATAAGGATAAAACTAAATGAAAAAAAGGATCAGATTTCGCCTACAGTTTTTCTTTCGTGTAGCTTCGCTTAATGTCTTAACCCAAAAACCATTAACGAAGATAAATTCATTCACTAAAAATGTATAATAATTGTTTATCCAATTAAGAGTGGCGTAATTGTTATTGACTAGACGAGGAGGATCACTCCAACCTAGGACCAAGATCAAGGAAGGAAACTCCAGAGCCTACAAATTTGGGTTTGTTCACTGAACTTCTATCCTAACCTCAAGTGTTTTGGTAGTTTACCAAATAAATCTGAAATGATTGTATGGAATATGCACATCTCTGAAATGTTATTACGAAAGTGCACATGGATTTGAAAATGTGATATTTGAAATGTTGACAATTAATTGCATGTGAGTGATTAATTGAATTGTAAATGAATTAGTCAATTTTTGACATTTTGAATTGAATCGATGTATCGAACGACCAACATGGCGGGATGCATCAATCGGCATCCGTCATGAAGGCAAACCAATTAGTAATGTCCTCATGGCGGATGCACCAATCGCATCCGCTATGATGGTGTATGGCATTGTTAAAATGTTCACTTGGCTTCAAGGATGGCGTATGACATTTTTAAATGACCACTGCTGGACGCACTGGGTCAGGCATCCGTCATGATGGGAAAGACTGAATAACCAATGTAAGCACATTACCAAATGAAAAAGGACGGATTCACCAAACGAAACTGGCCATGAATGAATTGTATAGACAAAAGTGAAATAACAAACTTTGATGAGTGAAATGATATTTTGTAACCCAAATACATCTAAGAGTATATATCAATCTCATGATTTGAGTTAAATGATTTGTTGCATGAAAATGCATATTTTGGATATGATCAATGAATTGTAAAGTGAAAGGCTGTGAAACTAATAAGCATGAGTATTGTTTACATTGGTCATGAATGAAGTAAAGTATGGCTTAATATAAAAGCATGTCTTATATTAACCTGACTATATAGAACTGATATAGAACCACTTACATGAAAATGCTATGCTATATTAATCACAGTATTTATGAACAGAAAGAAGGCAAGATCAAGAAGCATATAGCTTATAGAGAAGTTAAAGGAGTAAGTATATACCTCACATATGCGTGCATATCATTTCTTTAACGGTGACATTTTGTGAACAAAGAGTTAATCTTCAACTATTGTTTTGTATATCATTTTGAAAAGGGCATGATACTTCATTTTGTAAACATATTGTATAAAAGTGAATGTTTATGGGCCTACCATTTGAAATGCTTCCGCGTAATTGAAAACTCTAAAACGAAACGACATAAATAAAATGTTTTGACATGATAAATGAAAACGGTTGGAGTAAGTCGGGATCCGGTTCAGATCCGCCATTCGGGTCGGGTTGGAGATTCGGGTCCCAACACTTTAAAAAAAACAAACAAATAAAAAGAATTAAATCATATCCATCCACCGACTCGTTTAATAGGGCTTGAATCTCAAAAGGTGCTATAGTTTTTGTTTGGAAACTTTCTAGATTTATCCCTTTCTACATTGGTATGATATTTTCACTTCAGGCTAAGCTCTCATGGTTCTGTTTTTGGCTCCCAAAAGGCCTCATACCAATTAAGATATTGTCCATTCTTCTTAACTCATAATTCTCAGTAGAAAACAAGGTTAGGGGAATTGTAAAACCCGTGAAAATTTTAAATTTAAATTTTTCAAAAAAAAGAGGCAAAACGGTAATTTACCGGAATAGTCCGAAGAAAAGTTGGGATTTTTCTAGATCTCGGATGACAAAACGGATTGCACCGTTGGAATCGTCTCGCGAAATCTAGCTACTCACTACTCGTTGGACTCGAGATAGTCTGAATTTCATGTGGCTCAGGCAACGAAAGGTCACATGCATGGCAAGCCATGGGTGACACATGGCAAAACTGATGTGAGTGACACATGGCAATATAGGAGTGACACAGCGGCAAGCCATGTGTCACATTTCATGGCAAGGGCCTATGCATGTAGGACACATGGCAAGCCATGTGTCATCATGCATGGCCCTTTTAAATCCTATAAATAGGGGGTTCCAATTCAGTTTGTGGGAGAGCTCAATTTCAGTTCGTGGGGGGAGCAGCAAGGAGAAGGAGGAGGAAGGAAAAGAGAAAGGGAGGAAAGGAAAGGAGAAAGGATGAGAAGAAAAGAAAAGGAAAGAAGAAAAGAGAAGAAGAAAAAGGAGGAAGAGAGGAAAAAGAGAGAGGAAAAGGAAGGAGTAAGAACCATGAGCAGACTCCGACGCAAACAACCCGAAATCGCACTACAAGTTATGTGGCAGGTTTCCTCCTACTCGTTATTCCACTCAAGGGCCGGTAATGGCTCTGACGGGTTTCATCCAAGCCGGGCGAATTTGTATGTTGTGTGGTTCGTTTGTGATTGTGTGATGGCAAAGACAGGTTTCATGGGGTTTTGGGTCTGTCTGAAACCGAACATTGTGTTCCGGTGACGCAAACTCAGCATAATGGCAAACGGTAGTCAAATTCTGCACACTGAATCGCCGCACAACTTCGACGGTCATAATCCTTCGCTCAACTCCGATGAATGCTTCTAGACTCTGCGTACGAAAAAAGCTGCTGGAGTCTAGAATTTAATAGAATAAATTACTCAGCCAAAATGTGGGCTTAACATTGGCTAGGGTCACGGAAAGTTGAGGAATGGTCCTTTCTAGCTTCCAAACTCGCTTTTTGATTCTGGCTTGTAACTAAAACGCTGGGGCTATGTATATGGTCTGAGCAGAATTGCGTGTTGATGTTTTGTGTGGTAGTTACAAAACTAGACTTTCTAGACTAAGTCCGACATTTCCGAGGCCAAGCATGGCCGGATGGTGGCCGGAATGTTAATGTGTGTTATTGCCATAAATTGAATAACATGCCAATATGTGATATATGTGTGATAAAGATGGAAATAATTATATGCATTGGGTCAGAGGACTGACATACTATGTCTCGCCTTGAATATGAATTATGGCATTACTTCGCTTAAGTACGGTTGGAATTATGTTAATACATGCTTGAATGATGTGTTGACATGAATGAACTGAATGATAGAAAAGATGTAGTGCATGCTTATGTGATTTACTGATTTGAATGTGTGGAATATTAACATGATTGCATGTATGTTGATGTTGAACTAAATATATGAAATGTTGTGTGCATTAGACATGAGTGTTCATAGCACACACATAGTATATGGTGTAGAATGTCCATGTAGAGGTCTTCATACATTGGTCATGAGTTTATACAAGGCACAAATTGCATTGTATCAAAAAAGGTAACACTGCATTACATGGGTGTGTGTACATGGTACTAGTTTGGAACTGCGTTTGGTGCAAAATCGTGTGGGTTTGGGAATGGGACGTAGTCCAATTGAGTTCCACAATGTTAAATGAAAATGGAAAATGAAATGCTCGCGTAAAGTGTGGGGACAGATACTCCTCGTGTGAAAAGGTTCGAAACCTGTTAGACAACGTGTGATTCACTGCTGGGAAAAAGCCCGAAAAATGTCGGAGGGTGTAAGAGACATAGCAGCATTCCCGAAAAGTTATGTTTCCCAAAAAGACACGAAACGATTAAATAAATATCACATAGACTACGGGTGGTGAGATGGGAGTCAGGACTGCTCGGTATTGATTTCCCATTGGCACTTACATTAGGTGGTGGGTCGGAGGTTGACCCGGTACATGAGACATGTAGAGTGTCGTCTCATACATGCATGTAGTTTTTTTTTTTTTTTTTTTTCATGATAGGACAACATGTATGCATGGATCAAGGTTTGTCTGACGTGAAATGATCATTTGCATGCGCACCTAGGTGAGAAGTAGCTTTGTAGGATTTAGTCTCACCGGGCGTTAGCTCATTCTGCCGTGGGACTTCTTTCAGGTACAGGACAGGTACATGCAAACGATGCTCCTTAGAGGTTGGATTATGAAGCGGGTCGGACTGTGGCCTTGATTCATATTTTGTGTATATATTAGAACAAACTAGTTTTAATAGTATGCTTAAGAAGGATAATAACCCCGATCTATAGAAATGTATGGTTTTGGTAACTGTGTGGATGAGTATGGATGATGGGCCCTATTGGGTCATTTTACTCATGTATGGGTCTCATAATATGAGACACACAGGTTTCCGCAGGTTGACGATGGTCAACGGGACCCCCGGGTTTTGGGGCGTCACATGAATGATATTTCTTTCATTCGTCATATAAAATATATATGCAACATTGTATCTACCAAATTCAGAACCTATATACAATTTTATCTTTGATTCCAAGAATCAAATTTGTTCCTAATTACACACATACAACTAGCAAATCTCTACAGCTAATGCATGGTTACAATATATATATTTACATTTATCCTTTCCTAAAATTTAAAAATCATATTTCCTTTTCTAATATTAGAGAATTTCCCATACTCCCGCCTAAGTTGGTTTGAAAATATCTTTCATAGCCATCGTGCTAATTAAAAATTCAAATTTTTCCAAGACCTTGTAAGTAAATCAGCCATTTATTGTCCATTAGGTACATAGATCATGGAAACTATTCCTTCTATTTTTTCTTTAACAAAATGCTTGTCCACTTCTACATGGTTGGTTCGGTCATGAAGAACTAGATTATGAGCAATGAAATGATAACTTTATTATCACAATACACCTTCATAGGGAGTGTCTCAGTGCCTCTAAACTCTTACATTATTCTTCTAATCTAGATTACTTCACAATTACCATGAGCAACTGCTCTAAATTCTACTTCAGCACTACTCCTTGCCACTACATTTTACTTCTTACTCTTCCAAGTCACTATATTACAACCAACAAGGATACTATACCGGCCCGGAGGTTGATTTTCAATCAATTATAATCATAACCTAGTCTGCGTCCATGTAGACTTTAATTTGAAGGTGTCCTCATGCCTTGAAGAAAAGTCCTCTACCAAGTTTTCCCTTTAGGTACCTTAGGATTTTATAGACAATCTCAAAGTGCTCCGGACAAGGAGAGTGCATATATTGGCAAAAAACACTTATCGAGAAAACAATATCCGATCAAGTATGTGCCTATTAAATAAGCCTACCAACCAACCTCTGGTATTATCCTTTGTCTTTCACTTTCTTGGCACTAGCTAGCTGAAGCTTAACATTGAGTTCCATAGGTGTTTATACTAGTTTACACCCCTAATATGCAAGTTTCCTTGAGAATATCAACCATATACTTTCTCCGATTCAACACAATTCTCTCCTTAGAGCTTGCAAACTCCATGCCAAGAAAATATTTTAAGTTTCGCATATCTTTAATTTCAAAGTCTTTGGCAAGACCCTCTTATAATTTCATTATTCCTTCACTATCATCACCTATTAAGATAGTGTCACCAACATACACGATTAAAACAACCATTTTCCCTTCCCTTGAATGCTTGTAGAACATTTTATGGTATGCTTGACTTTGTACAAATCCATATCTTTTAAATAAATACAAGCTGCTCAAACCACACCCTTGGTGATTGTTTAAGACCATAGAGGGATGTTTTTAACTCGCAAACCTTTCCAACACCAATTATTTCTCTTGAAATCCTTACGGGAGACTCATGAACACTCTCTTCCAAATCTCCATCAAGAAAGGCATTCTTACATTAAGTTGAAATAAGGGTCGATTAGCGTTGACAACAAGGATAAAAGAACTCAAATAGATTTTATCTTGGTTATAGGAGCAAACATTTCTAAATAATCTACTCCATGAGTTTATGTAAAATCCTTAGCTAGTAGTTTGGCTTTATACCTTTCTATAGAGCCATCTGCCTTGCATTTTATTGCGAAAACCCATTTGCACCCCTTAATCTTCTTTTCTCTAGGCAAGTCTATCACATCTCAAGTATTATTTTCTACAAAGCCTTCATTTCTTCAAATACTGCATATTTCCAATTCTGATCAACTAGAGCTTCCTTAATGTTTCTAGGAACTACAAGGTTTGAAATTTCTATATTAAAGGCTCTATAGGTAGTAAATAAGTTATCATAAGACACATACTTAGGGATAGGATGTCTAGTGCAAATTCGAGTACCTTTTGTAATTGCAATGGCAAGATAAAGATCATATTCGATGGTAGGTAAAACAGAACTTGGGGCTAAACTATATTAAGGAACTGCAATGTGATTCAGGTTTTGAACCAAGGATAAGGGAGATAAGGAATTACCTAGTGTATTCAGATGGAATTTCACTCAAGTGCTCCTCATGACAACGTGTCAAATAAATCATCGGTTTGTCACCTCTTAAATGAATTGTTCCTACTATAAACCATAAGCTCGAGATTTAACAAGTTTTATCTCTTGTCGTTGTATTTCCATGTCTGATAAACCAATATCAGTCTCAATTCTTTTTTATTGAATCATCCTAGCCTCCTTATCTATTTCAATCACTATGTTTGGTAAAGTCCCTATTTACCAAAAATTTAACTCATCACTATAAATCTCCCCTTGAATTGAATTTTTGGTGAAAGAAGGAATATTTTCCAAAAAAGTTGCACTAATCATAGTGACATAAAATTTCTTAGTAAGAGGATTTAAGAACTTGTACCCCTTTTTATTTGGAGCATATCCAACAAAAACGCATTTTTCTACTCAAGGGTCAATTTAGATCCCGATTTCTTTTGAATTTCCACATAAGCAGTGCAGTCGAAAACTTTTAAAGTCAGGTCTTAATTGATACATGGCTCGGGAAAAAAAAATTCAGACAATTTAAAGGAATGGTGTATTGAAATACCTTAGAAGGCATTCTATTTATTATATATGTCGCTATTAAGATAACATCTCCCTAAAAAATTTTTGGCAAATTCATATGAAACATCATGGCTCAAGCGACATCCAAAAGGTGTTTATTTTTTCACTCAGAAATTGCATTATGACCAAGAGTATTCGTACAAGTGGTAGATAAACTTTTTTTTCTTGTAAAAATTCAAGAATAGTTAAAGCATGCACTATCGATTGACCTTAAGATACTATTTGTTTGAAATTGATTCTCTTATCATATGATAACATTTTGAAAAATCCTTCAACTTTTAAATTTTTATTTAAAATATATATCCAAAACAATTGAGAATGATTATCGATAAACTCAAAAACAATTTTTCTCCTTGAAATAGTGCTTCCCTTTGAAGGTCCCTAAACATCAACATGGAAAAAATAAAACGATTGACGGAATGTACGATCTAGGAACATAACACTGTCATTGATTTTTATCAAGTAAGCAACTTTCACATTTAAATTTCAAAGAGTACTTATACTTAAACAATTCTAGAAACAAATGTTTCAGATAAATAAAACTAGGATGACACAATTTATAATGCTAAACTATTATTTGTTCATCAACAGACATAGAACATATGCTATGGAATTCTTGAGCAATTTTACCACTCGACAGATTTCCCTCAAAATAATAAAGACCATTGATCATCTTAGCATTGTCAGTCGTCATCCCTAAGTTCTTGTTCAAAAACACAATGAAAATAATAGAAAATAAAAGAGTAGTTAGATTCTTTTGAAAGTTTTCTAATAGATAAGAGACTATAGGCCGATTTAGGAACATGAATGACATAATTTAGACATATTTTCTCTTAAATTTGTATGGAAAGCTAGCATCTAGAACCTTAATCCTTTTTTTTTACCAAGACATGGTTCATAGGATTGGAAAATTTTGAAAGAATTTATCATGTGTTTGATGCTCCTAAATATATGATCTAGGGAGTATAATAATTTAAGGTGTAGGAAATAGTCATTTTTTCATTACATGTATGAGCCATAGGAACCTTAGGAGAATCTCTAGATGGGCTAGAACCAGATTTCAATAGCATAAGAAGATGCTCCAATTACTCCTTGGTGAAGGGACCGGTGTTACCTTCATTAGCAATAGGAATGCCTCTACCAAATTTTTCTCCTCCTTTGCCTTTTAGATTTGCAAGTTTCCTATGAAACATCCAACACGTTTCTTGAATGTGGGGAGGTTTATCAAAGTAGTCACACCAAACCCGTGGCCTTTCATGGGATTTCTCACTAGATCTGGATTCGTATGTCTAGGCTTTAGAGGAAGAGCATACAATTAAAGTCAAGCCTTCAACTACCAGCAGAGTGCATGAAGTGGCTAACAACACTTACAGAGAAAATAATATCCGATGGAGTATGTGCCTAGTAAATAAGCCTACCAACCAACCTCTGGTATTGTCCGCATCTTCACTCTCAAAGATTAGTCAAGTTGAAGCTTTCTTTAACATTGAGCTCATGGGGTGTTTATGCTAGTTTACACCCCCAATATGCCAGTTTCCTTAAGAAGATCAATCACATACTTTCTCTAGTTCACAACAATTCCCTCTTTGGATTTTGCATGCTCCATGCCAAGAAAATATTTTAAATTTCCTAGATCTTTAATCTCAAACTCTTTGGTGAGATCGTCCTATAATTTCACTATTCCTTCACTATCATCACCTGTTAAGATAATGTCATTGACATACACGATCAAAATAACTATTTCACCTTCCCTTGAATGCTTATAGTACATTGTATGGTAATGCTTGACTTTGTACAAATCCATATCTTCTGTTCACTACAAGAAAAAACCAAAATAGTGACGGAAATTTCTATCACAATTTCGTCATAAATCATGTTTAGTGACGGATTTGTGACGGAATTTTCGTCGTCACAATATTGGTCGTCACTAAATTTTGTGACAGAAAATTCTCACACAAAAATTTTGCGGATGATTTTTGATAAAATTGCATGTACCTGTGACTAAATGTTTTATCACAAAAAATTCAGTGATGATAAAAGGTGTTTCCGTCACAATTTTGTAACGGATTTTTATCACTATTCCGTCACAATTTTGTGACGGATTGTTGTCACTATTCTATCACAATTTTGTGACGGTACAAATTACAGTCACAAATCTGTCAAAAAAATTGTGACGGATTTGTGACTGTAATCTGTTACAATTTTGTGACAGAAATAATTTCTGTCACTAAATTTGCATCATTGAAAGGTATTTCCTTCACAAAATTGTGACGGAATAATGACAAAAATCCATCACAAATTTGTGACGAAATAATGAAAAAAATTAGTCACAAAATTGCGACAAAATAGTGACAAAAATCCGTCACAAAATTGTGACAGATTAGTGACAAAATTCCGTCATAATTTTGTGATGGATTAGTGATAGAAATTCTTTACAATTTTATGACGGATTAGTGACAAAAATATGTCACTAACGTTTTATGATTATTTCACCGCTATTATTTTTTGTCATATTGTTATATTTTATATAATTTTTATAAATTAAATGTTATTTTTAATTAGAATATATTTTAATACATTTTAATAAAATTAAAAGAAAATTAAAATTCAATAATTAAAAATGTCTTTCATATGTTAAAACATTAAACAATATACATTAAAAAAAAAGTTATATAAGTGAAGCATAACTACACAAACATTTATGTTTTACACATCCAACACAAAAGAAGCCGCCACCAAGCTTAAAAATGCGTAAGATCCCATCCATTAAACAGCAACTAGATCGCATCCCGCTCCATGAAACGCCATCTCGCTTCTTGCATCTCATGAAAATTCTCTCTTTCGCCAGCTAACTCAAAGAATTGCTCTATCCATCTCGCTTCTTCTCGCGAGCCTTCACGCATAATTCTAACTCGTCGTAGATGTCGATGAGTGTGAGCTCCCGATACTTCAATGTGAGGAAGATAGATAGATGCACTGCGGAGCCAAGACCATATACACGCCTCCTCTTCTCCACCCGCAGCCTTCAAAATAAAGAGTGTCTATGTCAATTGGTGGAGGTTGTGAACCATCATCTAAAGGCTGAGATGCAGAAGACACCAATTCCTCCATGCGATCCTAAATTAAAAATTGTTCAAGTTAATATTAAAATTTATGATTTAACAATTATTAAATAACTTTAAAATTACTAAATAATAAAAGATGAACCTACATTCACTTGCTTTGACTTGGCATCCACAAATGTTCCATCTTTTTTCATGTGCACTTTCTTGAATAACTCCCAACTATTAGGCCGACGTTGCAACTCTTCAGTCTTCAAGCACAATAAGTCAATAATTACATGTTTAAAAAGTTTAAATTGAAAAAAAAAATCTAAAAACTAAAAATTAGAGCACTAAATAATTAATAATTTACCATTTTTAAAGAATGCTCCACCATATATCGAGATCCACACGTATGCTTAGTCGACCGGGGGTACTGCGACCACCCAATCCACTTAGACAATTTCCGCTTAGATTTCAGCCTCTCTCTTTCCATTATGCAATGTTCCAATGTCACTAATTATCCTAAATTTCCTCGTCACACAACCGGCTTGCCATATCCTAGAATGCCTCCAAATGTGGACATGTTTAGTGTACTACGTTTTAACATTTTGCCACCAACAGCTCTTAATAGCCTCTTCATCCATTGGGTCCCAAGTGTTCATCTTCTGCAATACAAAATAATTATAAATAATGAAATAAGAATATTTTTATTTGTCAAATGTAACAACATAAATTAATAATTATGAAATCCTTATTAAGTTTATTTTTATTCACACAAAATACACTAAATATTTTAACCTTAAACTCCTCCCAATAAAAGTCTTCAATATCTCTTGAGAGAAGCTTCCCACTATACGCAGTTGCTTCTTGTCTTTCACAAATTTTTCCAAGCATGTAAGTAAATACTGCTTGACCAGGAAGAAATAAAGGGCTACCTACAAGAACCAACCTGAAAAAAAGTAATGTTAAACATAAAAATAAATGAGAGAACCAATCATAATGATACAAATATCATAAACACATAAACTTAAAAACAACAATGTCATACACACACAACAAACACCCACAATAATACATAAGATAAAAAAATTATATGTAAAATTTTTACTTATTTTCTTCAACTCTAATCATCGTTTTCTTGCTCATCATAGATGATGCCGCAGAAAGAATCAGGATCGTAGTAATGGTCGAGATAAGACAGGGGTGAGGATATCTCACCATGTGCACCGATGTGACGCCCCAAAACTCCGGGGTCCGCTGACTACCCGTCCTCGCGGAATACTCGCGGAATGTCAAGACCACATTCTTCACGAAAAACGCGCAGCTCCCTTTGCACGGGGAGCTCTACCCAAATACAAACCCGCATAAAACCTTCGCCCCAAAATGTTTATGATTAAACGCTACTGGGCTCATATAAACCAATACTATAACAATGTATATATCCAACTATCCAACCATACCAAGAGTTCCAATTTTTTATTTTATACAACATATATTAAAATTCAAACAATTTAATACGTAATACATCATAACCCAAAGCCACAATCCAAATTTCTTTCTAAACCTCCGTCTCTAGACAAGTCGTCCCTCGCACTCCCGTACCGTAAAATAACATCCTCGACAAGGTGAGCTGCTCGCAGTGGAACTGCCCTGCGGCTACTCCAACCAAGTGCAGTGCAATGCTCCGTAACAAACACACATTCAAGCAAATGCATGATCCTACTTGAATGTCAACCGACCATCTCATACCCCGAGTCTCATCGATTCTCACACTCTCGCCTAAGCCTCGTATGAGCATTATTATGTTTATTTGTTTGTGGATCCTCCCGATGTGTATATATATCAATTGCCGTCTCCGACGATTGATATTACGTACGATCACCCTCCGATGTATATCAATTGGGCCGTCTCCGACGATTGATATTTTTGGTATAGACTACCCTCCGATAATTATCATTTTTAGACAACCCTCCGAACCCATTTTCTCTATACTCATCTCATGCACTCACTCCTATCATCCTAGGGTGCTCCCAGTGCATATGGAATGCATGATGCCAATTCCATTACAGCCTATGTCACATGTAAATATATAAACATGCATATATTCACATAAAATTCAATCACACAATCATGTTATATAATTACGCATTTATCACATCAAAATTAGCTCACGGGCTAATGATCAAACACGAGCGATTCGATTTGAATTACTCAACTAAACATATTTATTTCACAAAAATTATTTTGTGATCATCGCTTTCAGAACAGTAAACCCTCACATCGCTCCTATCAAAACACAAATTATCGGTTCACTTTGTGAACCTCGTATTTCTACGATTCCAAATTTCATACACTGGGAAAGCATACATTCATAGCACACATTTCACCATGGCACTCCAAACAGCCCGTGGACAGTCATGGACTGCACAAATGGGTTTCAAAATTCCATCACCTCTGCCCCAAGATTTGAATCGATCAAACGGCCCCCTCACGGCCTCATCTAACCTCAAACATTAACATGCCTCTTAAACAAAGAATAAACCTTAAAGTAGTGGGGAAATCCCCTACCAAGGAGTTTGTCAAAACTCCTCAAACCGTGTCCACGCTGCAGCTTCGCTCCGCAGAGCAAATTTTCCTTCTTGTCCTCGAAGATCGGCCAGACTGGTCGATCACCCGATTCTCTAGAGAGAAGCTTCACCTCTCTCTCTAAAAAAAAACTCCATTCGCTAATCACGATTTTTTTTCCTCAATTCACGCTTTGTTTGGCTTTTAACTGGGGGAAGACAACTATTGACAATTTTGTCTTTGCGGATTCTAAACAATTTCCAAACGACTATTATGTCCTTATTTTCCTAATTTTGACATTCGGCACTATTTCAAATTGGCCCATTTTCATCATTTCTCTACTCATACCACTTACGCACACATGAGTACATGTTTTATATGTGACTTTCACACATTGAAATTTTTTTACTAAGACCCGAAACGCAATGCTCGGGGTAAAACGTGCCAACTCCGATCATTCTAATTTAATAATAAATTTTGTATGCTAGCTAGATTTCACGAGACGATTCCAACGGTGAAATCTGTTTTTTCATCCGAGATCCAGAGAATAAATTTCGGATTTTTAACCGAAATTACGATTTTGCCCTTTTTCCAGAATTAAATTTCTGCCCAGATTCTCCTCTTAAAAGGAATTTCATTCCGAATTCAGACAATCACACTCACTTTCACATTATTATGCAACGCACTCTATCATGATGTAACAACACGACTTAAATGATCAAAACCACGCACTCATCCAAACAAGAAGGGTAGGTGGCTCGTGATCGTGTCCCTCGCGTCCCACGTCGACTCCTCCACTCCATAGTGCCGCCATAGCACTCACTAGCCTCACCTGGGCCTTAAGGCCGCAAAACCCGATCACCAAGCATCCAAAATACATACTGGTCCCTCCTCAAAGGTCCCATCAGTGTCAATCTCTATCTGTCCCCAATCCACAACATGAGCTGGATCTGGAGTATACTTCCGGAGCACGGAGACGTGAAACACCTCGCGGACACCTGACATGCTGGGCGGTAACGCCAACCGGTACGCTACAATGCCTATCCTCTCGAGTATCTCGAAAGGTCCAATAAACCTCGGCGATAACTTCTCACGCTTGCCGAACCTGACCACTCCTCTCTTAGGCATCACCTTCAAGAAGACATGATCCCCAACCTCGAACTCTAAGGGTCGACGTCGCACATCTGCATAGCTCTTCTTCGTGCTCCGAAATGCGGAGAAGACGCTGTCGTATCAAGCTCACCTTCTCCGAGGTGTCTCTAATCGGATCTGGACCAGTGATGGAACTCTCTCCCACCTCGGTCCAACATAACGGTGATCTACATGGCCTTCCATACAATGCCTCATATGGTGCCATCTGTATACTCGCCTGATAACTGTTGTTGTAGGTGAATCCCACAAAGGGCAAGTGCTCCTCTACCCTTATGATCCAAGACGATGCTCTAGCTGGTCCTTCACTGGTTCAGATAATCCACACAACGTGTAACCCACATAACCCTTACTTTGTGTGTAAACGCCGACCTTCCCAAGGTCGCCAATCGCCGCATAACCAATAGTCCGGTCAACCTAGTCTATGTCACGTATGACATTCCATATACCAGCCCTCGCGCCCAACAACACCCAATGCGATTTTCAAAGGGGTATCCAAATCTTGAGTCACTCCCGACTCCTATCACTCAACTCTAAGTTAACGTGATAGCCTGACCGTGTGTTTTCATCTCGATTAACTTAACTTTTCGGCTTACATTTCGAGCCTCTTACATTCATACATAAATTTAGGGATATCTCCCCAGGTCTCTTACACCCTAACTCCAGGATTCTCACCTTAGGGGATTTAAAGCCCCCTTTTTGCTTTGCCCAACACACTCTAATTACTCTTCATTTACTAAATCGAACTATGAGTCTTCATTGGACGTAATCCTAAAGACAACCAACTCCACACACTCACCAAGAGCGGTGAATGACCGCACCGCACCCGCACTCCAACTCGACGCTGGCTGCACTGCACCACCGAACGCACAATGCCTTACCCGTGACACCCAATCCCGGGTCCACCATGAGCGTAATCCTGAGATCCCACACTCATAATCCCGACCTATCGGGATCAACTCCACCCCACATTCTGTGGAAGAACATCTACTGGCTTCTCTAAAGGCCTAACCTCTAAGCCCAAATCCATGTCGGCCTGCATGACAACCCGCTGGCAATCCCACCACGACAACCCGATAGTCAGTTAACTCATATCCATGTCATGCCCGACATCAACAACCAATAGGTCTACCACCCTTGTCCACCACGCTTCACGCAACCCGATCCGCCGACGACCCACACTCCGGCCCCTCCGTCTATCTGCGGTTGCTGGGAGTGCTTGCATAGCACCTCAACTTAAACTAGTTCCGACCGCATCAGTGTAGAGGAATAAACCGCATACTTCTCGTTTGCACTAACTGACTACGCCGTCCCAAAGCCCCGAATCCCCCCCGCCTCTAGGCACCCCATCTCACATGCTCAATCCTAAATTTCTGGCCTCGAAACTCGTGTGAAGCGTGTCTTTCCGCCTCTTCCCCTATCCAGAAGAAGGTCGATCCTCCTCTCATACCAACACCCGCATCCCGAGTGCTCGAGCATCCTCGATCTCTTCTCTATGGTCAGGGTCGTCCTAACCATGGAGTCCATGTCCCGTGAGGGCGAAGTCCCACGATCCCGCTCTAACGGGACAACTCAACCATTCTCGACCCCGCAATACCCACCCAATCCCAAGAACTACTTATCTCGAAGATTGACATCTCGGGCCTCCCAACTCATCACCGCTCAACCTTCTCTCGGTCGACCACACTTCGATGTCGACACCATGTGTCCCAAAATCTCACCTCGCAAGCCAAACTGCGACTTATCGAATCCGCGTATAGCCGATGGTCTTTTCAACAACTGTGAAAAAACAATCCTCCAAAGGATACTCATGCTCCCACTGACCGGGAGCAGATCAAGATGTCATCCACTACATTCACTTAGCTAAACTTATCTGTATAAGGTCGAATACCCTATGCATGAGATCCATGAATGCTGCTGGCGCATTCGTCAATCCAAAGGGCATCACTGTAAAACTCAAAGTGCCCATAACGTGTCCTAAACGCTATCTTAGGGATATCTATCTCCCTAACCCTCAGCTGATGGTAACCAAAGGCGTAAGGTTCATTCGAGGGACTCGCGCTTCCTCTCAACTGATAAAATAAATCATCAATCCCCAGAATGGGTACCGATTCTTGATCGTAACCCTCGCTCAACCGCTTCGAACGAGTCACACAATCGGCGGTCTTGCCCTTCTTCACAAATGTAACCGGAGCGCCCCATGGTGAAGTGCTGTCTAATGAACCCTCATTCAACAGCTACTATAATCGACTCGAGTTCCGCAACTCGACCGTGCCATCCTATGCGGTCAAGGTAGACGGGTAGTACCAGGTAACTCGACATCGGGTTCACGACCCTCCGTGAGGTAGTCCAAGTAGCTCATCCGCCTCGAGACAAATCCAGTGTAACCGCCCCCGTACCTTCCCAATCCGGTTGCTCACAGCAACTCCGCTAACTGTCCCACATCTAAGATTCTGATACCCGCCTGGAAAACATATCATGTCGTCTCCGGGGCCATCACAAGAGGTCCATCTCCACAGGTGAATAAGGGAAAATCCCCTCCCACACGCTTCACACACTATGCATCCACCCCCAAGTTATCATCAATCCATCCCCAGATGACATCAACTCCCACAGGCATCCATGATCCAGTCCACCGGAAGCAGTCCTCCCGGCGAGTCTTTGAACTCCACAACCCACGACGATGGCGAATGCCATACCTACTCTCGCCTAATCCCTGTGAGAGAACTCACATACTAAGGCCCTCCTAAAGCCTCGAGGTCCTCGCCCATTTCCACCATATTCGTTTCACTCTCTAGTCGAACACGCCTAATCCCGGTAGTGTCGAGGTAATCTCCATAGCCTCAATACCTTCGATCAGATGAACCAAATGGTCTCGCCACCACCTGCCCTCCCCAAAGGAATGCCCAGGATGATGCTACCCTAAACTTCCGGAGGTTACTAGGACCTTCTCGATCACCGCTACGCTACCTGCGGCGAGAAGTGCTCGCTGAAGAATACCTGGGCAAATTTCAAACATAGCGCCGCAAGTTTATCAAATATCAGTGGTGCCCGACCGAAGCACTCGTGGACGCCCCACGCCCCGTCTCGACCACAATTCACGATCTTCCGCAATGGCAACAAGAATCATTTAATTTTCATTTCCGGGCCAACTTCAGCAATAATATGCCAATTACTAATAACTGACAACCATGAACTCGAATCTGCTCATTTCCTAAGTGGCGCTTGCAATTTCAACCACTCAATTCATCTATTTCAATAAAATTACAAGCTTTCTTGTTCATTTCGTTATCCAAATCCCTAAGGTCATAGTTCCTAACCTTAGCATTTACCCTTTTTCCTATACGCATTACACCATGCATATAATTTCCTGCGCAACAATCGCAACTGATGACTCCCATATACTTCATACCGTGTATATGTCCTTCCACGCAATTTTAAACATAAAATCACGCAATCAAAACATGCAACATTAATTACGTATCTCAAATGGTGTAAATGCAGCCCCGAGACACTATTCATACATAGAATACAGTGTATACACCAAGTCCCTGCATTTACAGGTAATGCAAGGCACTCAATTCCACATTTAAAACATTTTTTAGCAACAAAAATTTCTTTTTTGAAAATTTTATTTTTCTAAAATTTTGTCCTATTTTATTTGATTTGATTTTATTTTATTTTTCAAATAAAAAATTAAATGGTCGTCACAAATGACTGCTGACCGATAATGCCACCGACACGCCTCACCGACACGTTTCATTGATGTCATCGTTGGTCACAATGGGCACTATCATTTGTATCGGCAATACAATTCCAAACTTATTTGCAATACACCCAATCTTGCAATACAATCTCTCCCCTCCTATCGGGTAATACACTTCCTCATGCCGCAATACAATCTAAACTCTTCCTTTCTAAGTCACAAATACAATATAGTATCGTAAATACAACTTAGCCCTCAAGCCTTCCTTCTCTCTAATACAATATAGTGTATCGTAAATACACAATTTTTTTTTCAGTTCCCTCTCTTTGCAATACAATTGCAAGTTAGAATACAAAAAAAAAAATTCTCACAAGACAATCGCAGCCCAAACCAAGCTTCTCGCCACCCGAGCAAATTTTTTTTCCTTTTTTTTTTTTTTTCTTGTCGTCGAAATCACCCAAAAAAAAATTACATATATACATTTTTTTTTTCACACATGCTATTGGAAAAATACCCAAAAACATAAGTATACATTTTTATTTTTATTTTTTTCATTTCTTCTAGCTACTAGAAGATACACAAAAAAAATATACCTAATTTAATTTTTTTTCTAGGAATACCAAACAAATTTATAAAAAATTTGAGTTTATTCAATTTTCTTCAATTTTACAAATCCTTGTAAAACCTTAGAAAATTATTTTCTTTCACTCTCATAAATTCAAATAAATTTATAAAATTTTATTTTCTTTTTTATTCTTTCCAGCTTTTACACTGTAAAAAATTTTCTCCACCTTATATATATATTTTTTCTATTTCAATAAACCAAATAAATTGTTTAAAAATTTATTTTTTGTTTATTTTTTCATTTTAATTCGAAAAGGTCCATAATTTCCTCAAAGCCTCCTTATATAACACTAACAATAGTGTTCAACCTCAAATTTATTAAAATTTGATTTCATTATCCAACACTCAAATAAATTTCTAAAAATTTATTTCTTTTATTTTATTATTCCAAGTACTCAATTAAACCCCAAAGCTTTTCCTATGCTAAGTACCAAGCACACCAATCATAACATTACATATGGTATATACAATAATTCATTCATCAAACATTCACATGTTCGTTATTATCATTTATCAAACAATCACCTAAAATGACATGCATGTAGTGTCCAAGCTTTGTCCCCGTGGATTTCCTAGGTAACTTCATACCTAACTCAACATTGAACCACACCTAGTGGTGATGTTCTTACACCTCAAAGATCAGGCTCAAGCCCAAATCCCTCAAGCCCTAGGTAGTCAGACATACCCAAGCTCTGGATACCAAGTCGCGGACGCCCAAAAACCCGTGGGGTCCGTTGACTGCAATTCGTCAACCAATCTGGACATTCGCGGAATGCTCGTGACACGACATTCACGAAAACGCGCGTGAGTATCCTTTGTACCTGTGGGTTTTACCCAAATACAAAAACTCCGTATAAACCCGGTCCCAACAAATTAGATTAAAACGGCCACTTGGGCTCATAAACCAATACTCATAACAATGTATATATCCAACTATCCAACCATAGTTCAAGAGTTCCAATTTTACTCTTATGCAACATATATTAAAATTAAACAATTCTAATAAAGGTAATACATCATAACCCAAAGCCACAATCTGGATTTCTTCTAAACCTTCCGTTCCTGGGGACGAGCCGTCCCTCGCACGCCCCTCGGCACCGGTAAAAATAACATCCCGATTGTGGTGAGCTAGTGCTCGCAGTGGAATCACCCTGCGGGCTACTCTCCACCTAAGTGCAAGCAGTAATGTCTAAATAAACACACATTCAAGCAAACGCATGATCCTACTTGAATGTCTAACCCGACTATCTCATACCCCGTCCTCATCGACTTCACACTCGCTCTAAGCCTCATATGAGCATTATGTTTATTTGTCGGTGGACAACCCCTCCGATGTGTATATATATATATCAATCATTGCCTCCCACGATTGATATTATTTATGGATCTACCTCCGATATATATCAATCTGGCCGCCTCCGAATGACATGACATTTTGGTAGCACTACCCTCCGATACTATCATTTTTAGACAACCCGAACCCCATTTCTCTGCACTCATCTCATGCACTCCTCCTATCATCCTAGTACGCTTCTAAATAAGATATAATGCATGATAATTTATTGATGTACTTATGTCACATAAAATATATAAACATGCATATATTCACATAAAATTCAATCACACAATCATGTTATGTAATTACGCATTTCATCACATCAAAATTAGCTCACATGGGCTAATGATCAAACACGAGCGATTCGATTTGAATTACTCAACCAAACACATTATTTCACAAAAATTATTTTGTGATCGTCAAGCTTCAAGAACAAGAAAAACCCCCTAAGCATCGCTCCTTATCAAACACAAATTATCTACTCACTTTGTGAACCCGTATTTCGGCCGATTCCAGCCCCATACACATCAAAGCATACATTCATAAAGTACACATTTCACCATGGCATCTCCAACAGTCCCAGACGGCCACGACTGGCCCACATGGGTTAAAATCTGACACCCTGCCCAAGATTGAACCGATCAAACTAGCCACGCCTCATTCAACTCAAACATTAACATAGCTCTTAAACAAAGAATAAAACCCAAGTAGGGGGAAACCCCTACCTCAAGGAGTTTGTCAAAACTCCTCAAATCCGGTGTCCAAGCGTAGCCCGCTCCGCGTAGAGCAGCTTTTCTTCTTGTCCCGAAGACTGCTGACGGTCGGATCGCCCGATCTTCTAGAGAGAAGCTTCACTCTCTCTCTAAAAAAAACTCCATTTTTGGCTACTATCGATTTTTTTCCCTCAATTCACGTTTTGTTTTGGCTTTTTAACTTTGGGGAAGACAACTATTGACAATTTTGTCTTTTTGTGACTTAAACAATTTCCAAAATAACTATTATGTCCCTCTTTTCCCAGTTTTGACATTCGGCACTATTTCAGCCGTCCATTTTCATCATTTCTCTACTCATACCACTTATGGCACATGAGTACATGTTATTATATGTGACTCGGGTCACATTGAAATTTGTTTTACTCAAGACCAAACGCGATGCCTCGAAAAACGTACAACTCGACCGTTCCCTACTCTACGAAATTTTGCATGCTATCTAGATTTCACGGTGATCGGCCCCAACGGAACCGCTTTCGTCATCCAGATCCGCAGAATAAATTTCAGATTTTTAATCGAAATTACAAATTTTCAATCAAAATTACAATTTTCCCTTTTCCGTAACGGAATTCTCCGGTCTTTACACCGAAGTGGCTCTCGGTAGATGTTGCCTTATAGTTATAAAAATACATGGTGAATATACTTCAAAATTTAAGTAAAAAATATTAACACGCCTTACATTAATTATAACATTAAATAAGAAATTCCATATATATTGTTTTAGAAACAATTAGCAACAAAATATGAATATAATTATTTAGTCATCATCATCATTAAATTCTCAGTCTCCTCTAATTATCTTCATCATCATCATCATCAAATTCCCGCCTACACGGTCTTCTTCATCATCATCAAATTTACCTACATCGATGCCTCATGCCATCATCTTCAATTTGCAAGGCCAATTCAGCATTTTTCTCAATTTAAATATTATCCATGTAAACAAATTAACCATTTTCATCGATTAAAGATTGATATCTGTCATCTAGTGCCACATCAATTCCATGTTGATCGCTGACATCCTCTTGAAATGCCATCATATCAGAAGGTAGACATGCATTTGACTTTTTGGTACTCCACAACCCCTTGCTTTATTCTTGCAACAAATTAACCACTATTCACATTTCTCTTCAAAGTAGGACATAAGATGCAAAATACACTTGCCCAGCCCAAACAAAGAAGAATAATGGTTCATATTTATTGTAATACTCTTCCACTTTTCGACATTTACAAGTTTGTAATCGGGTGGAGTGAATTCTTCGTAATTAATGGACCAAGATTGGATCAAACCATGAACACTTTTGAATAGTACAATTTTCTTTATCAAGTGTGAGCAGGTACTCTAACTCCAAAATTTCTCGTAATCGACCATGTGCATTTCTAGCTCATTTACACTATGGCTAAAACCTTTATGCACACTCCACTATTCAAGCCAACTATTTGAACCACGCTCCTCCTCGTGTGGAACTCTTATACTCCATTAACACACCCCCGAAATGATTTCACCCTATAAAGCTGGTCCTTTTGTAAGGTCTTTGATCATTTGGTTAGAGATGTTGTATGATTGTAGATTTGCTCTATATATACCAATTATAAGAAATTAATTACTTATAGAAATATTTAGTTATTTCATTTTTATATTCGACAAATTAATTACTTACATAATTTTCAAACCATAGTGCAAACTCGTCTCAAGTTCTCGCATCACTTCTAAAGCTTCAATATGAGGTCAAGTAGCCTCAATCTCTCGGCCTCTACAAAGATTCTATATTCATAAAGTAAATTTAGTGTTATTATTTTATATTATATTTATGCTTTGCAAAATTTAAAAATATATATATGAATACAGAATCGCCTAGTTACTTACTTACTGAATGTATGGCTTTACTTCATCACAATTTAACAATATGTATGTGCGAGCTGCATTGTATTCCATATCGCTTAAACGCCTGAAGCTTTGCTTTTCCTAATGATCACCAACACATTTAAATAAATATGGAAAGCATCTCATAATCTTCTTCCAAATCAAATCCACAACCATCACTATCAAGATCGACACTTTCGATGTCGTGTATATACGACAGGTTGAAAATAATGTGCACAAAATGATGAAGCTTCTTCAACCAAGTATGCATTACATATTGAACCTTCAACTTTAGCTTTATTCCTGATATTATTCTTTAACTTGCGAAGGTACCTAAAAATAAGAATCGATTTTAATTATTACATAAGATAAATTTATTAATATATCAATACATAATAGTTTAAACTCACTCGTCTGCAATGATATATCCATCTATATTGCACCGGCCAAGAACTCGCTTTCACAAGCTAAATGAATCAAGATGTTCCATGGAGTCAAAACTTGGCGGAAATATGCTCTAACTTACATAGCACGCTGGTAATATCTTCTTCCAAACGCTTTCATGTCATCCTCTCATTTACACAGCTTAAATCTTCAAAAAAATGCTCAACTGCTAAAGCTTTGTCACACATTTGCGTGCAATAACTCGTTTAAAATGCAACGAATTAACCGCATAAAAATACACAATCATGACTCTTCATTCCGCATGCTTTATTCTCCACTCAAATCAACACATCTCCCCAAAATAGAAACATAACCATCTGAAAATTTGAACTTCTTAATCCACTTACAAAGTTGCTCTTTCACATATTTATCCAATGTGTAACAAGCCTTAGGATATTTATTTGCATTTTCATCCCAATGTAACCTCAAAGACGATGATAAAATTTCTTCGCCAAATCTTCCTAGACTTCGCATTATCCCTTGGTTTTCCTTTAACATTCATCACCATCGTATTAAAAATATATTATCAAAAAAATTTCTAAATGTGCATAACATCCAAATTGCGCTTCCAATGAGATTGGCCTTCCAATAAGGTAAGTCCCAAAAGATACTTTGTTTTTTCCAACCACATCCACATGATTTTTGGATTCTACAATTTATCTCTTCTCCACCAAGTTTTGTCACTTTCTTAAACCCAAAATCATCAATTCATTAATTAGGTCCACACCGGACCATATAGGTGGTGCACTTTTTTGAATAGCTCGTCCCTTCCTAAACCATCTCTTATTCCTTCTCCATAAATGATCTTCTGGCAAAAACTTTCGATGATTGTCAAACCATGACATTTTTCCATCAAGGTGGCAAATTGTATGGAGTTAATATTACAGGCCAACATGAATACTGTTGACCTGATTGCCCATATGGTCGAACCCACTGCACAAACTCAACTCCCTTTCACATTTCGCACTCAGATGCCAAAATGATGGACGAGTCGGATTGGAAATGCTTCAAGCAGAGAGTTTGAACAATGATGCATGATACCACCATCCCTCATGTGGTTGCTCGAATGCCACCATATGCTTCGCAGCTTGCATCGATGCATACACCCTATAGATTTAGAGTTATAGGAAAGTAGTACATTTTCTTATATAGAACAGATATTATAAATACTGTCTGAGAGTGTACAAGACATGTGTAACTGTAGGGGGAGTATAAGAGCACTAAGCGTCCCATTGTAGTGCTCGGAGATGAAATTATAAAAATAAATTATGAACCCTGTTTGTGTATGAGAATAAGGTACAATCATTATTACAAATGATACATGAAGGCATAATTAAAGTAGAGATGGGCCATAATAGAAATTTCAAAAGTTGATGTGAAAATCTGGGAGATGAAGGACTGAATTTATAAATTAAGGAAATAGGAGGTTGTTAAAGGGGAGAGACAAACTAAGATCCATTTCCATCCCACTTCTGCCAGGTTTCACTGCTCTTTCATGGCAGCTTATTATAAAGTGTTGAGTGGTGCTGTGCGAGTGTTATGCCGTTGTACTAAAGGAGAGTTATAAGAAGTCCAAGTACCATATATGTTTCGCCCTTGTGTAACTGCATGTGTATTTTGATCTTTACGTTTAGTATATAAGATATGCGCTTCATCCTCCTCTTTGGTCTAGGTTTTGTGCAAAGATCATATAAAGCTTTGAATTGTTGGGGTTATGAGAGTAAAACCCCAATTGGTGGAAAATAATCATGGAATCATCACATTTATGTGGTTTTATAAAGAATTGGTGGACCTTAGGTAGAGTTCTTGGATTTTCACCTAGGGTTTTGTGGTATGAGTTCCAAACCACCAATACAAGTATTTTGGAGTTGTTTTTGGATGATTTCCATGATGATTCTCGAGGCGAGGCGACTATGGTCAGGATGAGTGAATTAAAAGAAGTGGCAAAAATAACAAATCTAGTGTGGCTGCAGGTGTACCCCAGACATCCCACTGCAGGCCAACATGTACGCAAGATACGTCCAACATGTACCTTACATGCCAACATAATGCAACATAAAACCGTACATGTCCGTGGTACCGGTACATGTGAGCCCAAAATGCCTAGAATGTTGTGTTTTTGTGTAATTAAGCCCGACTGCATAATCGGCGGGGTTGTAGGAACCCATGTCGATTAAGAGAGATTCAAATAAGATTGGAACTCGACAAAAACGTGAAGGCACTGCCGCCTACGATATTTGTCGAGTGCGACTAAGCTCCAGGAAAGATGCTTACGATTACATAGTACCAATATTTGCCGTATTCGCTTGAGCTGTAGGTTAAAACGCTAGTGCTACGGAAAAGCTGAACTTGCTCAAGCTTGGGGCCAGAAGCAAAGAGGTGAGTGTTCTAAACTCATTTTCCAAATACTAGTGTATTATTATTACTATTATAAACTGTTTTACACTGGTATTTCATGGTTTTGATTGCAAACCATTTTCAAGAAGCAAGCAATGAATTAGAAATCAAGCAAAATGGTTTCTGAAGTTAAACCATTTTTGAAAAGCAAGCATTGGTTTTAAATTGTAAAACCATTTTTCAAGCAAGCAAGCAAGTAAGTAAATGGTTTTGAATAATTAAACCATTTTTCAAGCAAGTAAGCAAATGGTTTTTGAATTAAACCATTTTTTTTCAAGCAAGCAAGCAAATGGTTTTAAATTGTAAAACCATTTTTCAAAAAGCAAGCAAGCAAAAGAATATTTGCGAAAACAGGCCTTCCCTAGTTCTAAGCAAGCAAACCGGTCGGGTATTCCGTGACGGTACTCCGTGGAGTTAGATCTCATACATGTATTGTAGTTTTCGCCTCGGGTCGGCAAAACTTAGGTCATACATCATGCATTTAAAGGAGACCGTGGCACTTATGTAGTATATGGGCGGTTATGAGCTCTAATCCAATTATGGTGATGGCTTATTAATCATCGCCAATTCCACCATATTCACCGAAAGGTGACGCGACAATGTGTCCTCTTCCACCGCATTCGGGCCGATGCAATGCACTCGCGTTCACTAGGTACAACAAGCAAAAAATAGCCCCGCGGGTCGATGTTTTATACGCATGACATACGCTTGAAAATCAACCATTGGTTCACTTGGGCCGCCTCAAAGCCCATAGAGTTTTAAAGCAAATCCTGAGCAAGCCCCGCTTAGATTTCAAAACGACGGTCGAGCTAAGCTCCCGTGGATTTTAAAGCAAACAGCTTGAGCCCAGCCCGCTTTATTTTCAAGCATGCTACAGCCAAGCTCCCGCTTTTATGAAAAAGTTTTGAGAAAATTTTAAAAAGAAAAGGTTTGTGAAAGGTTTTAAGAAACTTTCAAGCAAGATAAAGCAAGCAAGAGAAATTTTGAGAAGTTTTATAAACTTCTATGCAAGCAATAAGAGAGTTTTTGTGCTTTTAAAGAAAAGCAAAGCAAAGCAAGCAAGCAAGTATTAAAAGTTTATTAAACTTTTAAAAGCAAGCAAGTACAAAAGCAAGCAAGCAAAGAAAAGTTTTAGAAACTTTTAAAGCAAGCAAAGCAAAGTAAAGCTTCTGGAAAATATTTGTAAAAGAGAGTTTTACATTTTTGAGATGTTTTTCGGAAAAGCAAAACATTTTATAAAAGCATACACTCACTGAGCTTGCTTCTTAGCCTATTTTTTCGTGTTTTAAAACTATTTTCCGTAATGTGCACTCCTGGGACGCTAGAGCATAGTAGGATTCTCCTGACATTTGTACAAGTGCTGTGATTAAGAATATTTTGTAAGGAAATACTTTGAAATTGTATATATGGAACGTATGTATGTACATAGTATAGTGTTGTGAGAATGTGTTGGGATGCTGGTTGCCATAATTGGATAAAGTGTAAATTAGTATATACAGGATTTGGAATTGTCTTATATGAAGCCGTCATGCTGCTGAGGTTTTTCCGTTGCTAAGATTTTACCAAATCCTAAGCTAGAAAAATAAAATAAAAATTTTTATAGGAGGTTTAAGCAAGCAATACGGCTTCGCTTCACAGGGATTTCTAGTCGTTAGAGGTAACTGATGGGGATTTCTGTGGAGTGGCGGACACACCCGCCGTTGGAAGGGGGTGGGGGTGTGTCAATTTTTCTTATGCTTGGAAGATCCACGCTTTTGTCTCTTAAAACGAGGATGAGAACAAATCTTGCAACAGCTTAAGTCACTATCTTCACCCCAGTATAGCATACAATTATTCTCTCAACAATCAATCTTCTGAACTGGCAAACCCAAAACCATGACTAACTTCTTTGTGCTACAAAAGTTATTTGTCATTAGATTATCTACGGGCAATTTTTTTCATCAATGTACAATTTCATCATAAAGACCTTCGTAGATATGGTGTTCAGCCTTAATATTCAACAATCTAGACACTACAGATAATTGAGAATGGCCATAAGGGTTCCCATTCCACACCTCTTTCGATGCTGAGCATATCAAAAGAGCAGCATGTTGTGGGATTCAAGCTCTCTACTTCAATCGACTAAAAGAGGGACCAGCAAAGATCATACACCATTATAGACTCCGCATTGTATTGAATTTGTTCCACCATGCTCAGGTGTACAAAAGCATCAATTCGCCAACATTTTGTTCTATTGGCCGAGGCACATAGGTTTCTCCATGATGATACCAACGATAATAATCTGCTCCAAATCCATTTCTTCCAAGATGCACTTTAATAAAGTAGCTCTGCCTAAATAATTCCTATTTTCGATACTCGCGATGATTACATGGACACTTTTATCTTTTCACCGTCCATACATTCTCGATGCATTTTGCACTCCAATAAACCTAAGCCAACCCCTATTATAAATTCAGGCTTTATCCATCCATTATCCAATCTAGCATACATCCATTGCCTATCCGAACTCATATTTATATTTATCTTAAATGTGAATAATAATCAAGTTGAAATTACATGTCAAACATAATTAATTTGTTCAAATGATTTAAAGGTACTTTATTTTTTATTGCTTAACAAATTTCTAAAATAAACAAAAGTATACCATTAACTTTGAATATAAAAATACCTGTTGTCGCTGTAAATTCAAAAAAATTGACGACGCAATAACGCAAACAAATTACAACAACTACCTGTCTAAGAAGTTCCTCACAACATGTCACAATTCCATGAGCTCACGCACCCACCCTATATACTCATGTACAATTTAATAAAAATAACAATATTACAAGTATGCAAATACTGATTTTTACAACACTAACTTATATATACAATTTACAATATTGAAATATCACAAATTTAAAAAATATAAAAAAAATGCAAAATATAGCACAACATATATTAATAATAAAATTTCAAATAGTTTATAATATTTTCAAATATTAGAATATTTTGAAATAGTGTCTATGTGACGCCCCAAAACCTGGGGGTTCGTTGACAACCCGTCAACTCATGAAAGATTCATGAATGTCGAGTAACCCGACACGACACCATTGAGTCCCCTTTTCCTGGGACTCAAGATTTAACGAAAATCGGACAGAGTCTCCTTTGTACGGGGAGTTTTACCCAAAATACAACCTGTACAAATTCATGGCAACATGGCCCAATTTATTTATCTATTGATGTATACTATAATTCATGGCAACATGGCCCAAAAGAAAACCAATGCATTTTGTATCAGTGACCTATTTATTTATCTATTGATGCGCCAATTCATTTGGATTTTTCATCCCATGTCCTCCTTACATGACTCGAATGGACCATCAGGGAAGATATAGCAAACTACTAAATGCCAAATTAAGAATGGACTCATCTAAGATTCAATTTTGACTTAGGAGACATTTTAGCCCTTCAAGTATAACTGACAAAATTGTAATGAGCACATTTTTTTTTTATAGGCAGTGATTATAATGAGAAAATACCAAGTCTAGACTGGGATCGAGGACAAAGGATGCATCTTCACATTCCTTTTTAACCAATTGAAATGAGTTTTCATCCAACAAGTAAATCCCAAGAAACAATGAGGAATTTTTCATTCATGCTCAACACTTCAATACCCCATATCAGATTTATTAAAACAGTATAACCTGGAGTCAATAATCCATTAATTTCGCAAACATTAGCTAAGAAATCATTTTCATGTTTTGTGATATTTCATTGTTAGGCATTTGAAACTAAATTCATATTTCAATTTTAGAGTCAAAGAGATGTATATCTAAAACACAATCTACTCAAATATTTGAGGGTGTAAGTCCAGTTATAAAATAAAATTATTAGCTCCAAACTTATTTCGTCAACCATATCTTCCTAGCTACTCACAAATAATATACAAGTAGCATTATATATATATATATATATATATAGAGAGGATATATATATATATATATATATATATATATAAGCATTACATAATAGATATATAGGAGTAAATAATACTTTTTACACATTGACAATTTCTATTAGGACATGATATTTAAAAACATCATATCTCAATAAAAATAACATATTTGAATACATATTTTTTTAAGAATGATTGTAAAATAAATAAATATATATATTTTGAGTTCTTTCTTGGAAAGGAAGCATGCAGAAGAGGATTTTGTATTAGTGCATGCAAGCCAATCCAAAAATAAGAAACATACCTCTGTGACACTCTCATAGCCACCAAATTAATTAAACATTGATTCAACGTAAAATTCTTAGATTTGGGGCAATGATTCTTGGCTGATTATTATACTAGGCCTAGCATATTTTGGCCTCATACTTATAAAGCTATTTGTGTGCTTATTGGTCCAACAGTGGACCCACCTTACATTAGTATGTCACCACTATTTTTGTACACTTAATAATATATAGGAATATCGTCCCACATGGATACTGTGTAACAACAATGAATTTATTCCTGGCATTAGAATTTGTCAAAACCTTTACAATATATATATATATATAGTATATATGTATATGATAGTATATATAGATATATATATATATATATATATATATATATATATAATTAATTAATATTATTATACACAAATAAATTGTATTGTACTAGTATGGCTATGGGTATGGTGAACTTTGATCACCCTATCAACTTACAATCGAAGCCATGACTATGAAAATTGAACTTTGCCAATTCAATTTTTTTTTAAAAGTGATTTATCCAAGCACAATGAGTTTGGCAAGAAAACCTCATATCTATAAAAGAACAAAAGAGTTTGATCCTCCTAGTCCTATATTACATAAAGGAAAAAAAAAAGGCAATGGCAAAGAAAATTATTATACTACGTATAATTATTATAACATAGTATCTATACATGTTTTTCTTTATATATATGTCACATGGAGACGGAAAACAACACTACCAGGTTGTATGCCTATTGCACTTCATTGATTCCATTTACATTATTTTTCTCTACCTAAAAATAAGGTCCCAAACTAATGCTAAAGAAGATAAAGAGTTGTATATCAGGAATATGTGCACCTGCTTGAGTCCAAGCCTCCAAGGTGGGATGGACTATTCTAATTTTAACTTTTACTTCCATGAAAAGCACATATATACTGCAAACTTGGAGGTCCTTATGAGTAGCATTTGAACTCGTCTTTGTACTGTACCACAAGCGCGCATAAAACACAGCTTAAATGCAGTTGAATTAGATAGTAGCAATATCATTTTATTTGCTAATTTGAAAAAAAAAATTGTACAAATTATTAACATTTAAATTTTTATTTGGAAACTATTTCCTGCTTCTTCTGGGCTTCTTGTGTCGATATGTGTGGCTGCATAGAATTACTTCAACATTAAATAAGAATGATGGTTTTCAGACATGAACCTGTCATTGCATATGAGGTTCAAGATTCTGCAAAGGCACCTAGTTGAACTTCCCCATTCCTATAGATCCGACATTAAATGAGGTACCCAAATCGTGAAGTTTTTCAAAAATTCGTATACCCAACTCAATCAAGCAAGACCAGCAAGGTGAACATCACCGCCCCAAAATTCTAAGAAATACCGTTGTTGTGTGGCCTTCTCAAGCATCAGTGAACGCAGCAAACATCGCTTTAATGAACATGAATGGCCAAAATGCATGACTTCCATCAAGAATGTGGTAATTTCATATACAAAGACTGTTCGATGGTAAGATATAGCATCAGCAAAGATAAGATCGGGCCGCAAGAGCCCTCCCCGCACCAAGTTCTCGAGGTGATTCACAAGTCACAATAATGAAACTTCGATTATCTATCGTTATGAAAAAGCAAAGGACCATTATCCTGATTATCTGGCCTCTCTCAGATTATCCTTGATTCACTCATCACACAGTAAACATTTTGACATTGTAAAGAAGAAAAACAACAGAATAATAGCAAATGCCCATACAAGATTCACTCCAAACTTGGAGTCTCCAGCATGATGTCAGAATAATAGCATACCTTAAACGCGGTCTTGGCTCCCCAGATTATAAATCTCTCATTGCACCCATGGTGCCTGTGACACCCCAAACCCGGGGGTCTGTTGACTACCCGTCAACCCACGGAATACTCTTGAATGTCGGGTGACCCGACATTTTTCACTAAAATCGGGTAGAGTCTCCTTTGTACGGGGAACTCTACCCAAATACAAAACCTGCATATAACCTGTCCCAACAATCCAATATAACAATAACATGAGTAAAACGACCACTTGGGCCCATAAAACCATACTCATAAACATACCAACTATGTATATCCAACTATATCCAATAGTTTCAAGAGTTCGAAGTTACTCTTATATAACATATATTAAAAATACTAGAATTTTAATACATGTAAGAAACCCACAAGCTACATTTCGGCTTCAAACCCGCCTGGGGGACGAGCCGCCTCCCGCACGCTCCCCACCAAATAATATCCTCGACATGGTGAGCTAATGCTCGCAGTGGATTCACTCCTAAACGGGCGCTCCACCCAGCATATGCAATGTTCCAGACAAACACACATCCAAAATGCATGATCCTACGGAATGTCTAATCGATCATCTTGCACTGAAGTCCTTCGACCCTCACACCCGCCTAAGCCTCGTATGAGAATTATTATGTTTTATTTGCTCAAAGGACAACCCCTCCGATGGGCAGACACTGGGCTGCCTCCGACGATTGATATTATTTATGGACTACCCTCCGATGTATATCAATCTGACCGCTCTCCGACGATTGATATTTTTAGTATGGACTCACCTCCGAATACTTTAGTTTTAGACAACCTCCTAAACTATTTTCTAGACTCATCTCATGCACTTCACTCCTACCGTCCCTAAGGTAACCTGAAGCATGTGGAATGCATGATGTCAATTCCATTACAATTATATAACACATGCAAATATATAAATTCATGCATATATTCACATAATTTAAATCACACAATCATGTTATAAAATTTCACATTTCCATACACCAAAAATTAGCCTACTTGGGCTAATGATCAACACGAAAGAATTTTGATTTGAAATTACTCAACTAACACATTATTTCACAAAAATTATTTTTAGAACACTATTCTCGAATAGTGAAACCCTACATTATTCCCGAAATCACTAATCATCGGGCTCACTTTGTGAAATTCGAATTTCACGTCCATTTCCGGCCTCATACACATCAAAGATCATTTATAAAGTACAGAACATCACCACAGGATGCCTAAACAGCCCTAACCCCCACTGATCGTGCATAGAGGGCTCAAAAATTTTCACATTTCGCTCCCAAGTTTTCGATCGACCAAACGGCTACCACGCCTAAATCAACTCCAAACATCAACATGCCTAAACAAAGAGTAAACCCAAGTTAGGAGAACCCAAATTCTCACTGCGAGTCATCAAACCTTAAATCCGTGGCACCACGTCAGTAGCCTCCGCGCAAAGCGTGCCTTTCTTTCTTGTCCGTAAGATCGGCCGACTCCGGGCCGGATTGCTCGACATTCTAGAAGTGACATCACTTTCAAACACAAAAAACTCTGCAGCCGTTCCAAACTCCTTGCTCTTCGTCACTTCTTTTTGGCTTTTAACTTTGGGGCAGGCACAAACACCACTGGAGTGTTTTGTTTTTCCCACTTAAACAATTCCATTAATACCCATGTGTCCCTCTTTTCCCACTATTATCTCACACCATCTCACCATCCATTTTCACTTCACTATGCCACTATGGAACACATGGAAAAGCAATACTGTCATATGTAACTTCAATGCATCTATACTGCTTTTACAAGACCCGAACCGCGATGCCTCGAAAAACGTGTAAATTCTAACTGTCTCGGAATTCAACGAAATTCGACGTGCTAGCTAGATTTCGCGATATGATTTCAACGGCGTAATCCGTTTCTTCATCCGAGATCTAAAGAATAAATTTCAAATTTTTAACCGAAATTACAATTTTGTAAATCGAAATTACCATTTTTGCCATTTTCCAAAATGAACTTCTGGTCTTTGATAAAGGTTTATGAGGCGTTTCTCTACCAAACAAATCTCACCAACATGAACCGGTTAACAACCACCATCTTCAATCGGCAAATAAAAATCTCATTCAAAATTTCTTTCGTTGTTCAAGATCAAACTTTCGAGCAATTTTCACCGGTCACTTTTCAATAAACAAACAAACCACTGTGAATGGAAGCATCGCTAGCAGAATAAAATAGTGTTCGTCAAATGCAGCCTCTTCGAATGAAGATGAGAAGAGAACTCACCAAATTGGCGTCTTTGTCATTCAGCGGGTTTGAAATGCGATACGCTGGGGAGGAGAGTCGAAGAGAGACAGCGCCAGAGTCCCCGAGAAAGCCATGTAGGTAAAGGAAGATCAAAGAGGAGAAAAGGGAAGGCATGAGGCTTCTTGAGGAAAAAGACGAGAGAGGAGAGAGATGAAGTTGGGTTTCAAATTGATACGACTGCATCCTCTGACTCGGCCTCGCTATGGTTTAAAATAAAGCATACAAAATTCCTGCTTTGGGTAAACACAAAACCAAGAAAATATTTCCATTTCAACTTACATTTAATCTATTTTAAAAATTATTTTAATTTATAAATCGTCGAGAAATAACTAAAAAAATAAATTTTTAGAAAACTCTTCTTTTAACAAAAAAACATAAATAATTTTACACATAAAATTGTTGTCGTTTCCAATTTTTCATCTTCCATAATCTATGCGATTTTTTTAAGTTCTATACACAATTAAGGATAAAATTGTTTATTGCATGTTCACGTGTGAATCCATTTTCTCCTAAAAGTTGGATTTTACATACAAATGCAGACTAAAATATATTATATTTTCTCGCATTTTCTTTTCCTTTTTTTTTTTTCTCATCTCTACATAAATTGCCGTAATGGTCAGTGGTGCTTAAAATATCTAGATTCCTGATGACGACACGGACCGCGCTTCTTTGCTAAATCTGTCTCGCTGAATCTAGTGACCCGTAAAGTTTCATCGACTCGAGATAAGCCGGAATATTTTTAAGATTTTCAGATAAGTCGTTAGTGATCTTCAAGGATGAGATTTTTACGAAAATCCTGGGTTAGAATGGCTTGCCAAGTTCATTTAAAATAAAGGGAATTTGAAATAAATAAATCGCTTCTGAAAGTAGAAATGCACTCGAATGAAATAATATGAATCATATATCCAAAATAATAATAATAATAATAATAATAATAATAATAAAAGAATAATAAAATAAAATAAAATGATAAAATAAAAAAAAAAAACTTAAAAGAAAGGGAGACAAATGAGAGTCATGTTTGCAGATTATAATTTTAATTTTTTCTCTTCTTCTTAGATCTACGAACACTTAATCTGTAGGTTTTCGTCTGAGTCAAGTGCAGTTAATCCACGCAAATATGTTACATGTTAGATAGCATCTCAGCTTCTTCAAACTCCATGATACTAATATTTAAATTTATAAATAAATTAAGAAGGGACAAAGCCCAGAACTCTCTCACTCTCCCCCGCATCCCAGGTAGGAATAGTTTGTGGTTTAATGAACATAGTCGAGTCAATTTCGAATATATAGTTTAATGTGTTGCTTCCTAATTAGTGTTATGCCCCAATGGGCATAAAATAGTAATTTTATTTTCAAATATCACAAATTTTTATAATGACAAATTTTGTGACATCGTAGCATGATATATATCATTTATTTTGATATTAATTATTTTTTTTATGATTATGTAGCAATGCAAAACTATATATACAATTAAAAATAATGAAATATCACAAATTTTAAAAATTAAAAAAAAATTGCACAATGTAGGACAACATATATTAATAATACAATTCCAAATAGTTTATAATATTTTCAAATATTAGAATATTTTGAAATAGTGTCTAATACAAATTAAAATATAAAAATTAATTTTTTTTTAAAAGATATCTGTCACAAATTGGTCACAAATCGAAAAATCGCGACGTAAATTACGTTGTCACTATTTTGTGATCTAACAAATTCCCATTGACAAATTTGTGATGCATCTACATCACTATTTAGTGACCGATTTTTGACATATTTGTAACAAATAGCTATTAAAATAAAACCATTTTTATATTTGAAATTAATTGTATTATATATTTTTTCAAAATATTTAAAAATAAAAAAATATTCAAAAAAACTATCAAGGAGACTAAGATTGATTCAACAACTTATAGGAATAGTTCGTACTTTAATTAACATAATCGAGTCAATTTCGAATATATAATTTAACAAGTTGCTTCAATTAGCTATGCCCCAATGGTGGCTAAAATAAAAATTTATTTTCAAATATCACAAATTTTTATAATGTCAAATTTTTTAACATTGTAGCATGATATATATCATTTATTTTAATATTAATTATTTTTTATGACTATGTAGCAATGCAAAATTATATATACAATTAAAAATAATGAAATATCACAAATTTTAAAAATTAAAAAAATTGCACAATGCAGGATAACATATATTAATAATACAATTCCAAATAGTTTATAATATTTTCAAAGATTAGAATATTTTGAAATAGTGTCTAATACAAATTAAAATATAAAAATTAATTTTTTTTTTTTTTTAAAATATCTATCACAAATTGGTCAACCCAGAAAAATTCAGATAGATCAGGCGCCCGCCAATATTTCGTGACGGAATTAGAATTTCGTCACAAATTTGTGATGGACTTAGCATTCCGTCACTATTTTGTGACCGATTTGTGACAGACAACTTGTAACACCCCGTCCCGAGAGAGTGTACAGTACATGATACTGTAGGGGTGTATAAGAGTACCAAATGTCATATTGTAGTATTTTGGAGACTAAAGTAGGAAATGATAATTTGGTAAACTTAATTACGGTATTGGGTTAAGGGTACAATCACATTTAAGAAAAGCGATATGTGAAGTATAATTGCTGTAGGATGGCCACAATACAATAAATAAGTTACAATTGCAAAATTAAAGAGATGAGGGCTATTTGCAATTAAAGGAAATGTTAAATATAGAAAGGAAAACAAAAGCTAAAATCATATTTTTGGTCTCCCAAAAGCTAGGTTCACGTAGGAGAGGAGAAGAGAGCAAGAGGAGGAAGAAACAGGAAGAAGGCGAGGAGGAGAGTCCAAAATTAGGTATGTTCTTTGCCTTGTAACCATAGGTAACTGGATCTCTAGGACTCGGGGCAAGGGAGAATGTCAGATGCCCCCAGAGTGCCCCACCCCGGGTGTCCATCGGGACAACCCGTCAACCTCGGCGGTACCCATGTCTCATGTCAGCGAGGCACGCACATGTGCAAAATGGCCACTGGGCCTACACATTCTACTCATAAAACGCATTTTATACAAAAACGATTTATTACAATTGTATTTAATTACAATTTATACAAAACCTGGTCTCTGCCCGTAATTTTGCCAAAATGTAAAATACAAGATATGCCATCTGGCCGTTTCTTCGCTTCTAAAACCCTGATAAGGCCCCATCCCCACCGCTCAATGATTCGAAAAAAAAATAGTCCCACGACGGGCGAGTAAAGCTCAATAGTAGAATTTCTTACTTGTAAGTGATTCCCTCACCTAAGCAGAATGAACAAGACACAACATCCAACACATTTAATATATCACCATATATTAACAAAATTAATTCCATACATCATGTTATTCGCTTTATAATAATAACATAACCGCCACACTGGCTAAGGGCATAATCCATGTCTGCCTCGGGAACAGCCCACAATTTTCACACAACATGTTATTTTCATGGCAATAACATAACACCACGAAATCAAGTAAACACCAAATGTCCGTGGATCAGTCTAGCTCACTGGGGATTTCCCTAACTCTGGTCCCAAACCTTTCATCTCGAAACCACTCGCCACCTGTGCCCCTTCAACAAATCCCCATCCATTACATAACCTCCTTAAGCAAAGTAAAACAAGTAGGAGAAAAACCCCTACCTTCCTCGGAGTTCGTCGGGAACCCCAAATCCCAGACTCACATCGCAGCTCGACGTGTGCACCAACTCAAGCCATACTAAGCGAGCCATGTCCGATCGTCAGAGATCCAGAGAGAAGCCAGACTTTCTCTCTCTAAAACCTCTCCAAATTTCCACCGTCTCACAAAGACCGAAATGCAAGAAGAAAATGAAAGTGGAGAAGATGATGTCTTCTCCTTAAAATTACAAGTTTGCCCCTCACTTCTTCTCTTTTCTTTTTCCTTTTTCTCATTTCTCATCTCATTTCCTTTTCATTTTCTCTTCATTTCTCCCCATTATCTCCTTTCTCTTTGACTTTCTCTCCTCTTTTTTGAATCATTATACGTGATGGCACTGTACCTATAAATTCTCCTCACCTTCCTCAAGCCAAACATGCGCTCTCCCTTTTCCATCTTTTCTTTATTTCATAACTTCTTTTCTTGATTTATTAATTACCACTTACAGCAGAGACGCTTTAATGTGAAACGCATTTGATCCATTTCCCACACATGGTCACTGCGAGCCATTCTTTCCAGACGCCAAGCTCAGCTCTTGGTGTGGCATGTGGCATTCCCTAACCTTGCCATTTGTCATCCTACACCCCACGCCTCGAAAAAACGTGAAATCCCATCTGTCTTGGAATTCGACGAAATTCGACGTGGTAGCTAAATTTCTATGAGACGACTGAACTGAGGTCCGTTTCACATCTCGAGATCTAGAAAATTTCTGATTTTGACCGAAATTACCATTTTATCCTTCCTTAAGAAATATGGATTTTCCGGGTCTCACATTCTCTTCTAAAAAAATTTTCTGCCCCGAATTCCACGCACATACGCATCCAACCACGTGCATATGTAACCCTACACAATCCTTGCTTGATGTGTAACTGCTGACCTTCCCCAAGGTCACAATCACTGACAACCCAATGGGTCGTCAACCGAATCCATGTCCTGAATGATATCCATTCACCGAACCCTTACCGGTTCACCAACACCCAAATGAAATTTCCATTGGGTATCCAAATCTCGAGTCACTCCCGACTCCTATCACTCAACTCTAAGTCTACACGTGATAAATCCACAACCGTGATGTCCTCATCTCAGTCTCTCCCCGACGATCACCAACCCCAAGTCCTGGTGATAACCATATCCTTGTGTTTTCTCTCCTGGATTTTCGCTCCACACTTCGAGCCTCGAGATCTGATGTTAAATTCTGATCGCTCCCTGGGTCTCTTACACCTCACGTAAATTCAGCATCGCTCCCGGTCTCTACACCCGACGTAAATTCAGATCTCCTGCCCTTACACCCACACGTAAATTCGTGATCTCTCCCCGGTCTCTTACACCCACAATGTACCTGGGACATCTCCCTGGTCTCACACCACAAATCTGATCGCCTCCTGCCCCCTACAATCTAAGGCCGTAAATTCGGACATCTCCCGGCTCCCACACCACGGCACTTCCCTGACTCGCTCCCGGCCCTTACAAGCACCAATACGTAAAATTCAGATCACCCCTGCCCTGCACCCGATACGTAAATTGTGGATCTCTCCCCGGTCTCTTACACCCACACACGTAAATTCAGATCGCTCCTGTCTCTTACACCCACACAAAATTCGACGACTTCCTGTCTCTTACACCATTACTAGATTCGGGATCACTTCCCTGCCCCCTACAATCTGTCAATAAATTCTCGTGATAATGTACCACGCCTCACCCACGTAAATTCAGACACCTGCTCTTACACCCTAACTTCAAGCTTTCACCTGTGGGATTAATCGACCCTTTCTTGCTCATTCCAACACACATTAATTCTCTTCATTTCCCGGGACTAACTATGAGTCTTCGTTGGACGTAGTCCCAAGGACCAACTCAACCCACACTCACCAAGAGTGGTGAACGACCATACCGTGCACCCACGCCCGACTCGACGCGGATGCCACCGCACATGAACGCAATCCCGACCTATCCGGTCAACTCTCACCCTACACCCTAGGGAAGAACATCCATACGTGGTTTCTCTAAAGGCCTTAACCTTTAAGTCCAAATCCATCACACAAGATGCAACAATTTATGAATATGATGCATCTAATTTAAACGCTACTATAGTCAACAAGTGCGAGAGTAGAAACGTACCCTACATATCCGGGTGCTCTGAACTCTCAGTCTCTATACCACGAGATCTCTGCCTCCTAGGACAATCTCGCCTCATATGCCCAAGTCGGCTTCAAGCAAAATAACATATCGCCCGCCTCGTCCGACTAATAGAAGTCCTACCGCGAGTCCCGGTACCGACCGACCGCACTCCGCCCTCTCGCCCACCGCGGCTACCATGCGCTCGGGAGGCCTAACCGAAACCGGTTCCTCCAACGCACGCTAGGTGCGGAGGAATGAACTCGGCACGCCCGTGCCCTACGCCTAACCGACCGCGCCGCCCCAAAATCCCGGGATCCCCGCTTCGGGGCAATCCTGCTCACACCCAGTCACTAAATAACATACCACCCGCCTCGCTCGACCAACCCGCCCAACCCGTCCCGGGTCCCAAACCCCAGCAAATGCAGGCCCTCGCCTTCCAACTAGAAGAAGGCCGGGATCCTCCTCTTTGCTACCACTAACACCCGTGATCCCAGCGCTCCAGCATCCTCGATCTCTCTCTCATAATGTACGTCCCAAATCTACTGAGTCCATGTCTCGTACCTAAGTCCCACGATCCTCGCCTCCGAATGGACAACTTCACCCCATTCTCAAATTTCCTAATCCTCTCGTCATGTCCCCAGGCCACGTAATCATCAAGAACCCAATAGCTCGTGAATCTAGCCACGTAGCCCATCACACTACGCCCTCGCTTCACTCCAGAACTCCCCGAGCCTTCGCATGCCTCGCAAACTCGGAGTACTTACCCACATCAGCCCCGAAACCCGCCCATGTCATGTTCCCAAATCTCTAAGTCCAACCCATCTCCACCATACCCGGCCCGCCCTCTAGTCGAATGTCTGCAAAACAACTGATCCCGGGCAAAGATTTCCGGGAGGTGATCTCCATAGCCTCCAATATATTCTCCATCCGCATAAAACCAGACGGGCCTCGCACCATCTGCCTCCTCCCGAGAATGCTCCGAGGGAGCGGTGTGCCTAAACCTCTAGAGGTTACCGACCTCCCCGACACTGCTACGCCGTCCCGGCACGGCAGCGTACCGGCCGCAATACCTGGCAGCCCTCAAGAAAGGCATGCTTGATCAAATACGGCTACCGGGTCAAAATTGCCCGCTGTGTCTCGATCAAGGTCTCCGTGGACGCCCCCACGGTCCCGTCCCTCTACTACCATCTGGCACAAGCCAATGGTAGATTACCACGCATCCTAAGGCTCAAACACAGCCCCGAGATACTATTCATACACCAGAAATTTTTTTTTTTTTTTTTTTTTTTTTTTTGAAATCCCTATGAACAAGGTTCATGAACGCTCCATGAACAAGGATCCAAACAAAGGATCAGAAATAGCGTAATCAACCAAAATCGGTTGCGCATGCTGGCGCATACCCGTAACCTAGGGTCGCAAGCTCATCGCGCTGCTAGCGTTTCCGCGTGTCGGGCGCCGCGCGCGCATAACGCCTATGCGTCGCTACGCTACTCGCCGCTTATCGCTACGCCGCGCGCAGTGTCGCGCGCTGCGATACGCCAAAGCCGTGGAAGCGCATGTCGCATCTCCCCGCCTACCAAACCGAGGTCACGCCGCTTCCGTGTCGCGACTCGGAGCCTATCCCATGTCGCTGACATCACCTTGGTGTCGCGGCATCGCTTCACCGCCCGCACTCTGCCGTGTCGCCACCTTATGTCGCGTGTGACATCACCTCGCGTCGCGACATTTCATCGTACCCCACCCATGTCGCGACATCACATCGTGTCGCGACACCGCTCTTTCGCCTAATACCGCCGTCCCCCGCGTCGCGACATCAAATGATGTCGCGACATCCGACCTAGCCTAAATCGACGCCACCCATGTCGCGATCACATTGGCGTCGACATCCCAGACCGTCACCCATGTCGCGACATCCACCGATGTCGCACCTCGCGACCGCCGCCCCATGTTGCGACACCAAGTTCACGTCGCGACACCGCCGCCGGCCCACGCCGGGCCGCCCATGTCGCTGACACCCGCAATGATGTCGCGACATCAAGCTCGCACAGCCCTCACACTTCGCTACGTCGACACCCGTCGCTACCTTTAAACAGCACTCCATGTCGCGATTCTCAAACCGATGTCGATGATCCTTTCTCCCCAGTCCAGTTTCGGGCGACACCAATCGACGCCGCGGACTTCGCCGTCTCGCCCAGTCGCGCGCTACGCTGTCTATGTCGCGGGCGCCTACCGCCATGTCGCGGGCGCGGGCCGGCTATGTCGCTGCGATGTCGCCGCCGCGATATCCGCCGCCTCGCGCACCCGCCGCCCCTCCCGTGACGACCAACACTGGGGTCGTGACTCCGGGCGGGTCGAAATCGGCGCAGCCACTCCAGCTTCTCGCTTTGCCTTTTTTTTTTTTTTTTTCAAACTCCTCCAATAGCCTTCCCTGCTACTCCTAAAGATGCAGTAGCTTGTACACTGCCCTTTACCCACTTCAAAATTTCTAGAATTTAATTTCAATTCTTCCTCAGGCAAACTGAATACCTTCCGTAATCAACACAAAACCCATTCCGTTCATGTTCAAAACCGGAGCACCGGGCCCAGAAATTTTTTTTTTTTTTTTTGTTTTTCGCTTATTTCTCTCGACCGTCCCGCCTTACAATCTCGAACATCTAAGGTTGTGTTTTTCTCACCCTATGTCACCACTTCCCTATGCTAATTACCGCCAGTACATACCCGCCACAATTCATAACAAACATGTTATACACCATCACACATCACATTAATTCACTAAAATGCACACCGATATGATCTATCCCAGGTCTACAAAGTCCCAGGTATATTGTATACCTAACTCTACACCCACCGAGCTCCCAAGGTAACCGCTTACTCCGCTTTCCGATACCACGCTGTGACGCCCCAATCCCGGAGTGTCCGTTGACAACCCGTCAACCCGCGGAAATCTACATGTCTCATGTCATGAGGCACGTACATGTGCAAAAATGGCCACTTGGGCCTACACATCCTACTCATAAAAATGTACATTTTATACAAAAATGATTTATTACAATTGTATTTAATTACAATTTATACAAAACTGGGTCTCTTGCCCAGAATTTTACAAAACAGAAAAATACAAGATAAGGCCATCTTGGTCGCTTCGCTCCTCTAAACCCCTGGATGCCCCATCCCCACTGCCTCCACACCGAAAAAAAGTCCGACGACGGTGAGCAAAGCCCAATAAGTAGAATTTCCCTACTGGGTTACTCCCACCTGCCGCGCAATGGCACACAAACATCCAACACATGCTAATATATCACTCATGCATATATTAACAAAATTAATTCCATACATCATGTTATTCGCTTTATAATAATAACATAAACTCAAATTTCTCACACTGGCTAAGGCACACAACCGGCGCTCTGCCTGGAATACCCACAATTTCACACAACATGTTATTTTCTCATGGCAATAACATAACACCACGCAAATCAAGCAAAACACCCAAACAGTCCGTGGACTGTCCAAAACACTCTAGGGATTTCCTAACTCTGGCCCAAACTCGACCCGAAACCACTACCATCCAAAGTTCTCAACAAATCCCCATCCATTACATAACCCTTAGGCAAAAAGTAAAACAAGTAGGAGAAAAACCCCTACCTTCTCGGAGTTTGTCGAAACTCCCCAAATCTGGTACTCACACGTAGCCCTTGACGTGTAGACCAATTTTGCCTCATAATGCGAGCCGAAGGTCGATCAAGCCGTAGATTCTAGAGAGAAGCTAGACTTTTCTCTCTAAAACCTTCAGCGACGTCACAAAGACCAAATTCAAGAATAGGTAATGAAAGTGGAGAAGACAGGTGATACCTCCCTAAAATTACAAGTTTGCCCTCACTCTCTTCTTCTTTTCTTTTTCCTTTTTCATTTCTCATCTCATTTCCTTTTCATTTTCTCTCTTCATTTCTCCCTTCTATTATCTCTCCTTTCTTTCTCTTGACTTTCTCTCCTCTTTTGAATCATTATACGTATGAGACAAAATGGCAAATTTCCTCCTCACCTTCCTCGCGCTCCAAACATGCGCCTTTTTCCATCTTTTCTTTTATTTCATAACTTCTTCTTTATGACATCACCACTTACATGGGCTTAATGTGAGCCGCGGATCCATTTCACACATGGTTAATTTGCTGGCCTTTCCACATGCCATGTTACTCTTTGGTGTGGCATGTGGCATTCCCTAACCTTGCCATTTGGTCATCCTACACCCCATGCCTCGAAAAACGTGAAACCCATCCTGTTTCCTGAATTCACGAAATTCGACGTGGTAGCTAAATTCCCCAGACTACTCCCCAACTGAGAAGTCCGTTTCGCCATCCGAGATCTAGAAAATTTTCATTTTAATCAATTACCATTTTATCCTTCCTTAGGAAATATGGATTTTCCTGTGTCTCACAAATTCCTTGTCTAGGTTTTCAGGCAAAGAGCACACGAACCTTGAATTGTCGGGGGAATGAGAGTAAAACCTCAATTGAGAGAAACAATCATGCAAATCTCACTACCAAACATGTGGTTTTACAAGAAATCCTGGATGAAAATATGGAAAAATGCAAGCTCCACATTCTCATATTTTCGTGGAGCAGCCTCTCAGACATGAAATGCTCTCATTTCTTTTCGCTTCAACCAGCCTTTTGTATTTTGCCATAACTTTCTTATATTTCTTATCCGATTATTCAAGTGGCTAACAAACTAGACTTCAAGGAAACCAAAACATCCAGAAATAGGCATTGTCGGCCTCTGATTCTATGTGGCCCAAAAATCATTCCAAAGTGAGCCATGTGTGCTACCGCCCATTTTTGAATATAGATTAGTCTTGTTTTCGGGACGACGTGAGTTTCAGTACCCGATTTGGGTGATTCCAATTGGAAGGAACCCTTAGCACTTTAGCTCTTCAAAAGAGTATAAAGAAACCACACAATATGGAGCCAAGACATGTGAAAATGGGTAAGTCAAACAAATTCCGTAGTGTAAAATTCCAGAATGATCACTAGTTTGGCCCTGAAATGCCATAACTTAATGGAAGAGTCTGAATGATTCCACTCAAGTAAAGTAGATTCAGAGAATGGTTGAAAGATTTGAACTTCAGCTGCATTAAGGTCATTTTGTAAAGAAAAGGTAATGATCATTTCCTGATTGGCGCATTTTTACATGGTCAATGATCAAGCACGGATGTGGTCAGTGAAATGAATGTGTATGGTGTGATTAAAATGGAAGTTATTAATGGTTAGCGTGTTTTTCGGCGTATGACCACTTAACTTAAAAACCCAGAATTCTATACCAAAAAGAGGCGTTGAAGATTGAGCTATGAACTGAGCGCAAAACTAATGTTTAAATCCAGTTCAAAAGCTTAATGATTTTCATGTTAAATGAAAAGTTTAATGTAAATGCTTCTATATTGTCAAATGAAAGTTTGATAATGAAAATTAATATATTATGTTTATCTTGGCACTCAATATATAAGTGGCTACATATATATATATGATATTACATACATATTATATACATAGTAGAGATATATTAGAGTATATATATATTATATTATTAAAATGTTAGCTCATTGTTATGTTAAAAACGTAAATGAATTTAATATGCACATTTGCATATATATATATATGAGTTCTCGATAAAGGGAAAGGATTTGAAATTGACTTTATAAAATTATTTTTTGATAAATTATTTCATAATAAATGGGATTTAACTATATATTTATTATAAAGAAAGTTACATGAAACAACAAAGAAAGAAAGTTTAAGGCATAAATGTTTAAGGCATAAATGGGATTTTAATTGTATAAGTACTAGAATATAAAGAAAGAAAGAAAAAGTTTAAGGCATAAAATGTTTAAGGCATAAATTAGATTTTAATCTATATATGATATTACTTTTGATATATACCGAAATGTTATTTTAATGAAAATTGTGTACACTCACCGGGCTCTTGAGTCATCTTCCATATGTCTCCCAACATTTCTGTTATCCCTGAGGAGAAAGGCCTGAGAGTGACCTCCCGTGGCAAAGAGTCAGTCATCGAGGAGACGACGCATGTGAACCGCATTGTATAAATAGTTTGCATATTTTATATGCTCGAATACTTTGTCATGTATATGCACAGGCGATATATTTTGAAAAAAGAAACTACTTAGGGCTGGCCGCTAAGTCCCGCCAAGCCCAATCTGATAAAAAAATGCATGGAATCGTACAAGCTGTAATGTTTTGATAATCGAACTAATGAGGCATATGTGTATATATTGGTTTGATTGAGAGTTGTGGACATGAGTCCTAACAAGGAAGTTGAAAAATTGGAAGATTAGAAGTGTTTTTAAATGTTTATGCGTATTTGTAAATTGGGAAAGTCCGAAAAACAGAGAAATTCCCAGCCAATTTTTCAAAATCCAAGTGTTTGAAAAGAAAAGAAAAAAAAATTGTACTACTTCGCTCGCATTATTTCTCTTCTAAAGATATGTTAAGGATTGTAGCTGTGGTTACCACGTATTTGGCTTCTAATCGCTTTATTAGTGTGCTTCATATCCACTGATGCTGAGGTCTTAGGTTCATAGAGTGGTTAATCCAGTCAGATCCTTCTCAGCCAACTATTAAATAAAATCCATTTTTATATTTGAAATTAATTGTATTATATATTTTTTTCTAAAATATTCATAAATCAAAAAATATTCAAAAAAACTATTAAGGAGGCAAAGATTGATTCAACAACTTATAGGAATAGTTTGTGGTTTAATGAACATAGTCGAGTCAATTTCGAATATATAGTTTAACAAGTTAGCTTCAATTAGCTATGCCCCAATAGTGGCTAAAATAAAATTTTATTTTCAAATATCACAAATTTTTATAATGTCAACTTTTGTGACATTGTAGCATGATATATATCTTTTATTTATTGTCAATTATTTCTTTATTATTTATGTAGCAATGCAAAATTATATACACTAAAAATAATGAAATATCATGTACCAAAATTAAAAATTGCACAATGTAGGACAACAGTATATTATTTAACACAATCTAATTAGTTTAGACATTTTCAAAGATTTAGAATATTTTCGTGTCTGATGTCAATTAATTAAAATGATAAAAATGACTTTTTTCAAAGATATCCGTCAACAACTTACGAAAAATTGCACTTTGAATTAAGTCGCCACTATTTTGTGACTGAGTCTAGAATTCCTGCTTCACAATTTTTTGACGGATCTAAAGACCTTCGTCACTTATTAGTTACCGATTTGTGAGACATTTCCAGCACATATAGTTATTGTGAAAATAAAATCACCTTATATATTGAAACTAATTATGCGAATATATTTTTCAAAATATTCAAAAATAAAAAATATTCAAAACCATATTAGAGGCCAAGATTGATTCAATAAACTATAGGAATAGTTCTAAGACCCGAGAAATTCCACTGCGGTAAAATCAGACGATCAAAATCAAATTTTTCGTATCCTGGATGACGAATAGATTTCATCGCAACTGCCCAAATTCAATACCACGGGCTGTACCGCCGAACCCTATGACAATCAAAATCTGAACGTTTTCGAGGCGCACGACGGTGTCAAACACATGTGACGAACGAAAGTCACCTATAACATGTACCATGTGACACATGCTGCATTATGAGTGAGAGAGATGGATGGAAAATGGAAACTGATAGTGTCAATGTCGGAAATCTAAGAATTGAAGGCATTAGGGTGAATAGTTAAACATGGCTAGACGAAATAGAGGAATAGGTCGTCTCATCAAAAAAGTGAACAAAAAACTATAGAAGAGGGTATCGAGAGCATGAGTTTCTGTTTTTGAAAACCTTAGTGTGAGAGGAGCGTGCACCCCTTCAAGCTTCATAATCCCACCTGGTCACCTTCAGACAAGAAGGGAAGTACAGCACGGCGAGGCTTCATGCGTGGGACTCCCGCTTTAAGAGAGTTTCAGTCAACTCCGTGAGATAGCTCATCCCACTGGCTTTCACTTATTTAAGTGCTTTGTATGTTCTATTGGTTTGAGTCTCAACAACATTTTCATGATCATCCCAAAATTCAACCCGAGGTGTGTGGAAATTTTGAACCACTTGACGTTCAGGACTGTCCACTTAACGTTTTGGGTCATATGAAATTATATATGAACATGTTGTGACGCAATATGGTCATAATAGCCACATTCTGGGTTCACAATGGAACCCGTGATTTGGTGAGTGGGCTTGAACAGTAACCCGAGGGTTTCACTGTTCATGTGAATAGTGTTCAGGAAACATTTTTGTGAGAAAATGGGTTTGGATGAGTAATTCAAATTGAATTGCTCGTGTTTGTTAATTAACTCATGTGAGCTAATTTTTGGTGAAATGGATTGTGAATTTACATGACACGTTTGTGTGGATTGATTATGTTAATATATGCATGATGATATATTTGCATATGTTATATAAATTAGGTGAAATGACATAATGCATTTCCATATGCAATCCCGGTAAACTGAAACTAGGTGTGTGTATGACATGAATTTTCTTTCAAAACGACCATGGTTAATAAAGGTGAATTTCACAGGATGATTTCTCCGAGAATGAGTCATGGAGACAAATTCCAATTGATTTATTTCTGACGCGATGACTACGTTAACACTGGTTGGGAAGTTCTCCCAAATTCATTATCATTCAGAGGGTGTCCCCATATTTTTACCAACATTGTTTAGTGTGTTTCAAAACAACAAGATTTGTTTCGAAAAATGATGTTTTTCTCATACATAGTTTAGGCAAAGGTAGAGGAGCCTTGAGAGGACTTCAAATGTGGTCGTCATGCATTCAAGAGGGATCACGTTACTACTGAATTCGTGGCTTACTTGAGTATCGTATACGTATTCTGTGCGAGAGTAACCCATTTAGTGGTGATTCCCACTACCGAGCATTAGCTCACCCTGCCGAGGAATCATATTACTCGTGTACGTGGAGCCGCACGAGGACGACTCTATCCCAGAGGCCACAATGAAAAGAAAGTCTGCCTGTGGTTTGTGTTTTAGTTGTATTACATGTATTAGAATTCTAGAATTTTAATATATGTCGTGATAAGAGTAAAATGAGGTTAACCTGAAACTACAAGAAAGGGCTTAGCGATATACGACGAGTATTAATGAGGCCCAAGGTCGTTTGACCATGTTATCCTGATGATGTTGATGATCGACGTGGTTCTCGTAGAGCTCCCAAGGAGACTTATATGTCCCACTCTCATAGAGTCGCACCTAATGCCCGACATTCCACGAAGTTTCTGGTTGACAGTCAACTGATTGGTCCCACTGGGTCACAAGCTCCAGACTTTGAATTGGAACATAGTCAGAGTCAATTTTTAATATATACAACAAATACTCAATTAATATGTCTCAATGGTGATCAAAATATAAAATTATTTTTCAAATATCATTGTAAATTCTTATAATGTCGGCATTTTTACACTGTGAGTTATTAATATATATCATTTATTTTTGAAATGATCATTTTTTATTACTATGTAGTAGTATAAAATATATATAATAATTAAAAATAAATGAAATATCACAAATTTTAAAAATTAAAAAATTAAAATAATTAGGACAATATATAGTTAATAATACAATTCCAAATAGTTTATTATATTTTCAAATATTAGAATATTTTGAAATAGTGTCTAATACAAATTAAAATATAAAAAAAATTTAAAATATATCTATCACAAATTGGTGACAAATCGGTAAAAAAATTGTGACGGAATTGTGTTTCCGTCACTATTTTGTGACGGAATTCGGGACTCACACACTCAATTCACAAATTTAGGATTAACTACAGAGATTCTACTATTTTAAGCACCAATTTGTGACAAATAACTATTAAAATAAAATCCATTTTTATATTTGAAATTAATTGTATTATATATTTTTTCAAAATATTCATAAATCAAAAAATATTCAAAAAAACTATTAAGGAGGCCAAGATTGATTCAACAACTTATAGGAATAGTTTGTGGTTTCATGAACATAGTCAGTCAATTTCAAATATATATATTTAACAAGCTTGCTTCAATTAGCTATGCCCTATTTGCATAAAATAAAAATTTATCTTCAAATGATTACAAATTTTATAATGTCAACTTTTGTGACATTGTAGCATGATATATATCATTTATTTTGATATTAATTATTTTTTATGATTATGTAGCAGTGCAAAATTATATATACAATTAAAAATAATGAAATATAAAAAAATTTAAAAATTAAAAAAAAATTGCACATTATAGCACAACATATATTAATCATAAAATTCCAAATAGTTTATAATATTTTCAACATTATAATATTTGAAACAGGTTCTAATACAAATTAAATATAAAATTAGAATTTTTTAAAATATTTGTCATACTTAGTTCACAACGCAGAAAAAATTCAGACGGATCAGGTTTCCGTCTACTATTTTATGATCTATCAGAATTCATCACAAATTTGTAACTTAGATCAAGAATTTCACTATTTAAGAATCGACATGTGGTATATTCTCATGATGCGTATAATTATTAAAATAAATCAATTTTATATTTGAAATTAATTGTATAATATATTGCCAAAATGATTCAAAATAAAAATATTATAAAAATGATGCATAGAGACCAAGATTGATTCAACAACTTATAGGAATAGTTCGTACTTTAATTAACATAATCGAGTCAATTTTGAATATATAGTTTAACAAGTTGCTTCAATTAGCTATGCCCCAATGGTGGCTAAAATAAAATTTTATTTTCAAATATCACAAATTTTTATAATGTCAACTTTTTTCACGTCGTAGCATGATATATATAATTTGTTTTGATAATATTTATTTTTTATGATTATGTAGCAGTGCAAAATTATATATACAATTAAAAATAATGAAATATCACAAATTTTAAAAATTAAAAAAAATTACACATTATAGCACAACATATATTAACCATAAAATTCTAAATAGTTTATAATATTTTCAAATATTAGAATATTTTTAAATAGTGTCTAATACAAATTAAAATATAAAAATTAAAAAAATTTTTAAAGATATTTATCTCAAATTGGTCACAAATCCGTAAAAAAATTGTGACAGAATTATGTTTCCATCACTATTTTTTGAAGGAATTAGAATTCCGTCAGTATTTTGTAACCGATTTGTGACAGATAGCTATTAAAATAAAATCAATTTTTATATTTGAAATTAATTTTATAATATATTTTTTCAAAATATTCAAAAATAATAAAATATTCAAAAATGCCATGAGGCCAAGATTATCTAACAACTATAGGAATAGTTCGCACTTTAATTAAATATAGTCGAAATAATTTCGAATATATAGTTTAACAAGTGTTTAAATTAGCTATACCCCAATGGTGGTTAAAATAAAACTTATTTTCAAATATAACAAATTTTCAGTGATGTCAAATTTTTTCACATCGTAGCATGATATATATCATTTATTTTGAAATTAATTATTTTTATGTATTATGTAGCAAAGGTAAAAATTATATATACAAGAAAAATAATGAAATATCACAAATTTTAAAATTAAAAAAATTCGTACAATGTGGTGAGGAATATAAGAAGAATGACAGCAATTCCAAATAGTTTATAATATTTTCAAATATTAGAATATTTTGGAAATATGTCCAATACAAATTAAAATATAAAAATTAAAAGTAATTAAAAGATATCCGCTACAAATTGGTCACAAATCAATAAAATCTGTGATGGAATTGTGCTCACACTATTTTATGACTTTAATTAATTCACACAAAATTTGTAATAACCTAAAGATTCCTATATTATTTTTGTGGACCGATTTTTAAATCGATTTAGATGATGGCTATTAAAATAAAACCCTTTTTATATTTGAAATTAATTGTATTATATATTTTTTCAAAATATTAAAAAAAACTATTAAGGAGGCCAAGATTGATTCAACAACTTATAAAAATAGTTCGTACTTTAATGAACATAATCTAGTCAATTTCGAATATATAGTGTAACAAGTTGCTTCAATTAACTATGCCCCAATGGTGGCTAAAATAAAATTTTATTTTCAAATATCACAAATTTTTATAATGTCAACTTTTGTGACATCGTAGCATGATATATATCATTTATTTTGATATTAATTATTTTTTATGATTATAGCAAAGGTAAAATTATATATAATTAATGTAAACCCCAACCTATTGAATGTTAGAGAATGTAGTTGTTGGAACTGATTAGAGGTCCAATGATAGAAGTGGGGGTAGATTAAAATTTAGAACGCTCCGGACATCATTTGGGCATAAAGTGAAATTTTTCGAAAATTTTCACCGGATGCCCTAAGGAATAGTAATTCTTCTTATTATATCCACAGAGGGGGTTTGCAGAGGAATTTTGTTAAATTTCAGTTCCTATGACTTTGAACTGATATTGGAAGAGAATGGAGATTTAAGTGATAGTGATTTTCTGACCGAAATTTAAGAGTCATGATGAAATTTTTCTGAATTAAAATAAAATAATTAAAATGTCCTAAAGACTGAGAGTTTGAGGTAACGAAACTGAACGGAGGAAATCTGGTGGGTCCATGGATGAGCCTGCATGACCAACGTGAATTCAGAGACACACGCTTATTGTCCCATTCGATTTGAACTGGTTTTAAACTATTTCGTGATTTCAGAGTCTGAATCCATCGTGGAAGGGGATGTAATTAGAATATACAGTCTAATCGAAGTTTAGATGAAGATGGAATATTTTTGAAGTTTAACTTGTGATAAAGCAAAGATAAGGTGAAATGAATGAAATATGATATAAGGAAGATATTTTATCAGGAGAGCCAATCAAAACCTTTCTTAATGGCTGTTATGATTAAAATATCATGAGAATGGACCACTAGATTCATGGGCTCAAATGCAATTTTGGCAAAGTGTAGGTTAAAAAGCTAAATTCATGGACTCAAGTGTAAATCACTTTACACCAACCAATGAGCTTCTTTGATTCAAGGGTAATTTTGGAATTTTGAGTCAAAAACTAAATTCAAGACTAAGTGTGCTCAAAAGAGAGGAGAGCACGACTATGAGGGAAAGAAAGAAGAAAAGAGAGAAAAGATAGGAGAGAAAAGAGAAAGAGGAAGAAAACGTGTGAGGCAAGGTGGAGGCGTGAGGTGAATTTTTCTTTCCTTCAAGCTTTCCAAGGAGTTCTAAGTGAATCACATGAAGAAAGGCCAAGGAAACCCAAGAAACAAGTAAGTTTTTAATAGTGGGAAAGAGCTTTATGTTTTTCAGTTTAATGCCTTGATTTTCTTGGTATGGATGTTAAATTAGTGGTATTTAAGGTTGAATGGATGATGCTGAGATAAATTGAGAAAGAAATAGATTAGGTTAGGTTTTGACAACTGTAAGTGAGGGATGTGTTAGGTTTGATAGTGCATTTAAAGGATAGTGTTGAAATTTGGTTAGATTAGTGAAATTGAGGTGGTATAAGGCATTAAATGAGATTGAGGAAGAAAATGGAAGAACAAATGGAATATGGTTTGTGCATAATTCACCTAAAATGGAACAGACTTCAAACCTCGGGGTCCGCTTGACCACCACAACTCGCGAATACGAGTGGATGCTCAAGCCATCTGACGCCACTTCAGAAAACCCAGCAGAGTCTCCTTGGTACTGTGGAGCTTCTACCCAAATACAATACTTGTATAAACTCGCATTTACTTGTCCCACCAAATTCAATATATGCAATACTACCACTGGGCCCATAAACCAATACTCATAAAAACAAATATCATAACTATTCTCCACCATCTCCTCAATAATTCAACAGTTGATTACACTTTCATACAAACATATTAACACTACAAGTCTAATATATGTTATGTCCAAAACCATCAAAATCATGTACTGACTTCTTCAAATGAATTGTGCCGAAATACCCTGCATTCGAAAAATATAATTCCCACGACGCGAAGCCATCGCTCGCAGTGGAATCACCCTAAATGGGTTACTCTCCACCTAAGTGCAAAGGCAATGTCTAAAATAAACACACACCAAGAACACGCGATCCTACTGAATGTCTACATGATCACCCCATGCCACGAGTCCTCACCGACCACCCACACTCTGCCTAAGCCATGTATGAGAAAATAATCATTTTCAAACAAAACCCGTTGTTCTCGAAAATATACTACCGAACGTGCTCTGCAAAATACGACTACCCTCCGAGCAGAGCCTCCGAACATCATGGTCCTCATCCAAATGATCCTGTCAAACATCTCCCAACCCAATTCTCCCGAGACATCTCAGTAAATCCTTTCGCAAACCATATCCGCTTACAAAATACCTCATGCACTCACACCTAATTTAAAGTTACCTAGTTGCATAATACGAAACGCATTATTCCATTTTCAAAATCATTTACACAATATGTCAATATGCATATTCAATAAACTACAATTACACACATGTAATTCAATGATATCAACTATCACCCAAATTACACATCACTTGAGCAAATCATAATTTTCATCTCCTAATGGTTTCATACACAATTATATCTCATATAATCAGGACCTTATGTTGTTAATTATTAAGACATTAATCCTATTGATTTCTGTCAACACAACCTAAGCCATTCATCACTAATTTATACAAACATATGGACATTTATGGCCTATTTCAACAGCACAAACCCTGGACTTTTTTAATAGTCCAACTCAAAGAAGGTCGCCCACTGGCAAACGACTGGGTCTAACCTCAAGCCACTTTGAACCGAATTTCTTACCCATTCCCTGCCTTATAAACACTAAAGCATAATTTAAAGTACTTTATAGGAATTTAAACACCAAATGCACTCAGACACCTATTGTTTCACCTCCACTGGGTTTCTTAATGAATTCAAACAATTTGTCCCAGCTGGGACCTGATCAAACGGCCCTCACGCTCAAACCAACCGAAACATCGAAACACTTGTAAATGGGAATAAAAGACAAGTAGGGAGAACTTCCACTCAAGGAGTTTAGAACTCTGATCCCTGAACCACGAGTCCGCCCACAGGTGAGGAAACGTTTTTCCTTCTCGCCCGAAGACCGCCGACGGCCGATCTCCTGTGATTCTAGAGATAGGCACCCTCTCTAAAAGCCTCAACAATGGAGGCCACACCGGATCACCAAAATTTCTCAATGCTTTCTCATTTTAATGAGAGAAGCAAGACTATACATCTTAATCTTAGTCACTTAAGATTATAAAATGATTATGTCCCTCTTCTCAGATTTGATATTCTAAGACTATCTCTCGTCATTCATTACTTGAATATTTCTCTTACCATACCACTTGGCGGCATATGAGTGTTACGTTATATGTGACTTCGTCACATCGAAAATAGTTTTATCAAGACTAAACGCTGATGCCGGTAAAAACGTGGTTTCAATCTGCAACTATTTCTGTAATTGGCGAAATTTCCTTACGTACATCTAGATTTTTGAGATGATTCCAAATCTGCAATCCATTTTGTCATCCGAGATCTAGAGAATTAATTCCATTTTAACCGAAATTATTATTTTATTTCCTTTTTCAAAATTGAATTTTTCTGGGTCTTGCAGAAATGAGAGGGGCCTAGTAGTTTAGAATTTTCATGTGTTTAGGTGAATCTTAACTCTAGAAATGCATCGAATTGGTTAGAAAAGAAAAGGATTTGAATTGAGGGCATTAAGACTATGTCAGAAGTAAAGGGAGATTTGGTCATTTCATTTCAGATTTGAAGTGTGTTCAATGGGGATTAAAGCAAATGTGATGGTTGGGGCAAAAATGAGTATGTGCAGGATTAGAATGGAAATTATGGTTAATGTGTGTAGCTGGTTTTTTCTAAAATGCAAAGGATCATCGACGAAACCGGAATTTGACTGAAGCAAGCTGATCGAGCTGGAACTATGAGTGTAAAAATGATATTTTGACAATTGAGTTTTAAAGTAAAATGTCGAGAGAACTAAGTTTTAATGGAAATGTTTATATGTCGTTAAGGCATGGAAACGTTTTATCTTCGCATCAATATATATATATATATATATATATATATGATAATTATATATGTATGCATGTGTTAAGGCATATGGAAGTTTACAAATGTAAAGAATGCATAAATGTATAAATAATAAAGTAAAGTGTTTAAATGAATTTAGAAAATGTATTTGAAGAAAGGTTTTGATCGATGGTTAATCTAACCTTATGAGACTATTATGACCTATACTCCACGAGGTACTTCTAAGCGTGTAAGGATTTAGAGTGGTAAAGAGTAGGTTACTAACCGAGGGAATAAGTGTTTAGAGTAATATCCTTACACGTGATAAGGTGTTATGACTAAAACCTTATGCAAAGCTTTGAGCTTTCCAGACAGTGGTTATGATTGAATTAGACTTGCCTCACCGTCGGCATCAAACTCCGTCTGTATTTATCCCCTGGGTTCCATCAGAAAGAAAGAAAGAAAGAAAGAAATAAAGAAAGAAAGAAATTTTAAGGCATAAATTGATTTTTAATTGTATATGATGGTATACTCTAAAATGTTATCTAAATAAAATGTACACTCACTCGGGCTCCTTTAGCTCACTCTTTCCGTATGTTTCAAAACATTTTCAGATACGACAGTGCCCCAAAGAGAGTACCCTCTCGCACAAAGTGAGCCACTACATCGAGGAGACGACGTCTGTGACTGCATTGTATAAATATTTTGCATATTGGATATGTTGAATATTTTGTCATGTATATATGTATATATGCATACATTTTGAAAAGGAACTACGTGGGCTTAGATCCTCAAAGTGATCCAGGTAATGATGCCGCTTAAGTCCCGCTCGCCCAACTTTATAAACCGTGCATGGAATTGAAGAAGCTTTGAATGTTTTGATGATTGAAGTAAATAAATGGCATGTGTATATATTTTGGGTTTGGATTGAGTTGTGTGCTTAATTGGGTCATGGATGTGACGCCCCAAAACCCGTTCCACACACTCACCACAACTCAAGGGAATACAGCTGGAGGTCAGCATCCACGCCACTTTAACCCAAGGTAGCTTCCTTTGTACGGAGCTCTACCTGGGTGGTCAGCACTCGTGACATACCGTCCCAACAAATTCAATATATGCAATATTTATCCAATGCGGCCACTTGGGCCCATAAACAGTACTCAATATACATGCCGACTATGAATCCAACTATATACCCAATAGTTACAAGAGCTAATATTTTTACTCTTAAACAATACATATATTAAACTTAAAGAGTTCTAATACATGTACAACCATCAAGCCACATCCCGCTTTCTTCACAATAAATCTCTAGGACGGCTTTGCTCTCGCAGACGCTCCCCTGCACTGTAGAAAAGTGGGGGATCCCACGACTGGTGAGCTAAAGCTCAAGAGGAGAATCGCCCTAAGTGGGCTACTCACCACCTAAATGCAAAGGCAATGTTCCAATTCAAACAAACATTCACAAATGCATGATCCCACTTGAATGTCTAGCATGACTAACTCGCATCCCGAAATTCACTTCGACTCTCTCACACTCGCCTAAGCTCAGGCTGAGAATTATTAGTTTTATTAAATGACAACCCTCCGATGTATATATATATATCAATTGGGTCATTCGACGATTGATATATAGCCTCGCTTGTGGACTACCTCCGATGAATATATATCAACTCATTAATTCACCTGATATATTATTTTTTGGTTTCAGGACTCACCCTTCTCCTGAGATGAATATATATATCAATCGGCCATCCGACCTGGGCTGATATTATTTATTTGGACTACCCTCCGATATCTTATATTTTAGACTACCCTCCGAACCATTTTTCTCTAGACTCATCTCATGCACTAACTCCTATAGACCTAGGATGTTCCAGTGCATATGGAATGCATGTATGCCAATTCCAATACAGTCTAATCACATGCAAATATATAAACACGAATATATTCACATAAAATTAAGTCACACAACATGTTATGTATTTATCAATTCAAACACCAAAATTAGCTCACATGGGCTAATATTCAAACACAAGCAATTCGATTCGACCATTTAACTAAGACAAATTTTCCGAAAACACATTCAAAGTCATTTGATCTTGGGTGAATGTGAAACCCTAGGGTTTACATCGTCTAACACTAAATAAATTGGTTCGCTCATATTATGAACCTCACATTTCACCCGCCACCGCGCTCAAATCCAATCAATACATGACTAACAATCGAAAATAAAACCCTTTTACACCATTTTTCACATGAGCGGTGCCACTGGGTCGCTCCATTTGTTACTCAAAATTTTACTCCATTCTCATCTCAAATGTTCGACCGATCAAACTACCTTATCATTCACAACCCTAATTCCTAAATTATCTCGAAAAGTACTAAAAATTGGAACAAAACCCCGCTTAGGAGAAACTGCACCAAGGAGTCAGAAACTCCCGATCCCTGAGTCCACGCGAGCTTCATTCCGCTGCAGAACATTTCTCTCCTTCTGCCTCAAGACCGCCGGACGGCCTGATCGTCCAGATTTCTAGAGAGAAGTGAGACTTTCTACCACAACCTCACTGCCATCAGATCCTCCTCTCTCAAAATCACGTTTTGCTCTTTTAGTTTTGGTGGAGAAGACAGCCATGTTCACTAATTTATCTTGTAGTGACTTAAACTTCTCTAAAAATGACCGTTATGTCCCTCATTTCCCAGATTTGATATTCGGCACTATCTCAGCCGTCCATTTTTATCGCTTTCTTCACTCATACCATTTATGGTATATAGAGTATCAGAGGATATATAGACTTGCTGATCGAAATCGTTTATGGCACTCAAACGCGACATGCCTCAAAACGTGCCGACCCAATCGTCTCGTAATTCACTAATTTTTGTGCAGAAGAAGGAGATTTCATGAGATTTATTCAACGGGCATAACCTGCTTTCATCATCCGAGATCTAGAGAATTAATTACTTGATTTTTTAATAATTTCAATTTTGTAATCAAAATTACGATTACTTTGTTCCAGAATGCACTTCTGGTCTTAGTATTCTCCTTTCCAGTATAGAATTTCGTCCCAAATTCAGGACTATCATAATCACTACATGCATATGCAACGCGCACTTATTTATGTGATAAATCAATATTGGTTTGTAAATCTAAACGACTAAACCACATACCTTCATACCTAAACAAGAAGGATAGGTGAGCCCAGATCGTGTCCTCGCTCCCATGTCGCTCCTCCACCCACAAGGTCGCTATAGCACTCTCATCAGTCACTTACTGGCGCCGAAACCCGATCACTGCCATAAACAATGCACACTGTCCCTCCTCGAAGGTTCCATCCGTGTCAATCTCTTATTCGTCCCCAATCCACCACATGGGCCTTCTGGATCCGAATATACTGAGCATGGAGATGTGAAACACCCGTGGACACCTATCATGTCAAAGCAGAATGCCAACCGTACGCAACAGTTGCCTATCCCTCTCGAGTATCTCGAAGGCCCAATAACCATGCTGGGGATTCTTCCCACGCCGCCGAACCCCACCACTCCTTTCTTTAGGATTCACCTTCAAGGAAACGTGATCACCAACCCGAACTCTAAGGGTCGACGCCGCACATCTACATAGCTCTTTGCGCTCGAGCCGTGAGAAGACGCCATATCAGACTAACTCACCTTCTCGAGGTGTCTCTAATCGATCGTGACCGTTGACGGAGCTCTCTTCCACTTTCGCCTAACCTAATCTGTGACTCGCATGGCCTCCCACACAAGGCCTCATATGGTACCATTAGCATACTGGGCTGATAATCGCTGCTTGTAAAGGACCTCACTCAAGGGCAATCGTTCTCTACCTTATGATCCAGAGCCACATGTTCGCAACATGCCCTCTTCTAACACCGTATGTAATCCATACACACGTAATCCTACACAACCTTTCGTTGTAAACGCTAACCTCTCCAAGGTCACACCACCGATAATCCAATGACCGCCAACTCAATCCATGCCATGCATGACATCCATTTACCGAGCTTCGCGTCAACAATAACAATGCAATTTCTTAAAGGTGATTCAAAACTAGGTTGTTCTCACTCCTATCACCCAACTCAAGTCTCAAGGTGATAACCGGTCCTGTGTTTTCATCTTCGCAACATAACTTTCTGGGCTTACACCAGCCTTCCCGTATTTACCTGTAAATTCAGGATATCTCCCCTGTGTCTCTACACCCTAACCCCAGGATTCTCAATTGGTGGGATTTACGAGCCCTTATCAAGCTGGTCACACCCACCATGAGTGGCGACGACCATACCGCACCCACACCCCGTCTCGATGCGATGTTACCGCACATGAACGCGCAGCAGAATGTCATACCGTGACAACCAATCCTGCTCCACCATGAGCAGAATCTCGTAGATCTCTCACTATAATCCCGACCCACGTCAACTCTCACCTTACACCCCAGAAGAAATGATATACTGGTTTCTCTAAAGGCCTTAACCTCTAAGCCCAAATCCACGTCGTGTCGAGTATGACAACCTCTACTTAAGGTTCACTCATCGACAACCCGATGGTTGTCAACTCCATCCATGTCAAACTCCGACAATCAACAACCAATAGGTCTACCACCCTAAGGTCCACCATCACGCCCAAGCACGCAACCTCGATCCGTCCCCTCGACTCTCAATCTACACCTGGCCCTCCGGCTTGTCCGTACGCTGGCGCTTGTAGATAAGACCCTCGAACCGAAATCGGTTCCTCCGACCCGTACTAGGGTGTGGAGGAATGAATCGCATAATTCCCCTCAGTCTCTACGGCCAATCGGGACCGTGGCCGTCCCAAAGCCCGGGATCCCGGCCTCTGGGAAATCCCAGTCATCATGCTCAATCCTGCCCTAGTCAATCCCGGGCCTGGTTTCAGACAGCACCCGTCTCTCAATTCATTGCCTCACTTTCTCCAGTCGATCGACACTCCCTGTGCTAACACCACGTGTCCCAAAATCTCACCTCAAGAAGCCAAAACCGTACTTATTGGAACTCATAGAGCGACAACTAAATGCCTTTAAATGAGTCAGAAACAAACAACTTCGCTTATACTCATGTCTTCACTCCACCGGGAGTAGACTGCAGTCATTAACCACTGAAGATTGAATAATAAACCCGATCTAGATAGGGTCAGAACACCCTATGCATGAGATCCATGAACACAATGGCGCATTCATCAACCAAAGGGCATCACCAGAAACCTCAAAGTGCCCATAACGCCAGCCCTAAACGCCGTCTTAGGATATCCGCCTTCCTAACCTCGCCTGATGGTAACCAAAGGCGAAGGTTCATCTTGGAGCAAGACTCACACTCCTCTCAACCTGGTCAAACAAATCATCACCTCAGAAGAGATACCGACTCGAATCGTAACTCGCTCAACCGCTCACACGTACTAAGGGCCTGCCTCTTCGCAACTAGAACCAAGCGCCCCATGGTGAAGTGCTGGCCTAATAATCCTGTCCAACCAGCCCCTCGTAGCTGGGACTCGAGTTCCCGCAACTTAACTCCAGCAACATCCCATGCGAGTCATAGAGATGGTCAGAAATATGTGGTGTAACTCGATACCCAAGTCTACATCCCTATGCAGGTACCCGCAATATCCGAAAACATCCACATATTCGCACACTACCGAGGCAGATCCAGCCAATTCTTCCTACCCTTCTAGGTAAGGCTTGTTAGCCAACCCGCTAACTGTCCCCGACACTTGACACGATACCGTTTCAAGCAAATACAGCCCTCCCCGAAATACCACGATTACCGTCCCAGATAAAGTGGAACTCTCCCGCTCTCAATCGATAATCATCCCCTAGTGGCTATCACCCAATCCATCCGATGACATCGAACTCTTCGACATGTCCAAAATTCCCTCAGTCCACAGAGTAGAGTCCCCCTGAGACCTTGAACTCTCCGCAACCTCGAATTTATCATTCTTATTCCTCGCCTAATCCCAGGGGAGAACCCACGACAACTGGCCTCCCATGGACTCTAGAGGTCCTTGCCCATTTTCCATCATATTTGGGCCTCATTCCCTAGCTAGAACGCAGCTAGTCTATTCCGGGTCATGTCAGAGGTAATTTCCATAGCCTCTAACACTTTCTCGTTCTGCATGAACCAATGGTCTACCACCATCGGATCTTTTCCCCCTGTGAATGTCGGAGGATGATGCACCCTAAACCTCGGGAGGTTACTAGATCTTCTTTATCTACCACTATACCAAATTGGGTATGGATAGCATTCGCCGTAATACCTATTAAAATTTCATCAAAGTTTGTCGATCAAACACTGACAGCGTCTCGACCAAAGACTCGTGGACGTCCTAATGCCCTCATCCTCAACTAGCCACTGATGATCGCCTTGAATGGCAAATGTGGCGAGTCATTTAAATCTTTCCTTCTTCCTACTTAATCCATTAATGCAGATGCCGACATTAATGGATCTGACAACCATGAACTAACCCGCTCATTTCCTATGGTGTTAACTTCAACCACTAATTTATTTATTCCAATAAAATTTAAGCCTTGTTCATTTAAGATCAAATCCTGCAATGTGCACCCTAACCTTAGCATTCACCCTTTCCTATACGCATTTCACCATGCATATAATTTTCTACTTAACTACCGCCAAGAATCACGCATTTCCATTGGTGGTTAACACAATACAAAGATTCCTAAGGCATAACTACTCGAGACACTAATCATACACATAAATTTTCAAAGAAGTATAATGAATGAATTTTGCATTTAAATATTGTTTTCAATAAAATTTTATTTTCAAAAATTTATTTTTAAAAATTTTATTTTTCTAAAATTTTATCAAATTTATTAATTTATTTGATTTTTTTTTAAATATTTTAAAGAGAGGATATATATTTTTTTCGGTAAGTCTTGAGAGGAACAAGAACTATAGTCCTGGTCACAACACAATGTCCAAAATTTTGACTAGAAAATACCGAGCCGAACTCGCCAAAAACAGTTTCAGTGCACCGAGGCATAGTCCAAGGTTGGCCCACGCGCCAAAGCCGCGCCAGCCGCTAAGCGCCCGCCCACGCGTCGCGCCCCGCGCCTACTCCGCCCCGTCATGTTGAGCCACGCCGCCAGGCACGCCCCGTGTCCGCGAGCTCGCACGTCAAGGCCACACGCCACACGTCATGGCCGCTGGCGCCTGGCCGGGCCGCACGCCTAGCCCTACCAACGTGTCTAACCCAAGAAACAGAGTCGCAGTGCAAAGGTCAGACACATGCCGCCCATGCCCCGCCTAGTCACACATACCTTTCTAGACAAGGACATATCTTCTCACAGCCAAGCCCCACTTAATACAACTGGGATCAAGCACACAATTTTCAAATTTCCAAGCTTCTTCTTCGTAATGATATAAAACCTGATGCAACACAAAACTTCCCCAACCTGCAATACAATTTTATTTTTTTTTCACAATATAATCGTGCAAGAGCCAAAAACGATGGTCTCGCACTTTTTCATTATAATTACACATCACTTTTCATTATTTCCAGCAGTATGAAAAATCACCAAAAACCACTAAATTTTTTTTTTTTCTCTCTAATACTCAAATAAATTTATAAAAATTTATTTCCTTCCATTTTCTTCAATTTTACTACTTGTAAAATCATAGAAAATCATTTTCTTCAATTCTCATCAAATAAATTTAGTAAAATTTATTTTTCTTGGCTTTAAATTTTCTTCTCACTCTTCAGAATAACCAAATAAATTTAGAAAATTTATTTTATTTAATTTTCTGCGCTTTACACTGAAATCTTAAAATTAAATTTCTTCACTTAAACCAAATAAATCATGAATTTATTTATTTTATTTCTTCGTTCAAGTTTAATAATCGTAAAACACCCAAAATGTTCTCACACCTTTAAAATTTCATTAAAATTTCTATTTTGTTATCCAATAAACCAAATAAATTGATTTCAATTTATCTCATTTCCAGTTTTACACAATGTACCACTCAAAATATTTTCTAAATATTTTCTAACACTTCCATGTGCTAATCACTACTGACTCCATACAATCTCACACACCTAAACAAATACACACCAAACACACAAATATAGACATGGCATACACACCAATCATCAAATAATTCACAAAATCACACAAAACACATCAACACACGTGCATGTAGTGTTCTAGTTTTGTCCCGTGATTTTCTAGGTAATCTCTACACCTAAACCGACATCAATCCAAGCACGCAGGTGATGCTCATCCTCAACTATGGCCTAAGCCCATTTTCTATCCATAGGTTTCTCATATACCCATACTCCATCAAACCACCTAGTGGTGATGGATACCCAACCCGAGCTCCTAGGTATTCGTATATACCTAAGCTCCTGACACCAAACCTGTGACGTCCCCAAAACCTCGGGGTCCGTTGACTACCCGTCAACCTCGCGAACAGGCTGAGGCTCTGGGTTACCCGACGCCACTTTAGAAAAATCAAGGCAGTCTCCCTTTGTACGGAGTCACCTTAACAGCAGACCTGCATATACATGTCCCAAACAAATTCAATATATGCAATATATATCCAATGCGCCACTGGGCCCATAAACAAGACTAATATACATGCCACTATGAATCCAACTATATACCCAATAGGTTACAAGAGTTAATATTTACTTAAACAATACATATATTAAACTTAAAGAGTTCTAATACATGTACAACCACATCGTCACATCCCTAGCTTTCTTCACACAAATCTCAGACGAGCCGTCCCTCGCATTCTCCCGTAATTCGTAAAAGGGGATCCCACGATCATGTGGTGAGCTAAAGTCGTGAGGAGAATCGCCTCTATGGGCTACTCACCACCCAAATGCAATGCACGTTCCAATTCAAACAAACATTCAAGCAAATGCACGATCCTAATTGAATGTCTGGCACGACCAACTCGCATCCCGAGTCTCATCGACTCTCTACACTCGCCAAGCCTTGTATGAGAATTATTAGTTTTTTTAGTGGACAACCCCTCCGATGTATATATATATATCACTGGGTCGTCCGACTGATTGATATATTCGCTTTCAGGACTACCTCCAATGAATATATATCAACTCGCGCCCGACGGCTGATATTATTTGTCTGTGGATCACCATGAATATATATCAACTCGGCCGCTTCACTCGCTGATATTATTAGTTGGATGCCACCTCCAGAACTGAGGTGATTTAGACTACCCTCCGAACCATTTTTCTCTAGACTCATCTCACGCACTAACTCCTATACCTAGGATGTTCCAAAGGCATATGGAATGCATGTATGCCAATTCCAATACGTTTCAATCACATGCAACATATAAACACGGATATATTCTAGCGCACAAATTAAGTCACACAACAGGTTATGGCTTCGATTAATTCAAACACCAAAATTAGCTCACTGGGCTAATATTCAAACACAAGCAATTCGACCAATTACTTAACCAAGACAAATTTTTCCAAACATACTTCGGTCAATTATTCCTAGGCCCAGAAACTTGCCATCGCTCCAACACTCAAGAAACTGTCGCCTGCTATTATGAACTCGCATTTCACGCCACTTCATACTTTAAATCCAATCAAACAACAGGCATGACTAACAATCTAAAACAAACCCTTTTAACTATTTCATCATGGAGCACCACCGCTGCTCCATTTGGTTTCAAAATTCTTACCTTAATTCTTGGCTCCAATTGCCTGGGACCGACTGAACCCACCCTAATGGGTCCAACCTAATTCAAACATCTTAAAAAAAGTTAATTAAATTTAAGAAACCCAAGTAGGGTAGCATCCCACCAAGGGAGTTTGAAGAAACTCCATCCTGAGAGTCCACGCGTAGCTTGTCCCGCTGTAGAACATTTCTCCTTTCGGCCTAAGACCGCCTACTCTGGCCTGATTGTTCAGATTTGCAGAGAGAAGTGAGACCTTCTCTCTCTACCACAACCCCATTTTGCCATCGATCCTCCTCTCTCAAAATCAATGCTTACTCTTTTTATTTTTGGTGGAGAAGACACCTATGTTCTACTAATTTATCTTGTAGTGACTTAAACTTAAAATGACCGTTGTGTCCCTCATTCCCAGATTTTACATTCTAAGACTATCCTCGCCGTCCATTTTTATCAAGCTTTCACTACACCACTTATGGTACATGAGCATCGCAGCACATGACTTTCACAGCATCGAAAATCGCTTTATGGCACTCAAACGCGATGCCCTCGAAACGTGTCAGATCTAAATCGTCTCTGCACTGACAATTTTATGTGCTAGCTAGATTCGCGAGACCATTCCAACTGCATAACCGCTTCGCCGCCATCCGAGATCTAGAGAATTCACTCAATGGAGTTTTTAATCGAATTTAATTTTAGTAATCAAAATTACGATTTTGCCCTTATTCCAGAAATTGGAATTTCTCGGGTCTTACAGTGGACGAGGAGTCCTAAAATGGAAGTTGAGTCTTGAAAGATTATAAGTGTTTTTAAATGTTTTCGCAGGTTTTTGTAAATTTGGAAAAGTCCGAAAATGTAGGAAACTCGGCCGATTTTCCTTCCGAAAATCTGTTGAAAAAAGAAAGAAAAAAAAAATTTACCACTTCACTCCGCAGATTATTTTCTAAAGAAGATACTATGATGAAAGGTTCGCTCCATGGATTTTAATTGATTGTTTTGAGGAAAAGTTTCTATATCCGTTGGAGTGCCGGGAGGTCCACTCGGGTTCATGAGGTTAATCCGGGTCAGGATCCTTCAATTAAAAATAATGAAATATCACAAATTTTAAAATTTTAAAAAATTAAAATAAATGTAGGGACAAATATATATTAACAAATACAATTCCAATAGTTTATAATATTTTCAAATATTAGAATATTTTAAATAGTACTCATTACAAATTAAAAATATAAAATTCAATTTTTTAAAATATAGATATTCTGTCATTAAATTGGTCACAAATCAAGAAAAAATTGCGGACGAATTGTGTTTTCGTCACTATTTTGTGACGGAATTAGAATTCTATCACAAATTTGTGACGGACCTAACATTCCGTCACTATTTTGTGACCGATTTGTGATAGATAGCTATTAAAATAAAATCCATTTTTATATTTGAAATCAATTAGATATATATATTTTTTTAAATATTCATAAATCAAAAAAAATATTCAAAAATTATTTAAGGAGCTAAGATGATCTAAATAACTTATAGAATCATTTTGAAATTTTTAATAATTATAATCGAAAGTCAATTTCGAATATATAGTTCAAATAAGTTGCTTAAATTAGCTATGCTCCAATGAGGCTAAAATAAAATTTGATTTTCAAATATTATGTATTTTTAGTAATGTCAATCTTTGTGATATTTAGCATGATATATATCATTTACTTTGATATTAATTATTTTTTATGATTATGTAGCAGTGCAAAATTATATTTACAATTAAAAATAATAAAATATCACAAATTTTAAAAATTAAAAAAAAATTACACATAATAGAACAACATTTATTAATCATAAAATTCCAAATAGTTTATAATATTTTTGTGAGACCCCAGAAAATTCCAATTTGTTTAAAAGGAAAATCGAATTTCAGAAAATCCCAAATTTTTCTGTGATCCTGATGACAAAACGACTTCACCTTTGAATCGCTCGCGAAATCTAGCTTCCACGCCACTCGTCGACCCGAGATATTTTAATTTCAGATCAAGCCGAGGTACTTAGACGCAAAGAACGACATGTTATGTGACAAAGTCACCCATAACATGTACTTTGTGACACATGTCGCACAGTAAAACGACAAACAGATTTGGCCAGACATACACGTGTCAAAACTAAGCAAACTGACAATGAGATACTGGAATTAAATATGAAAAGACGGAATAGTTAACAAATAATTCATCCTCTTCTCTTCAAAAGAGAAACAAAACGTGAGAGAGAAAAAGATGCCAGAGGCATGCAGATTTTTTAGAGGAGAGCTGGTTTCCAAGACCCCGCGATTCGACCTTCCTGATTCTTCGAGCCAAGGAAGGAGTTGTTTACATTTTAAATGGAAAGTGAACAGCTTGGGCACCCCATTTGAGTTTCAAAACTGAGGTAGAGGTTTTATCCTACTGGGAATAATTTCATGGTTATTGTTAATGACAAGGCTGGATTTGAGGTCGTGAGGGGTCGTTTGATCGATCCCAAAACTTGGGACCAAATTGTTGGGATTTTGAGTTTTTGATGAAATCTACCTGACTGCTTACGCTTAGTTGTGATTATGCATTAAATCATGTTTTGGGTGTAAGGAGGCCAGTTTAGATCATGGATTTGTGGTTCGCCAAAGTGGAACCGATAAGTCATGATTGGTCGTGGGAAATGAACCTTAGGCTGATTTGGTTTCACGTGAATGGGATCTGCCTAGTATTTTTGTGGAGAAAATGTGCTTGGATGTAAGGATTCAAATTGAATTCGTTCTGTGTTTGTTAATTAGCCCATGTGAGCTAATTTTTGGTGTAATGGATTGAGTTGAATAGGAATTAGTAGGTTAATGCATGAACTTAGGTATTAATATATACCAATATATGGATTATAATTGTGTAGTCATTGGAGATGAGTTTGTGATTAGCTCAAGAGTTAATTGGGTGATGGTTGACCAAAATTATAAATTAGTTGAAATGATATACATGTTGTATGTGATTTAATATATATATATATATATATATATATATATATGTATAATATATTAGCATGAATGACATGAAATGGCAGAATTTTATCTCATATGCACCCTGTGGTAATCTAGAAATTAGAAAAGTGCAGACAATTTAATTTCAAAAAATGAACATGGTTGCGAAAGGAATTTGTAAGACACGAGAAAATTCCAATTTCTGGAAAAATGGAAAAATCGTAATTTCGGTCAAAACCCAAAATTTTTCTAGATCTCGGATGACAAAACAGATTTCACAGTTGGAATCATCTTACGAAATCTAGCCAACACGTCGAATTTCGTCGAATTCCGAGACAATCAAAATTTGAACGTTTTTCTATAAGACCGTATCGAGCGTCAGAAAACGATACGCGACGTGACAAAAGTCACCTATACACGTATCAAGGTGGATATACGCTGCATGGAGTAAGAGAGGAGAATGGAAATGGACGGCCTAGAGTGTGCAAAGTGTAAAAAATCCAAGAGAAGGGATATGGATGACATTAATAGAATTGTTACTATATGACAAAAGGATAAATAGTTGTTCTCATTTTCTCAAAAGGCAAAACCGATAGAGGGGAAAAGTATGTAATTCAAAAATGGCTTAGGGGTTTCGGGGTGTGATTTTTGAGAGAGAGAGGTTAACCTTCAGGTTTCAAATAATCGACCGTCTAGATTTCTTTCTGTTAGAAGGCAAGAGGTTGGTTTGCATACGCGAGGCAACGCGTGGGTACCGCTTTAAGGAGTTTCAACAAAAACTGCAGAGGAGTTTTATCCTAACCTGCTTACTGATTTAAGTAAGCGGAATGCTTGAGTCGATTGAGGCCGTGAGTGGCCGCTTTGATCGTCCCAAATCTTGAACCAAATGTTGGAATTTATGACCCATTTGACAAATTCGTGACAATTTTAGGGACTGCCTGGGTGTTTGTATACTGTAATAAACAAGTTTTAAAGAGGCTCTTGTGAAAGGCCATGGTATGGTGATTCCACAAAGTGGAACCGATAAATAGGGATCAGTCTACCTGATAAAATTTCACGTTTCATTGGGATCATATAAACATTCCTGGTTGGTTTGAAATGGACCCAAATATTTAGTGTTAAGCTTTGAACTTATAAAGGTGAATGCTTGAGCTGAGTGGAAATAGATAAAGTTAATGCATGTTTGATGTTAACATAGATCTGCCTCCACTATGGAAAATATAATTGTGTGTATAGGCCATCGGAGATGAAATTAGAATTGCCCAATTATATGGAAATATGAATTGTATATAGGCCATTGAGATGAATTGTGATTTGCCTGGCAGCTAATTTGGGTGTTGTTTGATCCAGATTGAATTACATGTGGTGTGATTGTAAGTTTAAGAAAATATGCATAATTGACATATTTGTATAAATTGTGTTGAAATTACATAACATGTTGTATGTGATTTAAATATGTTAATATATATAAGTATGTGAATATATTGGCATGAATGAAGTGCATGACACGAATTCTTCTTCTCAAAACGAACATGATTCAAGTAAAGGAATCTTCACAGATGATATTCCGAGAATGGGGTTGGAGGACGGTCCATCGTATCATTTCGATGAGGACCATGACTGAGCTGGGAGTTCTCCAACACATTCGTCTCTAGAGGGTAGTCCCATCTTTTACCGAATTTTGATAGTATTGGCAATGAATGTAAGTTTATTTTGAAATGATGTTTTTTCTTGCATTTAGGCAAGTGTGAGGGATTCGTGAGGACTCTGACATGGTCAGGTCATTTAGACATTCAAGTAGGATCATGAATTTAATGGAGTGCTGTTTACATTGATCATTGCATATGCACTTAGGGTGGGGAGTGTCCAGCTAGGCAGATTCTGCATCACATCGCTGAGCAAATTCTCACCCCACGAGGGAATACCAGGTACAGGAGCGTTCGAGAAGATGGCTCATCTTGGGGAGGTCGATTAAGAAAGCCAGTCAGGGCTTGATGGTTTTGGGATAATATGTATTAGAATTGTAAATTTTAATATGTATTTATATTAAGCGTAATGTTAACTCTCAACCATGTGAGATAGTCAGTTGGATACTTTTGATGAGAAATGTTATAACTCGCGAACTATCGAATATAGTCGGGTATATTGTAAATCTTCATTCCAGATAAAGGTACAAGATACGTAAATTAGAAAATATAAGAGCACCAAGTGAAATTGTAATATTTGGGGGATGTTTCAAGATGAAAATATAAATGATAAATTAAATTTAGTGAAAGCCAGGTGTGGTACTAGAACAAGGATTAAATTGTAATTGCCATAAAGGATATGTAAATCATAAAATGAGTAGAGATGTGCCATCATATAAATAACAAAAGTGTGGTGCAATTGTTGAAAGATTAAGGGCTTAATTGCAATATGGAGAATTATGGGAGTATAAAAGGAGAGTTGAGACAAACAAAATTCATTTGTCTCATTTTTGGCTAGGGCAAAACGTAGGAGAGGAGAAGAAGGGAGAAAAGAAGAGGAAGAAGAGGAAGAAGAAGGAGAAGGAGAAGAAGACCAAACCAAGGTATGTTTTGTCTTGAAAACATGGGTATTTTGGGATTCCTAAGGTTTTGGTTTGGAGAATTGTTCCTCCTTTGTCTAGGGTTTTGTGGAGAGATCATCCAAACCCTAGATTTTTGTTGGGGTTATGTGGGTAAAACCTCAATTGTTGTAAAATAAACATGGAGTCATCATATTTATATGGTTTTTAGAAGAATTGGTGGACCTTTGGTTTAATTCATAAGATTTTCACCTAGGGTTTTGTGGTATGAGGTTCCAAATCACCAATTCAAGTGTTGTGAAGTTGTTTTTAGATGAATTCCATGTTGGTTTTCGAGGTATTAAGGAATGGAGAAGTTGTATAAAGAGAATTATATCGTAGTGGTAAAGAAACATTTATGGGCAAATTCTCGTCGCATCAAAGACAGTGGTCAGGTCGCACTCTAAGACACCCTAGCAGGTGCCAACCTCGTACTGGGTACAGTCCAAGTCAGATCGGGTACACCCTGCAACGTAATGCAACCTCAGATCCAGAGCTGTCGAGGTGTACCGGCACAGTCGAAGGTGTACCCCACAAGTGTGCCCAAATGCTCGGGGATTGCGGTAGTTTTTTATGTGATTTAAGCTCAAATTCATACACCGTTAGTATGAGAACCTTATTAAATGATTAAGAGAGGTTCAAATAAGATTGGAACTCAACGAAAAAAGTAGCGTACCTCGCCGCCTCGGCGATATTTGTTGAGTGTGACTAAGTCTAGAAAGTACGTTAAATTATGCGATCATGTAGGAGATTAATATTTGGCCGTGATTCGCTTGGAGCTACAGAATAAAAGAAAGTGGAAATTGTGGAATTGTGAAACGTAGTTTAAAAGGTGAGTGTTCTAAACCTTTTCAAATACTAGTATTATTATTATAAACTGCTTACATCGGGTATTTACGGTTTTGAGTTGTAAAACCATTTTTCAAGCAAGCAAGCAAGCAAATGGTTTTAAATTAAAAAACCATAATTCAAAGAGCAAGTAAACAAACAATGGTTTTGAATTATTAAACCATGTTTAAAGCAAGCAAGCAAGTAAATGGTTTTGAATTGTAAACCATTTTTCAAAGAGCAAGCAAGTAAATGGTTTTGAATTGTAAACCATTTTTCAAAGAGCAAGCAAGCAAGCAAGCAAAGAGAATATTTGTGAAAACAGGTCTAACTAAAATCCCTAGTCTAAGCAAGCATACAGGTCATAGGTATTCCATTCGTGCACGGTGGAGTTAGGATATCATACATGCATTTTAGTTTTGCCTGGTCGGCAAATGTAGGTCATGCATCATGGCATTTAAAGGAGACCGTGGCACGATGGGAGCATATATGTTAAGAGTTCTAATCTAAATTATGGTGATGGAGACCCGTGCCGACTCCACCATATTTACCGAAAAGGTGGAGTGAAGTGTGCCCAGCCCTTCCACCCAGGTGATGCTGACAATGTGTCCTCCACTCCGCACTGGCCGATGCCCATGCCCCGTGTTCACTGTACGCCATGCAGGAAAGGCCTCAGTGGTTGTCGCATTTATAAGCATGTTTATACAAAGCTTTGAAAATCAACATCAGCACGCTGAGCCCAGCTCAATGAGATTTAAAAGCAAACTGGTTGAGCACGTTCGCTTATTTCAAAACGAGCTGGCCGAGCCTGTGCCCCGTGGTGATTTTAGTAAGCAAAACTAGCTGAGCCCAGTTCCCGCTTTATTTTTTCAGCATGCGTCGAGCCCAGTTCTCGTATTTATAAAAGTTTTAGAAACTTTTAAAGCAAGATTTGAGAAATGTTTTTATACATTTTTAAAGCAAGAGGTTTATAAAAGTTTTATAAACTTTAAAGCAAGCAAGGTAAAGCAAGCAAGCAAGAGAATTGAGAAAAGTTTTATAAGCTTTTAAAGAAAAGCAAAGCAAAGCAAGTATTAAAAGTTTTATAAACTTTTAAAAGCAAGCAAGTATAGAAATTTTAGAAACTTTAAAGTAAGCAAGTAAGACTTCTGGAAAATATTATGTAAAAGAGAGTTTTACAGTTTTGAGATGTTTTCCGAAAAAGCAAAACACTTTATAAAGCATACACTCACTAAGCTCGTTTAGCTCATTATTTTTGTGTTTTAAAAACTATTTTCCAGGTACAGGCACTCCAGACGCTGGAGCAAAGTAGGATTTTTCTGACATTTGTGCAAGTGCTGTAATTAATAATATTTTGTAAGGATATACTTTGAATTGTATATTGGAACATATGTATGTACATAGTATAGTCTTGTGAGAATGTGTTGGGTTGCTGGTTGCCATATTTGGATAAAGTGTAAAATCAGGTATACGTGATTTGAATCGACCAGATTTAACCGGTTATGCCGAGGTTTTACCGTTGCCAAGATTTTTCAAAACCATAAGTTAGAAAAAAAATAAAAGAAAATTTTTTTATATGACGTTTAAGGTTACATGGCTGCTTCACAGAGTTTCTAATGTTAGAGGTAACTACTGGGATTTTTCAGGGAGTGGTTTGGCACACTCGCCGCTGGTAGGGGTGGGGGGTGTGTCATATATTGTGATGAGTGTTGGTTTATAGGCCCTAGAGGCCATTTTTACTCAGGTATGTGTCTCGCGATACGAGACATGTAGATCTTCCGCGGCCGACGGTATCAACTGACACCCCTGCTCGGCGCCTGCACTTCACAGATGATTTTTCTGAGAACGGGCTCAAGATTGTCCAACAGATCATTTCGGATGAAGACCATGACTGTTTCGGGAAGTTCTTCAACACATTCGCCTCGGAGGGTAGTCCCATATTTTTACCGACTTTCGGTAGTGTATTTTCAAGAACAACGAGTTTTGTTTTGAAAATGGTATTTTTCTCATACATGGCTTAGGCAAGTGTGAGGGAGTTGGTGAGGACTCGAGACATGAAAATGGACATGTAGACATTCGCGGATCGCGATTTACTTGAGTGTGTTTGTTGGAGCATTACAAGAACTAGGGGTGGAGAGTAACCCATTTAGAGTGATTCCACTACGGGGCGATAGCTCACCCCGTCGAGAGGGAATATTTATTTCAAAGTGTGGAGCATTCGAGGAGACAACATTTTAGAGGCCGATTTTGAAGAAAGCCTAAGTCATGACTTTGATGTTTTTGGATAATATGTATTAGAATTGTAGATTTTAATATGTATTTGTATTAAGAGTAATAAAATAACTCTTGGACTATTGGAATATAGTTGGGTATATATTTGATGACTATTGGTGTATGGGCCCAAGAGACCATTTTTACTCAGGTATGGGTCTCGAGACACGAGACGTATAGATTTTTCGTGAGTTGACGGGTAGTCAACGGACATCCCGGATTTGGGGCGTCACAATTTTCAAATATTAGAATACTTTAAAATAGTGATTAATACAAATTAAAATATAAAAATTAATTTTTTTTTTCTAAATAGATATCGTTGTTAATTGTCACAACGAGAAAAAATTGTGACGGGATTAGGTTTCCACACTATTTTTGTGACGGAATTAGAATTCCGTCACAAATTTGTGACGGATCAAGAATTTTGTCACTATTTAGTGACCGATTTGTGACATATTTGTGACATATATCTATTAAAATAAAATCATTTTTATACTTGAAATTAATTGTATTATATATTTTTTCAAAATATTCAAAAATAAAAAAATATTCTAAAAAACTATTAAGGAGGCCAAGATTGATTCAACAACTTATAGGAATAGTTCGTACTTTAATTAACATAGTCGAGTCATTTTCGAATATATAGTTTAACAAGTTGCTTCAATTAGCTATTTCCTAATGGTGGCTAAAATAAAATTTTATTTTCAAATATCATAAATTTTTATAATGTCAAATTTTTTAACATCGTAGCATGATATATATAATTTATTTTGATATTAATTATTTTTTATGACTATGTAGCAGTGCAAAATTATATATACAATTAAAAATAATGAAATATCACAAATTTTAAAAATTTAAAAAATTGCACAATGCAGGACAACATATATTAATAATACAATTCCAAATAGTTTATAATATTTTCAAATATTAGAATATTTTGAAATAGTGTCCAATACAAATTAAAATATAAAAATTAATTTTTTTTAAAAAGATATCTCTGCCAATAATTTGTTTATAAATCTATGAAAAATTGACCGACCAGAGCCATACTATTTTATGATGGAATTAGAATTCCGTCACAAATTTGTTACGCACCTAGCATTCCATCACTATTTTGTGACCGATTTGTGACCGATTTGTGACATATAACTATTAAAATAAAATCCATTTTTATATTTGAAATTGATTGTATTATATATTTTTTCAAAATATTCATAAATAAAAAAATATTTAAAAAAACTATTAAGGAAGCCAAGATTGATTCAACAACTTATAGGAATAGTTCGTACTTTAATGAATATAATCGAGTCAATTTCGAATATATAGTTTAACAAGTTTCTTCAATTAGCTATGCCCCAATGGTGGCTAAAATAAAATTTTATTTTCAAATATCACAAATTTTTATAATGTCAACTTTTGTGACATCGTAGCATGATATATATTATTTATTTCGATATTAATTATTTTTTATGATTATATAACAGTGCAAAATTATATATACAATTAAAAATAATGAAATATCACAAATTTTAAAAATTAAAAAAAATTGCACATTATAGCACAACATATATTAATCATAAAATTTCAAATAGTTTATAATATTTTCAAATATTATAATATTTTAAAATAGTGACTTATACAAATTAAAATATAAAAATTATTTTTTTAAAAATAGATATCTATCACAAATTGTCACAAATCGGTAAAAAAATTATGACGGACTAGAATTCACACAAATTTGTGATGAGATCAAGAATTCGCATTATTTAGCCGATCGATTTAAGTATTGCATTTATGACAGATAGCTATTAAAATAAAATCAATTTTTTTATTTGAAATTAATTGTATTATATATTTTTTCAAAATATTCAAAAATAAAAAAATATTCAAAAAAACTATTAAGGAGACTAAGATTGATTCAATAACTTATAGGAATAGTTCGTACTTTCATTAACATAGTCGAGTCAATTTCGAATAGTTCGTACTTTGATTCAACAATTTTGTGATGGGATCCATTTTCCGTCACTATTTTGTGACGGAATTAGATTTCCGTCACTATTTTGTGTTGGAATTGTGATGAAAATCAGTTTTCGTCACTATTTTGTAACGGAAATATCATCCGTCACAATTTATATTTATTGAAGACATTCACTTGATGATTTATTTAGTGACGGATTTGTGACGGATTGTTTTCCATCACAAAATAGTCTCAAATCCATCTCTAAAATTTTTGCGCCACCTTCCCGCCATAATTTATTATCGAATTTCTTTTTTGTCACAAATCCGTCACATTTTTCCATCACAAATCGGTCACAAAAAAATGTCCGTCACTAAATAGTAATTGTGGTCACTATTCCTTCACAAATTTATCACATTTTTGTGACCGAAATTTCGGTCAAAAATTTCCGTCACTAAAATTTATTTTTTTTGTAGTGAAAATAGCCAAAGCGTTCAAACCATGCCCTTGGTGATTGTTTAAGACCAAAGAGGAACTTTTTCAAATTGTAGACCTTGCCAACACCAAGTTTCTCTTTAAATCCCGACTAGAGACTCATGAACACTTCCTCTTCCAAATCTCTATTAAGAAGGGCATTCTTACGTTGAGTGAAATAAGGGCAAAGTGGCCTTGACAACAAGGATAAAAGAACTTGAATAGGATTTATCTTGGCTATATAAGAAAATGTTTTAAATAAGTTATTTCATGAGTTTGTATAAAATCATTAGCTACTACTCTGACTTTGTACCTTTTTATAGAACCATCTGCCCTACATTTGTGAAACCCCGAGAAAATCTAATTTTCTGAAAAATGGCGAAATGGTAATTTCGATCAAAAATCCAAAATTTTCTAGATCCCGGATGACAAAATGAACATCACCATTTGAATCGTCTGGCGAAATCTAGCTACCATGTCGAATTCTCACAAATTCCGAGACAATGAATTTCCACGTTGAGGCACGTAGAGGAGCACGGACACTTCAAGACTTAGCGAGTGGCTCAAGAGGCGCCACGCGGTCAAGCCGTACAAGTCAAACATCGAAACGCGAGACTACATGCACACACAAGAGATACGCCATTCGGCGGGAATCCAATAGTAGATGATATGAGGCGTAATCCAAAGAGCAAATGGATGAGTGACAAGTGGCATGGAGAAGACTTTTCTCTTGACCTCCATCTAGACCAATCATGTTTGGGAGGGAAAGGAGGGGGGAGAGAGACAAAACGAGAAAGAGAGAAAAGTGGTGGATTTTAAAGAGAGTTTCACTCTCTTCTTAGATTCCCTACAAACGGACCGTCTGCTTCCCATGAGGCGAGAAGCAAAGTTCGCCCCCACTGAAGGACTACGTACGGCATCTGGCTAGGGAAGTTTCGACAAACTCGAAAAATAAGAGTGGTTTTTCTCCTACTTGTTTTACTCTTTCGTCTATGGTCATTTTAATGGTGATTTCAAAGCCTAGATGGTCGTGGTTCTCGCTCCAAAAGATTCGGACCGAGCGAAGAAATCCTCGGTGTAGTTTCGGGACAAATCTACTCTGACCGCCGTGGTGGCTCGTGTGGATGTTGTGTTGCTTCAACGGATGAATAACATGTCGACGGTGGTTTTTGCGGGCTGTCTCCAAGATGAATGGTTGGGATTACTATCGCCCATGCGAGTCTAAATTTCATATATTGCTATGAATGAATAACATGGGTGTTTTGGTTAATATATGCATGCTTAGTATATTAACAATGGACTCGATAAAGATGTCAATGTTTCAAAGTTATTGCATGAGCATTAGGTGGGGAGTAATCCAAGTAGGAAAATTCTACTACTGAGCATTGCTTACCTTGTCGAGGGAAAAACCATTTCAGGTACCGAAGACGCACCTGGGGATGGGACGATCCAGACCTTTGTAGGTGTAAGAAAATGGCCATATGTGGCCTTATTATGTATTTTCGTAAAAATCGGGCAAAAGACCCGCTTTGGCTAAATTGTATTCAAAACCAATTGTAATTGAACTCTTTTGTATAAAATATATAATTCGTTGTATGGATAAAATCATATACATGCTGACACGCAGTATGGGTCTTATAACGAGACATGTAGATTTCGCACTGACGTTGTCAACTGACACCTTGGCTTTGGGGCTGCCAACATTTGACTATGAACACCCATTTGTACCCCACAATCTTCTTATCTCTAGGCAAGTCCATCACATCCCAAGTATTATTTATCTACAAAGCCTCCATTTCTTCAAATACTGCATATTTCCAATTCTTATCACCTAGAGCCTCCTTGATGTTTCTAGGAACTACAAAGTTTGAAATTTATATAGTAAAGGCTCTATAGGTTGTAGGTAGGTGATCATAAGACACATACTTAGAGATAGGATGTCTAGTGCAAGTTCAGGTACCTTTTCTAATAACAATGGGAAAATCAAGATCAGATTCAATGGTAGGTAAAACAAAACTTAAGGCTAAACTATATTAAGGAACTACTATGTGATTTAGGTTTTGAACCAACGATAAGTGAGATGAAGAATTACCTAGTGTATCCGGATAGACTTTACTCAAGTGCTCCTCATGACAATGTGTTGGATGAATCATTGGTTCATCACCTTTCTTAGATAAGTTGTTCCGAGTAAAATCATAGGCTCAAGATTTAACATATTTTTTTTCTGGTCATAGTATTTCCATGACTGGTAAACCAATATCAGTTTCAATATTTTCAGATTGAATCATCCTAGTCTCCTTATCCATTTCAATCACTATGGTTGGTAAAATCTTTATTTCCCAAAAAAATTGACTCATCACTATAAATCTCCCCTTGAATTAAATTTTTGGTAAAAATATGAATATATTCAAAAAAAAAAATTTGCATTCATAGTGACATAAAATTTCTTAGTAAGAGGATTTAAGAACTTGTACCTATTTTTAATTGGAGCATATTCAACAAAACACATTTTTCTGCTCTAGGGTCAATTTAGATCTTGATTTCTTTGGAATGTCCACATAAGCAATGCAAGCGAAGACATTTAAATCCATGTCTGAATTGATACGTGACTCGAAAAAATTATTTATTTTTCAAACACTTTAAAGGAGTGGTGTATTGCAATACCTTTGAAGGCATTCTATTTATTAGATAGGACGCTATTAAGACAACATCTCCCCACAAATATTTTGGCACATTCATATGAAACATCATGGCTCAAGCGACTTCCAAAAGGTGTGGTGCGAACCCACAAGGAACTAAATCCCATGAACCCACAGTCAAAGGTACAACACCTCGTGAAAGTTAAATTCAGATTGGTTGATCCACTAGAACCCTTGAATACAAAGAATGTGTTAAGAACGCCACAAGGTTGATCGATCCTTGATAAGTTTAGAAAAGTTCAATGAAGAACCAAAGAGAAGAACTCCTCTAAATTCTAAAAATTCAGAATATCAACATATCAATTCATTCAACCACTACAACCTGAAAATTCTCAATTAACATAGTGCTTGCCACATTTATACAACTTCCCCCATCTATAATCATATTGTAGACCTTGTTGTTTATGAGGCAGTGAGTATGAAAGATGTTGTCCCTTTTCTGCTCCATATCATCTTTCTTAACTTGAGAATTCAAAGCACGCCTAGTCACATGTGATTCTCCCACCACTTTTGGTTTTAGCAAAGACTTCATCCTTCCCCTTGGGAATTTCTTTTGGAACCGACTTTTCTTCCTTTCTCCAGTTCAGTCTCATGGAGGAACTAGAGTCCGACATGTACTTTTCTGCCCCCCTAAGCTTTATTTGTCGTTCCACCTTAATTTCCATGTGCACCATGTCTTCTAGCTCCACATAATGCTGTAACTCCACAATATTTGCTAAATCTCTATTTAACCCATTCAGGAACCTAGCCATCAGGGTTTCCCCAGAACACCCAAAATAATTTAGAATTTTTTTATAATACTTTATTATATATTCCGGTATGAATTGAGCCAAACTTGGGTTTTTCCTGGAAAATTGATAAATTGACAAGTTATGAAATGATAAATTTAGTGAACCCGAAATTGGGCACTAGAACAAGGATAAATTGAAATTTGCCATATGATAAAATCATAAAAGGAGTAGAGATGGCCACACAGAAATAAAATAAGTTGGATTGAAATAAGAGATAAAATGAGGGGGGCTAAATTAGAATATGGCATAAGTTGCTTTGCAAAAAGAAAGGAGTCTAAGGACCTAATGCAAAAATGAAAAACTTAAAACAAAGGATTTTCTTTGTTTCACAAACATGGCCTTAACAAAACATGGATAAGAGCAAAATTTGGTCCCATTTTTGAGGACCAAACCGTAGAGAGAGAGAGGAGAGGAAAAGAGAGAAGAAGAGGGCTAAGAAGGAAGAGGAGAAGAAGAAGATCAATAAGGTATGTTTTCAACTCGATCAAGTGTGTTTTGATTTCAAGGCCTTGGGTTTAGAGAATTGTTCCTCCTTGCTCATGGTTTTGTGGAAAGATCACACAAACCCTTAAATTGTTGAGGTTAAGAGGTAAAACCCCAAACAGAAAAACATGAATCCTCCTCAGGTTGGATTTACTAGCTTAATTGCAAAGCAAGGGGGTCAAGTTAAACCAAACCCTAACAAATCTTGTATTTGGTTTGTATGTATGGTTATAACCCATATTAGAATGGTATTGGGAGAAATTCATGGAAAAGTTTGGAAGATACACTTGTAATGAAAGAGGAATTGAGTAGAAAAGAAGTTACAAGAGAAATATGGAATGATTTTGATGTGTGTTTGAAGTATAGAGTTGAATTGCAGCAAAGTATGGTCGTCATGAAGCTTGATATCTGGCATTTAGACATATCACATCTGAATAAAAGATTACATTCGTCCTAAATGTGTACCGGTACACGTTAGGGTGTACCTAAGATGATCGCTAGGGGTGTACCTGGCACACCCTATTCCGCTTCTTCGCTTCGACCGCTTTTCAGATTGGCCATAACTTTCTCATTTCTTATCCGGGATTTGAATGATTCAAGTGGCCAATTAAAATAGACTCAGCAAAAACCAAACATAAAGAAATAGAAATCATCAAATTTGACTCTATTGCGGCCCAAAATTCACTGGCGGCCATGTTCAAGTCAAATTCACGCTTGAACATAGAGTAGTCCCGAGTTGTCTAGGACGTAACTTGAGTTTCGGTGCTCCGAATTGGGTGATTCCAGTTGGAATAGAACCCTTAGCACCTTAGCTTTAAAAGAGTACAAAGAACCAGTGTCAAATATGGAGACAAGGCACTGGAAAATGAATATTGCAAACTGTTCCTCGGGTAAAAATCGGTAAACCGACTAGTTGGCATGAAAATGCCATAACTTTAGTTTGGATAATCCGATAGGAATGATTCCAATTTCTAAGTAAAGTAGACTCATAGAGGAATAAGAATGAGACTAAGTCAAAAACGTACCGTACCTCGCCGCGCGAAGGCGATATTCGTGTAGTATGATTATTTGCTTAATCACTAAGAGTGAATAAATTGTATTTGGATCAGTGCGGGTGAAGCATCTATAACCCACCTAGAATTGACATCGAAAGAAACGGAATCGATGAATTGGTTTGTTCTATACTTGTTCTTTATTCTAGTTTGTTCTATTCATTCCTTATTTTCATATTGTTCTCTATTTGTGAAATATACATATATACGATTCAATCATCGTTATTCGAACTCGCTTGCCAAATATACGCATTTACGCGAGTATTTGAACCGTAAGTGAATTTATCGCATAAAAGTAAATTGATTTGAAACGTATTATTGAATGACCAACATGACTGATTCAACCGAATTGGGCCATGAAGGTAACCTTATTTGTCTAATGCGAAATCACATTGCTACCTTAATGACAGATGCGACAGATTCACCAATCAACTGGCTGTGAATGCTCCATTTATAAATATGAGAAGGTAATATTGAACGCGAAATCACATTACTACTGAATCTGTTGTGAATGTCGAATTCTATAGTCATATGTGAGACGGTAATATTGAATGTGAAACCACATTACTACTGAATGACAAACAGGAAGGATTCACCAACTGAATCTGTCGTGGATGTCGAATTCTATAGCTATATGTGGAATCACAAACCGAAAAACGAAACGATGATATTGAAAAGTGTATTTGTATAAGTATCTTTACATTACACTGATATTGTATAACGGCATTATTTTGATAAATGCATGATTTATATGAACGAAAATGGAATACAGAATCGTATGTAAACTACTAAGCACGTAAAATGCTAGCGTATTGCTTTATCAATGCGCAGTACCGAAAAAGATAGACACCGAAGCAAGACCCAAGATCGAGGAGCATCAGAGTCATAGAGAAAGAACTGCGGAGTATGCTCCGTCATATGCATTACTCCATTTCTTTCGAACATTGATATTTTGTAAAACAGTTTGAACTCTGAATCATTATTTTTGTAAATGCATTTTACAATGTGGTGGTATGAGTCTTTGAATGCGTGAAATGCTTCATGGGCTACCTAAATGAAAATGCTTCCGAAATTTTAAAATTTAAATGAATAAAACAAGCCAAATGTTTTGATAAGATAATTGAAAATGCTCTGAGTAAACCTGCCCAAATTGATCCTGGCCAACCTGTCGAGTCGAGGATTCGTCGTTAACACTTTTGAAAAACTAAAATTAAATAAAACAACTAAAGGGATTTGATTAATGACTTTGAAAGAAAATAAAACGAAAGGCCCCCGGTTTCGCCGACTCACCGACCGGGCCGGACCGGGCTCCTGTGGTCGCCACGCCTTATTGGTATCAGAGCCCAGGTTCGGGTGGTTCTACAAAGTGATTTTGAAATTGTTTGTAAACGATTTGGCTTATGACATGCATTGCATTTGCATATAAAGGATAATATGACTCTGATGCGGATCTTGTGGGTCTTAATAGGATAATTTACCGAGGAGCGAAACCGAGTATGATATCTTGGTGACGAACCCGCTCGGGCATAGTGTTATTGAGAACAAAGTGTATAGAGATTGTCTCATCAAAATACGAGTAAGGAATTTTGGGAGATTTGATGAGTTATCCGTTAGGGAGTTTGATGATATTGGGATGGATCGGTTATCCCGACACCGAGCGATAGTCGATTGTAGAATGAAAAGAGTGACTTTGAGAACACCGAATGATGATGAAGTGATTCTTTATCGTGAGAGGTCAAAACCACCTTCTAATGTGATATCCGCCGGCCATCAAGTAGAACAATGGTGCGGAAAGGATGTGAATCCTACCTAGCTTATGTGATTGATACGGTAAAGGCAAGGCCTAGTGTATCAGATATTCCTACCGTTAGTGACTTTCCGGATGTGTTTCCGGAAGAGTTACCAGGATTACCTTCGCAAAGGGAGATCGAATTTGCTATCGACGCCGTGACTGGGGTGCCACACCTGGCATCCATTACACCGTAGACAGAATGGCTCCACTTGAGCTAAAGGAATTGAAATTGCGCTTGCAAGAACCGGCTAGAAAAGGGGTTTATTCACCGCGTATCACCGTGGGAGCTCCCGTGCTTTTTGTCAAGAAGAAAGATGGTACACTCTACATGCAGCCGATTATAGACAACCCAACAAGTCAATCGTAAAGAATAAGATCCGCTACCCGTAATTGAGGATTTGTTCGACCAATTGAAAGGTGCAAGTATCTTTTTCTAAGATTGACTTGAGATCTAGGTATCATCGCTTGAAAATTAAAGATGTCGATGTGCATAAGACAAGATGAACGCGAGCATGGACATTATGAGTTCCTTGTAATGCGCTTTATTTCACCAATGCTCCACGGCCATGGATTTAATGAATCGTGTTTTCCGACCAGATGTGGATCGGGCTTTTGTCGAGTGTTCATCGACGACATTCTTGTATATTCAAAGATCTAGAAAGTCATGATTACCACACCTTCTGGGTAGTGTCGAGATTTCGAGAAAGAGTAGTTATATGCGAAAATCAACAAGTGTGAGTTTTCGTGTTGATCTAAGGTCTTTTCAAGCACATTGTATCAAAAGAAGGAATCCGAGGATTCAAAGAAAATAGAAGTGGTTGTCAATGGAAGCCATCAAGAAATGTTACGTATACGTAGTTTCATGCAGACTAGCAAAGTTACTGGGCGTAAGATTTGTTAAGGGTTTTCTATGATTGCATCTACGACCCAGATCGCTCCGTAAAAATGTAAAGTTCGAATGGAGTGAAATGTCAAGGAAGTTTAGAAAGCTAAAAGCATTTTTGTAATCGAGGCTCCAAGTGTTTACTCACCCGACCATGAAGAATGTGATTTATAAAGGATGTCACTCAAATGTATTCTGGATGTCCTAACGCACAGGTAAAGTGGTATTTATGTCAAGATAGTCAAGCCGCATGAAAGAACTACCCACGCATGATTTGGAATTACCGTAATCAGATTGCTTTGAAAATTTGGAGACATTATTTCAGGATGGAGAAAAGTGTTTCATTTACACTGATCATAAGAGTCTTAAGTATCACCACAACGAGAGCTTAACTTGAGACAACGGAGGTGGATGGAATTGATAAAAGATTATGACTGCGTGATTGATTATCACCCGGGAAAGGCCAATGTAGTGGCCGATGATTTGAGTAGAAAGACAATGCAAACGCTTCGAGCGTTAAACGCCAATTTGTCATTATCAGACGATGGTACAGTAGTGGCAGAATTGATAGCGAGACCGAATTTGTTGAATCGAGTTCTAGAGGCACAAAAGAAAGATGAGAAAATTTCTACCATAGTAGATCAGATTGGAGATGGTGGAGAAACTGAGTTCATAGTGAATGAAAATGGAGTATTATATTATAAGGATCGGGTTTGTGTACCCGATGATGATGAATTGAGAAAAGCCATACTTGAAGAGGCACATAGCCGATCGCTTATCCATCCCTGGGAGCACAAAGATGTATCAAGATTTGAAAATGTCATTCGTGGTCCTAATGAAAAGAGATGTATCGTAATTTGTAACCAAGGTCCGTGTGTCAAAGAGTAAAGGCAGAGCATCAAGTTCCTTCGAGATTAATGGCAGCCTCATAAGAATACCGGAGTGGAAATGGGACCGAATCACTCATGGATTTTGTGGTTGTCACTATTGACAGGAGGAAGCATGACTCGCTTGGGTCGTGGTGGACCGATTGACCAAGTCACCACTTCCTGTCAAAGGAGAACCCGACTATTCACTTGACAAGCCACAGAGTCAGATATCAAGGAAATAGTCTTGCCATACTGGATTCCCGGTATCCATTATTTCGCATCAGATCCGAGGTTTACTGAGATTTTGGGAAATTGCAAGAGGCCATGGGCACTCGACCAATTCTCGCATGCCCAACGTATCGATGGACAATCGTGAGAGTGATCCATTCGAAGATATGCTAGTGGAGCCGCGCGATCGACCACGAGGGAAGTCGATCGACATATCCCTTTGGTTGAATTTGTGTACAACAACGCCTAATCAAGTATTGGAATGACGCCTTCGAGGCTCTATATGGAAGAGAATGTAGAACACCGCTGTGTTGACGTGTAATTGAGAGAAAAGAAAGGACACCCCATTTGATACAAGAGACTGAAGAAAAAGTTAAAATGATTAGAGAGAGATTAAAAGTGTCCACCGACAGACAGAAGTCATATGACGACATGAAGAGAAAAGATATTCGATATGAAATCGGTGAAAAAGTGTTGAAAGTACGCCTTTGGAAAATGTGACGATTCGAAAAGCGGCAAGTCGAGCCCCGCATTTATCGCCCATATGAGGTATAATTCCAGAAAGTGAGTCCAGCTGGGCATACCGTTTGGCTTACCTCCGGACTTGAAAAAGATCCATAATGTTTTCCATGTGTCCATGCTACGAGGTACCGTTTCACTCCATCACATGTAGTTTCTTCTGAGACACCGAGTTTAGACCTGATTCGGCTGATATGAAGAAGAGCCAGTAGAGATTTTGGCTCGTGAAGTGAAAGAACTACGGAACAAGAAGATTCCGTTGGTCAAAGTGTTGTGGAGAAACCACAAGACCGAAGAAGCCACTTGGGAAAGTGAAGAAACGAATGCGCTAGCATCCCCAATTGTTAATCTGCTGCAAATTTCGAGTACCTAAATTTTCAAGTGGGGAGAATTGTAACGCCCTAAAATACCCTATAATTTTTATAATAATTTTATTATATATTCTCGGGTATGAATTGAGCCAAACTTGGGTTTTTCCCGGAGAATTGATAAATTGACAAGTTATGAAATGATAAATTTAGTGAACCCGGAAATTTGGGCACTAGAACAAGGATAAAATTGAAATTTGCCATAAGTGGGATATAAAATCATAAAAGGAGTAGAGACGGGCCATAATAGAAATAAAATAAGCTGGATTGAAATAAGAGATAAATGAGGGGCTAAATTAGATTTATGGCATAAGTTGCTTTGCAAAAGAAAGGAGTCTAAGGACCTAAATGCAAAAATGAAAACTTAAAACAAAAATGGATTTTCTTGTTTCGGGGCCAAACACGGCTCAACAAAACATGGATAAGAGCAAAATTTGGTCTCATTTTGGAGGACCAAACTGTAGAGAGAGAGAGAGGAGAGGAAAAGAGAGAAGAAGAGGAAGAAGAAGGAAGAGGAGAAGAAGAAGATCAATAAGGTATGTTTTCAACTTGGGATCAAGTGTGTTTTGATTTCCTAAGGCCTTGGTTTAGAGAATTGTTCCTCCTTGTCTAGGGTTTGTGAAAGATCACAAACCCCAATTTGTCGAGGTTAAGAGGGTAAAACCCCAAATGGTAGAAAACATGGAATCCTCCCTCAAGGCGGGATTACTTCGCTTAATCGCAAAGAAAGTGTCGGGTTAAACCAAACCCTAACAAATTCTTGTATTTGGTTTATGTATGAGTTATAACCCATATTAGAATGGTATTGGGAGAAATTCATGGAAAAGTTTGGAAGATACACTTGTAATGAAAGAGGAATTGAGTAGAAAAGAAGTTACAAGAGAAATATGGAATGATTTTGATGTGTGTTTGAAGTATAGAGTTGAATTGGGTAGTAAAGTATGGAAAAATGTGAGAAAAACACACATTCTGGGCATTGGGACATAAATTGAGACATTTGAATGTGTACCCCAGACACCCTTCCGTAACCAAATGTGTACCTAAGAGCACGTTAGTGTACCGTACACCCTATTCCTCGCTTCAAGCTGACCTGGGGCTGATTTGGCCATAACTTTCATTTCTTATCCGATTTGAGGATTCAAGTGGAAAATTAAAATAGACTTCAAGGAAACCAAACATAAAAGAAATAGAAATCGTCACCCTGACTCCAAGTGGCCCAAAATTCACTCAAAAGTGGGCCATGTTCAAGTCAAATTCTGCATCGCTTGAACATGCAGTAATTCCGAAGCTGTCTAGGACGTAACTTGAGTTTCGGGTGCTCGACCAGGATTCCAGTTGGAATAGAACCCTTAGAACCTTAGCTTTAAAAGAGTTCAAAGAACCAGTGTCAAATATGGAGAAAAGGCACTGGAAAATGAATATTGCAAACTGTTCCTCGGGTAAAAATCGGTAAACCGACTAGTTGGCATGAAAATGCCATGACTTTAGTTTGGATAATCCGATTGGAATGATTCCAATTTCTAAGTAAAGCAGACTCCATAGAGGAATAAGAATGAGACTAAGTCAAAAACGTACGTACTACGCTTCTCGCAAAGCTTCTCTTGCCTCGGCGATATTCGCTTAGTATGATTATTTACTTAATCACTAAGAGCGAATAAATCAGATTTGACTAGGTATGGGTGAAGACGATAACTCGACCTAGATTGACATCGAGAAAGAAACTAATCGATAATTGGTTTGTTCTATACTTGTTCTTATTCTAGTTTGTTCTTAGGTCTCATTCCTTATTTTCATATTGTTCTCTCATTTGTGAAATATACATATATATTGATTTGAATCATTGTTATTCGAACTTGCCAAATATATGTACGATAGTATTTAACCGTAAGTGAATTTATCAGCATAAAAGTAAATTCGATTTTGAAATGTATTATTGACGACCAACATGACGGATTCACTAATCAATTCGCCATGAAGGTAACCGTGATTTGTCTAATGCGAAATCACATTGCTACCGAATGACGTATTGTGATAGGATTCACCAATTGAATCGCCGCGGAATGTCGACTTATACTATATGTGAGACCTGCATTATTGAACCAAATCACATTACTAATAATGACAAATGTGACAGATTCACCAATCACCATTTGTGAATGTCGAATTCTATAGTCATATGTGAGACGGTATTATTGAATGTGAAACCACATTACCAATGACAAACAGAAGGATTCACCAACCGACCGCCGTGGATCGAATTCTATAGCTATATGGAATCACAAACCGAAAACGAAACGATGATATTGAAAAGTGTATTTGTATAAGTATCTTTACATTACACCGATATTGTATAACGCATTATTTTGATAAATGCATGATTATATGAACGAAATGGAATGCAGAATCAGATAGAACCACTAAGCATGAAAATGCTTAGCGCATTGCTTTTATCAATGCGCAGTACCGAAATGATAGACACCGAAGCAAGACCCAAGATCGAGGAGCATCAGAGTCATAGAGAAAGAACTGCGGAGTATGCTCCGTCATATGCATTACTCCATTTCTTTCGAACATTTTTTTTTTTTTTTATAAAACATTTTGAACTCTGAATCATTATTTTTTTTTTGTAAATGCATTTTGTTAAATGTAAGTGGTATGAGTCTTTTGAATGCGTAAATGTTTTATAGGCTTACCCAAATGAAAATGCTCGCGAAATTTTAAAAATTTAAAATGAATAAAACAAGCCAAATGTTTTGATAAGATAATTGAAATGCCTGAGTAAACCGCCCACTGATCCGCCAACCGGCCGAAGCCTGGGATTCGGTCGCGACACTTTTGAAAAAAAAACTAAAATTAAATAAAACAATAACTAAAGGGATTTGATTAATGACTTAAAGAAATAAAACGAGCGGCCCCCGGGTTCGCTCGACTGCCGACGGTCGGACCGGGCTCGGGTCGCCACATTCCCTATCTTCCCACGTTAGCCTCATCATAGCTACTTCCATTTCTTTGTGATACCCCTCCACAATTTTCAACCTGAGTAAGCATTTGAAGTTTTTGATAGAGGTCCCTATAGTAATGACTCTGTATAAACCGTTTTCTCATGAGAGCCTTTATTTCCCCCCAAGTTTTTATATAAATCTCTCACCATTTCTTCTTCTCCTTAAAGTTAACTAATCCCACCAAATGATTGCATAATCTATAAACTCAATTACCACCAATTTCACCTTCTTTGCTTCAGAGTAATTATGGCAATCAAAGGTTAACTCTACCTTTTTTTCCCATTCCAAATATGCTTCAGGATCATTCCTACCTAGAAAAGAAGCCATTTTCATTTTGATGTTTCCAAGATTTCTATCTATATTTTTTTCCTACCTAGAAAGGATCATTCCTACCTTTTTTTTTCCTCTTTAGAAGCAATCCCTGTATAGCCTCTTTCATACCTAACTCCTCTAGGCCTATTTTTGCCAATTTCAGTTTCAGACTCGTATACCCCCTCACTCCCATTTCCTTCTTCATTTCCATATCCAAACAAATCCTCATGCCCACGATCATGCCTAACTGGTCTTCTAAGATTAGGATTTACCAGCCGCCTCATGGAAATTTTCAATTAAAGATATCTTCGTTTATCCATCTTGTCCCTCAAATATCCAAAAACCAAATTAACAAGATCAAATTGCTGCTGCATAGTTTTTAGAACAAATTCCATGTTCTTTAGATCTCCATTTGAGCCTTTCTCCTCATTAGACATTTTGAAAGCTTTAAAAGAAAATGTTAGAGAATAAAATAAATCATCACACGCTCCCTCACATGTTTTCCCTCAAAAGATGTCACTCTACCTTCGTGTTTCACTCTTATAGACTTTTCTCAATGCTGAGCTCACACACTCTTGCTTTTTTCCACTTGGATAGTCTTCCCTTTGTTGGCTCTTTAGATAACTAGCCAAACTCAATCAAGCATTATCTCAATTCTCATAGAGTTCAAATTAACACTTGAAGCAAATATTTAGAAGGAAATCTTGATGTTGCGAATAAAGAACCAGGAAATGAACAACAAAAGTTTAAAGATGAGATACACTTATGATTAGCAACCCTTTTTTTTATTTCTTTTCTTTTTCTTATGCTTTTTTTTTTCCTTTTTTTTTTTTTTTTTTTTCAAGAAATCTTTTCTTTCTTTATTTCTTTTCCTTTTTTTTTTCTTTTTCTTTGAATCAAATGAGAAGATTTCTAATTCAAGAAAACTGAATATGGTGGTGAGAAAGAGTAAGAGATGGAAAAAAACAAAAATCTGGAGAAGGGAACAATGGAGATATAAAAGACAGCAAATAGACTTTGGTTTTGACGACAAGGATGAGAGATGGTAAGTAAGCAAACCAAGGAAAGGAAGTAGAAACACAAAGTGATAAAAGATAAAACTTGATTTAGAATCGAAGCTCGATACCAAGACGGTGCGAACCCAAAAGAAACTAAATCCCACCGAACCCACAGTCAAAGGTATAAACAACCTCGGAAAGCTAAAAATCAGATTTTGGTGATTCACTAGAACCCTTGAATACAAAGAAACAAGAACCCTAAGGCCATGTTTGGTACGCAGATTGCTGTGATTAATTTTGTACTCCTGACCGGGACTAATCATTTTGGGACTAGAACTGGACAAATTTAATACCGTCCCGTGCCTGGGTACGCCTAGACAAAATTATGGACTTTCTATCCTACGTTTGGTACATACCGGACTAAGGTGGTGTTTGTTTTTTTTACTTTCACGTCGAATAAAACTTTGAGCTTAATATCACAAGACTTAATGTAAGACAAGATAAGCTTGCTTGCTTTTTTAACAAGAGGAATGAAGTAGGATAGCAAAAGGACGGACATTTCTTAAGTTCCATTCAAATTTTTCATTCTTACTCACACGGTTTAATTTAATTTTAATCGGGTTTTTAATAGTTTGGGTTTATTTTCAAATCCAATACTGAAACAGTATTGTTACTCTCAGAAACCCGAGAAAATTAGAAATTTTCAAAATTGGCAAAATGTTAATAAAAATAATAAATTGCCATAAGGGTTCAGAGAAGCCTAGAAAATTCTCTAGATCTCTGATGACGAAACGAATCGCGCCATAAATTCTTCTCACTGAATCTAGTGACCCGTAAAAGCCATTAATTATGAGACAAGCTGAAATTGCCCGATTTTCTGGTGATAAGTTGTCAAGGGGATTCGAGGACGCAGATTTTTACGAAAAATCTCCAAAGTTAGGAATGAGCCGCTAAGCTCATTTAAAAATAAAACGAATCGAAAAGAAATAAATTGCTTTCGCATAAACGTCCGAATAAGCAATATGAATCATGTATCCAAAATAAACACATAATAAGCCCCACTCGAATATATTTTAAAATAATTTTTTATTATTTTATTTTTATACTTTTAATATAAATAATAATTATTATTATTATAATGTTTTTTAATAAATAATTTATAAAATTCATAATATTTTTTATTTGTATGAAAATATTAATTTTAATATAATAAAAATAAAAGCAAATATAAAATATTAAAAATAAAAAATAAAACAAAATAAATGTAAATGTATGAGTTTGGGAATTTTCCTATCTCCACTGTCCCGTTTAATTTTTTAAATGAGACAAGTTTGGAAATTGAAAATAAACGAAGTTTTTTGATAATATATTAGTTAATAAATTTTTGTTTAAATTTTTAGTTACATTAATTATTTTTTGTAAAAACTATAAAATATTTGTCCCCAGCTTAGTCCGGGCGACCCACTAATTTAGGGTTAAAACCAAGACAAAAAGAACCACCCTTCACTAATTCTTGGTTCCCGCCAATACCCCAAAGATCTTACCAACGCCGCACTTCACTAATTCATTCAAAATTGGCCTAATCCCCCTCGCTCCCGCTACTAAACACCTACGCCTAAGTGTTAAGAATGCCACATGAGTGATCAATCCATGATAAGTTGACAAAAGTTCAATGAAGAGCCAAGGAGAAGAATTCATCTCAATTCTGAAAATTCAGAAGATCAACATATCCTTTGATTCATTTAAAATTCTAGATACAAAGGTTAATATAGGCTAATTTAGCTAGCCTAGAGAAATGTAAAGACTCGCCTTGGAAAGACAACAAATTAAAGGCTTCTAAGGAAATGTAAAGACACACCTTGGAAAGACAACAAATTAAAGGCTTCTAGGGAAATATAAAGACACAGTTTGGAAAGACAACAAATTAAAAGCTTCTAGGGAAAGGAAAAGACACAACTTGGAAAGACAACAAGCCAAATTCCTTTAGCCAACTTGATGGATTTTAAAACAACATGTACAACCCAAAAAGACCAATTTAATGTCCAAACAAACCCTCCCATGTATGGACCTTAGCCCAAGCTAATTAATTGCAACGTTTTTAGCCCAAAAAGTCCTCCATAGCTGTTTGAATAATGGACAAATCCTACTTGACAATTGTAGACTCTCGGCCCATTTGTTTGGCCCAAATATCTTTGATAAGTCCATTCAAAGCTTCTCTTTTAAATCTTGCCTGCACTTTGTGATAGGTCTACTTGGAATTTGTAATCGAATTACTTGAAGCAATTGGAAATAGCTCACGATGGGTCAGATCATGCTTATTTTTTTCCCCAACCATTGCATTCTGATCATGAGTATTCGTACAAGTCGATTGATGTAAAATCCTTTTTTCTTGTAAAAAAACATTCTAGAATAGTGTTAAAGTATTATGTACCATTAACGGGCCTTAAGATACTCGTTTTTGTTTAAAATTGATCCTCTATCATATGATAATTTTTTTGAAAAATTCCTCCAACTTCATATTTTTATTTAAAAGATATATCCAACACAGTCGAGTATGATCATCTATAAACTCACAAACCAGTTTTTATTAGAAATAGTGCCTACCTTTGAAGGTCCCCAAACATCACTATGGAAAAATAAAAGGTTGATGGAGGTGCGATCTAGAACATAAGACTGTCATTGATTTTTAGCAAGTCAACAACTTTCACATTTAAATTTCAAAGGGTCTTTATTCTTAAACAATTCTTGAAACAAATTTTTTAGATAGATAAAACTAAGATGGTGCAATCTATAATGCCAAATGATTAGTTGTTCTTGAATAGACAGAAAATATACTATGGAATTTTGAGCAAATTTACCCCTAGGCATATTTTCCTCAAAATAATAAAGACCATTAAACATCCTAGCAATGCCAATCTTCATCCCTAAGTTCTTGTCCTCAAACACAATGAAAATAATGGAAAATATATGGGTAGTTAGATTCTTTTGAAAGTTTACTAATAGATAAGAGACTATAGGCCGATTTAGAAACATGAAGGACAGAATTTAGACATTTTTTCACATAAATTTTATCGAACCTTTCCCTGCAATAGGAGAGAAGCTACCATCTGCAGCCTTAATTTTTTTTTTTTACCAAGACATGGTTCATAGGATTGGAAAATTTTGAAAGGATTTTTCGTATGGTCTAATGCTCCTAAATCTATGATCTAGGGAGTAGAACAATTAGAGGTGTAGGGAAGAGTCATTTTTTCATTACCTGTATGATCCATAGGAATCTAAGGAGAATCTTTAGATGGGCTAGAACCATATTTAAGTAGCATAAGAAGATGCTCCAATTGCACCTTGGTGAAGGGACCAAGTACCTTCTTCATTAGCAATAGAATGCCTCTACTAGATTTTTCCTGCCTTTAGATTTGCAGCTTATGCTTACTTCAAATTAACGCTTTCCTGAGGAGAAAAAGGTTTACCGCGCCAGCTCACACCAAACCTGTGGCCTTTCATGGGATTTCTCACTAGATTTGCGTTGGTATGTCATGGCTTTAGAAGAAGACCATGCGGCTAAAGTCGAGCCTTCAACCATATTTCCATGTCCTTTTTTTCCCAACATGGCATTCCTTTTGCTCTTTTCTCTTCTTACCTATTAAATACATCTCCAAGGGAAGGAAAGGGGTTGTTGATGAGTCCTAAACTCATCTATTTTGATCCATTTTTCTGGAAAAATTTTAGCAATTGATACATATTTTTAATGCTAAATTATGGAAAATTCACCAAATTTGTGTTTTGCAAGTTTTTATTGAGAAATAGATAATTCTAGCAAGAAAAGAAGAAAAAAAAGTGGCAAATGCAGGATTCTCTGTAGCGGCATAGTTTTGTGTGTCACGACATAATTTCAAGGAGAACATCATAAATATGTTGCAGCCAGCAGCTTTATGTCACAACAAAATCCAGGCTGAAATCAAGGAGGAAATAGAGCTTTATCGCGCGAACAGTAAGGTTCTTCACTCGGCACACAGCGACAAAGAGAGTGAAGGAACTGGCCGTGACACACTTTACTCTATCACGACACTGATCAAGGAAAATGGCAGAGGAACTTTGTCGTGACAATCCTTACTCTGTCGCAACATAAAACAATGAAGATTAGCTGATGAACTCTGTCGCGACATAAAATGGCAAGGTATAAACACAGGTCAGCTGCGACAAGTGTTTTATGTTGCAACAAAGTTTTCAGCATGGGACCAACTCAAGAAAGGATTGCCACGACAAAAACTCGTCACAAGATACCAAAGTTCGCAATGGTAACAAGATTCTCATTTAGACAAAGACGATTTCTATTGCGACAAACAAAACATGAGGTTGAGATGAACTCTATCGCGATAAAGAAATCCTTGTCGTGACAAGAAGTTGAGAAGCAATATAAGAAGACTGTTGCGACAAAGAATTTTATGTTGCGACATAATGAAGAACTGAAGGAAGAATCTCTATCATGACAAATAAGTTTCCTATTAGGACAATAAAAGCTGCAAAGTGATAGAATTCTGTCGCGACAAAAGAAAATTATGTTGCGACAAAAATTGAAAGAGAACTAAGATTAGCCAAGTCAAGTCTGTCACAACAAGGATTTTATGTCGCAACAACAATTCAACCAGAGTTAAGGACCAAAAAAGGAAAGTCAATCGCGATAAAAAGAAACCTCTATCGTGACAAAGTTTCTGAAGAACCAAAGAAACCCTGTCGCAATATTGTCAAGGTCTGTCATGACAGAATCTAAGAAAAAGCTCAGAGAACTGCTCACGACAAAAAAAACTGAATGCTACAATAGAAGCCAGCGGTAAAGACTAAACACTCTATCGTGACATAATTTTCTATGTCGTGACAGAGTGACCAATTTGGGCCAGAATATTTGGGGATCCACGACGCAGCTTTGAAGTGCGGCCTAACATTGGAAAATCTATAAATAGACGCATTTGGGGCACTGTGTGCAACTTCCACAAATCCAGGACTTTTGGGTAGCTGAAGACTCTCTGTATATTATTTTCTTTTCTTTTATTTTTATTTTTATCTTGTATTTCCACTTTATTAGATTTTGTTTGAGCATAGTTTTTAGTTAGTTTTCTATTTAATTTTTGGATTCGGATAATGAACTGAAGTGCAGTGTCAAGTTGGAATTTATTATGAAATCATCTTTCTCATTACTGTTCTGATTTCAATGGATGTTGGAAGAATTTCTGGAGTTCATTTATTTCAGTTCATTTACAATTTTAGTGAATTTTCTTGATCAGTTAGTCACTGATATATGTGAACCAGTTTTGAAAGGTTGAGCTCCCTCTGGGAATAGGTCAATGATGATTGTTATTTTTCTGCACAAAGTGGAAGAAATCCATAGTTAGAATTCTTGAATTTATTTGATTGGTATTATACTTAAATTTAATTGTTCTATGTACTACTATCGTGTAAGCAAACAAAACACTCAGATCTTTGCCTCGATTGGGCCCTCTGCTATGGACACGTAGATGGAGAACTCGAGGGTACAGAGCAAGATTTCCTCAGGTATGGTAACCAATACTTTGAAACTAATGAACTCTGAAAGATTACTCAGATATAACACTAACTTACTCATGGTTTGAGGATAGTTGGATGAAGTATCAGTTTAATCGCTCAAAGGTTTCTCCTCTTTCTGATGAAATGATTCTGATCCCGTATTAGCAAAGATCTAATCAAGGAGATGGAAAATTTCATCAAAAATGAAGGATGAGGTGTCAATCTAATTGGAGAAGGCTTGCAATATCCTATCTATAAGGGTAAGAATTCTTTAGACCTAACATTTGGATGTGAAGTACTGAAAACGAAAAATACCCAAATCTTAGAAAGAGAGTTATATCTTACAAGTAACTGATTAGATCCATGAATCATAAATGAACATGAATCTCAAATTAGTGAAAAGTATGGTTAAGGGAGAAATCCAAACTATACTACACGCATTCGATAAATTCAAAATTTCCAACTTACGCTGAGCTATGAATCAAAATTGTGCGTAAATTGATTATTATCTATATCACCTAAGTCCCGTTGTTGTCTCACTTATGAAATCTCAAATCCAATTTTATTAAATATTCTTTTTATGTATATTAGTCAAATTATTTTAGTATTATTTTATTAGTCCTCTCATCATCTCAACAATGGAGTTCAAATAGTATTGATCTTGAGTAGTTGGGGTAGTTAGTCTTTTGATTTATCATCAATCCTCGTAGGAACTATATCTTGACATAAAAATCCACTTTTATTACTTGTACGACCTATGCACTTGCATGGATTAAGACCAAACACAAATTTTAATAAATCCATTTTACAAAAAGGATAAACACATATTTACATCATAATTTAGTTAACAAGTTTTTGGCATCGTTGTCGGGGACTTTAGTTAGTCTTTGGTAGTCCTTTGGTGGCAGTGTCATAAATTGGTATATACAGTTTGGTCTATACATAAACCAGTTATTAAGTTTTTGGTGCCGTTGCCGGGGATCGAATATCCTCTAGAAGCTGTGTTGAAGATTTGCTGACATATATATATATATATATATATATATATATATATATATATTTTGGGTCTTAACAGTTGTCTGCCAATAATTCTCCCCCCAACTTCAACAAACTCAACATTCAGCCCAACCAATAACTTTAAAATGTGATTGTCTTATACAATATTCTATTAGTGATTGAAATCTTCTGGAGATTTCAACTCATAAGAGTTAAAGATATCCAAGTCTTGCCAAATTCGATTAAGTGAATTAAAGTACTTTGTAACACATTCCCTGACGAGTTCTCCACTCCTTGAGGGCACTAAAAATTCGGACTAGTTTCCAAATCATAATACATTTTATTAATATTCTCCCACAACTTCTGTGTGGTTGAGTAGTACATGTAGTTGGAACCGAAATCCTCCTCCAATGGAAATTTCTATCATCCAAAATTTCTTTAGTATATTTCGGTAACCTAAGAACAGAAGCGGGAGTCCTTTGAAAATTGTTATCATTTGAAAATGTGTTAATGTCAGCACTTGAAATTATCGAGTTTGTCAAAGCTACAGATTGTTATCCAAATGTTTCAATTTGTTACCGAATTCTATTAATGATGCTCTGATCAGAAAGACCGTCGAAAAAAAGATTTTCAAAGTTAAAATTATTGAAATCCTATTTGAGGTCATCAATTTCACAAGAAATATTGAATGGTCTAGCAATGTTATGTATTGAGAAAAATATGTTAGAAAATATTGATGTTAATACTATTATCAATGATTTTGTATCTAGAAATGCTCGAAAACAATGTTTTTTATGAACATTTGTATGCATAATCTAAAATTCAAGGTTTTTATTTAGATTGTAAAGGATATATTATTTGTTAAGTCTAATAAAAACTACCATTTACAAGCAAAACATTTTTTTATTACATATAATTGAACTTTAATTATATACATTAGGGATCCTTATTTTGTTACTTCGCCCTAGGCCTCGAAAATATCAAGACTAACCTTGCCTCCGCATACATTCAACAGCCTTTGTGACCAGCGAAGAAAATTATCACCATTCACCTGGATGGTGATGATATGAAGTGAGAGAGAATCAAACTTATGAAGGTTGTCTCTTGTAGAAGACCTTACTATTAATTAGGTGAGGTGATTTTTGGCAACTTCACTTCATAATCAAAACCGGGAAAACGATATCGTAAGAAAGAAGGATTCATTTATACAAAGAATTTTTGTATCATAGAAATGAAAAAGTGTAGACAATCTATGATTCCACGAACAGAGATGAAAGAAAGTTGGAAAGTAAAAAAATAAAAGAGCATGTTTCAAGGATGAAATCCCCTAGCAGATTGGGAGAGGAGCACCGTTCCAACCACTAAGACAATCCAAAAGAGGGTCGATGATCTTCCCCTCACACATTGCCGTAAACACCTTGTCACCTCCTCTGGTGACCTCACCTTCTGATCACCTGTCAACAGCCCCGTTTCAAGCTCCTCCCTCGCAAATTTGTACAATGGATATGACCTGCACTCCTTGATTCGGTTCGGAATCGATGGGCTTCCACTCTCCACCCCAGCTCTTGCGCTCTCCACCTCTTTGGGCAAAAGCGCCTTCAACTCTTCTTCGAATGCCACTATTTTTTGGAAGATTGAGGTGTTGCATTCTTCTCATTTTCACCATTCTTCTCACTGCGCTGTCCACCAGAACTTGCCTTACCTTCTGCATCAGTGATATGTGGCGCTGCAGGGATCATCAATATAGGCAAACACATATTCCTGTCCACCACTTTTAGCAAATCTTTCTCGCAGAATTCGATGGGTGGAGTTCCCATTGGCTCCAGTGGTTAGAGTTTTCTTAGCTACGTAGCTTACAGTCTTTTCAACGTGCTCTTCAAATTCCTCCTCCAAATGCCTCAAATCAATGGCCTGGGACAGAGTGCCACAAGGTATGTGGAAGACATGAGCTTCAAGATATCCACAGCTTCAGCTGTCTTCCGGAGAGATTAAGCCCAAGGAGTTCACATTCTGGTTGTGCTGCTCAGCACTTTGACATGGTTGGTGACCGGATTGGCCAAGAACTGGAGCTCCGAGCAGTAGAAGCCATGGCGATTTCTTGCCCTTGAAGCCGTAATCCAGACTGGCCTGGCTCCCAGAAAGATTTGACGGCAGTCCATTGTTGTAGAAGTCATTGACAAGCTCTGAGAACTGAGCAAACATAAGCTCGATGGCTTAGCAAATGGTTAAGCGGGTGTTGTCCATGGAGACTCCAATAGGGGTCCCCTGGAAGTTTCCACCATGTAGAGCCTTATTCCTGGAAACATCGATCAAGGGGTTGTCGTTGACAGAGTTTATCTCCCTCTCGATTGATTTAGTTGATGATCGGATTACTTCAATTTGCGGCCAAGCCATTGAGGTGAAGTCTGAGATATACTGGTCTTGTTTGGGCTTCTGCAATGGATCCATCTCGTGTAGCTTCTTAGCTTCTTTCACATAAGAGCTTCCATCCAGAATATGCTCCATAATGGCCGCAGCCTCGATTTGGCCGGGATGGTGCTTCAATTTGTGTGTCAAGTGGTCAGTGAATTCGCTTCTGCATCACTTCAGCGAAAATGGCAGATAAAACTTCGTATAAACCCGCAGAACATTACCTCAAAAGCACCATAGAGGCCATGGCAGAGCCGACTGCAGTGCCATTAACAAGAGCCAGGCCTTTAGGCTGCAACCTGCAACCCAGACTCAATCCCAGCCATTTTGAAGGCCTCTTCAGCATTGACAACTTGACCCGAAGGTCCAACAGCTTTGGAATTGGGCCTGCCAGTGAGAAGACCAGCAATGTAGGAGAGAGGAACAAGATCTCCAGAGGCAGTGATGGTGCCACGCAGAGGCAAGCATGGAGTAACGTTGTGATTGAGAAGCTTTGTGATGGCTTCCAGAATCTCAAATCTGATGCCGGAGTAGCTCTTGAGGAGGGTGTTGATCCTCACAAGCATGGCGGCTCTTGTTGCAGAATTAGGCAGTGTGTGGCATGATTCTGTACCATTTCCAAATATCCCAGCATTCAAGAATCTGTATCAATTAAGCATCAACAACCCAACTCATCAGCAAACATTTCCAAATTTCCAAATCAAAACGTACCAGTTGAAAACAATTTCCAAAAACGTTTTTCAAAAACACTGATCTCAAACGGGCATGTAGTTTTTACCTAATGAGCTCCTTCTGAAGGGCACCGCCTTGTTTGGTTCTTCTATGTGAGGTGGCGCCGAAACCAGTAGTAACACCATAGCTGTCGGTACCGTTGTTCATGCTGTCCATCACCCAGTCACTGCTGGCCTTCACGCCGGCTCTAGCCGCTCCACAACTGATACTCGGACATCCTCCTCCGTCTGGGCGATAGCCGCCACTTGGGATATTTCGTAAGCGTTCATCACCGAGGCGACCACCGGCTCTTCGTACCGCCACCATGCGCTTCATACTTCATCCAAATGGTGGCTCCTTCAGCGACTCCGCCGCCACTCCCCAGTTCAGCGGATCAATCACGCAGAAACTCTCCACTTTTTTGCTTCCATTGCAGTTCTTTGCTTCCATCTCTCTTTATCCCCACGAAGAAAATCTGGTTTTTTCAAGATACCCAAGAAGGAAAGAGAGAGAGAGAGGAAGTAGAGAGTAGGGTTTTGGAGTTTGGACTCAGTGAGGTGTACTGTGATTAGAGTGGAGGTTTTACTTATATATATATATAGAGAGAGAGAGAGAGAGAAGAACGTTTGAATCCTGGTGTTGTGCATGTCTATGAAGCTTCGCATGGTCAATGATAGGTGGAGAGGATGGGGAAGTGGCCTACTGGAGGTTAGTTGAGGACCAATTCCAAGACAAACTTGGTGTGCGGTAAGGGGTTGGTGGAATGTTGAAAACTAGTGTAATGCTACAAAATCGGCACAATAAATTACATCTTATTAGATATATGCTCTCATGTATGTTGACTAGTTAATTTAAAAGAGGCAAAACCCATTTTAAGGTCCCTGTACTTTTATTGTTTTCTACTTTTCGTCCTTCTACTTTTATTTGGTATTATCAGATCCTCAGATTTTTATATTCATATAGATTTCTTCCCTCACAACCCCAAAATCGCCAACTGTGTGGTTTTTTTCGCCTGTCGACATTCGCATCGTCGCCTCCCACACTACATTGCAGTTCCTTTGTCAGAGCACTTCCTCCTTCTTCCATTTTTTTTTCTCAGATTTCTTAAGTACAAACCCTAATTTTTTTTTTCAAAAGAACTACAAACCCTAGTTTATAACCTCATACACTTTCTCTTTATATAGAGAAGGGCATCTGTTCATAAAACAAAAGAGGGAGAGGGAGAGGGAGAGGGCATGTTAACAAATTAATTAACATATGGCATAAATACATATTTTTTTATTTTTTTATTTTTTATAGTCTTTTTATTTTTAAAGTACACGTAATCTATTGTGTATTTAACGACGTCAAGGTAATTTCAACGCGCTCTAACTGAGGGACGAAATCTATATGAAAATAAAAGTACAAGGATGCAATGTCTCAAAATAAAAGTACAAGGACGAAATGTGGAAAACAATAAAAGTACAGGGACCTCAAAATTGGTTTTGCCTTTAAAAGACGGCAGTTTGTGAACAAGACCAACCCAATCTATCAATGTTATGTTTTGACAATCATTTGGGCATGCTAGTTCTTATGCAAGGACAAATAGTCTCTTTCCAAAAGAGGTCGTCGATCAAGCTTATCTTATATGGTACAGCTCAACTTTTCATAAAATGCTAGGCGTAGAAAGAATAAAAGGGGTAGGCAAATGCTATGCCTCTTTTGTCAGGGAGGAGAAACATCGTCAGGGTTCTCTCTCGTGGTACCCAGATAGTATATTTAGGGTGTAGGGGTATTTTTGTAAATTGTTCATATCCATGGTTATTATAAATACCCTTCTACATAACCCTATTTGGATATAGTGAAAACATTCAAGTTGTTGTTTCCGTGGATGTAGGCACACTACCGAACCATGTAAAATTTGTGAATATTCTTCTTGTTTTTCCTTCTCCGGTCCTTATCACCATTCCTGCATAATTTTCAACAACTAGTATCAAAGCATAGGCTACGATGGCTGAGATCTCCCTTGCGAACATAGTGAAGTTCAACGAATCACTGAACTTTGAATTGTGGCAGAGGTGGGTTAAGGATGTGTTGGTGTTGGAGGATTTGATGAAGGCGTTGACTGGAAAACAACCCGAAGGAATGAAGTATACGGAGTGGCAAGATTAGGAAATGAGGGCTACTTCGACTATCAGGATGTGCTTAGGCGATGAGGTGCGAGGTGATGTACCATGTCATGGCTGAGGAATCTCCAGCAACAATTTGGTTGAAGTTGGAGAGTCGGCACATGTCAAAGTCATTGACAAACAAGCTACTTCTTAAGAAGAAGTTGTATGGTCTAAAGATGGTAGAGGGGTCAACTTACTAGATCAACACATAAACGTGTTTAATAAGATCATTAGTGATTTGAATCGAGTTGATTTGAAGTTCGAAGAGGAAGACATGGCATTGATTTTATTGAATTCTCTACCTGAGTCTTACGACAATCTAGTTACCACTCTGGTGTGGGGGAAAGAAACCCTAGAATTGGAGGAGATTTAATCAAAGGAAGAAAGCTAGTGATAGGAGTTCTTAGGGTGAAGGGCTTGTGACCAATGGTAATCAAGAGCGTGGGAGAAACAAGTCTCAAAGTGAGTCGAGTAGAAACAAATCTCGATCCAAATTGAGGATAAAGAAGGATATTCTATGTTCCAAGTGCAAGAAAAAGGAGCACATAAAACGAGAATGTCCAGAATGGAAAAAGGGGAACACAAAAAAAAAAAGAGGGTTCATCAAAGTATGTGAATGTAGTAGAAGAAGGAGACTCAGAGAGCGATGATGGTGATTTGCTTTCAGTTTCATCCAGTAGAGATCATCTGACAAATTCTTGGATTATGGATTCGGCATGTTCTTATCATGTGACGCCTAATAAAGATTGGTTTGACATTTATAGGTTAGTAAATTTTGGTTCTGTTCTGATGGGTAATGATGCTTCATGCAGGATTGTCGAAATTGGGAATATCAGAGTTAAGATGTTTGATAGTGTCATTAGAACGTTGTGTGATGTTAGACATGTTTCTGACTTGAGGAAGAATCTGATTTCATTGGGAACTTTAGACAATAATGGTTTTAGTACAAAGTAATGAAGGTGAGCAAAGGTGTCTTGACAGTGATGAAGGTGCAGAAGCTAGCAGGGAATATCTACGAATTGATGGGTACCACAATTGTAAGTAGAGTTGCAATCGTAGAGCCTGAGTTAGACAGGATAGCCTAATAGCATATGCGGTTAGGGCATATGGGTGAGCGTGGGATGATGGAGCTTCAAAAGAGAAAACTATCGAAGGGTATCAAAACATGCACCAGTTCTCGCAAATATTATGTTTTTGGAAAACAAAATAAGGTGCATTTTAAGACAACCACACACAAGACGTAAGTGTGGCTCTGACATGTTCATATAGACATTTAGGCTCAGATGCACAACATCATTGAGAGGCAGTGTATATTTTGTGAGTTTAATTGATGACTACTCACGAAAAATTTGGGTGTACTTTATGTGGCACAAGTCATAAACATTTGACAAATTCAAGTTGTGGAAAACTGAAGTAGGAAACCAAATAAGAAGGAAGATAAAATACCTCAGGTCAAATAATGGTACAGAAAGTAATACGTACTCAAGATTCATGTAGTTACATAGGGAGCATGATTAAGAGGCACTTCATTGGGGCTTTCTTGAAGACACCACAAATGAATGGTGTAGCGTAGAGATGAATAGATTTATACCGAAGAGTCTGGATGTATCAAATTGAATGCAGGCTAGAAAGAAGTTCCGGTGAGACAGTATGGCATGCTACTTAATCAATAGGATCAACAAGGGCAGCATTAGATGGGAAAGTTGCAAAGGAGGTATGGAAAGGAAATGAGGTAGATTACTCAAGGTTAAGAGTGTTTAGATGTCCAGCCTGTGCACACATTGCTAGAGATGAGATATCGAAGCTTGATGCTAAGTCTAGATAGTGCACTTTTTTGGGATATCAGAAAGTGGTAAAAGGCTTCAAGTTGTGGTATCCAAAGGAAAACAAGGTGGTGATCAATAGAGATGTGATTTTTGATGAGAAATCCATGTTGTAGAATACTTAGAAAGATGAGATGCAAGCTCCGAAAAACCATTGCAGTGATGAGTATTTGGTGCAGGTGGAGCTAGAGACTCATAATGCAAAGGATGATACTCAGAATGCAGAGATAACCAGTATAAAATATCAGCAACCCTATAGTATAGCCAAAGGCAGAGACAAACGCTCTATCAAGCCACCTTCCAGGTATGGTTTTGAGGATTTGGTTTCTTATGTACTAATCACTAGTAGTGGGCATCCTACTAACTTTTAGGAGGTAGTTCATAGCTAAGAGAAAGGTAGCTGGATGGAGGAGGAGATGCAATCTCTCCATAAGCACCAAACGTGGGAGTTGGTGGAACTTCCTAAAGGGAAGAGGGCTATAGGGTGCAAGTTGGTGTACAAGAAGAAAAAAACAGTTTCAGAAAATGAGGGTGAAAAGTTCAAGGCTCACCTAGTAGCAAAGGGTTACTCACAGAAGCATGGGGTTGACTATGATGAGATTTTTTCCTCATGGTAAAACATACCTCTATCAGGACGGTGTTAAGTTTAGTAGCGTATTTTGATATGGAGTTGGAGAAGATGGATGTAAAGACAGTTTTCCTTCATGATGAGTTAGAGGAGACTGTCTATATGGTACAGCCAAAAGGGGTCACTCAACATGGACCGGAACACTTGGTTTGTAAATTGAAGAAACACTATATGAGTTGAAGTAGTCCCCAAGACAATGTTAGAAGAAATTCAACTCCTATATGATCCGAATTGGCTACAAAAGACGTGAGTATGACTGTTGTGTTTATGTTAAGAGTCTTGATGATGGTTCATCTATTTTTCTGTTGCTTTATGTGGATGATATGTTGATTGCTACAAAGAGTATGAGTGAGGTCAACAAATTGAAGATCTTGTAGAGTAAAAAATTTGACATGAAGGATTTGGGTGCTGCCAAGAAGATTCTTGGGATGGAGATTCACAAAGAAAGAGCTATAGGGAGATTATGGTTGTCTTAGAGTGACTATGTTAGGAAGGTGTTGGAGAGGTTCAGGATGGAGAATGCAAAACAATAGTACACCTGGTGACATTTTGGATTTTCTACACTAGTACTTGGCAGGCGGATGATGATGTCTGAATGTCCCAAAGATCCCATTATCTGAAGTCTGATAAAGTTGCTTGATGTATCTTTATGGTTTGTCTGAAGACCCAGTTGACATAGGGTATAGGGGTATTAGCCAAGGTGGAGATTGTTGTGGCATGTGGCTCATATTAAGGCTAAAACGGGTGGGTAAAACCTATTTTGTTGGGAAGGGGGGGGGAAGGAATATCAAGTTAAGGGTTCGCCCCTATGGTACAGTACAGTATATTTAGGGTATAAGGGTATTTTTGTTATTTAGTCATATCCAGGGTTATTATAAATACCGTTCTATGTAACCCTATTTGGATATGGTGAAAAAGTTCAAGTCGTTGTTCCCATGGATGTAGGCACACTGCTGAACAACATAAAATCTATGTGTATTCTTCTTTATTTTTTCCTACTCCGATCCTTATCACAATTCCTACACGATTTTGAACTTAGTTCTTATGCAATGATAAATAGTCTCTTTCCAAAAGAGGTCGTTTGTCATGCTTATGTTATATGTTACAACTCAACTTTTCATAAAATGCCAGGCATAGAAGGAAAAGTACGGGTTCAGTCTGGTGGGACATATTCCTTCATTTGTTCTTTAAAGTATTTAGTTATCAAAAAATAAAATAAAAGTTGAATATTTTACTCATCATGATAAGCACATATCCGGTGAGAGTTTTAGGGTTATTAAAACATAGTTTTTCTTATAGACTATGTTTGGAACTCGAAAAGTATTAAGGAAAAAAAAAATTGAAGGAAAGAAAATTTGGAGGAAACCAAAAAGTAAGTTTAAACTTAACCATTAATTGTATATGTTTTATTCGATTCTGTTTTGTTTATTTCTTTCTATTATCTTAGAACTATAAAATTTTAAATATGTAAAATTTTAGGAATTTTGTTATGTTTTGATCTTCTTTTATCATTTTCCGGTGAAACGATATACTGAAAATGCCCTCTCTGATATGTTAGTGTGCATTGAACACAGCGTGGGACAGTGCATTCAATAAATGAAACATTTTCATGTGGAGGGCGTGCACCAATTTATTACCCAAAGTACAGAAGCTCCAAGTTAGAGGAAAAATGGAATAAATTGGGTATTATTAACGTGAAGCCGGAAGACACCGCCAGACGATTACAGCTCATGGAATGAGGCCATTGACTCGGTGGAGCATAACTGAGCAGGCGGTCCTGGGCTCGAAGGAAAACCTTTTACAATGGCAGCGTTTTTGCGTGCGGTGTCATCCTTGCCTAAAAAGTTCATCAAGTAGTCAAACGGGTCTCCCGATCCATCAAACATCTAGAACTTCAACATGGAAATGCTTAGAGGCGGCTCTTGGGATAAGATCATCTATGTGAATGGGGAGGACGCTATATCTCTGAAGACACTAGGTTGTGAGAAAAAAAAAGTTGTTTGCTTATTGGGGGGACATAGCCTGCACTGATCCCAATTGTCTGCTCCGTACGATACGTTGTTGTCTACTCGTTTTAGACGTTTGGCATGCTTCCTTTTGTCCGCTTGTTTGGTGGTCGCGGCCTCTATCTCGATGAGGGCTTCCACGAGTGGCAACGCTAGGTTGGCAAATTCAACAAATATCACATTGAGAAATGGTGTCACTGTTGGCTCCCTCTAAAGTTGTTTTCTACGCCTAGAACCCCGAGTTCATTTGATGAAGCTTCTCGAGCTCTCTGCATCTCACGCGTTGCTCCTCCATTATTTGCTCCCTCGCCCAGTGCTGCGTCAACGTGTCCTTTCGCATTATCCATCATGCTCCACTAGCCTCTTATATTTTATTCTTTTTATGGGAATGGTTGGCTTCTAGTTAGTCTTCCCACAAACGGCGCCAAATGAAGATCTCTTAGCTAGAAGAGGTGTTTTTTGTACCACGTTTCCCTAAACCCTTGGTATATTGTAGTCCTTCTTTCTTAATTTTTTTTCCAATCCCTTTTCTTGCTCCTTGGCTTCCTTTATATAGGGTTACGTCATCCACATTCGGTATGCGATTCACTCCTAAAAAAGCTTTATTGGGGCATGATTGTTCTTGTGAGAACTATGGGGCAGCTTGTTGGGGATGTAGGCGACTTCGCCACACATTAAGCGGTCGATTTGAACTCGCATATTAGGAACTTTCGATTGAAGCATTTGCTAGTTTATGCAGCCCCGATTCGAAACTAAGGTTGATGGTTAATAAATGGAGTTATCGATTAGGTGATTCCGCCTCTAACAAAACTAGAAACCTTACTAGTGTGTGCTCTGAAGAAGCGAATACATCCAGATTTTGTATGGAGAAGGTCACAGGTGGGCAACTACCCAGCGAGGGCACTTTCGAGTACCTTTGGCACTACGCTACGTCTCGAGGCCACGACCAATGTATAGGGTGGCGGCTATGGGCGGCGACGGGGTTATCTGGTGATCTTTCGTAGTTAGCGTCAGGCGGCGCGCCATGCTCACTACGTCTAATAATTGCGAGAGCGGATTTCTATGTGTAGGGAGGGACTGTGAGGCCCATCCATGCTTCCCCCTTATTGTACTGATGAGTGCTAGCCGTTGGTAGGGTCATCTTGCGCCTCTGACATGGCTATGCCTAAATTTTACCCTGTGCGAGGGCGGCGTGAGCGAGAATGGCGGGACACACTTATGCAGTCTTTGTCACAGGCTACCATATGGCGTGGTGACTCTCGATCCATTTTCGAGTTTTGAAGGGGCACTATTATAACGGCCCCTCGTCTGCGCCTATTTTTCTTTATTTAAGGAGTTATTTGCTCCTCTCATTTTCATACGGAGTGTTTCTTTTTTGTCGCCTTTCATTTTTTTTCTTCCTCTGAGGTCTAGTGGCTCATTTTTTTACGTGGAGTTCCATGAGCCTCTGGTTGTAAGGTTTGTGCCCTTCTCGTACCTCGCTGTTTTGCATGTTTTGTTGTCATGTTGTTGTATTTTGTTTGTTTTTCTTTTTTTGTGTTGGGGTAGAGGTTTTCAGCGGCCCTTACTACGGATCTTGCCCTAAGGGGGTGCCTCTTTTAAATGAAGACCCGCTAACTCTGATTCTAATTCCTCGCTTATCTTATGCAAGGATAAATAGTCTCTTTCAACAGGTTTGAATATTTCTACTCATCTATAAGTGGCTTTGTTCATACCGTCGGTGAGGAGAAAATAACATTCAAATTTCCGGTTATTAAAAGAGTTTTTTCCTATAGTTTTTGGTATTTTGTAATCTTAAAAAACGCTCTAATTAGAATGTCTTTTTTTCACTTTCTAAGTTAGTGTTCGTGCATTATGGTTTTTGATTCTATAGTAGCATTGTTATTGTTTGTTTTTTTGGTGATTTTTCACGTAGATCTTTTCACTACTGATTTCAAGGCTATTAGGGTTTTTTAGAGTAATGTATTCTTTAAAAATATAATAACATGAAAATTATTTTTAAAACTATGATATTTTTAAATTTTAAATAGAATTGAATCTTTTAAAAAGGATAAGATTGATGTAAAAGTTAATTTGTTTATTGAAAAGACAAAAAATAATATCGTTTCTTTTTCAAGAAAGTCAAGTATAAAATATTTTGTTAGGAAACTTTCTAGATTTATCTCTTTCTACATCGGTATGATATTTTTCACTTTGTAGCTAAGCCTTCATGGTTTTGTTTTTGGCTCCCAAAAGGCCCCATACCAATTAAGATATTGTCCATTCTTATTAACTCATAATTCTCAGTAGAAAACAAGGTTAGGGGAATGATATTTCTTTCATTCGTCATATAAAAAATATATGCAACATTGTATCTACCGAATTCAGAACCTATATACAACTAGCAAATCTGTACAGCTAATGCATGGTTACAATATACATATTTACATATTTCCTTTCCTAAAATTCAAAGATCATATTTCCATTTCTAAAATTAGAGAATTTCCCATACTCCCGCTTAAGTTGGTTTGAAAATATCTTTCATAGCCATCGTGCTAATTAAAAATTCAAATTTCCTTTCTGAAGACCTTTTGTAAGTAAATCAGCAATTTCTTGTCCATTAGGTACATAGATCATGGAAACTGTTCCTTCTATTTTTTCTTTAACAAAATGCTTGTCACTTACATGTTAGTTAGGTCATGAATAAGCCAGATTATGAGCAATGAAATGATAACTATTATCACAATACAACTTCCATAGGGAGTGTCACCGGTGCCTCACAAGCTCTTGCATTATTCTTCTAATCTAGATTACTTCTGATGAGCAAGCTGCTCTAGAATTAACATGGCCTTCTCCTTGCCACCTTTTGCTTCTTATATTCGAGTCACTATATTACCAGCAACATGGATACTATACCGGCCTGGAGGTTGATTTTCAATCAATTATAATCATAACCTAGTATGCGTCCATGTAGACTTCAATTTGAAGGTGTCCTCATGCCTTGAAGAAAAGTCCTCTACCAAGTGTTCCCTTTAGGTACCTTAGGATTCTATAGACAATCTCAAAGTGCTCCGGACAAGGAGAGTGCATGAATTGGAAAACAACACTTACCGAGAAAACAATATCCGATCAAGTATGTGCCTATTAAATAAGCCTACCAACCAACCTCTGGAATTATCCTTTGTCTTTCACTTTCTCCGATTCAACACAATTCTCTAGTTAGAGCTTGCAAACTCCATGCCAAGAAAATATTTTAAGTTTCCTAGATCTTTCATTTCAAAGTCTTTGGCAAGACCCTCCTATAATTTCATTATTCCTTCACTATCATCACTTGTTAAGATAGTGTCTATCATATCTGAGGATCAAAACAACCATTTCCCCTTCCCTTGAATGCTTGTAGAACATTTTATGGTATGCTTGACTTTGTACAAATCCATATCTTTTAACAGCTTTGCCAAAGCATTCAAACCACACCCTTGGTGATTGTTTAAGACCATAGAGGGATTTTTTTAACTCGCAAACCTTTCCAACACCAATTATTTCTCTTGAAATCCTGACAGGAGACTCATGAACACTTTCTCTTCCAAATCTCCATCAAGAAAGGCATTCTTACATTGAGTTGAAATAAGGGCCAATTAGCGTTGACAACAAGGATAAAAGAACTCAAATAGGTTTTATCTTGGTTATAGGAGCAAACGTTTCTAGATAATCTACTCCATGAGTTTGTGTAAAATCCTTAGCTACTAGTTTGGCTTTGTACCATTCTATAGAGCCATCTGCCTTGCATTTTATTGTGAAAACCCATTTGCACCCCTTAATCTTCTTATCTCTAGGAAAGTTTTTCACATCCTAAGTATTATTTTTCTACAAATCCTTCATTTCTTCAAATACTGCATATTTCCAATTCTGATCACCTAGAGCTTCCTTAATGTTTCCTAAAACTACAAGGTTTGAAAATTCTATATTAAAGGCTCTATAGGTAGTAAATAGGTGATCATAAGACACATACTTAAGGATAGGATGTCTAAGTACGGTCGAATTTTAGCACAGTAAGCGAACTTTGGGGCTAAATTATGTGGGAACTCTGATGTGATTAGGTTTGAACGGCTTGATACGGATATAAAGAATTTACCTTGTGTATTAGATGGACCACTCAAGTGCTCCTCCTTGACAATGTATGAATGGTCATCGGTTTGTCACCTCTTAGATGAATTGTTCCTAGTATAAACCATAGGCTCATGATTTAACAAGTTTTATCTCTTGTCATTGTATTTCCATGTCTGATAAACCAATATCAGTCTCAATTATTTCGATTGAATCATCCTAGTCTCCTTATCTATTTCAATCACTATGTTTGGTAAAGTCTCTATTTACCAAAAATTTAACTCATCATCATAAATCTCCCCTTGAATTGAATTTTGGTGAAAAAAGGAATATTTCCCAAAAATGTTGCATTAATCATAGTGACATAAAATTTCTTAGTAAGAGGATTTAAGAACTTGTACCTCTTTTTATCAGGAGCATATCCAACAAAAACGCATTTTTTCTACTCGAGGTCGATTTAGATCTACGACTGCTGGATGTCACATAAGCGGTCGGTTAAAACTTTTGAAGGCATGTCTTAATTGATACATGGCTCGGGAAAAAAAAAATCAGACATTTTAAAGGAATGGTGCACTGCAATACCTTAGAAGGCTTTCTATTTATTATATATGTCGCTATTAAGATAACATCTCCCCAAAATAAATTTGGCACATTCATATGAAACATCATGGCTCAAGCGACATCAGGTGCATTTTTCCTATAAAATTGCATTGCTGATCGGGAGTATTCGTACAAATGGATAGATGTAAATCCTTTTTCTTGCAAAACATTAAAGAATAGTCATTAAGTATTATGTACCATTAGTGACCTTAAGATACTCATTTTTGTTTGAAATTGATTCTCTATCATATGATAAAATTTTTGAAAAAATCCTTCAACTTCAAATTTTTTATTTAAAATATATATCCAAAACAATTGAGAATGATCATCGATAAACTCAAAAACCATTTTTTTTTTCCTTGAAATAGTGTTTCCTCATGAAGGTCCCTAAACATCACTATGGAAAAAATAAAAGGATTGATGGAATGTACGATCTAGGAACAAAACACTGTCATTGATTTTTAGCAAGTAAGCAACTTTCCCATTTAAATTTCAAAGAGTACTTAATCTTAAACAATTCTAGAAACAAATGTTTAAGATGAATAATAAAGCTAAGAGATGACCTGATCTATAATGCTATTTATTATTTGTTCATCAACAGACAGAACATATACTATGGAATTCTTGAAGCATTTTACCACTAGGTAGATTTTCCTCAAAATAATAAAGATCGTTGATCATCCTAGCATTGTCAGTCGTCATTTCTGAGTTCTTGTTCAAAAACACAATGAGAATAATAGAAAATAAAAGAGTAGTTGGATTCTTTTGAAAGTTTTCTGACAGATAAGAGACTATAGGCCGATTTAGGAACATGAATGACATAATTTAGACATATTTTCTCATAAATTTGTATCAAAAGCTAGCATTTAGAACCTTAATCTTTTTTTTTTTACCAAGACATTGTTCATAGGATTGGAAAATTTTGAAATAATTTATCATATGGTTTGATGCTCCTAAATATATGATCTAGGGAGTATAATAATTTAAGGTGTAGGAAAGAGTCATTTTTTCATTACATGTATGAGCCATAGGAACCTTAGGAGAATCTCTAGATGAAATTTGAGGCAGTTTCAAATGAAGATGCTCTGGTATCATAATTGAGAGTGATGTTACCTTCATTAGCAATAGGAATGCCTATACCAAAATTTTCTCCTCCTTTGCCTTTTAGATTTGCAAGTTTCCTATGCAACATCCAACACGTTTCTCAAATGTGGGGATGTTTATCACAGTAGTCTCACCAAACCTATGGCCTTTCATGGGATTTCTCACTAGATCTGGATTGTTATGTCTAGGCTTTAGAGGAAGAGCATCGGCCATCGAGGCCTTGACTGAGTGCATGAAGTGGCTAACAACACTTACAAAGAAAATAATATCCGATGGAGTATGTGCCTAGTAAATAAGCCTACCAACCAACCTCTGGTATTGTCCTCTATCTTTCACTTTCTCAGCATTAGCTAGTTGAAGCTTAACATTGAGTTCCATAGCTGTTTATGCTAGTTTACACCCCAATATGCCAGTTTCCTTAAGAAGATCAATTACATACTTTCTCTAGTTCACAACAATTCCCTCTTTGGATTTTGAAAACTCCATTCCAAGAAAATATTTTAAGTTTCCTAGATCTTAAATCTAAAACTCTTTGGTAAGACCGTCCTATAATTTCACTATTCCTTCACTATCATCACTTGTTAAGATAATGTCATTGACTTTGTACAAATCCATATCTTCTAACAACTTAGCCAAAGCGTTCAAACCATACCCTTGGTGATTGTTTAAGACCAAAGAGAAACTTTTTCAAATTGTAGACCTTTCCAACACCAATTTCTCTTTAGAAATCGACATAAGGGCTGGTCATTCCTCTTCCAAATCTCCATCAAGAAGGGCATTCTTACGTTGAGTTGAAATAAGGGCAAATTGGCCATGACAGCAAGGATAAAAGAACTTGAATAGGATTTATCTTGGCTATATAAGAAAAATTTTTTTGAATAATCTATTCCATGAGTTTGTATAAAATCATTAGCTACTACTCTGACTTTGTACCTTTTTATAGAACCATACGCACACCACATTTATTTGTGAACACATTTGTACCCCACGATCTTCTTATCTCTAGCGAGTCATCATCTAAGTGTTCATTTTTCTACAAAGCCTCCATTTCTTCAAATATTGCATATTTCCAATTCTGATCACCTAGAGCCTCCTTGATGTTTCTAGGAACTACAAAGTTTGAAATTTCTATAGTAAAGGCTCTATAGGTTGTAGGTAGGTGATCATAAGACACATACTTAGAGATAGGATGTCTAGTGCAAGTTCGGGTTCCTTTTCTAATACTTGATGGGAAAATCAGATTAGGATTAGATGGTAGGTAAAACAAAACTTAGGGTTAAACTATATTAAGGAACTACTATGTGATTTAGGTTTTGAACCAACAATAAGTGAGATGAAGAATTACCTAGTGTATCCGGATAGACTTTACAAAAGTGCTCCTCATGACAATGTGTTGGATGAATCATTGGGTCGTCACCTTTCTTAGATAAATTGTTCCTAGTAAAACCATAGGCTTAAGATTTAACAGATTTTTTTCTTGTCATAGTATTTCCATAACTGGTAAATCAATATTAGTTTCAATTTTGCCAAATTGAATCATCCTAGTCTCCTTATCCATTTCAATCACTATGGTTGGTAAAATCTTTATTTCCCAAAAAAATGACTCATCACTATAAATCTCCCCTTGAATTAAATTTTTGGTAAAAATATGAATATTTTCCACAAAAAGTTGCATTCATAGTGACATAAAATTTCTTAGTAACAGGATTTAAGAACTTGTACCTCTTTTTATTTGGAGCATATCCGCAACACATTTTTCTTTTAGAGATTAATTTAGATCTTGATTTCTTTGGAATGTCCACATATGATACAGCGAGACATTTAAATCCATGTCTGAATTGATACGTGACTCGAAAAAATTATTTATTTTTCAGACACTTTAAAGGAGTGGTGTATTGCAATACCTTAGAAGGCATTCTATTTATTAGATAGGACACTATTAAGACAACATCTCCCCACAAATATTTTGGCAATATGAAACATCATGGCTCAAGCGACTTCCAAAAGGTGTGGTGCGAACCCATAAGGAACTAAATCCCATGAACCCACAGTTAAAGGTACAACACCTCGGGAAAGTTAAAATCAGATTGGTTAATCCACTAGAACCCTTGAATACAAAGAATGTGTTAAGAACGTCACAAGGTTGATCAAGCCTTGATAAGTTTAGAAAAGTTCAATGAAGAACCAAAGAGAAGAACTCCTCTCAATTCTGAAAATTCAGAATATCACATATCAATTTATTCAACCACAACTTTGAAAATTCTCCAATTAACATAGTGCTTTGCATTTGTACAACTTCCATCTATAATCATGTGCATGCCTTATTTGTTTATGAGGTAGTTAGTATGAAAGATGTTCTCCCTTTGCTGCTCCATATCATCTTTCTTAACTTGAGAATTCAAAGCACGCCTAGTCACAAGTGATTCTCCCTCCTCTTTTGGTTTTAGTAGAGACTTCATCCTTCCCCTTGGGAATTTATTTTGGAACCGACTTTTCTTCCTTTCTCCAGTTCAGTCTCGTGGAGGAACTAGAGTCCGACATGTACTTTGTTGCCCCCCTAAACTTTATCTATCGTTCCATCTTAATTGTCATGTGCACCATGTCTTCTAGCTCCTCATAATGCTGCAACTCCACAACATTTGCTACATCTCTGTTTAACCCATTCAGGAACCTAGCCATTGTGGCTTCCCTACCTTACTCTACGTTAGCCCTTATCATAGCTACTTCCATTTCTTTGTGATAGTCCTCCACACTCTTTGAACCTTGAGTAAGACTTTGAAGTTTTTGATAGAGGTCCCTATAGTAATTACTTTGTATAAACCTTTTCCTCATGAGAGCCTTCATTTCCTCCCAAGTTTTTATGTAAGTCTCTCTCCATTTCTATTTCTCCTTGAATTTAATTAATCCCACCAAATTGTTATGCCTCTCGCTGAGTATAATTTCATACTGCTTAGGAGTAATTATGGCAGTAAGGTGCTCTACCTTTTTTTTCCCATTCCAAATATGCTTTATGATCATTCTTACCTAGAAAAGAAGGTATTTTCATTTTGTTGTTTCCAATATTTCTATCTATCTTTTTTTCGTACCTAGAAAGGATCATTCCTACCTTTTTTTTTCCTCTCTAGGAGCAATCCCTCTATAGCCTCTTTCATACCTAACTCCTCCTAGGCCTATTTACACAATTCAGTTTGAGACTCATTATGCCCCCTCACTCCCCATGTGCACTCATTTCCTCATCACAAACAAATCCTCATTACTTGATCATCCTAGCACGGTCTTCAGATTAGGATTTCCATTAGGCTTGCCCTCTATAGAAAATTTTCAATTAACATATCTTGCCTATCCATCTTCTCCCTGAGTATCCAAAAACCAAACGCATGAGTCAAATTTTTAATTTTAGAACAAGTATGATACTAGATCTCATTTCAGGCTTTCTCCTCAACAAGACATTTTAGAAGCTATAAAAATGTGAAGAACAAAAAAAACCTGCTCTCACGTGTTTGCCCTCAGTATATCTACCTCGTGTTTCACTCTTATAGACTTTTCTCGGCAACAAAGCTCACACACTCTTGCTTTTTTCCATGATTAAGTCTTACTTTTGGCTCTTTAGATAACCAGCCAAACTCAATCAAGCATTATCTCAATTCTCGTAGAGTTCATATTAACACTTGAAGCAAATATTTAGAAGGAAATCTTGATGTTATGAATAAAGAACCAGGAAACAAGCAAAGAAAGTTTAAAGATGAGATACACTTATGATTAGCAACCTTTTTTTTTTTTTTCTTTTCTTTTTCTTCTACTTTAATTTTTTTCCTTTTTTTTTTCTTTTGCATAAATCTTTTCTCTTCTTTTCTTTCTTTTCCTTTTTATTTTATTTTTTTTCTATTTCTTTGAATCAAATGAGAATATTTATAATTCAAGAAAACTGAATATGGTGGTGAGAAAGATGAAGAGATGGAAGAAAACAAACAAAAATCAAGAGAAGGGAACAATGGAGATAGAAAAGGCAGCAAATAGACTTTGGATTTGACGACAAGGATGAGAGATGGGAAGTAAGCAAACCAAGGAAAGGAAGTAGAAACACAAAGTGATAAAAGATAAAACCTTATTTTAGAAATGAAGCTCTGATACCAAGATGGTGCGAACCCAAAAGGAACTAAATCCCGCAAAGGTATAAAACAACCCCTAAAGCTACAAATCGATTTTGGTGATTCAGAACTCGAATACAAAAAACAAGAACCCTGGCGGTTAAGAACGCCACTTCCGCTGGGATCATCAACCAGCGATAAGTTGACAAAAGTTCAATGAAGAACCAAGGAGAATAACATATCTCAATTCTGAAAATTTAGAAGATCAACATATCCATTGATTCATTTAAAATTCTAGATACAAAGGTTAATATAGGCTAATTTAGCTAGCCTAGAGAAATGTAAAGACACACCTTGGATAGACAACAAATTAAAGGCTTCTAAGGAAATGTAAAGACACACCTTGAAAAGACAACAAATTAAAGGCTTCTAGGGAAATATAAAGACACAATTTGAAAAGACAACAAATTAAAAGCTTCTAGGGAAATGAAAAGACACAACTTGGAAAGACAACAAGCCAAATTCCTTCAGCCAACTTGATGGCTTTTAAAACTACATGTACAACCCAAAAAGACCAATTTTATGTCCAAACAAACCCTCCCATGTATGGACCTAAGCCCAAGCTACTTAATTGCAACGTCTTTAGCCCAAAAAGTCCTCCATAGCTACTTGAATAACGACAACCTTCGACAATTGTAGATCTCCGCCATCTGCTTGGCCCAAATATCTTTGATAAGTCCATTCAAAGCTTCTTTAAATCTTTTGTCTCGCACTTTGTGATAGTCTACTGAATCAGAATCGATCACTGAAGCACTTGAAACAAATTTTCCACTGATGGGTCACATAAAGGCGTTTATTTCTTTTTCTCGGCAATCGTATTCTCCGATCATGAGATTCAGACAAGTCAATTGATGTAAAATCCTTTTTTCTTGTAAAAAACATTCTAGAATAGTGTTAAAGTATTATGTACCATTAACGGGCATTAAGATACTCATTTTTGTTCAAAATTGATTCTCTATCATATGATAAAATTTTTGAAAAAGTCCTCCAACTTCATATTTTTATTTAAAATATATATCCAACACAGTCGAGTATGATCATCTATAAACTCACAAACCATTTTTTATTAGAAATAGTGCTTACCTTTGAAGGTCCCCAAACATCACTATGGAAAAATACAAAGTCATTGGAGGGTATGACGAAGTACATAAGATCACATTGATTTTAGCAAGTAAACAACTTTCACATTAAATTTCAAAGGGTCTTTATTCTTAAATAGTTCGAAACAAAATGTTTTAGATAGATAAACTAAGATGGTACAATATAAAATGCCAAACGACAGTTGTTCGAATAGACATAGAAAATATACTATGAATTCTCTGAGCAATTTTAATTCTAGGCATATTTTCCTCAAAATAATAAAGACCATTGAACATCCTAGCAATGCCAATCTTCATCCTTGAGTTCTTGTCCTCAAACACAATGAGAATAATAGAAAATATATAGGTAGTTAGATTCTTTTGAAAGTTTACTAACAGATAAGAGACTATAGGCCAATTTAGGAACATGATGGATAGAATTTAGACATATTTTCACATAAATTTTATCGAACCTTTCCCTACAATAGGAGAGAAGCTACCATCTTCAGCCTTAATTTTTTTTTTTTTACTAAGACATGGTTCATAGGATTGGAAATTTTTGAAAGAATTTTTCATATGGTCTGATGGTCCTAAATCGATGATCTAGGGAGTAGAATAATTAAAGGTGTAGGGAAGAGTCATTTTTTCATTACCTGTATGATCCATAGGAATCTTAGGAGAATCTTTAGATGGGCTAGAACCATATTTAAGTCGATAAGAAGACGCCCACTGCTCGCGAAGGACCAGTTGTCGCCCATTAGCAATAGGAATGCCTCTACTAGATTTTTCTCCTCCTTTTCCTTTTAGATTTGCAGGTTTTCTATGCAACTTCCAACACGTTTCTCGAGGGTGAAAAGGTTTATCACAACAGTCACACCAAACTCGTGGCCTTTCATGGGATTTCTCACCAGATCTGCGTTGGTATGTCATGGCTTTAGAAGAAGTGCATGCGGCTAAAGTCAAGCCTTCAACCATATTTCCATGTCCTTTTTTTCCCAACATGGCATTCCTTTTGCTCTTTTCTCTTCTTACCTCTTAAATACATCTCCAATGGAAGGAAAGGGGTTGTTGATGAGTCCTAAACTAATCTATTTTAATCCATTTTTCTGGCATATTTTTAGCAGTTGGTATATATTTTTATGGTTAAATTATTGAAAATTCACCAAATTTGTGTTTTGTAGGTTTTTATTGAAAAAGATATCATTCCAGCAAGAAAAGAAGAAAAAAAGTGGCAAATGCAGGATTCTCTGTCGCGACATACTTCGTGGCGTCACGCATGTAATTTCATGAGAACAATGAATATGTCGCACCCAATGTACCTTTATTTCGCAACAAAGTCCAGGCTAAAATCAAGGAGGAAATAGAACTTTGTCACGACAAAGGTTTTTTCTGTTACAACATTGCTAAGGAAGAGTGTGAAGGAGTCTATCATGACACGCTTTACTCAATCGTGACACTAATCAAGGAAAATGGCAGAGGAACTTTATCGTGACAATCCTTACTTTGTCGCAACATAAAAAAATGAAGATTAGCAAATGAACTCTGTCGCGACAAAAGACAACTTTGTCGATAAATAAAATGGCAGGGTATAAACACAAGTCAGCTATGACAAGTGTTTGCACAATAAGGCCAAAGCTTTCGCATGGGACCAACCTGTTGTCCGGGATTTCTCGCCTGACAACAAAACAGCAGAGTTACCGAGATGAACTCACGATAAAGAAAACTATTGCAATGCAGAAGTCGAGGAAGCAACATAGCGATTATTGCGGATAAAGAATTTTTATGTTGCCACGTAATGAAGAATCAAGGCTAAATTTCGCTTCGCGCATAAAGAAGTTTTCTCAAGGGGGACAATAAAACCTCGCAGAGTGATAACTTTTTGTCGCGATAAAAGAAAACTATGTCGCTTATTGCAAATCGAAAAGTGAGAACTGAGATTAGCCAAGTCAAGTCTGTCGCAACAAGGATTTTATGTCGCAACAACAGTTCAACTAGAGTCAAGGACCAAAAAAAGAAAGTCATTCGCGACAAAAAGAAACCTCTGCCTCGACAAAGTTGCTGAAATACCAAAGAAATCCTGACACGGCATTGTCAAAGTCTGTCGTGATTAAATCCAAGAAAAAGCTCAGAACCGATTGGTAAATGTAAAACCGCATACGAACACAGGCTACCGTAAAGACTAAACACTGGCCGTGACATAATTTTCTATGTCGCACAAAGAACCAATTTGGGGCCGTAATATTTTGGGATCCATGACGCTGCCTTTTAGCGGTAAGTGCTCAAATACTGGAAAGTCTATAAATAGAAGCATCTAGTAATTATGTGTCGTCAAAGAATCCAGACTTCGGGTAAATCAAGACTTTCAGATATTATTTTCTTTTCTTTTATTTTTATTTTGATCTTGTATTTCCATTTTAGTAGATTTTGTTTAAGTATAGTTTTTAGTTAGTTTTCTGTTTAATTTTTGGATTTTGGTAATGAACTGAAGTGCAGCTTCGAGCTGGAATTTATTACAAAATCATCTTTCTCATTACTGTTCTGATTTCAATGGATGTTGGAAGAGTTTCTAGAGTTCATTTATTCAATTCGTTTACAATTTTAGTGAATTTTCTTGATCAGTTAGTCATTGATATATGTGAACTAGTTTTGAAAGGTTGAGCTCCCTCTGGGAATAGGTCAATGATGATTGTTATTTTTCTGCACAAAGTGGAAGAAAGCCTTAGTTAGAATTCTTGAATTTATTTGATTGGTATTATACTTAAATTTAATTGTTCCAAGTATCAAGTAAATCGTGTAACTTTCAAACAAAGTAATCAGATCTTGCTCTAATTTTCGTGAGGCCCTCAAGGGGTGGATTACGTAGATGGAAACTTAAGAGATGAGCAATACTAGGTATGGTAAACTAATACTTTGGAACTAATGAACTCGAAAGATTACCGATAGATCATTAACTTACCCATGGTTTGAGGATAGTTGGATGAAGTATCGCTTAATCGCTCAAAGGTTTCTCTCTTTCGATGAATGATCAATCCGTATTAGCAAAGATCTAATCAAGGAGATGGAAAATTTCCTCAGAAATGAAGGATGAGGTGTCAATATAATTGGAAAAGGCTTGCAATATCCTATCTAAGGGTAAGAATTCTTTAGACCTAAGATTTGGATGTGAAGTATTGAAAAGGAAAAATACTCAAATCTTAGAAATTAAGTTATATCTAAGGCAATCGATTAGATCCATGAAAGAAATATGAGATTTCTAATGAAAAGTATGGTTAAGGGAGAAATCTAAACTATACTACAATGCATCTTTAACAAACTCAGCTTTCCAACTTATGGTTGAGCTATGGATCAAAATTGAGCATAAATTGATTATTATTCATTGGTCTAAGTCTCAGTGTTGTCTCACTCAGTGAAATCTCAAATCCAATTTTATTAAATATTCTTTTTATGTATATTAGTGAAATTATTTTAGTATTATTTTATTAGTCCTCTCATCATCTCAACAATGGAGTTCAAATAGTAATGATCTTGAGTAGTTGGGGTAGTTAGTCTTTTGATTTATCATCAATCCTCGTGGGAATGATATCTGGGACATAAAAATCCACTTTTATTACTTTTACGACCTGTGCACTTGCATGGATTAAGACCAAACACAAATTTTAATAAATCCATTTTACAAAAAGAACAAACACATATTTACATCATAATTTAGTTAACAAATTTTTGGCGTTGTTGACAGGGACTTTAGTTAGTTTTTGGTAGTCCTTGTATGTATTACAAATTGGTATATACAGCTTTGGTCATATATAAACCCGCTTGGGTCATGGTCTATATATATATTTTGGTCTTAATAATGGTCTCGCAATACCTCCCTAACTTCATCAAACTCAAATATCTGTTCTCAACCAAGAACTTTAAAATGTGATTGTCTTATACAATATTCTGATAGTGATTTAAATCTTTGTAAGATTTAACTATAGTAGTAAAGATATCAAAGTCTTTCCCAAATTCACTAAGTGAATTAAAGTACTCAGAACATTATCATCCCTGACGAGTTCTCCAATTTTGAGGGTTAACTAAAAAATCTCGACTAGTTTCCAAACTGCACATTTTATTAATATTCTCCCACAGCCCTGTACATTGAGTATACATGAAGCTGGAACCAAATCCTTCTCCAATGGAAATTTCTCAACATTCTAAATAACTTTTATATTTCTTGAAAATCAAACGTTTGGTAGAACTGAGTCCTTGAAAATCGTTATCCCTTGAAACAAAGAATCACCACTCTGAAAATTGAGTTTATCAAAGCCCAGATTGTTATCCAAATGTTTTAAATTTGTTACCAACCTATTAATGATGTTGGGCATTGTAGTCAACAAAGATTTTAAAAGAAATTATTGAAACCCTATTTGAGGTCACTTTCATACAAATATTGAACGTCTATAGCAAATGTTATGTATTGAGAAAAATATGTTAGAAAATATTGATGTGAATATATACTAATTGAGTTGATTTAGAATGCCTGAAGATAATAGTTTTTATGAACATTTGTATGCATAATCTAAAATTCAGCGTTTATTTAGATTGTAAAGGATATGTTATTTGTTGTCTAATAAAACTACCATTTACAAGCAAAACATTTTTTATTACATATAATTGAACTTTAATTATATACATTAGCATCCTTATTTTGTTATTTTCGCCTGTAGCCTCGAAAATATCAAGATTCAACCTGCCTCTGGCATACATTCGAACAGCTTATGACCAGCGAAGAAAATTATCACCATTCACCTGGATGGTGATGATATGAAGTGAGAGGAATCAACCAGAAGAGTTGTCTCTCTTGTAGAAGACCTTACTATTAATAGCAGGTGATTTTAAAATCTCATTTCACAACAAAACTGGGGAAACGATATCGTAAGAAAGAAGGATTCATGATATAGCAAAGAATTTTATCATAGAAATGAAAAGTAGACAATCTATGATTCCACTAGAACAGAGATGAGCAAAGTTGGAAAGTAAAAAAAATAAAGGCTGTATTTCAAGGATGAAATCCCCTAGCAGATTGGGAGAGGAGCACCATTCCAACCACTAAGACAATCCAAAAGAGGGTCGATGATCTTCCCCTCACACATTGCCGTAAACACCTTGTCAAATTCCTCCCCTGGTGACCTCACCTTCACCTGTCAACAGCCGTTCCAAAGCTCCTCCCTCACTGAAATTTGTACAATGGATATGACCTGCACTCCTTGATTCGGTTCGGAATAATTGGGGCTGCTCCACCCCAGCTCTTGCGCTCTCCACCTCTTTGGGCAAAAGCGCGGCTAACTCTTCTTCGAATGCCACTATTTTGGAAGAAGATTGAGGTGTTGGCATTCTTCTCATTTCACCATTCTTCAATGCGCTGTCACAGAACTTGCCTTACCTTCTGCATCCCAGTGGATATGTGGCGCTGCGGGGATCATCAATATAGGCAAACACATATTCCCTATCACCACTTTTAGCAAATCTTTCTCGCAGAATCTTGATGGGTGGGGTTGTGGCTCCAGTGGTTAGAGTTTTCTTAGCTACGTAACACAGTCTTCTTCACCGCGCTCTTCAAATTCTCCTCCAAATACCTCAAATCAATGGCTGACAGAGTGCCACAAGGTATGTGGAAGACATGAGCTTCAAGATATCACAGCTTCAGCTGTCTTCAGGAGGAGATTAAGCCCAAGGAGTTCACATCTTGGTTGGTACTTACTCAGCGCTTTGGACATGGTTGGTGACCGGATTGGCCAAGAACTGGAGCTCAGGCAGTAGGGAAGCCATGGCGATTTCTGCTCCCTTGAAGCCCGTAATCAGACTGGGTTTCGGCTCCCAGAAAAGATTTGACGGCAGTCCATTGTTGTAGAAGTCATTGACAAGCTCTGAGAACTGGGCAAACATAAGCTTTCCGATGGCTGCAATGGCCAGAAACTTGGGTGTTGTCCATGGAGACTCAATAGGGATTACAAGAAGTTTTCACCATGTAGAGCCTTATTCCTGGAAACATCGATCAAGGGGGTTGTCGTTGAGCAGAGTTTATCTCCCCTCTCGATTAGTTTGATGATCAGTTACTTCAATTTGCGGGCCAAGCCATTGAGGTGAGTCCTGAGGCATATCGGTCTTGTTTGGGCTTCTGCAATGGATCCATCTCGTGTAACTACTTAGCTTCTTTCACGCAAGAGCTTCCATCAGAATATGCTCCATAATGGCCGCAGCCTCGGTTGTGGGATGGTGCTGTTGTGTCAAGTGGTCCGTGGTTGAGACTTCCCTGCATCACTTCAGCGAAAATGGCAGATCAGCTTCAGACAAAACACATAAGTAGTGACTCAAAGCCATAGAGGTATGTAGAGCCGACTGCAGTGCCATTACAACAGAGCCAGGCCTTCCTTAGGCTGCAACTCAAAAAACCCAGACTCAATCCCAGCCATTTTGAAGGCCTCTTCAGCATTGACAACTTGACCCGAAGGTCCAACAGCTTTGGAATTGGGCCTGCCAGTGAGAAGACCAGCAATGTAGGAGAGAGGAACAAGATCTCCAGAGGCAGTGATGGTGCCACGCAGAGGCAAGCATGGAGTAACGTTGTGATTGAGAAGCTTTGTGATGGCTGATGCAAATCTGATGCCAGGTAGCCTTGGAGGAGGGTGTTGATCCTCACAAAACGTGGCGCTCTTGGTATTGCGAAATTAGGCAGTGTGTGGCATGATTCTGTACCATTCCAATATCCAGCATTCAGAATCTGTATCAATTAAGCATCAACAACCCAACTCATCAGCAAACATTTCAAAATTTCCAAATCAAAACGTACCAGTTGAAAACAATTTCCAAAAACGTTTTTCAAAAACACTGATCTCAAACGGGCATGTAGTTTTTACCTAATGAGCTCCTTCTGAAGGGCACCGCCTTGTTTGGTTCTTCTATGTGAGGTGGCGCCGAAACCAGTAGTAACACCATAGCTGTCGGTACCGTTGTTCATGCTGTCCATCACCCAGTCACTGCTGGCCTTCACGCCGGCTCTAGCCGCCTCCGACAACTCGACACTGACATCCTCCTCCCGTCTGGCGATGGCACCGCAGGATATCGTAAGCGTCTCACCACCGAGGTGGATCCCACCGGTTTCGGTACTCCGCCACCATGCGCTTCACTTCATCCAAATGACCCGCCAGCGACTCCGCCGCCACTCCCCAGTTCAGCGGATCAATCACGCAGAAACTCTCTACTTTTTTGCTTCCATTGCAGTTCTTTGCTTCCATCTCTCTTTATCCCCACAAAGAAAAGCTGGTTTTTTCAAGACACCCAACAAGGAAAGAGAGAGAGAGAGAGAGAGAGGAAGTAGAGAGTAGGGTTTTGGAGTTTGGACTACTGTGATCAGAGTGAATGTTTTACTTATATATATAGAGAGAGAGAGAGAGAAGAACGTTTGAATCCTGGTGTTGTGCATGTCTATGAAGCTTCGCATGGTCAATGGTAGGTGGAGAGGATGGGGAAGTGGCCTACTGGAGGTTTGTTGAGGACCAATTCCAAGACAAACTTGGTGTGCGGTAATGGGTTGGTGGAATGTTGAAAACTAGTGTAACGCTACAAAATCGGCACAATAAATTATATTCTCACATATATGTATGTTTGACTAATTAATTTAAAAGACGGCAGTTTGAGAACAATACCAACCCAATCTATCAATGTTATGTTACGGAAGGACAAATAGTCTCTTTCCAAAAGAGGCAGTCGGGCATGCTTATCTTATATGGTACAGCTCAACTTTTCATAAATTGCTAGGCTAGGAAGTGAAAGAGTACCATGTTCTCTGAGTAGGATAATTTACTTCATTTGTTACTGAAGTGTTTGATTATCAAAAATAATAAAAAAAATAAAAAGAGATTGAATATTTCTATTCATCTATGACAAGCTTTTGTATCAATGAGGGTTTTGGGGTTATTAAAACATAGTTTTTATTACAGGCTCAATTTGAAACTCGAAAAGTATTAAGAAAAAAATAATAAAAAGGAAAAACGAAAGGAAAGAAAATTTAGAGAAAAAAAAAAAGTAAGTTTAAACTTATTAAGGGGAGTGTATTGGATTAGGATTTTTAATGACAATTATAGACTTTTTAAGATTATGACTTTTATAGAGTTTGATAGATTTTTAAAGACTTCTATAAATTTTTATTGAGTTTGTAAATGTATGTATGACTTTCATAATCTTTTATTTTAAAATACTTTTATAGAGTTTGACAAAATTTTATAGATATTGATAGACTTTTATAAAATTTGTAAATGTAATGATGATTTTTATATACTTTTATTTTAAAATACTTTTATAGACTTTGACAGAATTTTTTAGATATTGATAGACTTTTACGAACTTTTATAAATATTGATAGACTTTTATAAACTTAAATAAATACAATAACTAATATTTTTAATATAAATAAATAAAAACAAAATATCATAATTAAATAATTATGTCCAAAAAAGTACCAACGATATTTAAAATATGTTTGAATAAATAAATTTTTCCTTAACTTCTTTTATTTCAGATTTTTCATAAATTTTCATCTAGACATTTAAAAATAATTTTTTTTTATTTTTATTTTATTTCATCTCAAATTTTCTAATTCCACCCATCACTTCTAAGTTTTTTTTTTTTAGAATTATAAATTCCTCATTTTTTTTTCCTTATTTAAATATTAAAATTCCTAAATTTATCAAATTTCAAAATTTCCTAATTTCCAAAATTTATCAATTTATGAAATACAAGAAATATATATTTGATGTGATTTAACATTAATATTAATGATGTAAAAAAATTATTTTTATTCACATACTTATATGAAACGATTCAAACAAAAAATAATACATATGTGATTTTAAGAACAATCAAGAACTATAATTCGAATAAAAAAATTATATTTTATTTCACTAGTTGCAATATGCATACATGATTTTAAATATTATAGCAAATTTTAAAAAAATCAAAATTAAATCTTTGCAATGGATTGATGAATAAATGCGGTAAAATATTATATTTATATACATTTGGGCGTAAGTGTGTCATTATAATTTTAATTTTGATTTATATTTTGAATGAGACAAGAAGGTGTATTTTAATAAAATCATGATTCTGAAAAAAAATATATCATATTTTTAGTTCTTAAAATATCATATTTGTATCTGATTCTGATTTTGATATATTTTTTTGAAAACGATTTTAATATTTTTAGTTCTTAAAATATTATATTTGTATGTAAAATGATTAAAAAAAATCGTATGAGATTTTAAGAATAATCATATTTTTTTAACTTTTTAGTTCTTAAAACATGAAGAATTAAAAAACTAGAATAGTATGAGTTTTTAAAAATTATCTAACTCATAGTTATTGACTTCACCCACTCAATGAAAAAGTCATTTCAAATCTTACGGAAAAATGCAAGAGAATTTAAAGGGTGGGTATTTATATTCCTACTAGAAAATTCATTAAAAGTAATTAAAAGTCTAATGTCTATGAAAGTCAATGAATTTTTTAATACCGGTATGCTTTTAGGAAGTCTATAAAAGTCTTAATCCTAAATTAATTATATATATTTATTCCAATTCATTTTATTTATCTCCCTATTATCTTAGAACTACAAAATTTTAATAAATTTTGATTATGTTTGATCTTCTTTTATATTTTCCACCAAGAAAACATGACTCCTCAATGTATTCGCGCTGTACAAAAGACTCCTAGAAGAAACTGTGAAACTTGTGCATTCCAATTAAAATCAAACATGTCGTGTGGAGGGCGTGCAGCAATTTACTACCCAAAATGCAGGCGCTCCATGTAATGTTATATAGAAGAACAATGGAATCAAGTGGGTGTGTGCTTTGTAATGAAGAAATTAAACCATGCATGCATGCCTATGATAAAGTGCATACGTGTTTCTGACCTTCTGAGTGAATTTCATGAAACCAGCATCTCTACAACCCGGGTAAGTTTTTGCGAGTGGTGGAATGTTAGATGCCAATCTGAATCAATGGTAATGGTATGAGCAATTAATCAAGAACTCCACCCCATTCTTTTCAAGTACAGGGCTTATTGAATTCCTGCCGAACAGCATCACAGATAGTAAAATTTCCATTGCACATAATAAGTACGTTGGTCAGCTCGCCCACCTTCTGGCTAAGGCAGCGTGTTCAGTGTCTGACTTTGGAGTTTGGGTCTCCGTCCCCCCCTGCCTCACCAATGCGATTTGCATGGAAACGGTTCAATAAAACACCTCATAATTAACCAAAAAATAATTAAAAAATTAAAAAAAAATCTTGAAAAAGTGGGGTTTGAAAACTAATTATAAGTATTAGTATAGTTTTCTCCATATAAGCTTGACACTTAGGATGAAGCTTTAAATGGGGGTTTGATGGTCAAAAAAAGCTTAGAGAAAAGCAATTTAGAAAGTATCTTTTTTAGTTTTTTGAATATTTAAAAAATATTTCTTCAAAATATACTTTATGAAGGTGTTTCTTTAAAATAAATTTCGATGTAACATTTCAACATTTAGAAAGTATCTTCAAGAGACACTTTTAGTTTTCTGAATTTTTAGAAAGTGTTTATTCAAGAGATACTTTTATTTTAAATTCAAAGATTTCGAAGTTATGAAAGTGCATCTTGAAAAACACTTTCAATCTAATATTTCAACAATTTAGAAAACATTTATTCAAGAAACATTATCGGCTTCTTAAATTCAAAAATTTTAAAATTAGAGAAAGTGTATTTTCAATATAGAAAGTGTTTCTTCAAAAAACACTTTTAGAAAGTGTTTCTTCAAGATACATTTTTAGATCCACATGATAAAAACTACACTAGATTGAAGAATATTTTTAAAAAATTTTATTTGAGGAATATTTTTCTTTTTCACACTAAATGTCTAAAAAGTCATTTTCTTTCCTATCAAAAAAAGGGAAAATTAGTATTAAAATCCGAAACTTTGTTGCGTCCCCAAGTTGTTGCTCTTTTCTTACTCTAAACTATTTAAATTTTAACTTTGTCTCTTTTATTGCAAGTGTACAGGTCAACAAGTAAGAAAATGATTTTAAGTCCAGATATCATACCCATAGGGATCAATAGGAAATTTCAAAGATTAAGTACTCAAACTACTCAAGGATATCACAATTTGAACTCAGATTTATATTTTGTAAAGGCGAACGATAAACAAAGTAAATGTATTAAGTAGCTAAATATGATTAACTGGGTTAAAATAAGTAAGTTCTCTGTTGGTGACAGCGCCCCAAATGAGATCGTTAAACTAAATCATGTGAGTGCCTGATGGATGTGATTTGGCATGTAATCGACGAGTCTCCTTTGTACGGGGGAGCTCTACCTAAATACAACACACATAAATATCATCCCAAACAGGTCCATGTGATTACATGATTAAAAGAAACGGCCACTTGGGCTCATAAACCAATACTCATAACAATGTATATATATATATCCAACTATCCAACCATAGTTCAAGAGTTCAAAGTTTACTCTTATGCAACACATATATTAAAATTAGAGAATTCTAATACATGTAATGTAAAACCCCAACCTGATTGAATGTTATAATAATAGTTTTTAAACTGATTAGAGGTCCAATGATAGAAACGAGGGTAGATTAGAATTTAGAACGCTCCGGACGTCATTTGGGCATAAAGTGAAATTTTAAAATTTTCACCCGAATGCCTAAGGAATACAATGATTTTTCTTATTATGTATCGGGATGGAGAGGGGTTTGCAAAGGAATTTTTAAGGGGTGTTCCTATGACTTTGGCCCGATATTTAGAAGAGAGTGGAGATTTAAGTGAATATGATGATTTTCGATTTGAGGAATTGAGATTACGCTCTTTAAATTTTGAAGTGGGGTGAAAATCACGAAATATGTCAGGAATAATCATAGAGTCTAACGAGAACTGAAGCGAGTCCGTTTGGATGGTTTTTCGAGGCGATCGAGCGTGGTCGGATAATAATACGCTATTGTCAGGTTCGGAGTTTTAATGATTTTAAATCCGTTTGTTCAGGAGCACGGAGATCATTGTGAAGGATTTAATTAGAATATTTCATAGTCAATGTGAAGTTTAGGCTGACATAGAATATTTTGATGTTTAATCGGTAAAAAGCGTATAAGGTGAGCGGGGTCAAATTTGCTATAAAGGAGATATTTTATTGTGAGAGCCAATCAAAACCTTTTTAATGGCACAGAATTTATGATTAAAATATCATGAGAATGGACCAATGAGATTCTTGGGCACAAGAGCCAATCAAAATTTTTTTAAAGGCTAAGTTAGGGTTAGTGACTCATGAGAATGGACCAATGGGATTCTTTGGTTCAAGGGCAATTTTGGAAGTTGTGAGTCAAAAGCTAAATTTAGATTAAGTGTGCTCAAAAAAGGGGAGAGCTCGGCTATGAGAGAAAGAGGGAAGAAAAGAGAGAAAAGAAAGGAGAGAAAGGAGAAGGAAGAAGAAAAAGTGTAGGGCCAAGGTATGAGATGTGATTTTTCTCCTCATTCAAGCTTTCCAAGTGATCTCCAAGTGGTAGCAAGAGATAAAAGCCAAGGAAAACTCAAGAAACAAGTAAGTTTCTAATGGTGGGAAAGTTGGATTTTGATGTTTTCCATACCTAATGCTTTGATTTTCTTGTATGGATGGTAGAATTGGGGTATTTAAGGTTGAATCATGATGGACACACGATAGAAATTGAGAAATAAATGGATTAGGTTAGGGTTTGAAAAATAAGGCTGAGTGATTAGTTAGGGTTTGATAGTGCAAATTGTGACATGTTGGGAATTGGTTAGGATTAGTGAGTGAGGTATAAGGCATTATGGAATAGTTGTAAAAAGGAGAATGTTGTTGGAGTTTTCCCAAAGAGAATGCTGTCAAAATTTTTAGCAAAAAACCCTGTTTTTGTTTTGGATACAGATTAAGTTAGAATCATCCAAATGAATTGATTCCAATTGGTAAAGAACCATAAGAGATAGGGCTACAAATGTATAGAAGGGACCAAGAGCAAATTGTAGCTCTAAGGCTCCCAAATACGGACTGAAAGGTGAGCTCGTGTAGCTCACTGATTTTGCTCTATTTTGGGTATGGTTGTAGTGTTTTGTCCATACGTGGAGTTTCACTCATCCAAATTGAGTGATTCAAAATTCTGGGTAAAATATACTTCTAGGGGAAAAAGTTATCTGAAGGAAGTGCATGCAAATTGTAACCCCAAAGTGCCAGAAATTTGTCAAAGTGGTATGTGCGGATGCATTACGCAAATTGGAGTCATCTGTTTGTAAATACAAGAACTTGAGTTTGTTGATCATTAGTGATTCCAATTGGAGAAAAAACCTTATATAAACATAGCTTCAAATGAGTGAAGAGCAATTTCCAATTTATGGGTTAAGACCCCAGTCAAGACAATAGTAGGTGGTCGATGATTAACCAAATTATTCAATATGTTGTAACTTGTGTTATGTGGTTGAGAGCCTTAGAAGAATTTTAAATTGAAAATTTAAAGAGATGTCGTGGATATATAAAGGACTGATCTGGAGAGTTTCATAATTTTGAGACCTTTTGAATAATTTTGGGATTAAGCCAAAGTCTATAGAGTATTGTTGGAAAAAGGTTGGCCAAAATGAGTGTTTTTTTTTTTTAGGGGCTTTTTAGTGCTCAAGGGAAATTTGTTCATTTGGTTTTAAATGAATGTGTATGGTGGATTAAAATGGAAGTTATGATTAATGTGTAGTTGTTGTTTTCTTGAAAAATGTGAAAATGACCATCGGTTGAAACGGAGGTCGACAGGGAAGCAAGCGGGATTGAGAGGTGAGCGCTGAAGTGTAAGCGATTTTTGAAAATTGAGTTTTAAAAGTGAAGATTTTAATGTTAAACTGAAAGTTTAATGGAAATGTTTATATAAATGTTAAGGCATATGGAAATGTATTTATCTTGCATCGATATATATATATATATATATATATATATATATATATATATATATATATATATATATATATATATATATATATATATATTTATATTAAATTATATATATGTATGCATGTGTTAAGGCATTATGGATTTAAAAATATGTAAGAATGCATAAATGTATAAATAATAAAGTAAAATGTTTTAATGGATTTAGAAATGTGTTTGAAGAAGGTTTTTCTTGATGGTTACCCTAACCTATATAGTGAGTATGATGATATCAGTAGAGGTACTTTAAGCGTGTAAGGATTTAGAGGGTAAAGTTATAGGTTACTAGCGAGGGAGGGAAATAGGTGTTTAGAGTAATATCCTTGCACGTGATAAAGTGCTATGAAAGCCGGAACCACTATGCAAGCGTGAGTTTCTCACGCGTACGTGTGATTATGACTAGAATGAGGCGTCCCTCACCTTCGGTGCAGAGGCGTTGTGTGTTTATCCCTCCCGGGTTCCATCGAGAAAGAAAGAAATAAATAAATAAAAAGAGAAAGAAAAGAAAGTTTAAGGCATAAATTGATTTTTAATTGTATAAGTATGTATTACTTTAATATATCTTGAAAATGTTATCTTAATGAAAATGTACACTCAGGCTCCTTTAGCTCGATGCATTTTTCGTATGTTTTAAAACCATTTTGAGGCAAGAGAGGCAGGAGTCGGCCGTGGACATCTTCTTGTGATGATCGAGCCATCGAGAGACGTATTTGTGGCGCATTGTATAAATATTTTTACTGTTTATGTTGAATATTTTGTCATGTATATATCTGTATATAGTTTGAAAGGAACTACGTGGGCTTTGATCCTCGGTGGACTGAGGTACGTAGGCAGTGCAGCAAGTCGGCTCAAGCCCAATTTTTTGATAAAAATGTGCATGGAATTGAAGAAGGTTTGAATGTTTTGATGATTTGAAGTGAATAAATGTATATGTGTATATATTGTGTTTGATTGGGTTGTGGACGAGGAGTCCTAATATGGAAATTGAAATTTTGAAGTTTAGAAGTGTTTTTAAATGCTTTAATCAGGCTTTGTAAATTTGGGAAAGTCCGACAAACAGAGGAAACTCTGGCCGATTTTCTGAAAAATCTAAGTGTTTGAAAAAAAAGGAAAGAAAAGAAAGAAAAAAATTTACCACTTCACTTCCGCATTATTTTCTAAAAATATGTTAAGGATTGTAAAGGGGTTCGCTCAATGGATTTTATTTAAATTTTTTGAGGAAAAATTTCTATATCAGTTGGAGTGTCGGGAGGTCCCCTCGGGTTCATGAGGTTAATCCGAGTCGGGATCCTTCAACGTGGTATCAAAGCAACAGTTTTGAAAATGTTATAAAGATTTGAAAATTTTATTTTCATATGATTGTTTTAATGTTTTATTTTAAAATTGCATAAATTATTTGTAAACGATTTAAAATCATATGCATTACATGACATATTAAATTTTTGAATTCACGAGAAATGCGTCGTCGAGGCCGACCCGCCGCGAGGAGAAGCACGAGGCATTAGTACCACCACTAGGAACATGTTGAAGAGTGCAACGCATGTTTCTCCACCCATAGTACATAGTAACCCTATGCCTTGAGGTCACCACGGAGCAGACCTGCAGCCTCTGAGGTCGTGGGAGGAGACGGATACCTTTAGAGCATGTAACACCGAGTCGAGAGAGTGTGCTGACTACCTTAATCTTGTAGGGTGTACATAAAGTACCAAGTGTCACATTGTAGTATTTTGGAGACTAAAGTAGAAATGAAAGTTTATGAACCAAGGTTGTGTATGAGAACAGAATTTACAATTGTCATTTAGCAAATAGGACACTTAGATATGAATCATTAAATTGTAGAGATGGGCCACAATACAAATGGCATAAATTACAATTGAAAAATTAAGAGATGAGAGGTCAAATTTCAATTAATGAAAAGTTGATAATACAATAATGGGAAAAGAGCAAAGCCAAAATCTATTTTGGTCTCACAGCTTAGGGTTCACGTAGGAGGAGAAGGAGAGAGCCAAGAGAAGGAAGAGAAAGAGAAGGAAGAAGAAGGAGGAGGAGGAGAAGAAGATCAAGGTATGTATGTCTTGAAATTAAGTGTGTTTTGATGTCTAGGACTTTTAGTATAAATTCCCATGGAGAATTGATGCTCCTTTAGTCTAGGAGTTTGGTGGAAAGATGCCTGAGCCTTTGAATTTTTAAGGGTTATGATAAAGCCCCCAATTGGTGTAAGTGCATGGAATCATCAAAAAAGTATGTGGTTTTAAAGAATTGGTGGACCTAGGTTGAGTTCTTGGATTTTTTCACCTAGGGTTTTGAGGTTGAGGTTCCCGCTTAGCACCAATTCAGAGTGTTGTGTGAGATTGTTTTGGATGAATTCCGTATTGGTTTGAGTGTTGTAAAAGGAGAATGTTGGGTTTTAAAGGAAGTGCAGTCAAAAATTTGGTAAAACCCCTGTTTTGTTTAGTTATAGATTAAGTTATAATCATCCAAATGAATTGATTCCAATTGGTAAAGAACCATAAGAGATAGGGATACAAATGTATAGAAGGAACCAAGAGCCAAATTGTAGCTCTAAGGCTCCCAAATGGGTTTGAGAGAACAGAGCTCGTGTGAAACTCATGTTATGTCTGTTTGTTATGGTTGTAGTGTTTTGGCCATAAGTGAGTTTCACTCATCAAATTGAGTGATTCAAGGATTCTGGAGTAAAAAATAGACTTCTAGGAAAAAGTTATCTGAAGAGAAGTTATGCAAATTGAACCCAAAGTACTTGAAATTTTTCTAAGTAAGAACTATGTGCAGATACATTTACGCAATTTGAGTAATCTAGATATAAAATACAATAACTTGAGTTTTGGTGATCCAAATTGGGTGATTCCAATTGGAGAAGAAACCTTAGAACCATATCTTTAAATGAGCGAAGAACCCATTTCCAATTTATGGAGTTAAGATCCTAGAAATCAAGGATAACAGTAGGTGATTCAGTGAGTTTAGAATCAAAAACATGCTGTAACTTGTGTTATGTGGTTGAGGGCATTAGAGAAGGAATTTTACATTGAAATTTTACAGAGATGTCATTGAATATATAAAGGACTGATCTGGAGAGTTTCATAGAATTTTGAACTGCTGAATAATTTTTGGGTAATAAGGTCACGCAAAGTGTTGTTGTTGGAAAAGGTTTGCCAAAATGAGTGGTTTTTTATGGGCTTTTGTGCTCAAGGGGTAAATTGTTAATTTGACTTTATATGAATGTTGTGTGACCTTAAGGTGACTTGCGTGTGAATGCGTTAAGTTTATCGCTATCTACGTAGGTGATTAATACGTTACCGTGATGGTTTAAGTATGTAGGCTAAAGCAAGGAAAGCGAAGTAATTGGTTGTGCTCAGTTTGGGAAACAAAGAGGTGAGTGTTCTAAACCTATTTTCCAAATACTAGTGTATTATTATTTGTTTTGCAGTATTATTTAAATGGTTTTGATTGTAAACCATGTTTGAAGGCAACTGATGAGTTTATGAGCAAGCAAACGGTTTGATTTTAAACCGCTACTCTGAAAAGCAAATAAAATAAATGGTTTTGATTAAATTCGGCCAATAACTTTTTTAAAAGCGGCGATGAGTTTAGCAGCGATAGTTTTGTATAAAACCACATTTCAAGAGCAAGCAAGCAAACAAAAGGAGTCTATTTTGTAAAATAAGAGGCTAACCAAGAATCCTAGTCTTGAAACGAAGCATCCTGGTCGGAGGTATTAAAATGCGTCTTGCGGTGGTGTTAGGATTTCATACATGCATTTTAGATTGCACAGTGACAAACTTAGAACATGCATCATACATTTAAATGAGACCGTGGCACGTCTTGGAGTATATGGGTTAAGAGCTCTAACTGAAATTATGGTGATGGAGACCAGGTCAATTCCACCATATTTCTGGGAAAAGGTGGCGTGGGCGAGGCCCTTCCACCTGGGATGTGGACCCAGTCCTTCCAGGCACGGTCGTGCAGGCTCCGTGTTCACTAGGGGTACGAAATTTATTAGGAAAGGCCTCCAGGTGGTTGATGGTTATAAGCATGTTTATACGGTTTTAAAAATCAACCATTGGCCTGATTGAACCAGGAGCTCCCATGTTTGTTTTAAAGCAAACGGTTGAGCCCGGAGCTCGTTTTATTTTAAAACAAGCGGTTGAAGAGCTCCGTTTTATTTCAAAGCATGCGGTTGGGCGAGGCTAAGTGTTTATGAAAAGTTTGAGAAGCTTTTTGAAGCAAAGGTTTATGAAAAGTTTTGAGCAACTTTAAAGCAAGAGATTTGAGAAAAAGTTTTAGAAACTTTTAAAGTAAGATAAAACAAGCAAACAGAGATTTTTTGAAAGGTTTATAAACTTTCAGTAAGCAAACAATAAGTTTCAAAACTTTTAAAAGTAAAACAGAAGCAAAAAGAAAAGAAATATTTACGGAAAATATCATGTAAGCGGAAGTTTGAGTTTTTAGATGTTTTCGAAAAACAAACATTTTCTAAGCATACACTCACTTAGCTCGTTTAGCTCATTATTTTACATTTTAAAAACTATTTTCGGGTACGATCGTGAGCCCATTTGAGCCTGATAGGAGTCCTGACATCAGTATAAGTGTTGTGTATAAATAGAATTTTGTATGGAAATACCTTGAACTTGTATAAAAGGAATATATGTATGTACATAATGTGGTTTATGAAAATGTGTGGGTTGTTGGTTGCTATGTTTGATATAGTGTAAAATTATGTATCTGAGTTTTTGGGACATGTCTATATCTGGAGTTGTTATCTTCCTTAGAAATTTATAAAATCACAAGTTTAGAAAAAATTTTTATACGAGATTGGAAGCAACAATACTGGCTTCATACAGGATTTTCTAGTCGTTAGAGGTAACGGCTGGGGATTTCTGTGGAGTGGCTGGCACACCTGCCTATAGTAGGGGTGGGGGTGTGACAGAGCAGATGGCTTAGCTTTAGCCACTGCATTACGATAGCCCCAAGAGCCGGTAGCTTCTATAGAGAGGGGGCGAAAGCTAGGGGCACGGAACTATGATGGATTGGGAGACTAGGAAAAGAGGCCGTCATGGTTAGAGGGAAATGGCGAAGGTCTACGGGTGATGCGGTGTACGAGATGAGCGAGATGGTCACTTTGCCTTTTCTCCTCACGAGACTGAGAGCGTTAGAGTGGTGTGGAGGCGATTCGGAGGAGATGCGGAGGAGTGTCTGGGCCTGGGTTCGAGGAAGGATTTACGGATAAGTTTGTTCGGCCCGATTCTGAGGAGATGCGAGAGAAAATTTGAGGAGTTCTTTAGGGTGGACGGGGGATACTCTCCGTGACCAGTTATGGCGGAGTTTTACGAGGCTCGTCGAGACATGTCCATTTATCGGGGATGATGAAGTTTCGAGGCCAGAGAGAGGTTTCTTTATGGAGTCTTAGTCCGGTGATTAGGACCACGATGGCATCGACTGGCCTGCGATGCGGCCCGGGTAGTAGGAGCCGCGATTAGGGTTGAGAGAGGCATTGGGTTGAAATCGAGGCTACGCCCGATCCCGGGACATAAGCGGTGGTCGACGTGGGTTGGGGAGGTTCCGATGCAAGCGGTTCGAGAGGAGGAAGGCACGGTGGACCGGTGGCGGTGACGCGTCGAGAGAGCCGCGATCTAGCGGGGGTTCGGTGAGGCCACAGACGGGTAGCTTCAAGGGTCCAAAGCCAGAGTGTGCTCAATTATTAGGAAGAACCATTATAGTGAGTCACGGTTGCCGCAGACGGTGCTAGTCTGGCTGGCCGGAGACACTTAGCGAGTGCCTGAATGGTTGTGATGGATCGAGTGGAAACGAGACGGGACGGCGATTCATTGTGGATGAGGTAGGTGAGTGAGAGAGGGGCTCAGGAGAGGCCCCACTATTCTTGGGCACGGAGGCGGTGAGGTCGGACATCCGAGAGGACGGATAGGGCGACCTCGGACATAGGCTAGGGTGTTTGCGATCACGGCGGGAGCGAGATGTGGCACCGAGAGGTCATGACAGTCTTATCAGAGTTTTTGATAGTGATGCTTATGTCTTAATGAATCGGGTGCTGCTCACTCATTTATTCTAACGAGAATTTATTGTAAGTGAACATAGAGATACAACCCATAGATTGTAGTATGGTAGTCTCCCTTCCTGCAGGAGATTCACTTATAGCAGATAGAGTATACATGGGTTGTAGAGTGATTATTGAGGGCCATGAGTTTATGGCTAATTTGGTATTGTGGACATCCAGGACTTCGATGTGATATTAGGGATGGGTAGTTGTCTGGAAACATCAACGACCACCATGGATTGCTTCAGGAAAGAAGTTAAGTTCTGTAGACCGGGGGAACCAGGGATTACTTTTTGTGGGGTAAGGAAGATATTGTCCTCAGTATGATGCGTAATGATGGTTGGGAAGATGCTCGAAAAGTCGCTATCAGTTATCTAGCGCTGTAGTTGGTGAGAGAGGATGTGGTGGAGCATTAGAGTGAGTCGAGAGAATTTCCGGATGTGTTTCGGATGATCTTCAGTTACCCAAACGAGAGATTGATTTTCGGATCTAGTTAGCCCACAGGACGAACGATTTGAGAGTGCCTACGGGATGGCCCCTACAATGGATTGAAAGGCAGGTCTGAATGGAAGAAATGGTCAGCAAGGGGGTTCGTCCCGGGCTAGAGGCACGCGTCTCCTTGGGGAGCACTGGTTTTATTTGTGAAGAAGGACGGAAGCATGCGATTATGTATTGATTACAGAGAGTTGAATAAGGTAACAATACGTAATCAGTATCCTCTTCCGAGGATTGATGATCTCTTTGATTAGTTACGGGGGCTAAGATTGTTACTCGAGATTGATTTGAGGTCGAGGCTATCATCGATTGAGAGTTCATGATGAGGATGTTTCCAAGACTGACATTGAGGAACACGATGCACGGGCATTTGAGTTTCTAGTCATGGCATTTGGACTAACGAATGCCCCAGCCGCTTTTATGGATCTTATGAACAGGATTTTTAGGCCTTACTTAGGTCATTTTGTTATCGTGTTTATTGACGATATATTGATCTATTCGGGCAGTGGAAGAACATGTAAGAGCCGCAAGGATAGTGCGCAAACATTGAGGGAACATCGATTTATATGCCAAACTGATGAAATTAATCGGTTTTGGCTCGGCGGTGTCATTTTTGGGTTTACATAGTTTACGCGGAGGGGTCTCGGTGGATCCGCGGTCGAAAATATATTAGTTGGAGCCTCCTACGAGTGTTATAGAGATAAAGTTTTGGGTTTGGCGGTATTGCAGTAAGTTATTAGTTGAGGGATTTTGAATGGCCGCGCTTTGGCCCAGATTGACAAGGAAGAGGAACCGTGCATGGTCGAGAGCTTGTGTTAGAGTTTCGATGAGCGAAAGGAATTGGCCTCAGCTCGATTACCACATTCCCATCAGTCGGGATGGCTGCGGTGTATTGTGATGCCTGCAGGCGAGAGTGCAGGTTGTGTATTAATCTGCGAGGAATGACAAGGTGATTGCATATGCTGGGTAATTGAAGAAGCATGAACGGAATTATCCTACACACGACCTTGAGCTAGCGTGTGTGTGGTGCCTTGCGGATATGGAGGCATTACTTATATGGAGTGCCACTGTGGGATTTTTACGGTTAGTAGGAGACCCATGAGTTCTATCACATGAGGGCCGTGCATCTTCCTCGACTCATAAATTGAGGTCCTTGGGTGTGGGATTGGGCCAGCCTGATTCGAATGCGACAACACATTTCACGTACATCCTGTATTGATAGACAGGATTAGAGAGCTTCAGATTCAAGATCCACAGATAGTGAAGTTGAGAGGTGAAGTAAAGTCTGGGCAACGGATTTGTCATTGAGAGAGGATGGTACCTTGGTCATGGGACAGAGGTTGTGTGTACCAGATCTAGGTGATGTGAGGAGAGAGATTATGGAGGAAGCCCATTCCTCGCTTATGCTATATACATCGGGAAGCCTGAAAGATGTATCATACCTAAGGAACACTCTTTGGTGGAAGGAATTTATGAGGGATATTGCGAGTTAGATGTCTCACATGTCGGCAAGTGGCCAGAACATCTAGTCTGAGGACTATTACAGTCACTCCCAGTCCCTCGGCCAATGGAAATGGGAAGAATCACTATGGATTTGTGGTAGGACTGCGTTCTTAGGAGTGGCCATGTGTCTGATATGGGTGATTGTAGACAGGACTAACGAAATCGCTGACCCATTTCCTACCTATCGGAATAGTGATTCATTGGATAAGTTGTGATTATACGTTAGAGATTATCGATTTGCATGGTACACCGGTTCCATTGTTTTGAGACGAGGAGATCGAGGTTTACCTCACGCGGTTTTGGCCCTAGTTCTGAGAATGCCCACTGGCAGCTAGCGCATGATGCGGCTTTTCATCCACAGACGGATGGCGTCGAGAGGACTATCTGAGACTTTAGAGGATATGCTTAGGGCATATTATGGAGTTAGAAATTTGGGACACCCATCCCCTTACGATGGAGTTGCATACAATAACGATTATCGAGGCTAGTATTGGGTATGGCCCCTTATGAGGCTCTTTATGGACGAAATGTCAGACTCAGATCCTTGGGATGAGGTGAGGCGAAAGGAAATTAGTAGGTCGGGAAATTGTCCAGTGACTTGTGATAAGATCAAAGTTATAAGGGATAGATTGAAAATTGCACAAAGGCCAAACCAGAGAAAAGTTATCGAATAATCGCGTAGGGGTTTGAAGAGTGTTCGAGGTAGAGGGATATGGTATTTTGAGGATTTCCCATGGAAGGCGTACCCCAAGATTTGGGAACGTGGAAAGGCGGAGTCCACGGTATGTTGGACCATATAAGATTGTTGAGAGGATTGGGGAGGTGGCATATCGATTGGAGTTAATCGGCGCCGATCGCTTTGTTCCAACGATGTTTTCCATGTTTCTATGCTCCGCAGTACATACGGACCCTTCACATGCATTGAGCTGACGATTAAATCTGGGAAGAATTTGACATACGAAGAGGAACAGTCTGTGATCCTCGGCCGTCAGCAAGTTACGTATAACAAGACTATTCATTAGTGAAAGGTATTGTGGAGAGTCATCTGATAGAGGCCTTAAGTGTGAGGGAAGCGGATGAAGAGGCATTATTCCCATCTCTTTGATGCAAGTACGAATGTTTTAATTTCGAGGACGACATTTTTATAAGGAGGGGTGATTGTAAAACCCCAACCTGATTGAATGTTATAATAGTAGTTTTTGAAGCCCAGTTAAGTCGATGATAGAAGCGATGATAGATTAAATTTAGAGCGCTCACGGGACGTCATTTGGGCATAAAGTGAAATTTTTCGAAAATTTCACCGAATGCCCTAAGGAATAGTGATTTTTCTTATTATATCCGGATGGAGGGGTTTGCAAAGGAATTTTTAAGAAATTTCAGTTCCTATGACTTTGAACTGATATTTAGAAGAGAATTGGAGATTTAAGTGAATAGTGATTTTCGGACTAAGGTCGGTCTGCGGCTTAAATTTTTCGGAAGTGGGCCGAGAAAATATCTGAATGTCGGAAATAATCATTAGTCTAAAGCTGACGAATCGTTGGATAGTTTTCAGGCGATCCGAACGTAATTCGAATAATAATACGCTATTGTCCGGATTCCCGATTTTAATGATTTTAAATCCGATTTCGGTGATTTCAGAGCCAATCGATATAAAAGCAGTATAAGGTGAAACTGAGATAAAAGCTGCTATAAGGGTGATATTTTATTGTGAGAGCCAATCAAAACCTTTCTTAATGGCTAAGTTATGATTAAAATATCATGAGAATGGACCAATGAGATTCTTAGGCACAAGAGCCAATCAAAATTTTTAAAGGCTAAGTTAGGGTTAGTGACTCATGAGAATGGACCAATGGGATTCTTTGGTTCAAGGGCAATTTTTGAAGTTATTAGTCAAAAGCTAAATTTAGATTAAGTGTGCTCCAAAAGAGGGAGAGCTCGGCTATGAGAGAAAGAGGGGAAGAAAGAGAGAAAGGAAAGGAAGGAGAAGGAAGAAGAAAAAGTGTAGGGCCAAGGTATGAGATGTGATTTTTCTCCTCATTCAAGCTTTCAAGTGATCTCCAAGTGGTAGCAGAGATAAAAGCCAAGGAAAACTCAAGAAACAAATGAGATTTCTAATGGTGGGAAAGTTAGTTTGATGTTTTCCCATACCTAATGCTTTGATTTTCTTGTATGCATGGTAGAATTGGGGTATTTAAGGTTGAATCATGATGATTTTGATATAAATTGAGAAAGAAATGGATTAGGTTAGGGTTTGAAAAATAAAGTGAGTGATTGGTTAGGATTTGATAGTGCAAATTGTATGACATGTTGAAATTGGTTAGGGATTAGTGAAATTGAGGTATAAGGCATTATGGAATAGTTGTAAAAAGGAGAATGTTGGGTTTTTAAAGAGAATGCTGTCAAAATTTTTGTAAAAAACCCTGTTTTTGTTTTGGATACAGATTAAGTTAGAATCATCCAAATGAATTGATTCCAATTGTTAAAGAACCATAAGAGATAGGGCTACAAATGTATAGAAGGGACCAAGAGCAAAATGTAGCTCTAAGGCTCTCAAATACGGACTGAAAGGTGAGCTGTGTAGCTCACGATTTGCTCTGTTTCTGGGTATGGTTGTAGTGTTTTGACCATAAGTGGAGTTTCAATCATCCAAATTGAGTGATTCAAAATTCTGGGTAAAATATACTTCTAGAGGAAAAAGTTATCTGAAGGAAGTTTATGCAAATTGTAACCCCAAAGTGCCCATAAAATTTGTCAAAGTGGAGCTATGTGCAGATTATGTTCTGCCAAATTGAGTCATCTAGCTGTAAAATACAATAACTTGAGTTTTGGTGATCCAAATTGGGTGATTCCAATTGGAGAAGAAACATTATAAACATAGCTTCAAGTGAGTGAAGAAACAATTTCCAATTTATGGAGTTAAGACCCCAAAAATCAAGGATAACAGTAGGTGATTCCGGTGAGTTATGGTGGCATCAAAAATATGTTGTAACTTGTGTTATGTGGTTGAGGCCTTAGAGAAGGAATTTTAAATTGAAAATTTAAAGAGATGTCATTGGATATATAAAGGACTGATCTGGAGAGTTTCATAATTTTTGAAGACCTTTTGAATAATTTTGGGTCATAAAGTCTATGAAGTATTGTTGGAAAAGGTTGGCCAAAATGAGTGTTTTTTTAGGGGCTTTTAGTGCTCAAGGAAATTTGTTCATTTGGCTTTAAATGAATGTATGGTGGATTAAAATGGAAGTTATGATTAATGTGTAGTTGTGGTTTCTTGAAAAAGTGAAAATGACTATCGGACGGAAAGCGGGGAGTTCGACGGGAAGCAAGCGGGATTGAGCGGTGGGCGCGAGTGTAAAGCGATTTTGAAATTGGGTTTTAAAAGTGAAGATTTTTAATGTTACTAGTGGATTTAATGGGCGATGTTTATATAAATGTTAAGGCATATGAAATGTGTTATCTTGCATTAATATATATATATATATATATTAAATTATATATGTATGCATGTGTTAAGGCATTATGGAAGTTTAAAATGTGTAAAGATTGCATAAAATGTATAATAATAAAGTAAAGTGTTTTAAATGGATTTAGAAATGTGTTTGAAGAAAGGTTTTACCGATGGTTACCCTAACCTTATATGAGATCGTTATGACCGAGCATCGGCCGAGGTAATTTTAAGCGTGTAAGGATTTGCAGGTGTGTTTATAGGTTACTAACTCCGAGGGAGGGAAATAAGTGTTTAGAGTAATATCCTTACATCGTGATAAAGTTGCTATGATCGAACTCCTATGCAAAGCCATGAGTTTTCCAACAGAAGGATTACGACGAATGGATTCAGATCAGTTCTCACCTTTCCGCATTCGAAAACTGCTTCGGTGTGTTTATCCTCGGTTCCATCGTAAAGAAAGAAATAAATGTTAAGAAAGAAAGAAAGTTTAAGGTATAAATTGATTTTAATTGTATAAGTATGTATTACTTTAATATATACCGAAATGTTATCTTAATGAAAAATGTACACTCACTCGGGGCTTTAGCCTATTCTCGCTTCGTATGTTTCAAACCATTTTCAAACTCGAGACGTGTGCCTGTAGGACATCTCCGCGCATGAGTCTGCGCCATCGAGGAGACTCCACACGTGAACTCTGATTGTATAAATATTTTGCATGTTGTTATGTTGAATATTTGTCATGTATATACGATATAAGATATAGTTTAAGTGAAACTATGTGGGCCTGATCTCAAAGGACGAGACGAGGCGGTCGGCTTAAGTCCGCCTGCTTCACTTTTGATAAAATGTGCATGGAATTGAAGAAGGTTTGAATGTTTTGATGATTTGAAGTGAATAAATGTATATGTGTATATATTGTGTTTGATTGGGTTGTGGACGAGGAGTCCTATTATGGAAATTGAAAATTTGAAGTTTAGAAGTGTTTTTAAATGCTTTCATCAGATTTTGTAAATTTAGGAAAGTCCGACAAACAAAGGAAACTCTGGTCGATTTTCTGAAAAATCTAAGTGTTTGTAAAAAAAGGAAAGAAAAGAAGAAAAATTTACCACTTCACTGTGATTATTTTCTAAAATATGTTAAGGATTGTAAAGGGGTTCGCTCCATGGATTTTATTTAAATGTTTTGAGGAAAATTTTCTATATCCGTTGGAGTGTCGGGAGGTCCCCTCGGGTTCATGAGGTTAATCCGGGTCGGGATCCTTCATGTAATACATCATAACCCAAAGCCACAATCCGGCTTTCTTCTAAACTCCGCCCTAGACTAGCCGTCCCCTCGCACGCTCCCGTACCAGAAAATAGTTATCCCCATTGCAGGTGAGCTAATGCTCAAGAGGGTGAATCGTCCCCGCGGGCTACTCTACCTGCCGGCAATGTTCCAGAATAAACACACATTCAAGCAAATGTACGATCCTATCAATGTCTAACTCCATCATCTCCGCACTGAGTCCTCACGACTTCCTCACACTCGCTTGGGTTCCTCAGATGAGAATTATTATTTTGTTTGCTCAGTGGACAACCCTCCGATGTGTATATATCAATTGGGTCGTCTCTCGAAGACAGATATTATATCGCAGACTACCTCCGATGTATATCAATCAGGTCGTTTCCGACGCATTGATATTTTAGCTTGGAATCACTCCATAATTGGGCACATTTTAGACAACCCACCGAACCATTTTCTAGACTCATCTCATGCACTCACCTATAGTCCTAAGGTGTTCCAGCATATGGAATGCATGTATGCCAATTCCATGTTTAATTCATGTAAATATATGGCAACATGCATATATTTACAAAAAAAAAAAAAAAAAAAAAAAAAAAAAAAAAAAACATTCAATTCACATAATCACGCTACGTAAATTCTCATTTCATACATCAAAATTAGCTCACTGGGCTAATGATCAAACACGAGCAATTCAAGTTGAATCACTCGGACAAACACATTTTCACACAAAATATATTTTGAGAACATCGTTTCGAATAGTGAAACCCTACATTATTCCCGAAAATCACAAATCATCGGTTCACTTAGTGAACTCCACCACGCCATTCTCGACCTCATCCAAACCAATACATGATTTACTATGTACCAAGATTTAACAACCCAAATCAGCCGCGGCAATACTTCATTACTCCATTTGGTGTTCCAAAAATTTTATCAATTCGATCCCAAGGTTTGAGACCGATCAAACAAAATTTCCTCACGGCCTCATTCACCAAACATCGACAAAGTACTTGTTATGAATAAAACCCAAGTAGGAGAAACTCCCACTTCTTGAGAGCTGAGGAAACCCCCAAACCCGCAGACTACGCTGAAGCCCTCTCCGCTAGAGCGCCTTCTTCGTTCCAAGACCGCCGACGGTCGGATCGCGCTGATATTTAGAGAGAATGAGGTCCTCTTAAACCTCCATTTCCATCTTCAGCCACCGGACTCTTCACGTTGTTTTTAATTTGTGGAGACAACACTATTGAGTGTTTTGTCTTTTCCTTAATTTAAACAATTCCATTAATAATCTGCTATGTCCCTCTTTTCCGCTTTGACATCTCTAAGACTATCTCGGCCGGCCCATTTTTATCATTTCTCTACTCATACCACTTATGGCACAAGGGAGTACGTGTTATATGTGACTTTCGTCAGATCGAAAACTCACTTATTTAAGACCCGAAACGAGATGCCTCGAAAACGGAAATCTAATCGCCCTGAATTCACAACAAACATTCTCCTCTCTAAAAAGAATTTCATCCCAAATTCGACAACCACAATCACTACACACGCGCAAAACGGTGCATCACACTTACACGTAAACTACCATTCGAATCTTTAAACGACTAAATCACGCACCTTCATCCCTAAAAGAAGAAGGGATAGGCCTGACGTGTCATCCACATTCCACGTTGACTCCTCCACCATAGTGCCACTATAGCACTCTCACTGAATGCCGCCTGGCGCCAAAAAATCGATCACGCGCATCTAAATGTAACACTGTCCTCCTCAAAGGTCCTATAAGTGTCAACTCCTTCTATCTCTGTCTTCAACCAACGCACATGAGCCGGATTTGGCGTATACCGAGCATGATGGAAATACTTCGTGGATACCAATATAGCCGGGCGGTAACGCGAACCGCACGCCATTTGCCTATCCTCTCGAAAATCTAAAGGTCCAATAAAACTCGCGATAACTTCCTCGCTCATCGAACCCGACCACGCTTCTCTTAGCATCACCTTCAAGAAGACATGATCCCCAACCTCGAACTCTATATCGACGACATCCGCAGATAGCTCTTCCACGCCTGAGCCGCGAGAAGACGTTGTCGTATCAAGCTCACCTTCTCAGAGGTGTCTCTAATCATATCGGGACGACGGAGCCCCTTCCACTTCTATCCAATGATCGTTTAATCTACATGGCCTCCCACCCAATGCCTCATATGGTTCCATTTATATTTTCACCATAACTATTGTTGTAGGCGACCCACTAAGGGCAAATGCCTTCACCTACAACTCAGACGATGCTCGCTAGCTGTCCTCAACACCGTGATATAATCTACACAACGCAATCCCTACACAACCCTTACTTTGTGTAAACGCCGACCTTCCTAAGGTCACAATCACGACAATCCAATGGACTGTCACCTAGTCCATGTCATGAATGATATCCATGGTACCGAGCCCTTGGGCTTCGCCAACAACACCTAATGCAATTGCCAAAGGGGTATCCATAAATCTCGAAATCACTCCCGAACACCACTACCAACTCTGTTCACGATAACCTAACCGTGTGTTTCATCTCGATTAACTTAACTCGGCTTACACTTTGAGCCTCTTGCATTCATATAGAAATTTCGACATTCTGTGTCTCTTAGCATAATCTCAACTCTAGGATTCTCACCTTAGTGTGATTAATTCACCCTTTTGCTTTTCGCCCAACACACTTTAATTGTTCTTCATCGAATCGAATCCATGAGTCTTCACGGACATAACCCCAAAACAAACTCAACCCACACTCACCAAGAGTGGTGAGCCGATCAGTATTTCGCAATCTTTAATCACCTCACGCGATGTTACCGTACACACGAACGCAATCATGCCATACTGTGACACCCAATCCCGGGGTCCACCATGAGCGTTAATCTCGCAGATCTCACTCATAACCCCTACCTATCAGGCTTTCACCTCAACCACATCCTAGGAAGAACATTCTGGCCTCGGCTTTCTCTAAAGGTCTTAACTCCTGGGCCCAAACCATAGTCGTAGTTTCGGTATGACAACCCGGTTAAGGTCCCAATTACTAACAACCGATGGTCAACTCATCCATGTCAAGCCTGACATCAACAACCAATATGTCTACCACCCTAAGGTCCACTACGCTCAATACAAGAACTCCGACTGCCCCCGACTTCGACTCCACACTCGCCCTCCGCCTATCCGTGTTGGCCGAAGTGCTCAGATAGCACCCCCAAACCGAAACCGGTTCCTCCGACCCGCACTGTAGCGTGGGAAGAAGAACCGTGATACTCTCCTCGTTTACGCCTAATCGGGACTGCATTGTCCCAAATTCCCCGGGATCCCCGCTCTGTGGCAATCCCATCTCACATGCCCACCTTGGCCCCGTCTCCGAATAACTCGTGAAGGTGTTTTTCGCCCCTTCCTAACTGTAAGGCCGATCCTTCCCTGACACTAAACACTCGCATCCCTAGTGCCCGAGCATCCTCGACTTCTCTCTACGGTCGTACCGTCCCGACCATGGAGTCCATGTCCCAGAGGCGGTCATCCTACCTCGACGGACAACTTCCCAGCCCCATCTCTCGAATCTCTTTATAAGACTACCAATCCTAAGAAACTACGTATCTCGAAGACCTGACTCGTCTCTTCCAACTCATCACGGCCCCGACCTTCTCTAGGTCGACCGACACGCCTCGATGCGTCGACACACTGTCCTAAAAATCTCACCTCGCAAGCCAACCTCGCACTTATCGAACTCATGCATGTACTGATGAATCTCTCAATAATCAGAACAAAATCCTCAAGTGATACTCATGCTCCCACTCCGACCGAGTAGATCATGCATACCATCCACGAAGACTACGGCAACCGATCTAAATAGGGCTGGAATATCCTATGCATGAGATCCATGAATGAGACGCTGGCGCATTCGTCAATCCAAAGGGCGTCACCAGAACTCAAAGTGCCCATAACGCTGGCCCTAAACGCCGCCTTGTGGATATTCGCCTCCCCTAACTCTCAACATGTGGTAACCAAGCATGAAGGTCTATCTCTGGAGTAGACTCAAGACTTCAACTGATCAAACAACCGCCGATCCTCGTACAGGTACCGATTCTTGATCGCAACCCTGTTCAATTGTCTATAGTCAATGCAATGTCAAGGGTCTCGCCCTTCTTCTTCGCAAACGTAATCGATTTCATGGTGAAGTGCGCTCTGTCCGATGAACTCCTTGTCCAATAGCTCCCAGAATCGACTCGAAGTTCTTGCAACTCAACCGGTGCCATCCTATGCGCGAGTCATAGAGATGGGTGAAGTACCTGTGGTGTAACTCAATACGAAGTCTACATCCCTATGTGGAGGCGTGGGCCCGTAGCCTATCCGAAAACATCTCGCATACTCGCAAACCACTGAGGTGTGATCTAAGTCCGGTCTCACTCGCCCTTCTAGGGTAAGGCTCGCGAATAACCTCCAACTCGTCCCCTCGACACTGACTCGTGATATCGCCCAAGCAAAATATCATGCTTGTCCCCCGAAATACCAGGCTACCGAGCACCATCCCGCGCGGTAAAGCAGAATCCTCCTACGCCACAATCGATAACTAATTTCGTAAGCTATCAGTCAATCCATCCCCAGGATGACATCGAACTCTGACATGTCCATGTTCCTCAGGTCCGCTGTGAGTAGAGTCCCCGAGATCTCTAACTCGCAACCTCGACATATCGTACCTATTCTCGCCCTAATCCCTAGGGGAGAACTCACAAACAATGGCTCCTCTATGGTCTCTAGAGGTCCTTGCCCATTTCCACCATATTTGGGCCTCACTCTCTAGCTAGAACACAGCTAGTCTAATCCTGGTAGTGTCAAAAGTAATTTCCATAACCTCTAACACCTTCTCAATCTATATGAACCAATGGTCTTCCACCATCGGATCTCCTCCCCCTGTGAATGTCGGAGGATGATGCGCCCTAAACTTCTAGAGGTTACTAGGACCTCTCGACTACACCAAGTACATAGCCTCCCGCATGAGCAATGTGCCGCACACTACAAAATTTCACAAAGGTCCGCCGATCAACATCGTGACGGTCAATGTCGGCTGTGCTCGACTAGTGGCTCCCCCGTGGACGCCCCTTACGCCCTCGTCCTCTACTAGCCATCTACACAATTAACATGGCGCTTAAATCTCAATACAAGATTCAGAAGGCATAAACACAAATTCGGCACACTAGTCATACACATAAATCGCTAGAGCAAGACATCGGGTCTCGCATTTACGTAATGCAAGGCAATCAATTTTGTATTTAAAATATTGCTTTCAACAAAATTTTATTTTCAAAATTTCATTTTAAAATTTTATTTTTTCGAAAATTTTGTCTAATTTTTATTTGATTTTATTTTATTTTAATCTAATAAAAAAAATTTCAAAAATTTTTCCCCAAAAATTGACACTCAGAACTGCATCGAGCCGAAACTGGTCAAACAGTTGAGGCACTGAGGCATACCACTACCAAGAAGACATCTAGTCGCGCTAAAGCCGCGCTTGAGCGCTCAAGGCCGCTTCGCAAGACACCTCGCCAGACAAGACTTCCAGCGGCGCTTCAGGCTCTCGTCAAGGCGCTCAAGGCTACGCTACGCATTCCGCGCTCGTCTGAGTCCGTGTCGTCGCCGCGTCCGTCCCCACGCCTGCGCCCCAACCGCCCGGGCGCGCCTCGTGCCGCCCAATGCCCACGCCGCCGTGCTCGCTCTCATGCTCAACGCGTGTTCTACATCGCTTTCAGATTTTTTTTTTTCATTCATTTTTTTTCTATGCTACTGGAAAATCACCCAAAAAACATATATTTGTTTTTGTTTTTTTTTCATTTTCCAAGACTTCCAAATAAATTTATTAAATTTATTTTATTCCACTTTTTTTCCGTGTTTACATTAATCGTAAAATCTTAGAAAATTTTTTCCACCTCATTTTTTTTTTTTCTCATTTTCCAAAGAGCCTCTTGCTACCTCTCGCACTTCATACCACTTAAAGAAAATTTAACCGTGGAAATTTGGCTGGCTTTTTTTTTCTTATGCAAACTGAATAATTTTCCAGCTTTCCACAAAACCCACTCGTTTCGTCTAAACCGGAGTCAGCCGTCCAAACTTTTTCTGGACCATTTTGTCAAAAATTTTCTCAACCAACTTGTTCTCACACTAACCCTAGTGTTCAACATTTTAGTTTATTTGTCCTAAGCGCTATCCACCTAAGCACACAATCCAAACACACACATGATCACACAACATTTCATCAAATCACACAAAACATACCAAACACATGCATGCAAAGGTCCTAGTTTCCTGTCCTGGATTTCAGGTAATATCATACCTAAATTCACAATCGAACTACACCTAGGTGATGTTCCACCGACCATGGCCTAAGCCCGAGCCCTCAATCTCTAGGTTTTCATATACCTATACTCTACATCAAACCACCCAAGTGGTGATGGATACCCAAACCCGAGCTCCCTAGGTATTCAGACACTCCAAGCTCGATACCAAGTTGTGACGCCCAAACCGAGGGTCCGTTGACTACCCACACCATGGAATACAAGGTGATGTCGTTACCACGCTACTGTAAAATCTGCGTAGTCTCCTTTGTACGGGGAGCTCTACCTAAATACAACACCTGCTTAAACCTGTCCCAAACAATCCAATATAACGGTCTATGATTAAAACGGCCACTTGGGCTCATAAACCAATACTCATAGCAATGTATATATATATCCAACTATCCAACCATAATTCAAGAGTTCAAAGTTTACTCTTATGCAACACATATATTAAAATTAGAGAATTCTAATACATGTAATACATCATAACCCAAAGCCAATAATCCAAATTTTCTTCTAAACCTCAATCTCAGATCGCAGCCGTCCCTCGCACGCACTCGCATCTCGTAAAATAGTATCCTCGACAGTGGTGAGCTAATGCTCAAGAGTGGAATCGTCTCAAGTGGGCTATCACTCCAAGTTAAGTGCAAGAATGTTCCAAATAAACAATATATTCAAGCAAATGCATGATCCTACTTGAATGTCTAGAACTATCATCTCGTATTCCGAAGTCCTCATCGATTTCCTACACTCGCCTAAGCCTCGTATGAGAATTCATTATTTTGTTTGTTCAGGGACAACCCTCCATGTGTATATATCAATTGGGCCATCTCGACGATCTGGATATTATTTGTGGATTACCCTTCGATGTATATCAATTGGGACGCCTCTCTCACTATCATATTTTTAGTTTGACTACCTCCGATAATTAACATTTTAGACAACCTCCGAACCATTTTCTGAGACTCATCTCATGCACTCACCCTATAGTCCTAGGGTGTTCCAGCGCATATGGACGATGTATGCCAATTCCAATACAAGCCTAATTCACATGTAAATATATAAAACATGCATATATTTACAAACATTCAATTCACACAATCATGTCATGTAAATTCTTATTTCCATACATCAAAATTAGCTCACTTGGCTATCGATCAAACACGAGCAATTCAACTTGAATCACTCTCGATCAAACATTTTCACACAAAATATATTTTGAGAATGACTGCTTGCGAATAGTGAAACTCCTACATTATTCGAAAAATCACAAATCATCGGTTCACTTAGTGAACCCGCAATTCACGGCCATTCTCGACCTCATCCAAACCAATACATGATTTAATACAAAATTTCAAGATTTAACAACCCAAATCAGCCGTGGCAGTCACGGCTACTCCATTTGGTGTTCCAAAAATTTTATCAATTCGGTCCCAAGGTTTGGGACCGATCAAACAAATTTCTCACTAGCCTCATTCGACTCAAACATCGACAAAGTACTTAAAGAAGGAATAAAAACCCAAGTAGGGAGAAACTCCCCACCCTCGGAGTTTGAGGAAACCCCAAATCCGGCACTCCACGGGCTCCTCTCCACAGAGCAGCCTTTCCTTCTTGTTCCGAAGACTCCGCCGACCGGCCGATCAGCTGATATTTTAGAGAGAATGAGGTCCTTCTCTCTCTTAAAACCTCCATTTCCATCTTCCCCCAGCTACTGGACCTCCCTTTAACGTTTTTTTGCTTCTTTGAATTTGTGGGAGACAACACTATTGAGTGTTTTGTCTTTTTCCCACTTAAACAATTCCATTAATACCCGTTATGTCCCTCTTTTCCCAGTTTTGACATTCGGCACTATCTCGGCCGTCCATTTTTATATGCCACTTATGGCACATGAGTACGTGTTATATGTGACTTTCGTCGTATCGAAAATTGTTTTAAGGCACCCGAAACGCGATGCCTGTAAAACGTAAAATTTCGACCGTCTTTAATTCGACTTAAATTTTACGCGCATAGCTAGATTTTCGCGATACGATTCAAATGGTGTAACTGCTTTATCATCCGAGATCTAGAGAATAAATTATGGATTTTTTAATGTAATTACAATTTCGTAGAACTAAAATTACGATTTTGTTCTTTCCATAAATTGAATTTCTGGGCCCATAACACTGAAAGGAATTGACAATGTGACTACTAGTTTGCACCTTGTTCATAGAAACAAATCGGTTATGGGTTAAATCCTAAACGTTGTCAAAGGGTATGTTAGTGCATTCTTGACTTAAACCTTCAAACATCATACATTTCACAATTTAGACTACCAATGTTCGAAAACCAGAACAGCATGTGTCTAAGTGCTACTTTTAGGATCTTATTTCCTTTAAGACTTGGATGACTTCCTGAACCAATACAATCAACCAATTCTTAGAATTGGATTCAGCATTTCACCATAGACAAGGCAACATAGGCTATTCTCCAAAATAATTAGTTCATCACTCGTAGATTAACCAATACACTCATTTCTATTGACAGAAATGACATATACTGATTAAAAATAAGACAAGATTTTAAAGTATTAGTTTCACTTACCAAGGGATCACTATTCCTAGCCTCAAGAACACACCACAGTTGTCACAAGAGGGCATCCTGGATATCAAGTGTTGGAACAGATCCTGTGGTTTGGTTCATGGAATTAATATATCAAGGTCTAAAAAATCAACATCTGAACTAATTATATCAATTCAAACTTCAATTCAACAACCCACATTAAGCCCTACAAACGCACAATCACATCATCAATCCCTTCCATAAGGGATTTAGCCTACCATCACTGGATTACATATAACAATAACAAGTTGATCAAACAAGTCCATTATGCTCATAATCAAGAAAATGAGGAAGAAAAATCCAAACAATGTTTTACGCTACTACAAATTCAAGCGATGAATATGTAACGGTTTTCAATTATCCTCCCCTGCGAGAACTTCGACTCATATCGACTATTCTAAAGAAAATGAAAAAATTACTAAAAAAGAAAAATAAAATAAGAAAGAAAACTATTCTGAAACTCCTTCTCGAACACTCTCTACTCTATTCCTTTTATATACCTTTTGCATGCGCTGCGCCTATCTCTTTCTATTTATATTCCAATCATTGTTGGGCCGGAATTTAGGACAGGTTTTGTGGACTTCAATGTAAGCCCATTGGATGATTTGTCGCGACAAAAGTTAAAATGTCGCGACATTGTTGCACCTCAGATACTATCTTGGCATTATGCTTTCATGTTTTGTGTTTGACAATCTCTTCTTGATATGTTGTGAACTCTGGGAAATAACCATGGGACATAAGTAAATTTGTCATGACACACTAAGTCTTTGGCTAGTCTTCAAAGATGTCATGACTCTGTCACGACATTTCTGATTGACATTCTTTTAGGATGGTTGTCGCAACAAGATTTTGAATGTTGCATCAACCTTCTCCCTCTTTCTCATGAACTCCTCTTTTATTGTCGCGACATAAGTGAAAATGTCCTGACCGATTTTTGCACTACAATCATTGCCTTAAGTTATGTCGCGAACTAAGATTTGAATATTATATTGACTCTTATCTCTTGGTTCAGCACTTGTTTTCGCGGCAATGAAGAAAATGTTACGACATTTTTAGCTCTCTACCTTAGTCAATTTAGGCTTTTTTTTTTGCTACTATTTTTGCTTCTTGTGATGTTAATTCCTGCAAAACAATAGTTTGGTGAAGATTTCATGATTTTGCATTAAAATAAGCATTTAAGTCTTAATTATGCATGCAAAAAAGGACTTAAAGTTATATGAGTTTTACACTCATCAAATTTTCTTACTTTTACATTTTAATCCTGAAAAAAAAGTTTATTTTTTAAATATAGTAGTTTTTATGAATTTTGTTTTTATATCCCAACTTTCAATTTAATTCTAATTCTAGCATCAAAACGACATTGTTTCATCGTGTCACGTTGGACATGATAAATGTTGGGAGTCTTGTTGGGATATAAAACGAAATTCATGAAAAATTTTATATTTAAAAAGCAAACTTTTTGTTTAGGATTTAATGCAAAAGTCACGAAAGTTCAAGACTATTTTAATACTAATTTTCTCAACAACAAAAAAAAAACAACACAATTTGTTTTTAAATAATAAATTTAACATTAATGTGAATAATTATTATCAATAATAACTTTAAAACAAGAACAAAACATACATTCATCATTTATTTACATAAACATTTCAATAAAATATAAGAAAGAAAAATAAAAAAAACTTACAATTTTTTTTCTTCTTCCTCCTCTTTCTCTTTCCCTTCTTTTCCTTCTTTTCTTTTTTGGTTTTTCCCTCATTTCCGTTATTTCTTCCTGTTTCCCCCCCTTAAACACATTTTAAACATGACAAGCGAATGACAGAGAGATGTGAATTTCGACTTTTTTTTTTTTTTTTTTTTTTTGAGTTACATATAATGCATATATTATATTTTGACTTAAAATTTACAAAAAATAAATAAATAAATAATAGATTGGTGGTTGAAGCTTCAACATTTAGGGGTGGCGTTGCTCTCTCGGTCAGGGGTTTTAGTCTCATGGTTGCTTTAATTTATTTTTTTTAACTTCCAATGGGGGCAACAGTGTATAACACTACAGGTACAAAAAAATATATTAAATCCCCGAGACCCTAATCGTTCGCCTAATTAGGATTGTAGTTCTTCTAAGACGTCTGCCCCCATTTTGTGGACTAATGATTTTATCTAATCGTCTTCGAATGGCTAATGGCCTATGAACCACTTCCGCCCTGCCTGAGCCAATTCTTGGGGGGTTAGACCAGGTGCTCCAACCTTGATCGTCTAATATTCGGTGCATCAGTGATGCAATGTGAATCCTGCAAAAAATGACTTTCGGTGGCGGTGGGCCGGCTGTCCCTCCGATGATTAAGTCAGCAAAAAGATAAAGATTATGCAAAAGTAGGGTTTTCACAATTGGAATTGCTTACCTTCTCATCATGGGATACTCTCCCGATATATAGAAAGTGGTTCATGAATTATACTTTTTCTGGGGGCAATGTCCTCTTTTTGGGATAAATCTCTCATTCGCCTCAAAGACTAATTCTTCGCATGAGTTAATCTTCCAAGTAAGGGATTCGAGAGCTATAAATTAGTGGATAAATACCTTAGTGTTTCCGCCTTTATCATTCGTCACCTTAACAAACTTGCTATAAGCGGAAGGACCGTAGTGGGGCTTGGAACTCTGAAGGCAGAGTGCCACAGGTTGGCCTGCGGGGGACACCCGGAGCTTTTACAGAGACGGACCTCCGGTTCGAATCTAGGTAGTGCCTACCGGTTAAGATGATCTGTAGGCATGGGTAAAACTGCATCGTGGAAGCCCGGGCGGACCATGATTGTGGGCAGAACCACTGGAGCCGTCAGTAGTGGGTTTAAAAACCATGGTACTCACAATGTCTCCCTTTTTCCCGAATGGAATTTTATGCTTTTCCAGTTGGGGAAAATACTATGGTATTAAATATTGAATGTGGAGAATTGAATGTAAAAAAACAATGCTCTCGTGGGTTCAAAGCGTGTGGGAAACGCACACTTCCCAAAATATATCTTTGTGCATCTTGCTCGGCTTGACACATTTAATCGCACATCGACCTTACCTCTGAAATAGGGGTATGGAGTTGACAACGATTTGATTCACGTTTTCTCAAAGTTTCTAACTCTGTGATTTTGCCTTTTCGTAGCCCGTGAACTTTCCTTTCAAAGGCCACGGGGGCTCTTGACGCGAAGAAGGTGTCGATTTTGGTAAGTGTTCACATCTCAAACCTTCTTTTTATCGTTGGTTTGTTTGAGTGTTTTTGTGGTTGGGGGCATCCTATTAGGTTCGTCAAAGGTTTTTCGTTCGCGTTTCTTAGGTTTTGTCACTGGTGGGATGTAAAACCTCCAAGGGGGATTTCTTTTATCTTTTGAGGGTTTCGTTTCCTGCCGGCTTAATGGACCTCGAGATGACCGCCTTGCTTTCTTTTTTCTTTTTTTTTGTTGCCTATAGAATGGCAAGAGGTTTCTAATGATCGAATGGCGTCGGAGGGGAGACTCCCTAGGAAAGCGCCTCTTGCAAGCAATCTGGTTGTTGTTATGTCTAATAGAGGCCGAGGTTGTATAGCCTAGTGTTTCACTGTAAAATCGATCGGGGAGAGATGTCGGGCGCGGTTGCCTCGACTATAGGGAGGCGGGATAATGCCATCTACTTCACATAAGAAGCGGTCGTTGTTGGAAGCCGCTTCCACTATCCTGGCTGTTGATGAGCATTCTGCATTTGCTCAGGCACCTCCTGCACTCATTACCCAACGTTTTGGATTCTAATGAGTTGCGAGTCGCAACTCTCTCTACCGGCCTAGGCGTCTCCTTTGGTGAGATTTGTTTACTCATTACATTTGGCTTGGGATTGGGGTGCTGTCTATGTCGGCCCGTAATCTCGGCACCTGAGCTATAGCAAGGCTCTAACTCCCACCCAAAGCAGCGAAAGGGGTTGTCTTGGTTGGGGCACGTGGCGGCGGCTTGGCTCTTTAGGGCTTCCTTTTGATATGAATCAGTCCCTCTTGTTCCCAGGTTTGTCTTAGTTTTGATACAGCTCATGTTTTCCTAAGCGGTCTCTTCTACTAACATGCCTCTGTTTTCTTGATTACTTGTAGGTAAGCGGCTGGGAGGTAGGCTGGTCAAATCCTGGACAGCATCAACCGGTTGCTTGAGATCACATAGAGGAGCCTGACCATGAGCTCCTTTCTATCTGCAGAAAAATCACAAGAGTTTGTATGAATCTGCTTTCCGTACATAGTGCATGTTCTTCCCTGTCCACTACCTGCCTAGCTTGTAAATGGCGAGCACTTAAATCCTCTCGAGGATCTCTAGAAGCTAATGGAATATTGTGGCAGTGGATTCAGGTTCGAGCCCTTATTGGCGAACTACCTGCAACCGTCCACTGATATCCTAAGCTTGCCCCAAATGCGGGAAAGGAAAAAAAAGAATAGGAAAGAAGGTCTGTGGGTAAAGTATCGTGAGGCTTAGGGGTTTGTTGGTAGTTAAACTAACAACCAGCTGGAGTTAGCAGGAGAATAGGGACATGTATCACAACCGCGGTGGATTGTACGGATCTGCCTTGACGGCTCGAGCTCCCGGGAAACTACGGGCTCACGAAGAAGTGTCAGCGTGGCGTACTAAGCGATGCAGTCGGATGGAAGTTCGGGATAGTCTTCTTTGTTATCATAGTGGATTCCCGAAGCGGGAGCTTCAGAAACACCTTGTTGGCTTTAAAAGTATTTTAAAAGAGTTTGAAGGCACTTAGTGAAGGATGGGGTTCTAAACGAGAACCTCGTCTGAGAGCGGTGGGAGAGCTCCATTAAAGATCTGCTGGTCCGTCGTTGTTCTCGCTGAAGCACCAAATGTGCCTCGTAGGATAAAGGGCCCTAGTAGATTAGTGCTCAACTCCGTCATCGATGAAGTGGGAGCTGACCGTCAAACTGAAGCCTTCTCTGGGTCTGATACCCTGATCGATCATCAACGTGAACCACTGTGGAAGGATACTTTGATCGTTAACATGCGTGATCTCTCCAGGTAACATGGATCTTAGTGGTGTCTCATGATGATCTCCATTTTCTTCCCCATTTACTTAGACAAAGATCCCTACTGCATGGGCGGGAGCCCGGGATGCTCATGTACAAACATGATTTCAAGGAGATGGCAGAGCTAGTATGTTCTAACCTTTTCTCACTCCCCCTTTCTTTTTCATTTGGAGAAGAATTCTCGTGGCTAGCTTCATTTTGTTCTGTGCCTCTTTTTGGAAGTTGTCCTTGCCATTAAGACAATAGGTAATAGAAGCCGTAGAACTCATCTCAGAGTAGAAGATACAGTAGGCTGTGACGTTATCTCTGGGTCCTCGTCTCTGACTTGATTTACTAGATGGCACCGTGGCGCGAGACTAAGTCGGTATTGGGAGCGAAAGGCGAGAAGGGCTGCCGGCCTGGCGAGAGAATGAGAGAGATGAGGCTAAGGAGGAGTCTCAGATTGCCTGGCTAGTTGCCGTCGTAGCGGGTGACACAAGGGCATGGGTGAGGATGACTTAGCTAGGGTTAGAGACCTGCAGCGGAGTTGCGAGAGGAGCAGCGCAAGGCTGGCGAAACCACCCGCTTTGGAGTTGGTAAGAGTCTGTTGGAGCTTGGGGTGGCGAGATGAAGCATCCTCATTGATCAAGCCAGTGCAAATGAAGCCATGGGGCCTGTAGGCGCCAAGGTGATCTTCGCCTACGGCTATGGGTGTTGTATGTTTTCGAGCCATGACATATGTGGGCTTGACGAAAGGTTCTAAATGACATGCCCGACTCCTCCGACATTGCTTCTAAAGTTTTCGCGAACCTGAAGTGCTGACCCGACAATTTACGGCGGTGTAATGTGAATCTGATCGAGTCGGCCAAGGATTCTAAGGAGAATCCTCCGTTGGGGATTAGGGCTGACTTTTATTCTCTCCTACCTTTAAATAAATCATCCTATTTTTTTTTTGGCTAATTTTGTACTTGAGCCCCATTTGGCCACCAGTTAGTAATGAAATACTTTTTAGTATTCTACGTACATTGAATCTTTATTATTTGACTTTTTCCACCAGGCTTAAGTGCATGCATTGCTTAAACACGTGTCAAGCGGTTGCTGAGCCCGCAGTGCTCTACGAAGGTGCGATGAAGCAGACTCAAATCGGTCTTTTGAAAGTGCTAGCATGCTTAGAGTCTGAATCTGGTCTTTGAAAGTGTCGATGGGCTTAAAAGCCACAAATGCAGTCTTTTGAAAGTGCAGCGGCTTAATTCTAAGTGGTCTTTTGAAGAAAATGTCGGTAATAGCGCAATCTGTATGATGCGGTCTTTGAAAAGGAGGAGGTTGCAAATATTGAGAGGAAATATTCTAAAGAAAACTTTATTGATAATACCTCTTAAGGTGTATAGCATTCCACATTCTTGGTACTGGCGTCCCTTCTAGTTTATTTAATGCATATGACCCAGCTACCCCTACTCGGACAACTATGTATGGTCCTTCCCAATTTGGTTGAAATTTGTCGGTCGCATGGTCAGTTGTGTTCTCAAAGACCTTTCTCAGAATCTAGATCTTGGCTCAGATGCATCTTTATTTTATGCATTGTATAGTTACCATCCTTTGTTGGTAAGATGCTATCGTGTGTAAAAGCGTACACTTCACGGCTCGTCTACCATATCTAGGTCATGAGATGACTTTAGCGTCAACCATTCGAACCTCAATTCAAGTGGGCATCACGATTTACGTAGGGGAATAATGGCCTCGTACCATGGGTGACGAATGGTGATATTCGATCGGCTTCAATTTGAGTTTATTCTATAGGCCCAAAGAAGTTTGGTAGCTCGTCCTGATTTTCCCTTTAGTTGAAAGTGGCGACACCCAGCCGTGAAAGTTTTGTTAGATGCTTCCACCTAGCCATTACTCTACGGGTACCGCGGGGTTGAGTATAAGTTTCTGATTTTGAGCTCATGGCAAAAGTTTCTATATACTTTGTTGTCGAACTATGGTCCATTATCAGTTATGATTGATTGAGGTATTCGGCGATAAATGATATTCTTCCCACCTGAGTGGGTGGCGTCCTTGTCTTTGATAAATGAAGCTTCGGCCCATCCATTTCTAAAGTAGTCGGTGGCGACCCGACAACGGCTTTCCGAGTTGGGCGGTGGGCGTTAGTCTATTATGTCAATTCCCCATTAAGTAAAGGGCCAAGGGCTTGTAATGGTGGCTACGTCTTGGGTTGGCATCCTTGATACGAGAGCTTGTCGTTGGCGGCTTGATCGCGCACGCTGGGCATGGATTGCATCTGCTCTCATGGTTGGCGGTAATACCTTTGTGTGGCGAGCCACTATGAAATTTGGGTTCTCTTAGCCGAATGGTTTCGCATACCCACTTCATGAGATTACGCTGAAGTATATCTTGTCTGTTGAAGCGGAGTGAGGCGTTTGATCTATTTGTCCGAGACCGTTTGTATAACTGCTCGTTTACCAAGGAAAATGGTGCGCTTTGGACACCAGGCTAGACCTTGTGGGCTTTGCTCTGTGATGGCGATTCTCGAAGCTTAGATGTCTGATATAGGGCCCGGCGAAAGGCATGTTTTATCTATTTGACTTACTCGATTTGTTGCAATATACAATGTCAGCTGGTAGTAGATTGGGAGGAATATAGTTTCTTTTATTGGGATGGGCCAGCGACCCTGCGTCGTCGCCCTTTGTTAAGTCCGCGGGATATCTGCAGATTGAGAGTCATTTGCATATGAGGTTTCTCGTCGATGCGATTGAGGCGATATCAATCTTGGCTAGGATTGCCGTACTCGGTCTCGTTATTGGACCTTAAGGAGATCTAGTCATATGGCTGCTACACACCTTTCCCGATTGGGGCTTTGGTTGTAGTGACTGACTCACATTTAGTGAGGCTCCATCCCGCATTAAGGATCCGCAACCATTGTTATCTTGGACCACATCTGGAGTTAAGGTAGTTCCTTCTGAAAATCTACTAATACCTGCCCTTTCGATACGGCGAGGTTGCTCTTGCCCGGATCTGAACCGCCAGCACCGAGCCGTACCCAGGGCCATCACTAACAGGTCGAGCTTGTGTATAGTATTTGCTTGAAGGAGATTGGTGACATGTGATAAAGTGTGCCTAAAAGTAGGGGCAAAGTTTTTTAGCTGCCACATGTAGGGCCAATGGCACTTGTTCTAGACGGGTATATCGAGTTTCTGCCTTTGCCAGGGATTGCTTATGAAGAATATCGGTCTCTGTTTTTTGTTTTCATCTCCTTTGAATAAAGTTGCGCTTACTGAGACTTCTGACACTATTGGGTAAAGGTAGAGTGTTTCTCCTGCCCTTGGGTTAGCTAGGATTAGTGGTTCGATAAGATACTGTTTGATAGCCATGAGGTTTGGTCACACTCCTCATTCCAGCCGGCCCCTTTGGCTCCCTTTAGGGTGGTGAAAAATGGTTTTAATCGGTCGGTGAAGGGGGATATAAATCGCCTGAGAGCTGCCAGCCGATCGGTCAATTGCTGAACCCCCTTTTTGGAGGTAGGAGTCTGGGAATCCATTATTGTTTTAAGTTGATGGGGATTGGCCTCAATCCTCTTTAGATCTTGTGAAGCCCTAAGAACTGCCTGCTTGACTCCCGAACACACACACATTTCAGAGGGTTAAGTTTCATGCCATACCTTCGTAGTAGCTCAAAGGCTTCTTTTAAGTGCTTAGCGTGGTCAAATCGTTCTTTAGATTTTACTAGCATGTCATCGATATAGGCTTCCATGGTGTTGCCCAACAGTGATCGTAATATCTTAGTCACCAACCTTTGGTAAGTCGCCCCGACATTCTTCATACCAAAGGCCATCACATTATAGCAATACAAACCGTGTGGGGGTGATGAAGGCCGTTTTGTCTTAGTCAGGAGGGTGCATAGGAATCCGATGATATCTATAGGCGTCCAGGCTCGCGGTATTTCATGCACGCGTGAAGCGTTAACAATCTTATTCTTATCTATACGCGGCAAGGGGAAGCTATCCTTTGGGCAAGCTTCATTGAGTTTAGTGTAATCCATGCATACTTGCCATTTTCCTCCTTTCTTTGGAACTACCACCACATTAGCTAACCACTCAGGGTACTTCACTTCCCTGATGAAGCCTACTTTCAATAAGTGGTCTACCTCTGTGTGGATGATTTGATGGCGATCCAAGTGAAAACGCCTTGCCTTCTGTTTGACCGGCCTAGCCATGGTGATGATTTTTAGCTTATGAGAGGCCACTATCAAGCTAATCCCTACCATATCTAAGTGGTTCTAGGCGATCATATCTACGTTATTTAAGAGCACGAGTCGTAACTATTCTTTTTTGTCACCGTACATAAGGGAATTGGCATAAGTGAACTTCTCCGACCCGTCCAGCATTACTTTTTCTATGGGATCCACAACTAGTGGATCCTTTTCTTCCGCCCTGATCTGAGCGGCGAACTGTGATTGCTACGCGGGGGTCTGATCTTCAAGAGGAGGATTTTCAGGGTTCTTCTTCCCTTTCTGCTCCTATGTAGATAGCTAATAGCACTATCACGCGGCCAGTTGACTACCTAAGAGGTCAACTTACCCATCGTTAGTCAAATAGCTGGCCGTTTGGTGGTAGGTTGAAGGGATAGCTTTCATCAAGTGCAGCCAAGCCCACACCATTATGGCATTGTAAGGCTCAAAGTCTTCAACGATTGAGAATAGAACCCGTTGAGTCATTGGCCCGGCCTTCACAAGGAAATTGACATCTTCCAGTGTTGTGGTAGTCATGCCATTGAAGCCGGAGAGGATCCGCCTTACCGAGTTCAGCATTTCTAAAGAGAATTTCATCTGCTCGAATGTCGGTAATTGCAACAAGTCTACCTTGCTGCCAAGATCTACCAGTACCCTGCGCACATCAAAACCGCTAATACAGAGGGTGAGTACCAGAGCATCATAGTGAGGCACAATTATCCTGTTCGGGTTGACAGAAGGAAAGGATATGGGACCATCTATTGGCTTAGTTTATTCATGTCTTCCTTCCGCGTGATAGCATTCCAATTTAGCTTTGACTGCGGACGCGCCTTAAGAGCTTCTTTTTACATGCTGACCGATATCGTCGCCGACCCGCCACCCAATATATAGTTTATGGTAGGTCTGGATTCTGTCAGGGTTGGCACGCTGGCTGTGATTCTGTTTATGGCTTACCCTGACTCCACCCCGTGGTCAAGTTCCCTGACATATCTCCTAAGGTGTCCCGCCTTGATAAACTTTTCCACCATAAATTTTAGGCTTCAACACATGTCGGTCTCATGCCCATTGTCTCTATGATAATCGCACCGCAAGGATTTATTTCTTTAGGAAGGATCCGTCTACATCGGAGCGGGCCATTTAAACTCTATCAAGTCACGAATGATGGGCAATAACCTTCTCATAAGAGATGTTCAGAAGGTAACCTATGGGGCTTCTTCGGCTCTGGCCATGGACGTCCGATCTCGCTCCGACCTTTCTCAGATTCGGGAGGGTTGTTTCCCAGACGGCTTATTTCCTTCAGCCGGTTAGCTTATAATCATGACAGTCTGGATCGCTGCACGGATATTATCCTTCAACATTGAGTACCTATCAGCCCGTCTGTATAATTCTTCCATCGTCGCTGGCGGGTCTAAAGATAGTGACTGGAAGAAAGGAGTAGATGGCCCAAAGTTTCTCCTAAATTGAGGACTGGCCCATGCTATACGACTCTATTTGCTGGACTGGCTTCATTCAACCTCCTATGAAGTCACGAATTGACTCTTTCTTTCATTTGAGAATGGTTTGTATGAGCCACTGCTTCTTTTTCGCACCAAGAAAAGATACTGTGATATGAATGTAGCCCATAGTTCGTTGAACGAATTTATTGAGTAGCACGGGAGCTTGCAAAACTAAGCCAGCGCCAGCCCCCGCAAACTAGCCGGGAATACATTGCATAATAGCTAGTCATTACCAGCATTTAGTGTCATTGCCTGATTATAATGGAGCATATGGTCGTAAGGGTCAATCGAGCCATCGAACATGGTGAAAGCTGGAATGACAAACCCGCGGGGTGGCTTGTATCTAAGGGGATGTCACCTAGGGGTGAAGAGAGTTATGTCATCTAAGTCTCCGACTGTGGTCGCTGGCGGTATGTAAAACATTAGCGTTGTGCCAAAGGTTGGATGCGTGGGCTGCAATGGTGGCAACGTGCTTGAGGGCAACACCGATGGGTGCCTCGAGGCTTGACCTGATCGGTACTGTCTTCTGCCTGCCTCTCTCCTTGCCCCGAGATGCACCACTAACTGTTAGAGAAGTGCTCTAAAGGCAATCGCCATTAGCACTTATTGTATGCACAACATATTATTTAATATGAAAGGCTTCTTTGTTAATTTGATACTCATATGTTGAATTGATATAGATCTTTAATCGAATTAATGAAGTCCATGATACATAATAATAGCATGAAGAAATCATGATTGGGATCATGATAAGATTCCTATCATGTGCAATTATGTTAGTGTCTAAATTATCCCTAGTCATAGGGATCAACAAGACTAGATATTGTTGATCCGGACACATTAGCACATGTCATACTCCTTGATTGGATCAATCAATAGATCTTATAAACTGTGATCATAAGTTGATCAGAGTTGGCGTGTGAATGCTTGCTAAGAGTAGTTAAGTACATCGAATACCTATAATGAGACAATCATATGGATCATCTATTTAAATGTAGATGATTGTCTCAGCATAGCAATGGTGCAAGTATCCTTAGACTCTCGAAAGCTCAAGGATATCCGAATGTCGATCCTATACTTCACCTCAATCTATGTCGCTTCGCGGTTGCTCACTGATGGTGATCGTATACTGAGGTGTTCAAAGGTAATCAGCAAACTAACAAAGAATTCGCTACACTTAATGGGAGCGAGGTATACCTAAGGCCTCTTATCTAATCATTACTCAGAATATCTCATAGAGCGAGAATGTCTTAAGGAGTGCGTCTTCAAGTGCATAATCTGAGAGTGATGAATCCTGTGGACAAGATCAAATATTACTGAAAGCAAAAAGATAGTCGCCTAGTGAGCTACACATTGTCCATGCTCTCGAACCAAGTAGTGTGGAAGTAGATCGTGAAAGGACGAATCAGACTAAGATTAGATGACTCGGGATCGCCACCCTGCATCTCGAATTCTACCCGATCGCTGATCCAAACCAGATCCGGGGCACACCTACTTTCATTTCCAATCCAAATAAAAAAAATTCAATACAAATGTGAATATACTTTAATACCAAACGCATTTCAAATACTCATCGATATAATGCAGAAAATATACATTAAACATTTTTTTGTGGAAACTAAACATTTTGAGGAAGGCCCATCATTTTAGGATAACTCCCACATTTGTACCTCATTTACAAAATTTATCAAAGTTTTCAATATCAAAAACATTTACAAACTAGAATTAGAGTTTAACTTTCACAAGATACTTTATACAAAAATAGTTAATTCAATTCCATGCATGCATGTCGTGGAGTTTTACTTCTCCTCCGAATGGCTTGACAAGGTCATGGTTGTGGTCTTCACTCTTATACCTATTCACTCTGCACTGTGGTGTTGATAAAATAACACGCTACATTTTCATGCTTAAGTGATCATACAAATTTATTCTCTTTATTTTATTTTAAATCGAAACATGCAATATTTATAAAACAATGTTTTTGTACAATTCAATTACCACGCATAATACGTATCTATATATTTATTCAATAAATAAATTTACATAATTCACTGTCATCTCAAGATATGTAATATTTTCATAGGCGTAAAGAAAAGAAACGGTCCAAAGCACAAATCATGCACTTTTCAATCTCATTATCATTTTGTCCTTATAGAATTTAACTTATGCTTTCGGAGCATAGGATAACGAATCACGGGTACTAGCTCCACAAGTAATAGGTGCCAAGATATATATATATATATATATATATATATATATATATATATATATATATATATATATATATATATATATATATATATATATATATATATATATATAATATGTACTTGGTCGTGTACACTACCGATATCAGTTCCTCTAGGCTACTTCTGGACGGCAGATAGTCACACAAGACGCTTAATTCGACTCTATCGTATACCACCCTATCTCTTAAATCGACTCTAATCTGCTAACACTTTAATGGCATTAAAATCATTCAATACAATTTACAATAGTATATATATACATTTGTATGCAAATAGAACATTTTCACATTCATACAATTTTCTTATGCAAATTCGTTTAACAAGTAATTGTCTCAAATCACTTAAAACAAACCATTTCAAACACAAAAAAATATGAACTTTCTTGTCAATCATTTCCAAAATTCAAATCATTTCGTAATTATTCAAATATTTTAGAAATAGAGAGAGAGTTTGAGAACATACCAAAAATCGTCGCTTTGATTCCAATCTTCTAATCTCACTTCACGCGCTTCCTCCTCATCTACTTCCTTATTTAAATACAATAACAATCACATTAGCTGTGTTATTATAGATTTCTATTTTCAAGTGGGAATTGAATAACTTCATTTGGATAACCCAAACTTGCCATGCATTTCAATGCCAAACTAGTCGATATGCCCAGCTCACTGGATCACCCACATTTTTTTTTTATTTCTAGGGTCTTAACTCCATAAATTAGTAATGGTTCCTTATAATAATTTGAATCTATGGTTCTAAGGTTTCTTCTCCAATTGGAATCACCAAAACTCAAGTTATTACATTTTACATCCAGATTACTCTAATTTGCAAAGCGTATCGGGATTGCTCTTACACATACCCACTCTCGATGATTGGGAACTCAAAATAATTTGCATACACTTCTCTAATTAAATTATTCCCCTATAATTCTATTTTACCCATAATTTTAAATCACTCAATTTGGATTAGTGAAACTCAACTTATGGCCAAAACACCATAACAACACCCAAAACAGAGCATACCCATGAGCTACCCGAACTCACCTTTAAGCCCATATTCGGGAGCCTTAGAGCTACAATTTTCTCCTAATCCCTTCTATACATTTGTATCCCTATATTTTCTGGTTCTTTACCAATTGGAATCACTTCATTTGGATGATTATAACTTAACCTATAGCTAAAACAAGAACAAGGGTTTTGACAAATTTTTAACAACATTTCCTATGAAAACCCAACATTTCCCTTTTACAAACATTACACCAAACCAATCTAACCAACAATACTCTTCAAAACTCAACCCAAAACAACCCCAAAAGTGGTTTAGCACCAATACAAACCCCTTTACTTTGCTAGGGTTTTTCCTCAAAATCAAAATCACAAAAGATGAAGCTAGGTTTGATTTCTTACTAATCTCTTCAAATCTTCTCAGAGGTTGCTTGATCTCTTAGAAGAAAGAAATGAGAAAGATTGCCACCAAAAACTTGATCTCTTAGCCTAAATTTTCTCCCCCTTTTTCCCCCTTTCTCTCCAAAAAATGTTTTCGCTTCCTTAATGAGCTTCCTGCACTCAAAATTCTGCCTTTAAACCCCTATTTCCTCAAGGCCTGCTTTGGCCTACCAAAACCTACTTCAAGTTAAGTTCTCCCAATTTACTATATAGCCCACATTTCATTTTATTTGCATTTCAAATCTCAATAATCACACTTAGACATATAACTTAGTCTCAAATGACCCTAAAGTCCTCATTTTCCTCCTTAAGCCTTGTTTGGCTTTTCTCATTATTTCATTTCTCATTTTTCTCATTTTAGCATTTAAGTCCATTTTCATTGCACTTAGGTCCTTATTTCACATTTTTACCAAATTTATTCGGGGTTCGTAAATTTCCTCGGTTGTATATTTTTCATTCTTAGGATTTAAATTTAAAAATTTCATTTACTTATTTTTACCCTAAACATGTTATGAAACCTGCTAGGCATGTTTAGGTGTTACAAGATTTGTCTATGGAAAGGTACGCAAATAAACCATCGACCCTGCTAATTGCGGGTCATGATGTCGCTAGATACCAATTCGACTCATGACCCAATAGTTGAATCAAGTGGCTAACATAACCCGATCTTAATGGGTCACACACTTTAAGAGCGGTGGCTAATATAAACCTGATTGATGTGATCCAAATGTAAGGAGTTAATTTCATGAATGAAATGTCACGCGATTATAATCCTGAATAAAGCCTCACTTAGAGAGAGATAATAGTTTCGGGCTTACTCCCGCTTTTTAGGTCGTAGAACTCGCCATAATCGACGGGATGTGTGTAACCTATCATCACTTGGGAGCGAGGACATTTTTGGTCATTTCAAAGGATAAGGTTTTCCTATAAAAGGAATGTTATGGAAACCCTAAATGATGATGACTCTTTAAGTTTGAAAGAGTTCAAGAGAAAAGCCATTTTTGTTTTCTCATCTCCAAGAAGGTGTTCTAGAGTTTAAGAGACCCAGTTTTCGGGCTTCCTTTGATCCTACCAGCTGAAGACCGGGACCCTTCCGAGACCAATGCCTCGGGAGGGCGTCTGCCACTCTTCATGTGGATACTGCTAGAGGCTTAACCTAGGACTTGTCTGGGCTTGGGTCTAAAGTCAGTCTCCACCACTACTCGTCAATCAGACACACAAGGCAATCTTACACCCTCACAGAACCGTGATTCATGCCATAAGGGTCCTACGTGGTTCATAGGGATTTTATTTTTGCTTTCCATCATATCAAGTCTTACCACCCATGAAACCCTTCAAGGGTATCCAAAGCAAATCCAGGTGCATCAAACCTGGCTTATCATAAGAGTTTTCTGCTTTTTGGTACCTATGTTTTCAAAAGCCAAATGAGATTTTTGATATGAAAAGGTTTAGATCCAATGTTGTTCTTTATGTATATGGTCATGAGATGATCTAGGATGGTTAATATGAAGAAGGAACAACTTGGAAGTGAGTAAAAGTCCCAAAGATTGGATTTTTAAACTTTCCCGTCGCTAGAAAACCCAGCAACGTCGCGACGTTCGTGTCCAACGTCACAACATTGTTCATAAATTTCCAGCAACGTCGTGATGTTGGCGCCCAACGTCGCGACATTGATCATCAGAACCCAGAACGTCGCAACGTTCCAACATCGCGATGTTTCGATAAGCTGCGACGTGATACGATGACTCGGCGGATCGACATGACTTTTCGAGTCGTCGATTCAAAGTCGCGACGCAAGGATGTGTCACGACGCTTCGACGCCGCGGGTGAAGCGACAATAGTTTCAACCTCACAAATACGCGACGCTTCGATGTAGCAACGGACGGCATCACGACGTTAGTGGATCGCTGCGCCTGTTTATTTGCCAGATGGTTTTTGTACAGTTTCAAACACACTACTTTTACGTGTTTGGAAATAGAAATGTGCGAAGTTAAAACTGAACTGCCTTTAATTTCTAGAATCCTAGATTTCGAAAAACCATGTCAAATTACCTAAGAGAGAATTTTGACAAAAAGTCCTGAAAAATTACGCTCAAAGTCAATCGTGATAATGGATCAAGGAGTTAAACCAACTGAGAATTAAATAGGTTTATGATTCAAGAAGTTGAATCGAAATTCATGATTCAAGATGTTGAATCGATTTATTCAAGTGTTGAATAAAGGGGTCATTTGTTCAAGTGTTGAATGAATCGATGTGTGACAATTTTAGTTCAAGTGTTGACCAGGTCATTGCTCAAATGTTGAATAAAACAAAATAGTATCAATTTAATTTCAAGTGTTGAAAACCTTAATGTGCTTTTGAAATTATGTAGTACCATTACTCTTCAACTTTTCAATGGATTGCATTAGAGAATGCATGTTTATGCGTATGTTAGCATGATGGATGATTATGTGATTTCACTAATGGTACTGGAGCATAATGTGATTTGATCGTTATTTCTTTTCGATAACAGGTACGTTGTCCTTACCTCTCTCTAATTTCTGCGTACTTCGCTTCATCTAAATCCCTCAAATGTAACTCAGAGGTTATTCTTATTAAATGTATGTAATTAGATTACACATGATTATAAGTTGGTGAAGATGCAAAAGGAGAAAGTCGTGGAGTAAGGAAATCAAGAAAAGAAGACCTTAAAGATTATAAATTTGATTTATTTTGAAGGGTTGTATTAATCATGCATATCCCTGTGTTTCACCTAGTCAATTCCATTATGGCTCATGGAATTGATCTTTAGAATGTCTGTAATCATGCCATATAGTTAGAGTAATCTGTCCTTATAATTTCATGAGATGAATGGATAATGCATGCTAATGAGAAAGACGAGACTTAAATCTAAAGAAAACCTCCATTATTAATATTAAGGCTAACGTCTTCCACTAATAGGTGTGAACCAAAGTTCCTTTTGGAGATTGAGGTTGTTGGGCTAACCCCAAGCCTTCCTCCACAAGAGCATGTTCTATCCATGGAAACAAGTTTTCCTTAGTGGTAGTCGCTCAACTGCATCATTAGCTCATTGGCCAACCCTAAGGTTAATGCCTTCGGATGTGACGTAGTTTGGAAACGTTGTAACGCTCCAAAAAAATAATTCTAGAATTTTTATAATAAAATTTATTATATATTCTGCATCAGTCAACTTGGGTTTTTTTCGGGAATTGTTAGATGAATATTGATTAAATGATTATCAACTTAAATAAACCCAAGTGAAAAAGAGAAAATATGGAAATTTTAAAATGGGGACCTAAGGGTCAATTGTAAGTAAGTTTATATGTCTAAGTGAAATTAGAGAAATAAATGAGTAAAGGGAAAATAATAGGAGACTTAAATGAAGAATAATAGAGAACAGGACCTAAATAATAAAAAAAGAAATAAAGAAAAAAATCGTATGAACGGCATGTGGCATGTAGGAAAGAGGGTGGAAGTTTCCTCCTTTTTAAAGTACGATTAAGGGTGATCCATAAGAAAAGGAAAACAAAGAAAAGAGGAGATATTTTAGAGTGAGAAGCTCTCACTTCTCTCTAGATTTCCCCAACGCATCTAATTACAGTCTCCTACAAGAAGAGTGAAGCCCTTCCTCGTGACAAGAGTCGCAAGTAGAGATCTGACCTAGAGTTTCGACAACCGTAGGAGGCAGTCTTCCTACTTTGATTATTTTCACCCTAAGGGTCAGGTGGTGGTTATCTTGCCTTAGTGGGAATGTCTGCACAGATTTAAACCACGTAGTTCGCCACATCAGGGTGTTACTGCCAATTTCTGACCTAGAGATGATTTCGGGGTAAGAAATAAAGGGATTTTGGAAGAGTCATTCTAGTAAATCAGAGCCTCATCAATGAACTTAATGTTAGACTTTGAATCTCTCAATCTCTGACATCCGTAGATCGCTATTGGCCCCATCGAGGTCATCCCGTGGAGGTCAAGACTACGCAAGAGAGGTCGAACAGACTCACGCCAGAGAGGTCAAGAAACCTCGCTGCCAGAGGTCGCAGACCTCATAAGCAAAGGCCAGCAGACCTCAGCCCCGTGGAGGCCGGCCACCATGCGGAGGCTCGGCAGACCTGGCAAGGAGGCCTGCCACTCACGCGGCCGAGCCGCCAGACCTCATCCCGTGATCAAGCAGATCTCACGCAAAGAGAGGTCGCACATGCGCAGAGGCCGCCAGACCATCCCGTGGGAGGTCGCCAGACCATCCCGCAGAGGTCAGCAAACCTCATGTAAGAGAGTCGCCACCTCATGCAAGCAGAGGTCGCAGACTTTATCCCCGTAGCGCACGCCAAGCTCTGGGCCAGTTCGTTAATCTACGATGACCTCCAATTTCTAAGGTCATAACTTCTTCGCCCGAATTCCGTTTCGAGTGTTATTAGACTCTATGGAAATCCCATTGAGTCAAGAATACATTCATATGCCCGAGGAGGATAGAATATGTCGACAGTTTACCGAGGTCAGGTCAGCTCACATTAGCTCGGCTTGGTGAGACTACGTGACGACTCCAACCTCGGCGTCATAACTCCTTCGTCCGAACTCCGTTTCGGGTGTTCTTGGACTCTATGGAAAGACCATTGAGTCAAGATTTCATTCATATGCATGAGGAGGATAGAATATGTCAGACCTAGGCTCGCATCGAGTTTACCAAGGTCACACACACAAATGGCCAGTGTGACTACGTGAGGACCTCCAACTGAAGGTCATAACTTCTTCGGTCCGAACTCCGCTTCGTGTGTTCTTGGACTTTATGGAAATCCAATCGAGTCAAGAATCCATCTATATATAGCTTGCTGAAATTGGAACTCATATTAAACTCCGGTAAATTAATCCTAACCAAACTACTAGTACGCACGAATAATATTGTGTTCTTTAATGGTTTCGAATGTGGACTAACGAGGAGGAAAATCTAAATCGAGATTGAGACTCAAGGATTGAATCAAAGTGCAAGGGGTTTGTTCTAATCGACTCTATTCCTCGCTTCAAGTTTTTGCATGTTTTATATTTCCTATTCTCAAGCTTTAATATTTGAAATGCTTGTTCTAAATGCATAAGAAAAAGCATATTGAATCGCTTTAAATGATTTGAAGAAACTCGATTGTAAAATGTTTGCATATGAAAAAATTTCATGACTATTGAAAGTGAAATTGATATACAAATGTTCATATTGTAATCGTGACTTTGCTATAAAGGATTAACGCCCCAATAGAATGTTAACCGCTTAGTTCAGATATGATAGATCGCATTCCAATAGGGTCAAATAAGAAGATCGCGAACTATTGTATCGATAAAATACCCTGATCACAATTCTGGACCGTGATCTGGGTGAAGGTTCACTATTTTTGATTGTTTATAATCACACGTTCTCAAATGACCGCATTGGCGTTATAAACCATTCGACATCGGCCGCAGCCCCAGCCGGACCGTTGATTCGTGACTTTGATATCCTGTATCAAGCATAGGTTAAATTTGTTATGGCATAATCAATTGATCAAGCATAACTGAAATTGATTTTCTTTAACCGAATTGAATCGCAGAATCGAATCGAAATTGTGAGCATAATTGAATTGATTGAGATTGCGTAAATATTGAATATGAAAGTGCATTGATTTATCAATGAACCATAACCGAATGTATATAAAACAAGTATGTATTGTATTTATATTGATCATCCATAATGGCTCGAAAGTTTGAATTGTTAAATTGCATGATTTGATTTTAAACTCGAAATCGAGGAAATGGATTTGTATAACTAAGCATGAAAATGCTTAGCTTATTGTTTTACCAATGCGCAGGTACCGAAAGATAGATAGCGATCGAAGTCGACCCAAGATCAAGGAGCATCGAGTCATAAGAAGGAAATTCGAGTATGTCTACATGTGCATTCATTCCATGTTTCTTTTGATATCGACATTTTGTAAAACAATTTGAACTCGAACATCTATTTTTGTAAATCATTTTGAAAGACTCAATGCCTTCTTCATCAGAATGTATTTTGTTAAATGTTTACGGGCTTGCCTAATTTTGTAATCGGCTCCACAAAGATATGATTTCGAGGATTTGGGCATCCCGACGGCTCTGATCCGCCAAATGGGCCTGCCCGTGTGGAGTGTGGTCCCACAACTCTTTATCGTATCGCAGCCTAGGTTTGAAGCAGCCTACAAAATTAATTTTGAAATTGCTTGTAAAATGATTTTGAAATTTTGTATAACATGCATTTCATTTTCATATAGCGATGACATGACTTAACGCGATCTCACGGGTCTTAATAGATAAGCATGGATTCGCTCGGCTTCCCTTAAGGTCGACGACCAGGACTCACTAAACAAACTCGCTTGTTGTGGAAGGTGGTCAGCATCCCATGCCCCAATTAATGAATGAACCGTAATGCTATGGAGGTACTATAGCATCCCCCACAGCCTAAGTTCACGATCGCACCAGCCGCAACCAACCGCAATCGCTTCCAGCCGACACCATTAAGAGAATGGCAAGGTACCGACCAGAATTTTATGAAAAGAAAAGAGGATGAAATTCTTCTACGGTAAAAATACCGAGAGAACTGGAAGCGCACGTTTCAGGCAAATGAATCAGACACCAAGTAGAAGTTGGAAATGTGCGACCTCATTACAGATGAGGCTTATCACGGTGGGCTCTCCACCAGACCGCGCACTCATCGTGAGAGAGTTACATGGGAGTTCTTCGATGAGTTCAAGAAGACTCATGTGGGTCGATTTATCCGAACAACATGAGACGGAGTTTTCATAACTACAAAGATGCATGAGTGTGACCGAATATCAAAGAGAATTCATTATTTACGAGCAAGTATGCTCCCTAGATACTAGTGGAGAGTATAAGAAAAGTGTCGTAGGTTTGAAGACGCCTTAACGACTACACGATCCCATGTCACAAAGATTTTGCCATGAGGATTTCTCCAAAATCAGGACATGTGCATTGAATGTGGAAAGAGTAAAGAAAGAGGAAAGAGAGAGAAAGATAAAGACATGGAAAGAAAATCCCTACAAATTCAAACAAGAACAACAAAGAAAGGAAGAAATTCAGACCACAAGGTTCCAGCTTAGCCTACAACCAGCTACCTAGAGGAATACTACTCTACCAAAGACCATCAGCCACAGTACACCAGAGGTCCTTCTCAGAGACGCATCACTCTATCATCCCCATCAGGAGAAATCATAGAGGAGAATGCTGAGACTTACAGTGTCATTTCGATTCAGGATCCAAAGAGCATGTGAGCAAGAGATTGTCTCGCCTGCTCATTTACAAAGACCCTGCACCGAGGGTACAGCCTTTAAGTGAGCTTAAAGGCAACAAGAGTGTTGCATCACCGAGTTCCGAGAAGACACAAACTGGTAGTAAGATGGTCGTCTAAATGCAGCATATGCAATGAAAGCAAAGGGAAGATACCCGACGCCCGTATGTGATAGGCCTGGTGAATTTTACCGATTCGATACTCATTATGCATGCATCGATAGATCCAGATCGACCTATTCATACATAAGGTAATCGACATACCCAACTTAGGTAATCGCAAGAAGTGAAACCGAAGTATGACATCTTCGTGACGAACCCGCCTACTTACAAGCTTGTTATCAGGAACATAGTGTATAGATCGGTCTGATCATAATACGTAGGGTATGAATTCGGGAGATTTGATCGAGGTTATCCTTAAAGGAGTTTGATGATTTTACATGGACTGGCCAATCTTTACATCAAGCAATAGTCGATCAGGAGAATGAAAAGAGTAACCTTTAAGACCGAATAAAGATGAAGTAACTTTCATAAAGATATATCAAATCACCCATTCCATCGTGATATCCGCTGTACCACCTGTAACAATGGTGCGAAAAGGATGTGTGCCTACTCGGGCCTATGTGATTGATACTAAGAAAGGCAAGGCCTAGCATTCAATATCCCTAATCAGCGACTTTCCGGACGTGTTTCCGGAAGAGTTACTCTGGATTACCCCCTGTACATGTGAGATCGAAGTTTGCTATCGACGTCAGACTGAAAAGCCACACCTAGCATCCATTACACCGCATGCAATGGCTCCACTAGAGCTAAAGGAATTGAAATCAGAATTACAAGAACTACTAGAAAAAGGGTTTATTTGAACAAGTGTATCACCATGGGGAGCCTCCTCGTGCTTTTGTTAAAAAGAAAGATGGTACACTTTGCTATGTATTGATTATGTATTAACCGAACAAGTTAATAGTAAAGAATAAGTATCCGTTACCCGCACTGATGATTCGGTTTCGACCACTAAAAGGTGCAAGTATCTCTTTCTCGATCGACTTCACATCCGGGTACCACTGCTGAGAATTAAAGATTTCATGTACAAGACTCGCTTAGACGAGCATGACATTATGAGTTCCTCAGAATGCCGCTTTGATCGACAAATGCCCAAAGAAATTTCTCAGCGACCTAATGAATCAGGTTTTCCGACCGTATGTGGATCACTTTGTCGAAGGTTCATGTACGACATTCAGGTATTCAAAAGACCAGAAAGTCATGACACACACCTTAGAGTAGTGTTAGAGACTTCGAGAAAGAGCGTTGTATGCAAACTGAGCAAGTGTGAGTTTTTGGAAGAATGCTGCCCTCGGGGCACATAAGATCGAAAGAAGTGAACTGAGATCCAAAGAAAATAGAAGTGGTCGTTGGAACGGAAGCCACCAAGAAATGTTATAAGGCGTAGTTTCCGGGACTAGCAGATACTACGTAAGATTCATGTGGTTTTCTATGACTAGATACTCGACGACGAGATCAAGCCTTAAAATGAAGTATGAATGGAGGAAAATGTCAAAGAACTTTTGATAAGTTGAAAGCATTCTAACCGAGGCTCCGCCTACTTCAACCGACTACAGAGAATATGTGATTTTTAGTGATGCGCCGCTAAACGGACTGGATGCGCCCACGTAAGAGGGTAAAGTGGTAGCCTATGCTTCAAGACAGTAAAGCCGCATGAAAAGAACTACCCCACGCATGATTCGAATTATCTCAACTGTATTTTACGCCTGAAAATTGGAGACATTATTTGTATGGAGAAAAGTGTTTCATCTACATCGAGTCATAAGAGTCTTAAGTATTTGCCTCACAACAGAGCTTAACTTAAGACAACGAGAGATGGATGGAACTGAGCAAAGATTATGATCAAGCGTGGATCGATTATCACCCGAAAGTGCCAATGTAGCCGCCGACGCTTTGAGTGTAGTAAAGTCAATACGAACGCTTCGAGCGTTGAATGCCCATTTGTCATTATATGACGATGGTACTGTAGTGGCAGAGTTGATGGCGAGACCGAGTTTGTTGAATCGAGTGCTAGAGGCACAAAAGAAATAAGAGAAAATTGGTCTACTATAACCGGGGATTGAAACGGTAAAGAAACTGAGTTCACAAGGAACAAAAATGGAGCTCAGATATAAGGATCGGCTCAGGTACCCGACCGTAATGATTTGAGGAAATCCATACTTGAAGAGGCACATAGTGGACCTTTAAGGTCCATCCCGCAGAGGCACAAAGATGTATCGAGATTTAAAAATGTCATTCTGGTGGTCCGGAATGAAAAGAGACGTGTCAAAATTTGTAACCAAGTGCTTGGTGTGTCAAAGAGTAAAGGCAGAGCATCAAGTTCCTCTGGATTATTGCTTATCAAAATACTGCAGTGGAATGGGACCGAATCACCATGATGCCTTGTGGGTCGGGTTACCATCGATAGAGAAGCGCATGACTCAAATGGGTCGTATAGACCGGACACCAAGTCACCACTTCCTATTTTCGTTGAGAACCGACTATTCACTGACAAGCTAGCGATCCAGATATCAAGGAAATAGTCTTGCCATACGGGATTCCTCAGATTCATTATTTCCTCGTGACCGAGATCCGAGGTTTACTTTCCGAGATTTTGGTGAAAATTACAAGAGGCCTCAAGCACTGAATTAAATTCTCAAGACAAATGGCTCCACCCACAAATGGATGGACAATCCAGCAGTGATTCGAAGATATGTTAAGGAGTCAGGTGGATCGACCGGTGGGTAGTCAGATCGACACATTGCTTTAGTTGAATTTGTGTAATAACAATAGTTTCCAATCAGATCGAATGGCGCCTTGCGAGGCTTCAAATGTGGGGAGAAAATGTAGAACATCGCTGCGGTTGGAATGAAATCGATAAAAGAAAGTGATTGACCTCGACTTGATACAAGAGTAGACTAAGAAAAAGTGAAATGATTAGAGAAAGATTGAAGGTGGCCACCGAGCAGATGTAAATCATATGCTTCGATATGGTTAAAAGATATTCGGAGCAGCAGACCGGCGAAAAGTGTTTTTCGGCATCGCCGGGAAGAAGGTGATTTAGATTTAGGAAAGCGGTGCCAGCCTCTAGATTTATCGCCCTGCGAAGTGATTGAAAAAGTGGGTCCAAGTGGCACATGATCGACATTACCTCCTGACTCGAGAAGATCCATGATGTGTTTCATGTGTCCATGCTTACTGGGAGGTACCGATCAGACTGTCACATGTGGGCTTCCTCTTCTGAGACAATTGAGCTGAGGCCGGATTTGACGTATGTAGAAGAGCCAGTAGAGATTTTGCCTGCGGAAGTGAAAGCACCACTTAATAAGAAGATTCCGCTTAGTCAAAGTGTCAGGAGAAACCACAAGATCAGTTAAGCCACTGAAAAGTGAGTTAAACGATGCGCAGTAGTATCCGTAAATCAAGCTACCAAGGTAATTTCGAGGACAAAATTTTATTGCTGAGAGTTGTAACATTTCAAAATACTCAGAATTTTTATAATAAAATTTATTATATATTCCGTATATTGGGCCAACTTGGGTATTTTTCTCGGGAATTGTTAGATGAATATTGGACAAATGATTAATCCGTAATAAACTAAGTGAAAAAGAGAAAATATGGAAATTGTAAAATGGGGACCTAAGGGGTTAATTGTTAAGTAAGTTTATATGTTCCATGAAATTAGGAGAAATAAATGAGTGCAAGGGAAAATAATAGAGACTTAAATGAAGAATAATAGAGAAATAGAGGACCAAATACAAAAAAAAGAAATAAAGTAAAAATCAAGGAACGGGCATGTGGTACGTAGGAAAGAGGGTGAAGCTCTCCTTTAAAGTAAGATTAAGGGTGATCCATAAGAAAAGGAAACAAAGAAAAGAGGAGATATTTGTGGAGCGAGAAGCCTCACTTCTCTCTAGATTTCCAACGATCTAATTCATAGGTCTCCTACGAAGCAAGAGGGAAAAGTCCTTCCTCGTGACAAAGAGTCAGTAAGTAGAGATCGGACCCAGGAGTTTCGACAAACTTTAGAGGCAGGTCTTCTCCTTACTAAGCTATTTTCTACCCTGCTGTCACATACTGTTATCTTCGCTCTTGTGGGAATGTTTTGTTGTATTTTAAAACCATTGAAGTCAGCTAATATCAGGTAGCTACACATGAATGTAACTCTTAGAGCTTGATTTTTCTTGGTAAGAAATAAAGGGATTTTGGAAGTGAGTCCTTCTAGTAAATTGTAGCCTCATCAATGAACTTGATGTTGGGATTTCAATTTCACTCCGACCTCTCTGTAGACCAAGTTATCAGCCCTTTATCGAGATCATCCTATGGAGGTCGCCAGACCTCATGCAAAGAAAGGTCACAGATTCTTCAGCGGCAGGTCACAGACCACTCGCAGAGGTCAGCGTGACTATGCGGTGGAGGTCAGCAGACCTCATGCAACAGGTCACAGACCTCATCCCCGTAGCGGCCGCCTGGCCTGGCCACCTGGTTAACTACGTATGACCTCCAACTGTATGGTCATAACTTCTTCGGTCCGAACTCCATTTCTCAGGCCTCGACCTATGGAGCCCATTGAGTCAAGAATACATTCATATGTCCGAGGAGGATAGAATATGTCAGAACAAGGTGTCGTATTAGTATTTACCGAGGTCAGTCAGCTCACCGCCGCCTCACAGGAGACTACGATGACCTCCAACTTTCGAAGGTCATAATCCCTTCATCCGAACTGCCGGTGTTCTTAGACTCATGAGTTTCCCCATTGAGTCAAGAATTCATCCATATGCCCGAGGAGGATAGAATATGTCAGACTGAGGTGTCGTAATTTGAGCTTACCGAGGTCGTCAGCTCAGCTTAGTCACTGGTCGGTATGATCACGTATGACCTCCAACTTCTAAGGTCATAACCTTCACCAAACTCCGTTTCGTGTCTCTCGACTCTATGGAGCCCATTGATTCAAGAACCATCTATATATAGTTTGTTGAAATTGGAACCATATTAAACTCCGAAAATTAATCCTAACCAAAACTAATAGTACTACGAATAATATTGTTCTTTTAATGGTTTTGAATAGGACTGACGAGAGGAAAAGCCAACCGATTGAGATTCCAAGGATTGGAATCAAAGTGTAAGGGCTTTCGGGGTTTTGTTCTACCGACTCTATTCCTCAAGCCGTTTTCGCATGTTTGTTCTATATTTCCTATTCTTGTTTCAATATTTGAAATGCTTCACTTAAATGCATAAGAAAGCATATTGAATTGTTTTAAATGATTTGAAGAAATTTGATTGTAAAATGTTTGCATATGAAAATTTCATGACTATTGAAAGTGAACTATTTATACAAACGCATATATCAGATCGCATTTCGCTTATAAAGGATCTGAACGCCCTTACTGTAATGCTAACCGCTTAGTTCGTATTAAGGATAGATTGGTATTCCAATAAATAAATATAAAGTATCGCGAACTATTGTATTGATGTGTCATCCGATCAAAGAAATTTCAATGAGATCAGACTGGGTAGTGTTCACTATTTGAGTTGTTTATAACCAATCAAGATCAGCAATGAATGTAGACGAGTGTTATAAAACCATTCGACACGCCTCGCAGCCTCACCCGGACTGTGGCATGACTCGACATTCAGATATCAAGACATAAAGTTAAATTCACAAGATAAATCGAATTGGACAAGATAACTCCCCAATTGATTTTAACTCGAATTGAATTAACTGGAACTCGAAATTGTGAGCATAATTGAATTGACTTGAGATTTACAGTATTGAATATGAAAGTGTATTTGTGATGATCAATAAAACCATAATCGATCGTATATAAAACAAGCATATGTATTTATTTATATTGATCATCCATAATGGTTTGAAATTTTGAATTGTTAAATTACATGATTCGATTTAAACCGAACCGGCGGAAATGGATTAGATAGAACCACTACATGAAAATGCTTAGCGTATTGTTTTACCAATGCGCAGTAATCGAGCGATGAGAGCGACGTTTAATTCCAAGATCGAGGAGCGAGTCATAAAGAAGGAAATTTCTGAGTATGTCTGCATGTGCATTCATTCCATGTTTTCTTTCGATATCGATATTTTGTAAAAACAATTTGAACTCGAACATTTATTTTTGTAAATCATTTTGAAAAGGCTTGAATGTCGACAAATGTATTTTGTTAAATGCTTAGCTGTCATTCAATTTGTAATCGCTTCCGCAAATATATGATTCGGAGTGATTTTAAAGTGGGCATCCCCACTCTGCCTCGGATCCACCAAAAACAGTCACGGAAAGGGGTCCCACAAACAAGATATTACAAGATGTACACGGTCATGAGTCATAACCCTGATGCTGGTACAACCAACAAATACAAGATTGATTCGGAGAAGTTGCACAGATCAAATCGAACAAATTTGGTCGATCCAAGACGGCTTGAGCCAGATAACCCTGCTGTCACTCAAGTGATATCGATTCCTTAATTGGCGTAATCAAATGCACTGGTAAGGATCATGATACCTACTTTTTGACCCGAGATAACTCATTGGCTAACCCCAAGGTGATTCTGATATCAAAATCGACCGCCTAGGAAACCTCCATAGTTCTCTTGCATCAATAGTGAGGGTTATGGATTCGTTAATAAAATAAATGAGCCATAATGCGTAATTATCAAGTTTCGTGAATAATTATGCAATTTAAGTACAATCTAAGATAATCTCTTTACATCTAGGTTATGAAGAATCAAAACATGTCGACTCATCGTGAACTCATGGATCCATATTAGATCAATAAATTGATTAGACTAATTCATGGATTAGGCAAAGGAATCTGAGAATTGTTCAAGGCGTAAAAGATAGTTTATGTCCTCGATGCCCCAATTTCTAGTTGTCCCCAACTGCTGATGACTGTCAAACTGCATAGCATTTCAAAAGTACTGATGATGAAGATCACTGCCAGCACTGCAAAGCTGCACATGTCCCAGTCAGAAAAATACAAGGTTATGGGACAGTCCTGCTTATTATAGTCGCCATCTAAAGGAGTTATTTCATGAGCAAGCGAGATCCGAAAGGTTCGAGGTCTCCAAAATGCTTTTTTGCTCTAGATAAAGGGACATCTCCAATACACATGATCAAGATGCATGGCAAGGCTAGAAAACCCGGAAAATTAATACCAAGAAAATGGCAAAATAATAAGAATAATAATAATCACAGACCCGCTCAGCAAGTTCTTTAAAATCTTCAGATCTTAGATGATTTAAACTACCGTTCAAGTAATTCACTTTGCAAATCAGTAATCTTAGTGCTTCGTTTAATTCGAGACATTCAATACTTTACGATTTTCCGTGATAAGTCGCAGATTTCATGATCTAGATTTTTTGAAAATCTGCTTCATGAACTACTGAAATAAGCTCATTTAAAATAAATCGAATCAAAATAAATAAATCATTTTAAGATAATCATCTCGAACGGTAGATACATTTCGCTATGTCACACCCTAAAAAAAGGATAAAAAGAAAAAGAAAAGTCAAAAAATGAGGGGGAGAAGGCCATTTTCTGGGGGAGGCAAAAAGTATGCAGGAGGATGAGCTTAGTATGAGAGAAGAGCAAGAGAGGGCAGAGAGATAAATGTCTCACACATCGAGAGCCTACACACGGTATCAAAATCACGCGAGTTTTTTCAACCTCCACGAAGGTAAGGAATTTTCTTACTGGTTATTTCTACTTAAAGGTCATTTAACTGGCCAGTTTTCTTTAGGAGGGGTCATGAGGTAGAACCTTTAGGAATTTCGAGGATTATTTTCGACAAACAGCTGAGTTCTTTCTGATCGCTTTTTCGACAAATTCCTACTTGAATTTTCTGGATTGTTTTCGATAATCCGACATGGCTGAGACTGCTGCGCCTCGAACTCGGTGTTTAGATTTGGTTTTAATCTCGACGATTTCTTCTGGTTTTGTGAGAGTTTTGTATCATGCACTGGCTGACGAACGGCGACCAAGAGGTGCCCTGCTTTATACGTCCGAGATCTGGGGTCATTTCTGTGTTATTATCGGGAAAAAAATAAATAACATGTTGTCAGTGTAAAATCATGTTTATATATATATATATATATATATATATATATATATATATATATATATATATATATATATATATATATATATATATATTTGCATGAAATATATGAACTTATATGTCATATAGGATTTGTCAGAGATGGTACTCAACACATGAAAACCATGAGAATGAAGTTCTATGCAAGTGTGGCACTATACATGTAATAGATAGAGAACAAGTAAAGGACATTAGCATTGCATATACACGGGGACATTAGCATATTGGGTGTGTGTGCATGGGTATGGTAATCCATCATCAATGTTGATGAATGGGTAGTGAGCTCGTACTTTGGACGACGTCCAATAAATGACTCGATGTTCAAAGCATAAAGTGAAATAAAATTAATGTGTGTTAGCTGAAAGAAGGGGGTCGAACTCTTGTGAAAGCCCACGGTGTAAGAGACCCGTGGTAACTAAAATTCGTATGGGTGTTAGAGACCGTGGTGTGTGTTTCAAAAGTTCACGCCCAAAGAAGACACACAATTCCGGTTATCACATAAACTTCGAAGTCAGGTGGATGTGAGCCTGGATCACTCTGGATTAGTTGCCCATTAGCACTAAGATTAGGCACTGTTGGTCGGTATGGCCTCTGCAGATATGTACTCACTGGTACTACCAAGGATCTGCCATCACACTCGCACAAGCACGTGCGAGGAGCCTGAGCGACCTGTGATACGGGTACGAAGACATTCCAAGCATGACATACGACATCCATGCAGACATTTCACTGGATGTAAGGGTCGGGTTTGATCATCAGACAGAGCACTTAGGCGGAGTAACCTCAGAGGGAAAAATTTTCACTCTGCATCACCACTACCGTGGAACCCTTTCAAAGATAGGTGTATAGGAGACAAGACTGACGAGGCCGTGATTATGAAGGAGTGTTTCGATAAAGGGCCTTGATATTCCTTTTATAAAAGTATTTTGTATAAAAGAATTGTAATTAATTCGGGGACTATTGTCTAAATAGTCGTATGTAATTATGGTGTTAAGGTCGGATCGACTCTTACGGGCTATAATTAAGTGTTTTACTTTCATATTTTAGATTTAAATATAAATGATTGGATCCCGGTAAGTGACGGTTGAGGTGGTGCCGAGTAACTCAGTGTCCACGAGTAGTCAGGATATAGTCAGATATCGGGGATATGGCGTATTGACCCTATGCACATTACTACTCGGGCTGAGACTTTGACGTGGGGTTATGGTTATACAAACAGATGTCGGGTAGAGCTCCCGAACAAAGGAGACTCGCGCATTTTTCAGGAAATATGGATCCAATAAACGGGATACAACAAAGGTGTATTGGTCACCCAACCATAGGAATTCCGCAGTTGACTGATTGTCAACCCGACCCCCACTGGGGTGTCATGCCAGCTAGGTCGGGATCAACCGGGTTTTGGTAATGGATAATGAATTAAGCATAGACTTGATTTCGCTAGTTTACTCGACAATTTTGCGCGCCAGGCTTAACTACAGGATGAAACGATAAAGAGACCAATTATACCGAGCCGATCAACCTTCTTAAACAAAGGAACCCACCTCGATGAAGGAAGGTAAAATCAGGAGGCTCATGAACTTCTAATTTAATAAAGGTTCTAAGAACAAGAAGAAGCAGAAAATCACTGGGCAAAAGGGAGGGGCGCTCAACAAAAGGTCAAGGAGACATCTCAAAAGGTGCATGCTTCCATTGTAGCAAAGAAGGCTATTGAATAGAAATCGTAAGGCCTTACATGGAGTCAAAAGGTTATGTGGCATGTGATGCACCAACACCTTCATTTATGTCATTAAAGTTAATATTGTTTCCTATGGCAACCTTTGTGCATTGATACCTGGGCCAGAGCTCAGCATATGTACCGATATGCAAGGCCTGTAGACAAAGAGGGAAGCCTCACTAAAGGAGAGTCCTAATCTTCCTGGGTGGGTAATGGTGCAAGAGTCACATTTATCGCCATCGGGACTTATGTTTTCAACCTCCCTAAAGGGTTTTTGTTTATATTTAGACGATCACAGGTGCCACTTTCTGACGAAGAACATCATTTCTATTTCATGTTTAAACAAAGAAAGGGTTTCATTTAAATTCTTGTGACAATAGTTGTTACATTATGTTAAACGATGTTTTATACTGGTGGTCCTCGAAAGCAATGGATTACATATTAGATAGTCAAATCCAATCTTCAATATCAATGACAAAGAAAAGACAAAAAAATAGATAATTTGAAATCATCATATTTATGGCATCATGCCGCTCGCCATATAAGCAGAGACGAGGATCGAAGTTACACAAGTGCGAAGCCGGTCATTTGATTATGAATAATTGACATGTGTGAATCATGTCATAGGCAAAATGACCGCTTAAATTACCCTTAAGGGAAAGGATGTAAAGATAATGTGACTATTAGACCTAATACATACTCGATGCATGTGGTCCTATGTTCTGCGGCATGCCGCAGGTGGTTTCAGATAATTTCATAACCTTTATCGATGACTATTCACGATATAGGTACTCGTTATCTCATATGTATAAGTCCAGCCCAAAGGTTCAAAGAATCTGTGAATGAGGTAGAGTAAACAACTCGAGAAGTATAAAATCACTAGGATCGATCGAAAGTGTGAGTAATTTGCCTCAAGCATTCTGTGATTATCCCAGTGGGACAATGGGATTTGGTCCCAACGGATTCCACCTTATACACCACAACATAATGGTGTGGCTGAGAGAAGGAACCGAACCTTGCTAGACATGGTAAGGTCTATGATGGGCAAGGCAGACCTACTTAAATCCTCAAGTTACAGATTTGAGATCGATGTTTATATCTTAAACAAAGTCCCATCCAGTTAGCTCTGATGTTACCCATATGAGATACGGACTAACAAAGCCTCTATCTTCCTACATGAAAGTATGGAGTCGCCTCTGCTATGTAAAAGCGCACAATATCGCATAAGTCAAGCCAGGTCCGATAAGTGTCTATTTTGCGGATATCCCAAAGAAACAAGAGGATATCAATTCTACAACACTGGGAACAAAGGTCAAGCGGTTTCAAAGCATGCTCGCCTTCTTAGAGAAAGAGTTTTTCTTAAGAGAAGACAAAGGGGGAGCAAGCTGGAGCTTAAGGAAGTTCAAGATGCTCTAACGTACACGTCCCATCCGATCGAACTTGAAGCTTATAATTCATGATGATGAATTAACAGCCTAACCCTTCTAAAACACAAGTGTTTCATAGGACCAGTAGGATACGCTCTGTCCCAAAGAGATATGGATTTCTCATTAGCGAACAAAAGGACGTATTGCTCATAGAAAATGATGAGTCAACTACTTACGAAGAATCTCTTAACATTTCAGAATCTTATCAATGGCTCAAAGTCATGAAGCCTTATGGATTCCATGTATACAAACAAAGGCCAGACTTCGTCGATCCACCCGAAGGGATAAAACCTATAGGTGCAAATGGATCTTCAAGAAGAAGATCTTATTACGAAGGTAATGTGATTACCTATAAAGCTAGGCTTGTTGCTGCAGTTATCGCCAAAAATAAGGTTGATTATGACGAGACTTTTAGTCCAAAGAGCTATGCTTAACCATAAGAATACTCCTAGCCACGCGCTCATTATGATTATGAGATATGGCAAATGAGAAGACAAGCTTTTCCTCAATGGAAACCTAACGAGGAGGTGTATATGACATAACCCTCGAAGGCTTCATATCCGAAGTGGCAAAGAAAGCATGCAAACTCAAAGATCCATTTACGTGGGGTCAAGCAAAGCATCTGTGAGTTTGAATATCCGATTTGACGAGACAATCAAAGAGCTCCGCCTCTGCAAAATTCGATGAGCCTCTGTATAAGAAGACAAGTGGAGTGCAACAGATCAGTCTCAGATGTGGATGACATACTTCGATAGAAACGATGTCTTAAGATTACAACTGGCCAAAATTTGGTTATCCAAGAATTTCTCCAAGAAAGACCTTAGAGAAGTGACCTATATATTGGGGATTAAGATCTATAAAGATAGATCTAAAAGGTTGCTTGGTCTTTCACAATCTACATACATAGACAAGATGCTAAAGAGGTTTAGCAAGGATTAGTCCAAGAGAGGATATGTCCCCATGGTTAGAGGGATCACACTCAAGTCTCGTGGTCCTGTGAGATTACAAGATGAGAGGACACGCATGAGTATGATACCATATGCTTCGGCTATAAGATCGATCATGTACGCTATGTTAAGTACTAGACCCGACGTATCATATGCTCTGAGTGTCACAAGCAGATACCAATCAAACCTGGGTATGGGTCATTAGGTGGCTGTTAAAAATATCCTTAAGTACTTGAGAAGGACTAAGGATGTATTCTGATGGCTGAGATGGGATCTATTAACGGGTATAGTGATGCCGCTTTTAACTGACAGATGACCTAAATCTCGCTTAGGTTTCGTTCACATTGAATGGTGGTGCAAATACTTAAAGAGTTTCAAACAAGAAACGACTATCGGGATTCTACAACTCGAATCGTATACATCACAAACTGGCGCCTAAAGAAGCGATTTGGATAAAGAAGTTCAATATCAACTAAGATGGTAATTTAGCATTGTTCATCCGATACTTCAGATTGCGGATAACAATGGAGCCATAAGACAAGCTAAGGAACCACGGTCTCATCAAAGGTCCAAACATGTACTGAAGATACCACTGATCGAGAGATCATCGGGAGGAATGATGCAAGATGCAGAAGATACCCACCGATCGTAATATTACGATCCTTCGACTAAGCCTCTTCCCAAGAGAAGTACGAATCACATGTTCCCAACTCTATGGTAATGAGATACAAGGGCGATCGGGCTTTAGGTGCAAGTGGGAGTTTGTTAGAGAAGTGCTCTAAAGGCAATCCCATTAAAGACTTTTATCAGACGCACAACATATTATTTAATATGAAAGGCTTCTTCGTTAATTTGATATTCATACGTTTAATTGATATAGATCTTTAATCGAATTAATGAAGTTCATGATACATAACATAGCATGAAAAAATCATGATGTGATCATGATAATAAGATTCCTATCATGTGCAATTATGTTAGTGTCTAAATTATCCCTAGTCATAGGATCAAGACTGTATATCATTGATCCGACAGTAATTAGCACATGTCATAATTCTCGATTAGACCAAGCTATAGATCTTATGAACTCGTGAGAGTGTGGGTCAGATCGAGTCGATGTGTGGATGTCACATGAGTAGCTATACATCTGAGACCCAAATGAGGACAAATCATATGGATCATCTATTTAAATGTGTAGATCACTTCATCATAAAGAATTCGCAAGATTTTTAGACTCGATAGCAGCCAAGGATATCTTTTTGGACAAGTCGATCATGTAATTTCTCACCTCAATCCATGTCAGATCCCGGGGCTGTGGTCAAGCCATCGATGAGGATCGGGTATAGTTTGAAGTGTTCGCTGCACCGAGTAGCCAACAAAGGATTCGCCTAATTCCTAATAAAGGAGGGTATACTCTAAGGCCTCTTGTCAAATCATTACTCGAAATCTTAGCTGTGAGTGAGAACGCCTCGAGGAGTGTCTTCAAATGCATAATCTATAGAGGATGAATCTCAGGAAGATCAAATACCACTGCATTTAAAAGGCGGATGAGCTACACACTGGTCCATGCCCGAACCAAGCAGATATGTATCAAGTGAAAGGACGAATACACTTATTTGTCTATGGAAGGGTATGCGTCAAACCACCGACTCCTGGCCAATCGAGGTCACGATGTGTCATAGATACCACTCACTCTCGCTTAATTCAATAGTCGAATTATGGCCAACATAACTGCATTCTATCGATCACACACTTGTAAAGAGCCAAAATGATATGAAATAGATTCGATGCGATCTAAATACGCAGGAGTTAATTCTCATGAATGAAATGTCACGGATTAGTAATCCCTGCCTGAGGCTCTCATTTCGTCATTTCAGCGATAAGGTTTTCCTATAAATGAATGTTATGGAACCCTACATGATGATGACTCTCAGCTCTGAAAGAGTTCATGAGAAAATCCATTTTTATTCTCTCATTTCCAAAGAAGGTGTTCCTGTGAGTCTGGAGAGACCTGAAGCCGCCTCCTCGATCGACTCACAAAGACCGGACCCTTTCAGACCGTCGCCTGGGGAGGTCATTCGCCTCACTCTTCGTGGTGGATAAGACAGAGGCAAACCTAAGACTGCTCCGGCTCTCTGCAGCCTGGGCTGAACCGATTACAAGGTAATCCTACACCCCTTCTCTCTTTCACAGAATCCAGATTCGATGCTAAGGGGTCCTTGACGGGTTTTGGCTGGGATTTTTGTTTTCCACTACTATCGCAAGTGTCGCACCCACGTAAACCCTTCACTAACAAATACATCATGGTAAGGCAAAGGCCTCTTACGGTCCTCAGGTTTCCCGGTGCATTCTTCACAATGAGATTCAGTGGATTGGGAGCTCATCGGCGACAACTCATCGGTCCGCGCATCACACATCGCTTCAGAAAGAATCTACTTTATCTGCAGCGATCAGGCATTGCAACCGTCATCTCGCCGCCTTTCCAACAAGATCGCGACTCTTTCAATCTAGCCCACAATCAATGGTCATTCTCACGCCATAAGCACTCGGCTTGACCTTACAACTCCTTCATTTGTCTTGCTTGTTCTTCATGCTTTCTCTCCATGTCCTGAAACCACAGAATCGACCTTCTACGACGTACCATCGCATCGTTAACTGCAATTGCCTCGCTAATTAGGACTTAGAATAAAGGATTAATGTGAGCTCATGGTGACGGCGGCTACTGACAGCCTCTCGCTTTCAAGCTCCGCACCGTAGTTTAGACTTTCTATCTGCTTCCCACATACTACGGCCAATCAAGCATTACCTTTAACGGTCCGATCTTTCTGGCATCAGCCACAAGAACGTGAACCCTACAAAAAGGATACATCTCAAGCAAATGGCTCGACCTGCCTCTCCGATAATTAAGTCAAAGAAAATGGAGGATGCAAAAGTGGTTTTCAGAATTGAATCAAGCATCTTCTCATCATAGACCCTCCCCATTTATGGTGTTTGCTCACGAATCCTCCCTTTTTCTCGATGAGAATCTCTCCTCTTCGATAAAATCTCTCATTCTTTATCAAAGACTAATTTTTCTTATCAACGACAATATTCGGTATAAAGCAGGATTCGAGAACTGTGAAATTCCTTTACGCTGCTTCCCGCCTTTATCTATTCATCCATAATAAACTTGTTATAAGTAGAAGGATCGACCTACTACTTTGACTTGGAACTCTAGACAAGTCGCCCTCAAACAACATTCTCTGGAAGACACTCTGACTTTCACAAACGAACAATTCCCCGGCCCAGTATTACCGCTTTACTCCCAATACGACGGCGCCTTGCACCACTTTACACGTGGGTCAGCAACTAATGGACCAAACGAGCTGAGCCCTAGACCCATCAAGTAGGGGTTCAAAAACCACGATACTCACACTCAATACCATTTTAGGTTCGGCTTAGCCATAGCTCATAGGCTCGCTCATAGCCCATAGGTAGCTCAATTAATGAATAACATTATTTTTCATGTAAGTTGATCTATTAAAAAGTAAAGTAGCCCAATTATTTGCATGACCTTTTTCCAAGTCTGGGGGAGCTCGGAGTTCCATTCCCTCCCTCCTCCCTAATTTTTATTAATAGCTTAAGGCTCTACGGTAAAGCTCAAGTTCTTGCCTCCAAATTTCTCGGCCCCTTTTTCAATTGTCATCGAGTTGAGGGGTCTATAGGGTAGGCGTTGTCCTTCCTTATGTACAATTGTTGGATTAGGTAAAGTGCAATGATGTCTTGTCTTGTGTACAGATAGTGTCATGTCCCCTTAAGAGTTAGGGTTCTCCTAATGGTCCCTTCTTTTTCTTCGATTGGTTTATCAGGCTCCTCAGTAGAAGAGACTCCAAGACGAGAGCATGCTAACTGGAAGGGACTACAAGACGAGAGCATGCAGACGAAAAGATATTACAAGATGAAAGCATACTGACAGGAAGAGACTATGCCTCTATTGAGACTGGACCATGTTGACAGACAAAGACTCCAAGGCTATTGTAGAAGGACATGTGAAGGTTTTAAGATCAAGGCAAAAGTCACGATCCTTAAATTTACCTTATCCATCCAGCAAGGCCCCAATCTACGTGTTACAACGGTGTCAAATAATCTAAAAAAAACATTTATTATTTTTTCTTACCCTTTAAAATAAATTATTAATAAGAACCATGATCAAAATACCTTAAACACTCCAGATATATCTAAGAATTCCGATTTTACTTTAAATATCTGGAATATTCTAAGAAAATATCTATGACATTTTTACACAAATATCGCTATTAAAATTTTATATTTTAATTATATGTATTTGTTATAAATGATTCTTATCTTAATCAATTTATTATTATTTATTTGTTGTTATTATTATAAATATTATGTAGACACAAAGTGAGATTCAAATATTATATATTATAATTTTAAATTTTAAACTGATATTATTTATTTTTTTCCTTTTCAAATTAATATTCGATTAAAATATTATGTTTATAAATGTAAAATAAAATAAAAAATATTATAAAAGAGATTAGCGAACAACAATGTTAATAAAGTATAATATAAAAAGTCACATCATATATAATTGGGAAAGATAAATCACCCACTTGCATTTATACGCCACTCTGCGATTTTCATGATCGAAACCCCTTCAAAACTAATTTTACATTTTTTAACAAGAATTTTAAAATATCATATTTTTCGAGGAAAAGAGAGCCGGAGAGGAAATTCTAAACTGGTATTTGATAAACGCAGTAAAGCAGAAAGAGAGAGAGATAATGGGACCCACTGTGTCAGTGGCAACTGACAACTGGGCTTGTTCAAGATCAAATACTTAATTATTTTTTCCCAAAGTACACTTTTTTTAATTCTTCAACTGGGCTGGTCAATGTATCAAATATGAATTATTTTTTCCCAAAGTACTTTTTTAATTCGCAGCTTTGTTCGTCTCAGTTTTTAATTTATTTCCCTTGTAATGACCTAAAATATAATTTAGCCAAAATTTCGGGAAAATCGGATTTTTTCTGAAAATCGGTTTTTTTAAAATTGCCAATTTTTCGATTTTTCTACGAAAATTGGCGATTTTGCTACCGAAATTTTTTCTCAAGCCAATTTTTTTCCATGGATTTTTTTTTCCACTTCCACCGAAAACCGAAATCGCGAAAAATCAGCCGAATTTCCGATTTTTTTCTCGGCCGCAACTGCAGGCAGATCCTCTAGTGGTATGGGCAGAATCTCGAAGAAATTTTTTTTTTCTAAGTTATATATATAAATAAGAGCTAAATAAATAAATAAATTAAAATAAGACCAAAATACATAAAACTAAATTGAAACAAAATTAAAATAGTTAAGTCACCTGTAAAACATAAAACTTCAATAAAAAACCTAATAAACTTTTCTAACCAGTTACAAAAGCAGTTAAAAAAGAAGTACGATTGATGTTGACCGAAATTTAGAATCAGTAAAGCACTCAACAATTTCGCATACGGTGGCTAATCACAACCAAATATATTGAGGGGGCGAAATTAAAAAAAAAAAATACATATATATATATATATTAGGTATGAAAAAATTTAAATTTGTGAAATCAAAAATTAAAATATGTAAGCTTTTATAAAATGAGTATATAACTGTATTTTTTCTTATTTGTACTAGAGCTATGTTTTGGATAGTGTAATCAGCTTTTTTTCCCTTTTCTGACTGGTTAGGAAAGTTTTCTTGTGCTTTTTTTTTATTGAAGTTTTTACAAGCCGAATCACATTATTTGTGCTCTTGCCATAGATTTCATTTATGTATTTTGGTCCTTATTTTAGTTTACTATACTTATTTAGCTCTTATATATATATAAGGCAATTGTCTCCACATGCCCCCCAGGGATCTGCCTCTGATTTCAAAGTTATGTCAAGTATTGATAAAGACAAAGAATCATAAATTTATCCTTTGATAGACACTTGCTCGCAGACTAACTTTACCCAATCAACAAAGTCATGGATGAATTTCTTGCTAGTTCTTTAATTACTTATATTGAAAAAGACATTGATAAGTTATTTGATGATGATTCAATCATAAATGCTTTTGATTTGAAGAAAGAGCAAAGAACGCAGCTTAAAATGATACTTAAGTAGATCATGTATAAATCGATCACCACACTCGCATTTCCTCAATCGATGTTATAATTTAAAATGAATGATTTAGTTGAAATGTGGCATATTTTGTAACTATGAATGTTAATATATGATATACAGTTTTCAAATATTTTAATTTTTGATTTCAAAATTTTAAATTTTTTCATACCTAATTTTTTTTTTTTAATTTCTATCTCCTCAATATATTTGGTTGTAATCCGCCCTTGGTTGCAAACCTCAACCCAAAACTGTCGATATGTTGGAATCTTGATTCCATTTTAGACATCTAAATATTTGGCAATGTTGAAAACCCTAAATCTAAAATCCTGGATCCAACCCTGCATCAACCCATAGGTTTAGCCACAATCTTGAAAATGTTTTAGGTCTTTATCAACTTTAACCCGTTGACTAGCCGATGGACTCATTGATTCGCCCTTATTTGAGTCATGGGCCTTTTATCTCAAGTCAAGTGGCCCGATAGACCCTTTAGAAATGCTTATAAAGAGAGCGATACAAAAGAATAAAGGATTGTCTATCATGTTTAACTCATATAAAGAGTGAAAGGCCATGAAATTACCTAAATTTTAATTAATTTTACTACTTCAATAAAAAGTTGCTACTCTATCAACAAAAAAAAAGACAAAGCCACCCCATTATAAAAAAAGCTGAAATAAGAAACTTCAAAAATTACCTTCAAAAACTTAAAAATAAATAAAGTTATTTAGCAATACCTTTTAATACATTTTTATAAATTACTTTTAAACTTTAACATAAATATGCCTATCATACCTAACTTAAGTGATATGATGAAGACAAGAATCCAAATGATCCCGTCTTACGTAATGAGTGTGTTCCATAAAATCCCATTCGCCATGGCTAAGTTGTAAAAATTGCGAACTCATACCGGTGGGGATGTAAAACTTCTACCGAAAGAGGGATAGTAGGACCAAATGTAAAACTCGCTCAGATGTTAAAACAAGTATCATTCGGCGATCCATCAAATGAACTTCTACTCTCTTAGCTAAATGGTGCATGGCGTTTGTTTTTAAACCTACATCTTGAAGAGCCTAAGGTATACAATGCAAGGTACTACCCGAATTCAACTTTCCTTGATGCAAAACTCAAGCCAAACCCTAGCTATGTTTGGAGGAGTATCATGGGAGTGCAAAATCTCATTCACATGGGCACGAAGTGGAGAATTGGTATAGGGGAAAAGGTGAGAATTTGGCAAGACCCTTGGCTTCTAGATTTACATGATCCGTATATAGAAATCTCACCACCCCCTAGGGCTGAAGTTGCCGTGGTAAGCTCCCTCCGATTACAGGACCAACCAATTTGGGACGTGGAGACATTAAACGAAAGATTCAATGATTGAGATAGGCAACTAATTATGCAGATTTCACTTAGCCTTAGAAGAAACGATGATCAATGGTGTTGGGTAAGGGAAGACAAGGGCATCTACACTGTCAAGAGTGGGTATAGAGCACTCTCTTCTTCACCCCTAGCAGACTCACCCGCCCCAACCACTGTAAACTGGATGAAGATATGGTCCCTTAACATCCCACCGAAGGTAAAAAATTTCCTGTGGAGAGCATGTAAGCTTACCCTTAAGCAATGAGCAAGTGTTTGCTTTCAAAAAATTAATGCGGGTAATATTTGCTCGACATGCATGTGTGTAACTAAGAAGATACCCTCCATACTCTATTTACATGTGCTAAGGAAGAAAATATATGGAGGTCATCTCCTTGAGAGTGTCAAGGGCGTGCAGTTGGTTCTTCGCTGATCGCGGTAGGCATGGACCCGCATACGCCCTGAGGAGCTCCAAAGAATGGGTTATGATGATTCGCTAGCTGATTCGGGAGCAAATAAGAATGCTAAGTTATGGAGAAACCATGCCTTCCTAAGACCAAGCTGTTTCTACTATCTCTTCTCCGTCATCAGAAAGAAGCAAACATGTCACCCCGGTAAACGTGAGCCTACACTCCTAGCAAACAGAAGAATGGGAGCCTAAACATGGTTCTCTTAAGGTAATTTTGATGCAACTATACTAAAAAACAAAAACCAATCTATAGGGTTCAGCTACATTATCCGTAATGAGAAGGGCGAGTTGATGGGGGCAAAGAATGGGCACAACATAGGATCCGATAATGTATTAGAAGCTTAAAGCCTAAGCCGCCGGTGGTTTACATGGATAAAGACAGCGCTCGCAACATAATCTTCGAGTCACCTCATCACGAGAAAGTGTTTCATCAATACACCAATCTTCTATTCCTCCACTGTGGGTTTGATATTGCAAGACTACATGTACCTCCTGAACAACTTAAATGGCTGTGCGATTACTTTCGCGAATAGATCAGTGAACCAAGCCACTCACGAGCTAGCAAAGGTGACTGTTTCTTTATCTGATCTCGGAGAGTGGAGTTGCACTCCTCCTCCTTTTTTGAGTGAGGTTATCCGCATGGATTTGTTTTGAATAAATACAATTTCCATTTGTCAAAAAAAAAAAAAAAAAGGGATAAAATGTTCATAGTTAAAATAGACAAACGGGGGGAGCATGGAATAAGGAGGGGGACCACGTTGGAATATGGATAGTTTACAAATATCTATGTAGATGATTCATTTTCAAAATTAAATTTTTCTTTTTTTCTTTTTTTTTGGAAAAAATTAATTTGCAATAAAATTATATTTTGGAAAGCCAATTTTCATAACTAGTTTAATTTTATTGTAAAATTAATAGTTTAATCTTGTTCAAATTTATATAATAAGGATGGAAGAAAAGGTGGGAAGAAGAAGAGGATATGGAGAGAGGGCTGAGCCTCTCATATCCACAATGTTCCATCGTCATCCTATTTCTTCCTCACTCATCCCCACTCACAAACCCTAGTTTGCATCTCTCTCAAAAACCTAACTTCTCCTCTCACCTTCGCTTCTCCCAACGCCGATGGGATTCCAATGCTGAGACCTTCCGCACTCAGAGATCAAAATTCAACTTCCGGGACACCGCCGACGAGGACGACGACGACGATGATGACGAGGAGGATTTCCAGGAGATGGAACCAGGGTCTGGGCTTTTGGAGGAATTCATTGATGGTTTTTGGATTCTCAAGGTAAAGGAATTTCATTGCAGCTTCTGTATTTGTGAGTTGGAATTAAAATTTGCCGATTTTAGATACATGGAAAATGATCGGAGTTCAGTATATTGGGAGTTGTTGTCATGGTCGCTGGTTGTGTTGTTTCTGTTATCGGTATGTTCAGGCATTGTTTTTGTTAGAGTTTGGGAGTGTTTTTGATGCTTTGGTAAATAGAATTGCATCGAGTTTTGGATTTAAAAGCACCAGTAATTTCAAAATGTTGACTGGATATTCTGTTTCGTTGATCACTGTTAGCCATACTTAGGTGTGTTTCCATTTCCTTTTCGTTTTTAAGAAACTGTTTTCAAGAACAGTTTTTTTTTTTTTTTTCAGAATAGTGGTTTGAGGTAAATCTTAGATTGTGAGGATGCTTTTAAAAGTTCAAAATGTACTTTTTATGTTCTTGTAGAGGGACTCTATTGTTGATTATTTCAAAAACACTTCTATCAAAAGCATTTTAAATAGAAACATTTTTCAAACACACTCAAAATTACTTGTAATGTTTCCTGGAAAACCGCTCAGGAAACGTTTATGGAGGAAACATTGCCACCAGAAGCCCTACAAATAAAAACATTGTCAAATACACTTCATTTTCAAAAATAACATTCTATCCGGAACTCAGAGTACCAAGAACAACTAAAAACACCTAATTTTTTTATCTGAAAAAAGTTAAATCTACCTAAAGTATGGGTGGTAAATTAGAAAACTGTAATTTGTTTTCTAGAAAAACTACCAAGCAAACCCTTAACTTCTTCATTATCATCCCATTATCCATGCACAACAATATGGGTACCTTGTGTTGTCATGGACAATGGGGTGCTGAAGGAAGAAAACCCGAGAATTTTGAATGCAGACATGGTGCTATATATGCTATACACACACACACACACACATATGTATCTATGAGGAAAATATAAAATAGTAACAAGAACTATTACCACATGATAAGTTTTCTTCATTCTGAATGAAGATGATAGAGGGTAGGAGTATTATATGTGTTTATATTGAGGGAAAAAAATATGAAAAGCAGTAACAACCATGAAAATTTTTTAAATTGCGCTTGTGGAATAGCTGATAATACAATAATTCATTCTTCACCAAATGGCAAATAAAATGCATAATAAGTGTGTGATATATATATATATATAGAATGAGAGAACTTCTCAGCTCATTGAGTGCTAAGATTTCTTACAGGGCTTATTTTTTCAAATACAACTTATTTGCATAATTAGCATAACCTGGTATAATTAGCTCAATACTGCATGTAAAGGAATTTTCTAGGGGGGGAAATAAGCTAGTTAGTGCCTTGGTCAAGACTCAAGACAAGCCCTTTAAAAAAGTTGAGAAGAGGGAAATCAATGTCTGAAACTTGAACGGTTAAATTCAATTTATCGAATCTGTAATAACAATATTATTACGGGTATGAATATGGGTTCCTGTCTGAGACTCTTATTTTACTTTTTGGTTTTGGCTGTTTCAATTTTTCATTAATGTTTTTCTATTCATCTGACCTTTCAATAATAAGAAAATGAATTTTTGTAAGAATATTTAAGGGTAAAGAAATAGGAAGCTGGATTTGAGGTTACATGAGAAGTTTTAAAAGGTTATCATGGCTTCTAATTTGATTTAATTGATACTTCTTTATCATATCATATCCCAGCACTCATGCTCATTTTTTGAATCTAAGCGCTTAAGTTACCTATATTAAAATTTGAGTTGTGAAGGATGAGATACCTATATACGTACCTATATCCAATACTATACTGAACTCCATGCAACATACACAACAATGAATATTTGTTTTTACTTTCACTTGAAAATATTCAGTTTGTTTATTTTTGTAAGATGAACTCTTTGATGTAAATTTCCTGGTATTTTTTCATTTTGTCAGTGCAGGTATTTGGATCCTATGGTTGGATGTAAGCCTGGTTATCATCTTATCAATCCTGCTAACAAATGGCCCAAAGCTAAGTTATGGCGTTAGCACTTCCACTTGGTCAGTCTGCTCTTTCTCTGGCATTTAAGAAGTTATGGGGTATGACAGAAAACAGACCAAAAGGTAGAGTCAGGAACAAGAAGAAACCATTTGCTAGGACTCCAGGCAATGTTGTTATGGATGTTGAAGAAGAAAAAAGTCGAGAAAGCAGAGAAAGAAAGATGGGGTATCAATCATGGGTAGCTGGAAATGGTGTTTCAGTTGATAAGGATGTCCAAGATGCATCCAAGTTTGGTGGATGGGACAAGCTGGATGGAAGAGAAGAGATTGGAGCAGGATCACTGCGAAGGAGAAATAACTTTGAATAGCAGGCAGCTCACAGAAACCGTGAAGGTGCAACTATAGGGAGGAAGAAAGGAGACACCCCATTATGTTAGCACGCTGATTGGTGTTTTTCCATTTTGGGTTCATGGACTAAGATGCCTAGAGATTCTCTGCAAGCATATGGTTTGGGCTTCATTTGTTTGCAGAGTCGACAAATCCTCAGAAATATATGTATTTATACAAAGGAACCTACATTTTGCATAAGCAGGAGGTCCGTTAAACGAAGTCACTGAGAGCCACTTATGCCATTTTCATTGTTCAACTCACTTGGGGGAAGCCATTTGTTCAGAACAAAAAAAAAAAAGGTGTGGTTCTTAGTCTGAATTCTCTTCATACTCAATTCTACCAATTGATAATGTATGACATTCTTTTATGATTAATTTGTGGATATGATTTTTTTTTCTTTTTTCCTCCCCAAGTGGTGCAAAGAGTCTAAAATATGGAAGGCTTTAGAAAGAATGAAATTACCTACCATCATCACCTACCAATAAAACAGAGCTTTGTTCATTTTTATTTCAGGTTAGAAACCAAATGACAGTGACATATAGGGAATGAAATTTTACACTTATTTTCATAAAATCTTGTTTCATGTTGGCATAGAAGATCTAAAAGTTTCTGATGGAAAGGCTTCTTCAATGGCGACCACATATTATTGGTAAGGCAAGCCAACAAAGAAACATATGAAGCAAGAGAAAATTCTTTATTAAATTTCATTTCAAGAACAAACAATATAGCAGAGACCTTTATTTCCCCAAAAATCCAGGAACATTTTCCAGAGTGAGATGAACGCCCAATAAGACAGATGGAAAAAGGGATAACTTTCCACAAAATCTTCCCAAACACCAGGGTGAAAATGTACACAATGAGCCCTTTAAAATGGATGGTAAGGTAAGTCTCATTGTTAAAATCTGTCATCTTGAAATAGCTGAACCTTGTTGAGATAGCAATACAGTGAGGTCCATGAGCAGCCACAGTGCATCTCAGTAATCTTGAAATGGGGCTGTAGAGGATGGTCCGGAATGATGCCAACCTAAAGTGCAAGAAAAATGAACAGAAAACAGGGACAGTAAGATAACATGCATTTGTTTGTCTCCTGCTGCCCTGTGCACATTCCTCAAACACTAGAGAAAAGAGGGAGCTGAGAATTTGAGCCAAACCTTGTTGATATCAATGTGAGCTGGTGTCTCATAACGAGCCACTGTAACGGCCAAGCCTGAGCCATCTGATAGCTCAAAAACTGACTGGATCTTGCTGTAGAGAAAGACAGGGGCAGAGCTTGTAAGGCATATGCTTGCTTATATCAGAAAATTTATGCATGCTCCAGAAGGAGAAGTAAAATACCCTTTTCCAAATGTGGGTTCTCCAAACAGCACTGCACGTTTATTGTCTTTCAATGCTCCTGCTAATATTTCACTTGCACTTGCAGTTCCTTTGTTCACCTTACAGGGGCAAAGAAGACATCAGTTTTTCTCTACTATAAATTTCAATAACCCGAGTCAAGAGCAAAGTTCCAGACACTTGGATGATAACAAAGAAAATTGTAATAAGAGAGAGCTACAATGGGAAACAAAACACACTAAATGCTTGCCATCGCATTATCTGCAAAAGCACCAGAGGCAGTAAGGAGTAAGGGTACCATTCAGTAAGACAATCATGGAATAATCCAATTTTAAATATTCTTTTAAAAATACATCAAGGAAAGGAAAATGGAGCAATCCAGTTACAAAGAAATTAGAGTTTTTATGAGCAGCAATGAGGTGGTAAAAACATGAGCCATATTCTGTATGGATTATTGATATTTTGAAAATGTATGACCTGTTTGAGAACATTTCTTTTCAAACAGCAATTTTAACAACAGTTCTCTTTTTCCCCCCTTAAACAATAGTTTGCTTGGGAACCTGCAATGTTCTCAACCTATTTTCCATAATTTCAAATGTTCATGAAGAGAAACTTTAAACTACAATGTTGTATTTTCAATCCTTTTCCATAAGTGTACAGTTATATTTTGAAACAGTCCCTAAATACAAGTAAAAACAACTAAAGTAAAAGACTTAGAAACACTTGTTTAAAAAAAATCTCAGAAAACTGCTGTGTCAAAAAATTATCTGAAGTATTGAACTTATTGTTTTTAGGAACAGAAAGCTGATTTGAAACAATTATCAAACAAGCTCACAACTTATACTGGACCAAGTATCAACAAACTCAGAGGGGCATCACTTTTCGAAGAAGAGTCTGAGAATCAACAGACCCTAGAGCTGCAGAACTAAATTCGACAACATACAATGTTTTTGGAGTAAATTTAGCCAATTTAAATATTATATATATATATATATATATTCAAGAATCAAGGCCATTGGCACTGGTTCAAAGTGTACATACTAGAGCAAGGTGATCCAAAACAGCCACTTGCTGCAATGGATCCTCTTCTATAACAAGGTTTCTTGCTATTCCTTGTTCTCTCTCTCAGCCATGTTAGCAACATGGGTGCCATTAATGTGCCTCAAACTTAAAATTGGGTTTTTTGGTTACATTGAAACTAGTAGGAAATAAGAAAGCATACCAGCACAACCAGAGGTTCTGAAGCTGCTACTACACTGCTTCCATCTGTGTCATATATATCACGAACACCACGACTATCACAAATGTACACAATTACACCTTTTTCCAACCTGGATGAAAATGACTAAGAATGAGAACTTTGCAGCATAGTTTGAAGCCTTGACATTTAGAATTACAAAACAGGGTGCAGTCCGTGACCAAAGTAAAGTAACTGAAATAATTAATGATAGAAAGGGATTGTGAAAGTTTGATACGCAAAAGCCCTATCATTACCTATAAATGGCTTACAATCAGAAAGATAGGTCTTCGAAAGTGTCATTTGCTACTAGCAATGCGTTAAAACTAGCAACTGCACAACCTTTATGAGCATTTGGGAGAAATCTTTGAAATAAATTAATTTAAACCTGGTATTTCCCTAAACATTGTTGATTGCAGGTACAAAAAAATGGGAACAAGCATATTCACCCCTTTTCAATGTTTAACTAAGAAACAAACCCATGATTCATTTTCATTATTTGTTTTGTTTTAATTTTATTTTTCCCTTCATTATTCATCTTCATGTGCCACAACTTCTTAACAGCTAAAAAGCAAGTTATTTGCTAGTATTTGAAGATGAACAACAATTTGTTGAAAATGTGTTTCCATAGAAACTGTTATACTTAATAGTTACTATCTTTCTTCTGCTTCAAGCAGTACACAAATGAAAACTAATTTTAACACATCATTTTGATATCAACTCTTCAGGAGTTGAGAGTTAAGTTGTTTGAACATGCATTTGTCTTTTTTCCAGTGCGACACTTGTATTTGTTTGAAAGTTGATATACAGTTGTAAACATAACACAAGGAAACAGCTAATGCAAGCAGAAGAAAATGAACACAACAATGTATGTAGTTCACTGGAAAGCAAAGTATTTTGGAAGCTAATATAACCAGCAAAAAGGAAGATGTTGTCAACCACCAATTAACTGAATAATCATTTGTTGTTTTCAGTTCTTTTTTTTTCATTTTTTGGTAGGTAAATAACTGAATAGTCACATTACCAAAGAATATCCTGAGTAATACCAGAAAATGTAAAAGATAAGGCAGCAGAAAATGTAAACACAATCCCATAGAGGGTAGAAGAAAATTTTCTGAGTCAATTGTTCAGTGGAGCTTACCAAATCTTGGCAATCTCAACCCCCTCAGGGAAAAGTCCACCACTGCAGCAAATTCATTGTTTTAGAAAGTCAGATATAGACAAGTATAAACTGGAGCATATTGACAGATAATCACCTATTATCTCGGAGGTCCAAAATGAAGGCATTAACATCATGACTCCTTAAAGATTTAACTGCTTCCTTGACAGCACCTAGATGAGATATACATTGTAAGAACAAATTACAGTGAATCGCATTTAAAATCTAAGAAGACCCGATGTGGATAATATGTCTTTCTAGCAAATCAAAAGATAGAAACAATGAAGAAGCACCCTAAAGCAAACAGGGGGTCTACACAATAGGCAACTAACATCGCTAATAAAGAGAAAAAGAGACTTCAAAATGAGAAAGATTCTCCTGAAGGGGAATTACAACACTTGCAACTAATCTGTTTAACCTAACTGCCTTGGTGGACACTGCCAATACAATATAGAATTGCCCAAAGGATCAATTTTCAGACATTGGATTGCAACCTTTCTCCAGTATTTTTGTATGTATGTCACCGTTGATACAGAAGGCCCGTCATGGAGCAGAACAATGAACAAAATCACTCAAAACCATCTTAAATGAAACTAGAATGAGATCTGTGAAGTCCATGTACCTAAGAACTGAAAGCAGTCCCTTGTTTAGTTGGTTAACTCAAAAGTTATAAACCCCAACTAAAATCTCTCTTTCCTGAAAATTATGAACCATTTAGTAACGGAAACTGTATAGAGAGTGAGGTGACAAGAAGAAAACTTACTTAAGACTATGGTCTAGCCCAGAGTACACAGTGAAATATATACCGTTGAAGAGAATCTAATGTTCCTATTTGATACGTATTCCTTTGGTAAAGACTACTGCACAAATCCATTTTATATAGCCGTATATTTCCTCATAAAAATATACATCTTGATAGGAAGGTTATTAGGAATATCTCTATAAATAGTCTACGTCATGATGGGAAAAGGTATGACAAGGGGATGGGCAAGCAAACATATACTAACATTAAAAAATGTAAAAATGTATGGTAGGTGGAGCAGATTGTAATAGTGTAGATAAAATGAGTAGAGAAACAGAGCTCAATAATTTTATTTCTTTGTTTTGCTCTGAATATTCTTTAAGGTGTAATAGGAATGACCTGTAGGCATGACTGTCCAACCATTCTAAAAACTCGTGGGCCCAGATTTGCTGAAATCGTTACTCAATTTTAACTTAGATTGATAACAGACTAAAAGTAAAACCTTGGCAGAATATACATATATAACCAATAAATAAATAGGCTACTCACCAGAAGCATTTTTGGTTGAATGATGCTAATTTGATATAACCTATTTTAGGGTTTTTCAACTGTGCATCTTCGCAGGTCTTGACTTTAATGGGTTCACGAATCCTCTCTCCCGGAACAAAGCAATTGGTTAATTCTTGATTATTTTATAAAAATAGACCACAGTTAAAAGCACCACATCAATTGTGTACATAATTTTGATAAATAAAAATATATCCAATATGGAACTAAAAGCTTAGTTTTCTACCTAATAGAGGAAGCTCGAACCCAATTTGTGTGTGTATGTAAGTATATAGATAATTTCATTTAGGTTATAAGTAACAACACTAAACTTACGTTAATGATAGTTGCTTTATTTCAAATCCACTACGAATAGTTAATTCCACTGAACTTCCTTCAGGTCCCCTGAAATTCATTTAAAAATGTTTAGGCAAATCAGTAAATAGCTGATGTTGATGGAAACTTACATCCAGGACTGCTGCGGGAATTGAATTTCAAACTTATACCCAAAATATAGACAAGTTATGAGAAATTTTGAAAAAGCAAAGAATATTCGGCATTTTACAGAGCACATGTTTTATGCATTTCAAGATGTTAAAATTAAGTAAATATGCAATAAGAACAATTACCACAGCAATAATCAAAAGATTAACAAAGATACGTTAAAAAATAAGAGCTTCTGTAAATATACTTTAATTCTAACTTCCTTCGATTCTATGACAAATTCAACTGGAGGATAGGTTGGTATGGTAAGGGAGGGAACTCACTGCAAGCGCTCTGCTGCATCATATATTCCCATGGTATCTGTACTTGTACCATCAATTGTAAGGATAACATCTCCAGACAAAATGCCAGCTCTATTTGCAGGACCTCCTGGAGCAGCTGAAATAACAAGAAGCCCAGCAGGTGATCCATCACTCTGTGAGGGCATCCACCCTGACAACCCTTACACCTGTAAGAGCACCTTGAGTCCCAGACTGCCTTCTCGGGAAGAAGATAATAAAGATTTTTGTAAGTAAAACTGCCTACATTCTTTAAAATAGACCCTACTATGTCTGGAATACATATAGCTATGGGGGCTTTTGCTAGTGGTCAAAGAAAATAAATGATTTCAGTGGTAGAAGAAACAGCCTCAGACTCCGCAACTCTTAAACTTGTCAGGCTCCAAAAAGTTATAGTAGTGATTCTATCAAGTGTGGCAAGCATCTTCTTTATTGCCCCATCTGCATGTGATTTAGGTGATGCATTGAAATTATACATATAGTGGGTTAATTAATTGAAATGAAGTGCTCCAACATGTTTAAAAAATAAAACAAATGAGATGGTTCATCAAAATCAGCTTTTTAGAGTTTCTTTAATGTCATCATACTTACAAGTCAATTCACATAGATTGGAGAGTACTTTTTCCTAAAAACTCTAGCAATACAACAACCACAAAGGTAGATCTAGTGAATTCTATAGATATTGATGACTCAATGTCCATTTGTGCCAAAAAGTGCTGAATAATCAACATTGCAGCCTGGTTAGCCAAAAGTTTCTTTGAACTTCAACTTTTAACAATGCATCTAGCAGAGGCTATATCTAATCAATTCAAAACATGGATTTTCCTTTAGGTAATAAGATAAGAAAACAAAGGATTTACAAATAAGTCCTCCAAAAGTTCATATGTAGATTTGAATATCTCAAGAAAGAACTCAAGACCATTGTGGAACGCTCACAATGTTTTTCACTAAATTGGCAGAATGTTCATCCTAACACTTAAGGAAAATTACAGTTTAATGAGCATACCCAATGAGAAATTCTAAATTTATTGGATTTTTGAGATGGTCAGCGCACATAACTTCAAGTTAATAGCAAGATCAAGATGTTGTTTGTTTAGGATGATTACAAGACCACCATATCGACGATAATAAAATAATTTTGATTTTTTTTTTTTTCTGCCTTTTGCCTTTTTTCGCCTTGCAGGTAAAATCAGTAAGAGGACATATAACAAAAAGAACACAAAGAAAGAACCCTGAAATATACATGGAGTATACTCAGGCCGCCCAAATGCCAACCCAAGAGGGAGAGAGAGAAATAAAAGGCATCACATGCTCTCACTTATGACCTAGCCAATCAATAAAACTAACAAAAAAACTAGGGCACAAATCTATAGGCACCCAAGACCAGAAACACCAACTACAAAGAAAAGAATTTTTCATCCTTTAAATTGAGAAACCCACATTACCAAGCCGCCATGTTCCTTTTCTTCCATGCCATCCAAAAGCTACAAAAAGGGGGCACCTTCCAAGACTTTTTGTGGGCTTTACTCATAAAGGAACCATGCCACCCACAGAAAGCCTTCTTGACCAAATGGGAGAGAGCACAAGCCACACCAGAGAGAGAGAAGAGAGAGAACAAAGAATCCGCCATAGAATCCACATTCAGTAGTTTGCACAGAGAACATGATCTTACAGTTTCTTCTTCAATGTGCAAAAAGAAATATTCAGTTTGCCAAGGAAAACCTCCTTGGACCTGATCTGAAGTCAAGGTTTTCCATAGGATGGTGGTTCAGCTACAAGACATGGATCAGAAAATTTTTACATCCACATTTGCAAGAAAACTAAGACACACAATTCAGGTGTTTGTGTGTTGATGATAGTACCATGAATGTGTATCCCATATTGGTGGCCTCTAAAGATACATTATATGATACAAAAGATTTGAAATGTAAGCCTATTATATTGTCTTCATCCTTCTAAAAAAAAACTTCATTTTGAATTCCATCTTCAAGGATTATTATTTGCAAGAAGACATTTTAGATTCAAATATATCATCTAAAAGCCTTGGCTTCCATTTCGCCCCATCCAAACAAAGGGGAAAATCCTGTGGTGCTGAGAACTTAATGCCATTTTGTATGTTTCTATAAGAAATGAGAATACACTATCTTGAAATAGGAATTGAAGGATGAGAGATTGTAGGAAATTTAACCCTTTTTTATTTATGAATATCCATATATAATTTCCACTCTTGTCAAAGAGAAGCAATTAGATATATGTTTAACAAGGACTCAAGAATCTTGAAAATTTCTACATGCGCACACCCTGAATATATATTTTCCAAGTCTAAAAGTTTCTTTTTCAGATATTAGTCAAGGACTAATGAAACTTTGTCTAGCAGATAGAAACTTAGAAGCTTAGAAGTTCGCCTTTTCCTTTTGTTCCTGCTTGTATCTTTGTGATGTAATAAGTGAATGTAATGAAATAAAGTTCTCTTTAAAATATTTTATTTAATTTCAAGTTTTCAATAGCTAATGCAAGCCTCTTTTGAAAGAAATAAAAGGAAATTATTGAAATGATATTAGCGTAAAGGGAGAGGAGGGGCAAGAGAAACCAAGACAAAGATGAAGAGAAACATGCAAGAGCAAAAATGAAGGAAACCAATTACAAAGGCAAAAACCAAGTCTTAACGCTTCCCAAGGCAACTCATAAAATCAGGAAGCAAGGAATTATCAACCTCGGGAGTTCTTCAGCCAAACAAATGAAAAAAGACATCCTTCAAGGAGATACCTTATAGATAGATAGATGGATAAAGAACTTTGAGGAAATCCAAAACATTATCTTCTAACATTTCTAAAAGTCAGCAGATCAAATCAGCAGTATAGACTAGATATGAAAATGATATGATTTCACTCCATGTAGAGGTACTTCTAATTTTCTTACTCATTCTGCAGAACTGAATACAAATACTTAGTTGAAATTACTGAGCATACTATACTTTTCTTCCACTTGTATTACTCTAAAAATTCTGGTAACAAATTTAAATAATCCAAATGTTGAGAAATGAATCAATGAATTGTTTAAAACCAGAATTTTCCATGCATATCCAAACACAGTAATTTATACCATTCCCCTACAATTCAGAAAGATGAAATGCAAACAGCTACAGATAACTGACTGCAAAGGATGGAGCCATACATGTCTCTTCTCGTGTCATTGGTTCATTACAGCAGCATTTTCCCTTAGCGAACTAACTTTACCCATTAAATGTTTTGTCAACATATGCACGGTCAATTGTCCTCCATGCCTCTAAGAAAAGGAGATTTTCTTCGGTAATGGCCCCTGCACCAATGACAACATTCTATAATGGTGTAAAATCAAAATAAAGCCCCCTACCAGGTGTCAAACGGTTTGGTCATTAAATCCATGTTAAACTGGTGACGCGTGAAAACATAACCCGAATACAACCCGCTTATTAAACGTGTTGAAACGAGTCGAATCTCGCTGGTCACCCGAACTGCTGAAGGTCCTCTTACCCAAACCCGCTTAATCGCCAGCTAATCGTAGTCGGTTAATCGTGTCGCTGAATTTTTTGACAGCCTAGTCGCCACCATTGGTAAAACTACAGTAGGGAAACAAGCAGCACGTAAATAGGTTATAAACGGGTTAGCAATGGCCTTACCCGAACACGGCACTGGGCTTATTAAACGTGTTAAACGGGTTGACCCGTTTATCACCCGAACCCGTTTAGGTCTCACCCAAACCCGTTTAATCAGCGGTTAATCGTGTCGGTTAATCGTGTCGTGTTGAATTTTGACAGGCCTACCCCCAATCCTTGGACACATGCTCTATTCATTCCACAACAACATTCAGATTTCCATTTTATAGAAGAACAAACTTACAGGAGGGTGTCTCACTAACTACACGACATCGACATAACCAGCATCAATTCAAAGAACCAATCGGACAAAAAGAATGTAGAGATGATGTTTAAATTTCCCGAACACGCACTTTATGAAGACTGGCAGAATATTTCCTCACTTAGGGATGCAATCTATAACTCATTGAAAACAAAAACCACACTGAAATGAAAAAGCTATTATTGAGCCTTGCCATTGGCTGAAGTGTGAAATTGACTTTAATCGTCATAATTCTCCAACTAGAATGCAACTTTTCGGGCCTATCAATACATTTTTTCCTTATACACAACAAGGGACTCCATACTTGAGCTTGTCCAATTCTTGGTGGCAGGGATTTCCGTGGTGGAGTCTACAAAGAGAAATAGAAACATTATATCAAATTGGGTCTTTATTCCAATAGCGATACTATCTATACGCAATCATTCAAAACAAATACCTTCCAAGAGATGCTGTTGCTAAATCATTTTATTATTTAGTGGCCATGAGTTATTTAGAGGGTGGAAACTAGTTCAATGGATTTAATTGATGAAGAACAGGGCATATGCTATGTATCGATATGCCTTTATCCTATTAAAATGTGTCCTGGGCAGGAAGGATAAAATGCATTTAGCTGCAATGCCAATCAACATCTTTACTCAATAGCTTCAATTTTAAAATAGATATGTTAAGAATCAGAGGGGCTGAGTACATCCCCTAACATGCACAAATTGAAATTATTTCCATTGGTGTTATGAAGGGAGATTGAGTCCTTAGCAGCTTGAACATATTGAATTTCAAAATGTTGGGTAGAGTGAGAGATATCTAGTGAAGCAAAAGTTCGTATTAATGATACCAAGGGCAGAGAAGCATGAAATGCTGAGGACTCAACAATTATATATTCTTTAATCCTCTATAACATTCTCAGGAAACAAAAAGCATGAGATGTTTTAAGACTGACTAGGTGTATCCAATTTTTACACTCTGTGATGTTCTCTTTCAACCATGGATGGAACCAAGATTGGTTGAAGCACATTAAAATCTCATATACTTTTGTGAAAACAACTTTTATCTTTTTATCCTTGCACTATTCTGTTAGCAGTAAAGCTACCATTGCATAGTAAGCAACAACATAACTTTTGTTAGCACAACATTTTTTCAATAAACTCTACTGAGGTGAATTGGGTACATGAATCTAAGAAATAGCAAGAATTATCGGTCTCTCTATATCTCTCTCAATTCAAAAATCCAAGATTTGAATTGATGTCCTTCCTAACTCACACTGATTTATCCTAAAGATTTCATTTCAATTGGAATTTGGTTATTCACCATGGCCGGGGATCCTTGGTAAGCACCTATGGCTGAATCATTAAAGAGCCCAATTCACAATTGAAGAATTCGTAGGTTCAATTCCTATTGGAAGCCTACCAATGGGACCCTCCAATAAGTCTATTGGAATTAGCTTGGTATCAAAGGAATTTCATCATCCATACATACTAAATTGGTGTGGTAATTCATGTCATAATATATGAAAAAGTAAGAACTAGTATTCATACTGAGACTAGGACTCATAGGGAAGAAAATAGAATTGAATATACAGTATTTACGGACAATATTTGTAACTATTGTAATTCCAAAGACTCATCACAACTATATCATCTTTAATTAGAACCATAATATCACCTTATATAAAGAAGCCTTATGACAACTCTTTTGTCTGTTTTGGTATTGATACTGCACCAGTACACTTTTCAAAAACGCGTTGAATCCTAACATTATCCAACCTTGATTTTCTTCAGATGTCCAAATGTTAGCCATTATATAATTTTACGGGGACAATGTTTTGACTGCATTACCCACGCAACGGTCTCACCCAAATACCAAATGTAACAGTTCAAATGCAACTCATCCATATATTTCCTGAGTGTCAATAAGTTTTTCCAAATTACATATGCAAAATTTTCGTATTCCAAATATGATTTTTCACCCCTCTATTTTTTTTTTTTTTTTTTTTTTCAGAACCTTCGATATGATTCAAATAGGAAGGATGTGAGAGCAAGCTTTCATTTCTTAGGTAAGATTTTGGTATGAATATTATAAAAGTAATACGATTTAGAATTTCCAGCCATTTTCAGCGTCAGCAACGGAGACGGAAATCAGCCCATTTGTCACCGGTGTTTGGTTGGCGAGAAAATGAAAGAAAATAAAGTGAAAGCACGAGAGAAAGAGAGAAAGAGAGGGTAAATGGAAGAAAGAGAACCTGAAGAATGGCGGAGTAATGGGGAAGTGGAGGAGACAGAGACGCAGCAGCAGAGCGTCCAAGTGCTCCATTTATGACAACTCTTCCACAGCCCACGATGCAACCCCTTTACCTTGTTCGAACACCGTTTCCTCTATTAAGCCAGCCAAGGCTGGCCGGCTGAAATCTAGGGCTCCATCGTTGCCTAGCATTGGCGCCCAACAAGGTACTACTTAAAATTAAAATATATTTACTTTGAAATGAAGGTTGCTAAAATGTATTATTTTTTAATCCTATATTTTTAACGATTAGGGTCTGGTGTGACCTGTATTGAATAGCCCGCATATATTACCCTCCGTTTTTAAAATAACCGACGCTTGTAGAAATATTATTTTTATTTATCTGTCGTTTTAAAAAATTAAGAAAGAATTTATTATTTTTTTTCCAATTTTACCCTTATTCTTCTAAATTACCTTGTTAATTGATTTTTCAATTTTCTAAGTTATATCAACAAGTACGAAGTATTTTTTACACCTTCCCAGTATGGATTATTAATAATTTTTTTGGAAGAAGATAAAGAGTAAATGAGAAAAAATTATAATTTTTGAGAGAAGATAAAAAGCTAATGAAAAAAAAGAAGGATAATTTAGTCTTTTTTGTGAAGAGAATGTGTTTTAATAATTTTCTTAATATGTATGTAAAAACCTTAAACGATGGGCTATTTTCAATCTATATATATTTAAGTTTTGAATTTGAATTTTAAATTTTCCACGTTTGTTATGATTCAACAATCCACCCCTTTTTCAACTCTTACATGTCTTCCAGAGATTAGTTATGGCCTGAAATCCATATAAGAAATCAAAGAAACACTTTTTAAGTCCCTAAGCCTACTCTTCTCTATTCAGAAATTTCACCATCATAGTTTTTAGCTGTAGTGCTGTTTAAAAGGAATTCAAAAGTTAAAGAAAATTTATATACATTTTCAATTTTCCAGTTTCTTTGTTTTCTTAACAATGGTTTGAGATACGTTCTTCTGTTTGCTTCCATATTAATCTAAATGTGTTATAACATAATCGAATTGCTTTATTATTGATTTTTACCTTTGCACGAGCTTGTATAACTCTCGCCTCGTTTGAAAGTCTTTTTTTCTTCTTTCTTCCTCCATTGGTTTATAAAGATTTATAATTAGCAGTGAACACTCTTCTTACTTGGGATCTATATAATAGAATCCATCCTTTCTCAAACGTTGATGAGGTGGTATTTATAAAAATAAAAAAAAAATTAAAAATAAAAAAGAGTTACATCGGACCCAAGCATATCTAAGGGAAGTGTAGTCTCTTGACTCTCGTAGTTAGATCAGTCAGAGCATCCACTACTGGGTCGTAACCCGCAGCAAACAAATATAAAGACGACGATGGTGTTCCATCACCCTCCGACGCCAAAGAAGCCTATTCAAAGACTTCGAATTTTGGGAAAGAACAATTATCTCGATGTTAATCTCGACTCGCGCACGCGATCATTTATCTTTTATAGTGAGAAAGGGATCCGTCTTTCTGAGAGTAGACGATTTCTTCCCATAATGATAGGGAAGGTGGCCCTGGCTTCGGAATGACGACTTATTCTTCCTTTTACATAACCGCCTCCGACGGTGGCTGCCGCTGTGAGTGCTTTCCTATTCTAATGAGGCGAGAACGCCATGAGAACCCCACTTTTAACACGAAGATCCTGGCCGCGCCTTTGTTCGTGGAGTCAAGCCGATCGAAAGTAAACACCAGGGTGTAAGAAGCGCCCAGATATAAGGCACTTGGGCACCCGGGTGGAGGATTGACTGGGCGGTCCCGCCGCTAGTTTTTAATCAATCCCTCGTGCATCTTTTTTTTCGTGGAGGATCGTCAAGTCACGCCTTGCTTTTAGCCTATTCCCTCGTACTGGGCGAGGATCGGCCGGCGCCCGGGTCAGCCGGTTTTTTGGGGTCACCCCTTTCGTGGCTTTGGTCAGTTTGCATAGCTAGAACCGGCTCCGGGCCCATGGTACCCATTACCCCTTTTCTCGCCAGGAGGAAGGTCATCCCCAATCGGAAAAAAAAAAAGGAACAAGTTTGACCATCATATTATAAGGAACAACACCATCAATGCCGCCACTTTTCAACGTAAATTTGTAACTTTTCGGGAAACCGCATTAGATGCTATTGGGTCAGCCTGAGTTGATCCCGAGATTTCAGAGGCGCCTATAAAAGGCTAGTGGCCGCAGATCGTTGTCTTGACTGTTATCCACGCTCCTTCGCCGTAGAGAAGGATAATTGAATGTCACAGGCTGGCTCGGGCGGGATGAAGGATGATCGTGTTCGTCATTTGAGCGCGCCCCAATCATGGGCCGAGCCAGATCAGGATGGTTCGAAAGGGCCTGGAATTGTCCCGAGGGGACTTTCGTGGTTCGAACTTGAATGGAGTCCGAGACACCCCGTCAATTCCGCAAGGATCGCTTAACCCTCCCTCCAGCCTCATCCTCTCATTTTCCCTCTTTCTTAGCCTCCTGAGCCCCATCTCCATCTCGCTTTCTTCTGGCTGCACCCCATTTTACCTCATCTCCGTTTTTCCCTTTTTCGTGGTTTCTGCAGTGGCTTCTTTCAACCCTATCTCCATCTTTCCCTTCTTCTCGCAGCGGGCCTTTTCTCGCTCCCACGCGGGATGCTTTGCTTGTTTTTCTTTTGTATTTCGGATGTTATGAATACTAGGTTGTCGTGTTGTATTATGATTTCTTGGCAACAAGCATAGCTATGTAATGTCGAACACCTTTTTGGTGCAATTAATAAAATTGTAATTTACATCTTAGTGCATTATTACAACTCGGTGTGGACATTCTATCTAATCAGGCCGATTATAAAACTTGTTAACTAGCCGATGATCCGTCGAGAGGAAAGCCCCGCTTCGCCCACCTTTAGCCGACGCGTCTCAGGGAGCGCGAACCGCCGTGATGGTTGAGATCTCGCAGACGATCAGTCATCAGATTAAATGACTGCTGCACTCCAGGGGCGTGATATATATAGGCATTATTAAGTCGACTCTTTTTCATGTCATTTTGGTTTATCTCGTCTCTCGCGACTCACCGCCGCGAATGGGGACGGCCCACCAGATTCGCTTACGGACATTGTCGCAGGCGCCAGACACGCACCCGCAAACCATCATCGCCCTTAGCATTGGTCGGGTCCTTGTGCACCGTTTCCTATCGCCAAAGGCCTGGAAGGGAAGGAACGTGTTTCAACATTTATCCTGCCTGGGCGGTTTTTCACTGCCTCTGGGTATGCCTTCACCACCGGGTATATGGCTAGGTCTGAACAGCCCGCTTTTCTCCTCTCCTTTTGATTTGCTTGTAGAATGGCGAGGGGTCGGGAAAAAACTTCCATGAGTGGTCGTGCCTTCAGGCGACGCCTTCTGCAAGCAGCATCATTTTGTCCTTGACGATGGAGGAATTAATGGCTTATCATGAGGTTCCCGGAGCAACATTGATCACAATGCAGGTCCGATGAATCTACCTTGAGTGGAGAACACAACAGTGTGTTTTTTACCCTGGAGCATTCAAGGGGGTCACACGCTTTCTCGTGCCACCGCTAGAATTAAACAGTTTACATTTTACCCGGGCGCCACTACTCTCATTCACCCCAATGTGATTCATATCCTAATAGGCAGCCGGTCAACCATCTCGTACTAACTGATCTCTCGCTGCGGAGCTTTTCATTACCTACTCTAGCATTAGTGGTTAGGTGGTCAATGTCCATGCTTCCGCTTTGGAGCCCGCGACCCGCATTGTCAATGGCTTCCCGACCAGCCAAGACGGCGGAAGGGGCGTTGTTAGTGCGCGGTCCTCGACGACCGGTTCCCCCGGTCGTTGCCACGTTAATGTGTCTCACTCTTCCCAGGCCGGTTTAACCTGGATTGTCAGCCTATACCCCGACGTTTGTTGTGTTATGATGCATTAACCGTTGATTATTCATGCGAAGGAAAGGTCACAGGACTCGGTAAACTGTGGAGAAGTCGAGCATTGAGAAGATCCGCCGACTGAGAGATTTCCAAGTGGGGAGCCATTGCCGGTTCTCATGCATTTCCAAAGAACATATCTCGCTGTGAGACAACTCACTCCTTATACCCTCCGCGATTCCCCTGGCCATTGCCTTCGAACGCTGTGGAAGGGGAGCACCAGGATTGTCGGTCGGTGCGCTAGTTTCCGCAGCTTAACCTCCGTGAACTGTAATCGAGGTATCGAGTCGAGGTGCAAGGGGCCGGAAGCACATCGAGGTCATCCGCTTCCTCGAGCGGGGGTTCTAGTTCGTCCCTTCCCGCTTCCCACAGAACTAGAGGTCGCCCCAACGCCCCTCCCGCCGCAAGTACGAACCCGCCCCGAGCTGTAAAGGTCAAGCTGAAAGGGCGTCCTAGCCTGAACACGGGGTCCAAGGAGATTTTAGCGCCTCGTGTTCCTGCCTGACGAAGGTCCCTAAGATTTGAGGAAGAAGAACGGAGGAGAATTACTGGTCGCCGACGCCACGCCCGCAAAGAGGAAACGGTAAGTGATTTCCAATGGCGATTTGACACCGCCCCTGCCCATCATGACAGCCAGCCTACGCCAATAATTGTCACTGTCATCGACGGAAGTCTCTGGGACCAGCAATCATCCCTTACTAGCTCTACTGTGTTTAATCAGAATCGTCGGGGCTACCGACCAATCAATGGATGATCCCGCCTGGCGGCACACCGCGCATCCCGCCTTCGGGATCGGGCCAAGAAGCAACCCAGCAGGTCGAAGTATATGTGGTCCGAATCGCCTGTGCCTCACCACAACCGCCAGTGATAACAGATAGCTATCTTCTCCGGCGCGGGTCGAGCCCCCGGCAGCTGGAGGTGTCACCAGCAAGGGGTGAAGGATATACTGCGCCGCTGGGAGCCTTTCCATCGTGGAGCGCCCGCTTAATCGATCATCAGGCAATTTGTATCTCGCATATCATGCCTAGAGTCGCCGGCCTGGTTCGCGAGGATATACCTGACCCTCCCCGCTTCTACCGGCGAGGATTTTCAGATCGGCGATTCGGATACGTGCTCTCGTGAATCGCAATTCGCCCAAACACCGAATCGGGTAGTTAGGAGTTCCGCTTCGTGGTATTAGCGCGCTATTTTCTTAGTTGCCAATAGTTCTTTGTGTCGCGTCGCTTATTCGAACATGGTGCTTCAAGATCACGAAGCCTGAGCTCCGCAAGGGACGAACAACCACGATTATATGTTCGGCCGACGCCTAATGAGATGCGTAGCGCCACAGTTAAAGGCCGAAGTTGACGGTCGCCGCCTGAGCTGAGGCTGGCACATGCGAGAGCCGCCGGTCGGTCGACTTGCCTGGTCGATGGAGCTCCTGAATCAAAGGATGACTTGCCGCGCTTCCCGGAGAAGGTCGCTGCTGATAGAGAAACAATGGAGGTCGAGTTCGATTCCAGCGGCGACGCGCTGTTCAATTATGGCTATGGTTGTTACGATTTCACGCACAACATTTTGCGGAGCAAGCCCCGATCCCTGATCGATGTTCTGGATCCTTCAATCCCACTCACCTGCAGTTCTTTACCAACCCCCGCCGCCCCCATGCACTTCTCGGGGTTGCCGCCTCCCGCTGACCCCGTTGTCAGCAGAAGGAGGGTCATTCGGAGAATAACCTAGTCGCAGCCAGAGAGGAGACAACTCTTCCAATGGATCTCTCGGCTGAATAGGATGCCATAGTCAACCAGGGTTTTAATCATTTTATGAGACAAGACTTAAACTGTTTAGTGGTTGTACCAAACAATTTACCTCTTTCTTTCCTAATTTTCGCTCTACATCCTGCCGAATGTTTGATATTTCAATATCCTGCTCATAGACAGAAGACCCTAGAAATTCCAAATTTTGAAAAAGGGCAAATCGTAATTTCAGTTACAAAATTGTTAATTTCACCGATTAAAAATCCGTAATTTATTCTTCTGTATCTCGGATGACGAAATGGATTTCAATCGTTGAATCGCTCTGCAAATACGCTTAGCACGTGAAAATTTCGTAATATTCGGCATTTGAAGTTGGCACAAGCCGAGGCATCTGCTTCGTAAAGCCAGAAACGATTTTCGACAAGACGAAAGTCACACATAACGAGTACTCATGTACCATAAGTGGCATGAGCAGAGAAATTAGGAAACGACGCGCCGAGATAGTGTCGTAATGTCAAACCGGTGAAAAAATGGAATTAATAAATAAATGGAATAAATAAATTAAAGCGATTACCGCTACAAAGGTCAGTTTCCTCCCAAATTATGACCACGCGTAACAGTGGGTCGGAACGGAGAGGAGCATTGAGAGAGTTTAGAGAGAGAGAGAACTTCTAGAAATACCTGAGATCGGACCGCCTGATTTAATTTTGTTAAGAGGGGAGCGTTTCTGTCGCTGAGCATGCTACGCGTGGGACTGGTTTATGAAGCTTTGACAACTCCAAGAGCAGAGGATTTTCCACTTGGGTTTTATTCCCATTTTTGGGCCGCTTTCTTCAATTGCTCAGTTGATAGAGGTCATTGGGTGGTTTGATCGGTCCCAACCCGGACCGAATTAATACAAAATTAGACCACCAACGAGCAAATTAGTCAAGCCCACTAGCCATGTGGGTAAGGAAAATGGTGTTTCTAGGTTCAATCATGTATTGGTTGGATTCAGGCCTAGAGATGCGGAAATGCGGGTTAAAAAATATGAACCTAGGATTATTTGAGGTTTGAACAAAGAAACCTTGTAAGTTTGGTCGTTTGTGAATAAGGACCAAAATGTATTTTTGGGAAATCTGTGTTTTGGTTGGCAATTGAATCGAATTGCTTGTGTTTGAACATTAGCCCAAGTGAGCTGCTAATTTTGGTGTTTGAAATGCTAATTTCATAACATGTTGTATGAGATATTTTTATAAATATATGTATATATTTGCATGTGGTTTAGACTGTATTGGAACTGGCATACATGCATTCCATATGCACTAGGACACCCTAGGATTTTAGGAGTGAGTGCATGAGACAAGTCTAGAGAAAAAGGTTCGGAGGGTTGTCTAATAATGTAAAATGATCGGAGGGTAGTCCAAACTAAATAATATATCAACCGTCGGAGCGGCCCAGTTGATATATATTCATCGGAGGGTAGTCCACAACAAATAATACAGTATCATCCTCCGTCGGAGCGCCCAATTGATATATATTCATCTGAGGGTTGCCCATTATTAAAACTAATAATATAATAATTCCTACAACAGGCTAGGCGAGTGTGAGAGTCGGTGAGTACTTGATCCGAGTCATCATGTGTATCTGGCATGATCATGCATTCGCTTCGAATGTGCTTACTTTGGAACATTGCACCGGCACTTTAGGTGGTGAGAAATAATTTGTATGATTCTCCTTACTCAGCTTTAGCTCACCCGCCGTGGGACCCCCTTTATTTAGTAGGTACAGGAGCTATGTGAGGGATCATCAGTCTAAGAGCAGTTCAAGAAAGCCGGTGTGGTTGATGATCGTGACATGTATTAGAACTTTGCCATTGCATGATTGGCGAAGAGTGAATTATTAACTCTCAAACTATCGATATGGGCTATCAGAGTACGAGTATCGTTATACCCAAGTGGCCGCTTTTATCATATTGCGGAATATCGACTGCTCGGGGATGTATTTGCAAGCTTGTAACGGCATAGCCCCCCGCATAAAAGCGCGAGACTCCCCGCCTATTCAAAGTGGCGCCGTAACCCGACTCACTGTGATCGCGAAATGACGAATGCACATCGTTGATGCCGCATTGCATGGCATTACTATCGCGCATTTGCCAACATGGTATTGAATACGAATTATCGGCGAACGACGACCGCAACCGGACTTATAATTTGACCAACTAGATGTTATCTATGTCGGTTCGCAGTCGCAAGCGAACCGCGGTACAACTAACTTATAATTTGACCGCCAGACGCATCGAGCTGGGGTCGCGGTGTCGCGAACCGCGCCACCCCGGACGGCGGTAATTCGACCAACCAGACATTATTATGTCGGGTCGGCGGTGTCGCGAACTACGCCACCGGAATTTATAATTCAATCAACCAGGACGCCAGGTCGATACGCCGACTCGGCAAAACGCTGAACCGCGGCCACCCCGACTATAATTAATTCAAACAGATGTTATCTATGTCGGGTCGGCGTCGCGAACCGCGCCAATCTAACTTTTTGTAATTTGACCAAATAAACGTTATTTATGCTGGGGGTCGGGCAGGTCAATGAACCGCGCCACCCGGACTTATGGCATCACCGCCTGGGACGTTATCTGGCGCCCGCCGGCGTGTCGCGCTTAATCACATTTACCCGAACTTGTAATTTGACCAGCGACGCGATCGCCGGGTCGCAGTTAGTGAATCGCACCCGGACTTATAATCACCGCCACCAGACGCGAGCCCATAGTTGGCCGGGCAGTCGCTGAACCGGCGCCACCTCGTGACTTATAATCACTCGCCGATGTTATCACCGCCGGGCCGCAAACACGAACCGCCAATTCCGGACTTATAATTTGACCAGCTTAGACGTTATCTATGCTAGGGTCGCAGTCAACCGCGCCACCAGATTCTAATTACCGCCAAGTATTCATGCCAAAGGTGTCAATGAACTCGTGTTAACGGATTTATAATTTATCACCCGACGCATACATCAAACATCATACACAGATTAGCTAGATGTTATCTATGCCGGGTCGGCGGTGTCGTTGATTACGCCACCCTGCCTTTTGAAATGGACCCTGTTATATGATATAAGACATGCCAGAAGAGACAAAGGACATTCTTTTTATTGATAATACCTTTCTGGCGCGCAGATTCCACATCTACGGTACAAGAGTTCCATCCGCTTTGTTTATAGCATAGATCCAATCCCGCCATGGATCGCACGGTCCCTCCCGCCAGTTGAACCGGCCGTGGGGTCCACAAGTATTCTCCAAACTTTCCTCAAGACTATCGCCTTCTGCCTAACACCCGAGGCTTCACCTGCTTGTTATAAGAGTTATTGCCTGCTGAAACACTGTCAAATTGTTGCTCGCTTCCCGTAGCTCACTTGCATCTAATCAATTTCACCTGATTCCGTATTTTCCGACGGAAGAGTCTTCTTATGTAGGTGAATCGATTTCAATAGGGATAATGTTCTTCCATCCCGAGGTGAGCGAAATGAGAGATGCTTCTACTGGCTTCCCCGGGTATGGTCCCTGTAGTTCAGAGCACCCCGGGTAGTTCCTCCACCCATTTCCCTTTAGCGGAGTCTAACCGCTTTTTGAGGGCAATCAACAGGGTTTTGTTGGAGGCTTTAGCTTAGCCATTGTTTTGGGGATACCGGGGGTTAGAGTACAAGTTTTTTATCTTCAATTCCTGGAAAAAGTCCCGATAGACTCGGCTATCAAACTGCGGCCCATTATCTGATACGATTGATCTCGGGATGCCGAACCGGCAAACAATGTTTTTCCAGATGAACTATAACATCTGGTTCGAATGATGAAGGCGTCACCCTCTATCCATTTATCAAATAATCGGTGGCGACAAAACAATAGTTTCTTTCGGGGTAGGTGCGTAGTTTTAATCGCACGATATCAATCCCCAATCGGAAACGAATGGCCATGAAGTTAGAGATGGAGACCAAATCTGCACCTGGATTTCAAGATGGGGAGATGATCGCAGCAAGGGTCACACATTTTCTTGACGAATCGGTAGCATCCGACTCTCATAGTCGTCAATAATACCGCCAGATGAGCTCGATGAGCTCGTGTTCTTCCCCCCTAGTGATTTCCACATATACCTTCGTGCAACTCAGCTAACACATACTGGCCTTGCTCGGGAGTTAGACACTTCAGGTATGGCCCGCCTAGGGACCTTTTATACAGCTGTCTGCCTACTTCAGGGAGAATCTAAACCTGACCGAATCAATTTTATGAGTTCTACTTCATCACAGTAGTTCTCCGTGCGTGCAAATCCCGTACGGATCTATCCAGAGGGAGCCTCCTCTATCTGGTTTATTTGGGCACCTAGTATGAGGAACTGGGTCAAGAGATAGGGAGAGAACATACTTCTATATCGAGAATGAAGTAGCCACAGCGGCCAAGGCATCGGCCCTCTCATTACAGTCCCGGGGGACATGTTCAAATTTCCAAGTCGAGAGGGTGTTTAATTTATGCTTGACCAGAGAAACATACTTTGCCATTCAAGGATCCCTGGATTCGGCACTAACCTGCCCAACAACTAGTCGTGGAATTGCCTAAATCAAAGACTGCCGAAGACTCCATGGCGAGTGTGATTAAGGCTCAAAAAGTGCAATTTCAACCTTATATTAGATAGGTTTTGAGTGCTTTTGTGCACTAATCATGTCATTAATGCCAATTGAAGTGTTCAAGCCTTTAGTACCACTTATGCCATTTGTGAGGTATTTTTGGTTGTTTTGCGTCGCATACTGAGTCTAATTTCGAGTCAAATGATGAATCATGGTGATCGATTCCAATGTTCGTCATCAACCACCCAAGAATCAATGAGAAAACTTAAGGCAAAGTGAAGAAATTGATGCAAAGAGGAAGACAAGAGTGAAGATCAACAAAGAATTTTCGCTAGAGTTGCGAAAATTTTGCTAGATTGTGAAAATTTCGCAACCTTAGCTTAAAATTTGCAACCCAAATAAATCTCCAAATTTCATTGGGACCACCCCGCCAAGAAAATTATTTAAGCAAGAATCACTTTATTATCATAATAATTCGTTTGTTAGTTAATTTCATTAGTTAGCGAAATTCACCGGCTTTTTAAAATAAATTTGCTTTCAAGAGTAGCCTGGTGATTTCATTAATAGCTGTAAAATTCTTCTCAGCCTTAAATAAATTTAACGCCTCGTCATGTTTTGTAATTAATGTCAACCTAATTTCAAATTTGGTGTATTACTCTCTTTGTCCTTTAACTTAGCCAAATTTAGAAGTTTTTCGTATTTTCATGCCTGAAAATAATATAAGCTCCCTCTCTTTTGTAATAAGATATAGAGAATTTTGGGGAGAATAATTGGAAGGAGAGAAGAATTTGTGTTTATTTTTGTAAATAAAGTCTCGTATTTTTTTAATTAGGTTTTGCTTTTCTCCTTCTCTCCTCTTTTCTCTTACTTTCACAAACACCCCTCTAAGAGGATGACAACTCAAGAGATGCTTCGCTGCCTCCTCTTTAAAGAGGAAGAAGCCAGCTCTGGCATGGGGCATATGTGCATGTTGTCCTCTTGTATTAAAGCCATAGGTACCGTATGTTTATGACCCCCATCTTCAAATTAGGGTCAATAGCACAATGTTACACTGGGCCACTTCCATGCAGATACGGCATACTTGACGCTAGATGCACCGCGGTCTTTGGGACGGTCTTTACGAGCCTCCGAATGATATTTAAATGCTAGGGTTTCAAACAAGAAAGGGCCATAGTATGTTACTCAGGTTGACTCAAACAGAGTTGATTTCAAGGGTGAGGCTTGCTAGTTAAACATAGATCCCAAGGCTATGCCTCGACTATAGGTTGCATGTCATAACGCGAGGATAAACCCGAGGACACCAGGATTGCTCAAAAGTGCAATTAATCCTTCTATATTAGATAGGTTTGAGTACTTTTGATCACAATCATGTCATATATCCCATTAAAGTGTTCTATGTTGTCTTAGTAACACTTATGCCAATTTGAGGGTGTTTTTTGCTGTTTTGTGATTCTATATGATTTTACCCCCAACCCTAATGCAAATGATCGATCACTGAATTAATTTAGTCTCACCATCAACAAGCCCAAAAATCAATGGAAAAACAGTTAAAGTGGAAGAAATGAGATGCGCTTGAATACAGACTGTAGAGGCAACGCGAACAAAGAAATGTGCAAATTCGCAACTGTTGGCAACCAGCCATAATCCTTGCGACTCCGCAGAACCCACTGCAAAGGTTTAATTCAAAGACACATTGCGAACTACAGCAACTGACTCTACATTAAGTGAATTCGCTTCATCGAAAATTAGTTAATAAATTTCGCTAGTTAATAGCTCACATCCCAGCCAAATTCGCAACCCTTGCTAATTTTCAAGAACCCTTGCCAAATTCGCTAATTGGGCCAAATTCCTCCTCAGAGCGAAATTCTGCGTGCCTTAATATCTCAGAATTAATGCAACCGCTCCAACTTGGTGAATTACTCTCCTTATCCTATAACTTAGCTTAGTTATTAGGCTTTTTGGTATTTTCATACCTTGAGGAGGCAAGGCCTATATAAAGCCCCCTCTTGTTTTTGTAAACCTAAGCAACAATTCTCTCGGGCATCAAATTGGGGAGAATAATAGTTGTAGTTTTTTTACTTTTGTAAATAAATTGTTTTATTTTAAGTTTTGCTTTTATTTTCTCTTCCTTCTTTCTTCTTCTTCTTTCATTTCTGCTGCTGCCACACCTCTTGAAGATGACAATTCAAGAGATACCATAAGCCCCTTCCTTTGAAGAGGAAGGAAGCTAGCTCAGCGTAGGGTTAAGCATGTCAGTCTCCTATGTACTAAAGTTATGGGTAGTGTATTTATATATCCTGATTCTAAACTAGTTGATAATATAGGATGTTATTGTCTCGGGGCCAATACTCTCCATGCTTTAGATCCAAAGGCTTAGTGATGAGGTACTCGTGGCTCTTAGATGGTCCTTACTCGCTCTATGAGGTAATATTCACATGTTGTGGTTCTTCAAATTAGGTTAAATAACATTTGCTTCTATTGAGCCAGCCAATACTTTCCATGCTTTAGGGTCTCAAGTCGTTCTGGTGAGAGATGCACCAGTGATTCTTACTAGTTTTTACTACTGTCAATACTCTCCATGTTTTAGGTCTGTCAGTGTGAGATGCACCGTGGATTCTTGCATCTTTACAGCCCCAAAAATGATAAAAGAATGTTAGGTTTTAAACAAAGGGGGCTATAACTACATCCCGTGTTGACTCACATAGAGGATAAACCCGAGGGACATGTTTGCCCTAGTCACAAGTTAAGGACCTAAATCTTCAAAGTAAATTTCTTCATTGTTAATTTCCGCTTTTAACTTTCGCCACTCTGCTTTTCAAACCATTCCCCCCGTTTTGAATGAATTCCAAAGAGTCCAAAATAGAAAGCCTTACCTTCATGCCCACTTCCAAACGATTTATGAAGAAAACCCATCCCCGTGTTCGACTTAGACCACTAATATATCGCAAGAGCCTTGACCGCTAGCTTTGTATGAACAGTGATATAACATTTGGTTGATTTTAGCTCACCACTGCGGGCACGATCTAATCTTGAAATGTCTTTAATTCATCAAGTTAGTGACCTAAATCTTCAAAGTTAACTTTTCACACTTGTTTTCAGCTTTTTAATTTTCGCCAACTACTTCCAATCGTTTTGAAGCAAACTGAGTCCAAATATAAAGCCTTACCTTCGTGCACTTATGCAAATCATTTGTGGATGAAACCCATCCCCGTTGTTCAGACTTAGACCACTGGCACCTGGGCAAAGAGTTTTGACTACGCGGTAGTAGATCCTTAGGTGTATAAATTTTGTTGATTTTAGCTCAGCCCATCGGTGTGGTACCTAATGCGAGCTCGAACCGCCTATCACGGCGTAGTACTCCTGACTACAAGGGTGGCGCCGGTCAAACGCATCGCCGCTCAACTCTTCCCGGGCCAAGTTATCGAAACCAGTGTCACTCGTTATTCAGGAGTTCCACCACACAAAGAGGCCCATCGCCCGCTTACCCCGAAAGACCGCCACGATCCGCCGCTTCGCCGAGCGACCGCCCTTTCTTCCCAGCGCCCGCTTGAACGATGCCACCGCCATCCATCCGTCATCAGCCATCCTTCCGACATATCAAGTTTATAATTTGTTCGAGCGGTGATCGCTGGAAGTAACACAACCCGGTGAGCCAGAAGTATGGGCGAGCTTTGGGTAACTCCGCCCTGGACAAGCAAGCGTACTCGTTGTGGCTATATCTCGTCTCCAGACGGCCGCAAGGACTTGTTAAATGCAACACAGCGTCAGCTTTAACATCCTTACATTCTTTAAAACAAGGCGGCACCGAACAGCATATCAAGTCGCCAGGTAGAGATAGAGCGCGTCACCGCTCCGCTCACAAGAACCGCTCGCCGTATTGCTTGATCGGCAGAATAAACGTCATTCTGCCCGTTCGCCCCGCCGTCTCTCTAGGCAGTAAAGACTTCAACGTAACCAGAACGCGTAAATAAAACTTCGCATGCCCAACCGGCCTGGGCTATCGGACCCTTCTTATGCGAACCGACAAAGATGGTCTTGTCAAAAGTGTGATTTAGCCTTATTCCCGCTTTAGGTGACCATAAAGCCAAGAATCGACCGCGCCACCCGCGCGATTTCAAAGGGTTCGGGCCACCATACCTTTCGAGGAGATCGAATGTTTGCTGTAGATTCGGTGTGATAGCTGGGCGCCGCCGATTCTACCAAGATATCAATATACCACTGCGTTTCCATAATCATCTAACATCTTCGTCACCAACCTCCATAGGTATTGTTATATTTTTCAATCAGCGCATCACATTGCAACAATAGTTCATGGGAAGAGAGAAGATGCTTTTTCCGTGATCCGGAGGTAATGTGATCCTTGATATCCCGAGAAGGCATCTAGAAAAGATAGCATACCGCGTCTTACCGAAGCGCCAATCTGATAGTATTCGGCGTAGGAAGTCAGTCTTTGGGCATGATCATCGAGGTCCGTGATAATCCACATACTCCACTGTTCTTTCTTATTAACCACCACGTTTGCCAACCATTCGGGTACTTAATAATACAACTTGTCATATTATCAACCTTCTGTCAGATTACCATGGCAGTTCCATGGAAAAGTGTCTCTCATTTCTTTTCGCCGCTTCAATCGCCTTTGGTGATGGTTTACTATTATCCAACAGTGGAGGCGGAGCGGGGCTTGGCCCCCATTACACGCATGGGTCCAAGAAATACATCGGCTGCTCTAACTGCAAAGACACGAAGAGGGAGCTGATCTCTCCTCCCCGCATAAGAGGGTGCCGCAATCCATATCCAAGCCCACTCCCGCCGAGTGCTGGCTTCCAGTGACCAACCATCACCCGCTTCTCATCCTCTGCGCCCATCGCGATGATCGTGACTATCGCGGTCATCCTCTGCGGTGGTCTCATCTGAGCACCCACTCTGCCTGTCCCCGTAGCGAAAGCCGATAACGCCGGCAGCCAACTGCTTCCCCAAGACCAACCTGCCCTATTTCGTCATAGTCGGCGGTTTGATGGTATGGAAGATATTTCGGCAGCCGCAACCACCCGCGACGGTATCAGGCTGCCCTCGGCGTCTTCATCATCGGTAAACAGCGATTGTTTCAGTCGGTCGGCACCGTTTCGACGGAAAGCGGCGATCCGCCACACGGAACTTATTAACCTCGACAAAAACCTCTCAATCGCGAACCGATATCAACGACTTTGTCATGGCTAAAGCGTCGGAGGTGGGCTAAACGTCAGTACTGCCGATTCTACTGGTAATCTCAAAAGGTCAAAACCATACGCTACGCAAAGGCGCGCATCAGAATGAGGGGTAATGACGCAGTGGTCGCGGAAAGGATATTGGTCGCCCATCACGCCGAGCTGGTCGGCTCTCCCCGCCACGCAGCGACCGTCGACCGAGGTCACCGGAAAGGCTTCGCCTTCTGTTGGGGATCGATGACGGCCACCGGCGGTCCCCCGGGCCGAGCGATGGCGCCGCCGTGAGCCCAAGGCGCGCCAAGATCAACAACACCAGCCACTATAAGACGCCATTCGGCCGGATTCGGGTCAGATATCTCTCGGTGTGCCCACCAAATCACTTTTTCAGCTAGGAACCCCAAGTTTTTGAAGGGCGGCCTCTGCGGTCAATGTTCAAGCATAGTCTACCTTTAGGATCCCACAGCCGGAAACGGCCCCGCCTCATGTGGGGCTGACTGAAACCTGGGAGGTCCCGACGCAGGAGGAGTCGTCATAAAGATGTCGAGAGGAGTGAACTGGGGGCCTTGCGCTTCTATCGATCGCCGGCGCTGAACTGCTCGGCTGTTCTCATCTCGATGAGCCTTTGGGCCGGCTTGCCACCTGAAGAGCCATCATGATAGTTTGGCGAGGCGACCCCAACAATGAAGATGTCTTCCAATGGAGAACTTATCTCCGCCTGGCAGGCTGATATAATTCTTCCGGCGGTTACGCTGGGTCTGTATAAAGACCCAGCAACGGGGTGTCGTCCAAAGCTTCCAAGCCAGTATCTGATCCATACCAGAGAGATCGGTCCGCCGATGTGCTATCCAATCAGATGAAACCCCGATGGAGCCCGCTCGTTTAAGGATGGCCCGTGGAAGAGCCGATATTCCTCACCGACTAAGCACGATATCGGAAAGACAAACACGCCCCACAACTCCGCCAATGAGTTTATCGACCTCTAGGAAAAGCCAGGGGAAATCAGCAACGCAGTTTTCGAGGGCCGGCCGGGAACACTTTATGAGAAGTCTATCCCCGCGCTGCTGAGAGAATCATCGCCATAAAGTGCAAAAGATATGATCGTGATTGGATCGGAAAAGTCAGCCATGGCATAGCTAACTGAACAACTAACCCAGAGGTTCAGAAAATATGTCGCCCAGCGAGACAAGATGTCGTAGGTCCCCCGACGGTGGGGATAAAGGGTCGGATGCGAGATGGAGCTCCGGCACACCAGGCAAAATGAAGGCCTCCTGTAACTTCCAGTGCAACGTTCTCGAAAAATAATTATGAACCAGGTCCACCCCGTCAGCCCTTCGCATTCAAAGCCAAGTCGTGGTACACATTCCACCCTGACCAAGAAAGTCACTTTCTAGACCCACTCCACAAGTTCCGGTAGATGAGGTGGAAGGAGAATGTTGAAGAAAGTCTGCCATCACCAGCGATCACTACGGGCTCAGTAAGAGGCTCTTCCCCTTATTCGCTTCTGCAGGGAACATCCCTGGCCACCGGGGTTCCAGCCTTCACTAGACTATAAGCTGCTCCATAAAGGTCAGTTTTCCCACTGTAGAACATTATCAGCTGGTATTCTAACATCCAAGTTTGGCTCGCTTTCGCTCCATCTCCTGAAGGTCAAGAGAGGAACTCCACCCCAGGGTGGAGCTACCTGGTCATTTTATTATGCATGTAAGTTCACACGTCCAACGATGTTCGAGAATGGCGAGGTTTCTAGATCGGATCACCGGGAATACGCGCACCCGCTCGCAGATTGCCTTGGCATTTGCCAAGTTTACAATCGCGCCAACAGCCCCCACTCGTGAGTTAGTGGATCGTGGATCGCGGATCGGATCGTCGGCGATCCACCGTCGTTTAACCGCAAAATGAAATGCGAAGACGACCCGCGGTGTCTCGTCATTCCTCCGATGAAAAAAGTTAGTCTTATTCGAAGATCACCTGTAGCGAAGAATTATCTCGCTAAGAATCTTCGCACCGTCGCGTGACCCTCTTCCTTCCTTCCGCTTCACCTTCTCATTTTATAAAAGCAATGCAAGCAAGGCAAGCTTTTTTTTCTTTCTTTTTTCGCAGCCTTCTTCCCCTCCTCTGAGTTCTTTATGGAAGGAGAAAAGGGATCTCATTTTCCTGGAGAGCAGACTTATTTTTCCATAATGATAGTGTAGTGTAGCCTCTTATTTCGTGAAGATGACTTATCTTTCCCTTTACATAACCGCTTCCGGGATAGTGGTCATTGCTAGGGAGTGCTTTCCCATTCTCACAAAGGCGATGAGGCCTGCTCATGGGAGAACCTACACTTGTAACATGAAGAGCTCGCTGCGCCTTCGCTTGCGGAGTTGCCGACGGAAAGTAAACACTGCAAGAAGGCATCCGATGTGAGGCCCTGCGCAGGATTTGACGCGCTTCCCGAGACTGGCCGCTTTTAAAGCCTTAACTCGGGGGTGCTCCAGCGAGGACGGCCGAGCGCGTTTCGGGTCAATCGGCTTTTAGTTTAATCCCTGGGTACCTGTGACCGCCGAGCGCCTCGCCGATCATAGCCTAATCCTTTGGGGTACCCGAGCGAGGATCGGCCAAGCGTTTCGACAGCCGTTAGCCTACCCCTTGTAGGCTTCGCTGCCTACTGGCTAGGAACCTGCCAGTCACAGTCACTAGTGTTTAATTATAACTTCACGAGTAAAACATGCTGGTTTCAAATTTCGATTTTGGTTGTCAAGCTGCTAAGTAAAGAAAAAAAATTATCATAGGGGTTTTGGGAACGCATGGCCATAAGTTGTTCATGCAAGTGTTCTACCACTAGGCTAGATGTTGGGTTATTGTTATGTAACCACTGTGGCATTACTTATACCAAACTGTAGTGATGTCTTTGCCGTATTTGGTTGCAGGACCTGTTTGGCTACAGGATCGTCTAGTACTTGTTTCGGATAACCTATTTGTTTGAGGATATACATTGACCAATTTAGATGCAAGGATAATCAATCCCTTGTTTGGATAGCCAATGGCCTATTTAGATGCAGGGATAGCCAATCCCCTGTTTGGATAGCCAATGGCATGTTTAGCTGTAGGGATAGCCAATACCCCTACCTGTTTGGCTGCAGGGATACCCAATCCTCTATTTAGACATAGTTAGTCATTGGTTTCAAAATTTTGTTTAAAAAGTTGTCCCTAAAGGGACCCACATGTTAATATTTTAACATTGGTTTATTTTATACAGATTTACAAGGATTAAAGTTACCTATAATTAATGAAAAGTGAGTATTGTAGAGTTACTGAACCCAAACTCTGATTCAAAATAGCACACACTCGCACTGCTTTTAAGTATGCTTGGTCAGTTTAATTTAATCGCAACCAATTCTATATTGAAATGCAGTGATTAAATTCAAATTTATTATGATTATTAGCATGTATATAATTTTTACATGTTAAATTAAGTGAACAATAATATTGTTCTTTAAAATTGTTTATAGTTTCTTATAATAATAATATTTTTACATGTTAGAAACTTTCCTTGTTCATTTTATATTGAACATTCATGTAACACACATAGTATAAATGGTCAATTAATGAATTGTTCACCATGTGTGTGTAAGAGGAGGGAAGGTTAATGATGGGCGAAAAAGGTTAACTTGACCACTTCTATAAAGAAAATGAGGATCAAGCTAAAAGAAAATGAAATATTCTTGTACAACCAAGCATAAAGAAATTATCAAAGTGTTTTGTCTACAAGAAGAATGGACGCATGAAGAAGGACCATCACGTACACCTGGAATTATACCCTAACGCTTATAACATGTTTTGGGTATAATAAAAGTAAATGTATATTTTTCCAGGATAAAATAATGCTAAAAAGAAAATTTCGAAAATTAGGAATTTATACAAAATACAAGGCTAAATTGGTCATTCACCAATTTAGGACCCAGGGGTCATAATTTAAATAAGTTCGTAGCAAGTAGAATTGAACAAAGAGAATCATAAATAAAACAGTTACTTTATAACCAAAGTGTCAATAAAGAAAAGTAAAATCAATAACAGGATGAGATCAGCCAAAATATCTTTTGGTCTGTGGAGGAGAGCAAAACGATAGAGAAAAGAAAGAAGAAGAAGAAGTAGAAGAAGAAGAAGCAAAGAAGAAGAAGAGTAGTAATTATAGTTCTGCAAAGAAGATCAAAGGTATGGAAAGATGGAATTAGTACAGTTTGGTATGTGAACTAAGATTTGGAGATGGAAGGCATGGGTTTTATGATTTAGTGGATCACTTGTACACTTTACTAGATTTAGGTGAACTTTACTAAGGTTTGTGTAGAACTCTGTATGGGGGCTATGCTTTGGGGTAGAATTTGTATGGATTTTTTGAATTTTGGTTTTATTCACTTTTGGGATGATTTTGGGATTGACTGAGGATGATTTTATGCCGTGTTTTTTTTGGCATAAGCCTGGGTGCCGTGGTTTTGTGGCATGTTTTCAGGGCCTCAATTGGAAGGATAATGTGGCCGGTGGCAAGCAATGTTCTGATACTTTGGTCAAAATTAGTGTGTACTGGAGCTGCCAAGGAGCTCTCTAGCACGTCGATGCATGGAAGCCACGCTATTGCGTGGATGGGCTCATTTTTTCAGCCCTCTAGTACGCAATTGCGTGGGTTTCTACGCAATTGCGTAGCCCCTACACACTCCTCGAGTACGCAATTGCATGGGTTTCCACGCAATTGCGTAGCCCCTGCACACCTTCAAACCTTCAACTTCGGACGGCCATAACTTCTTTGTCCAAACTCCGTTTCGGGTGTGTGTTCTCGACTCTATAAAGCCCATTGAGTCAAGATCGTCCATATACCTGTGGAGGACATTAGTAAACATAATCTTGTTGGAAATCTAGGTTTTTTTAGAAATGGCCGTCGTAGGATTACTAGTCATGTGTGACCTCCAACTTCTCGACGACATAACTTCTTCGTCCTATTCATTGATATTTCTCCTGGGATTCTATGGAAAGCCCTCGAGTCTAGAATCCATCCATATATATTTTTGATATCGAATGATAGTAAATAGTTTGTAAGAAGCATGGTAACTATAGTTATTCATTCATAATGAAATATGAAAAATGCAAAAATACGACAATGAGTGAAAAAGATCGCATATGATTACCGGATGAAAATAATCATTCGGGAATATGAGATATGTAATTTAACATAAAATACACATGGACATGAACCCGTAGAGGGATAGATGGGCATGCCTATTATGGAAACAAGTTCCGCAAAGATACTCATCACGCTTGGCCCTGCTGGGTCATTATAATACGTTCTTATGTATAGTCATTGTCTCGTATTAATGATAATGAATATTTTCAAAGCCCTTTATAGTTTCCTTTATCCACTTTTAAAGTTTATGTGCATGAAACATGAAACAAATGACAAGTATATGCAAATGATTCGAATGATAAAAGTACATGACATGATATAAAGCATAATATCAAGTATGTGGGACGATATGTAAACAGTGACAAGTACATGTTGACAAGAACAAGAAGAAAAATGTAAACGACTTGAAATGAATCATGATATGATAAGAAAGTATAAGATTGTATAAGCATGTGTAAATTATAGGTATGGAACATATATAAGCATGTGTATATGACATAAGTATATGATATGTTATATGTATATGTAAATGTGTAAAGTGAGATGATTCTTATTGCTGGGTCATCCACTGTTATTCTACTAAGGCATGTTTAATGGAAGGGTGTTTCATTTGTGTAGGTATAGGAGAAGAAAACATAGGACAGGACAATCCACATCAGCCTCCAAGGTCAACACATAGTTAGAGGCCCACCGGAAGACTTTTTGGTATATTTTGTATATGTAATAGTCTTTTTGTTTCTTTTGTAAGCAATGTAAATATGGTAAATGTTGAACACTTCCATATGTGGAGCTTGTATATATTTTGTAATCACGCTACTTTAATATATTACAAGTAAATGTTAATATTATATGAATGGAACAGTTAAAGTTTATAAGTTTATAAATGGAAAAAATGACACCTTTCGCCACGCCGGTGCCAAGTTTGGGGCGCTTATGTTAATTAAATGTAGCACCCCGATCATGTCCGAACTTTCAATTGGGTCGATTCGAGAAGGCACTAAGTTAGTAGTATTGTGAGCCCCAACCGGTAATTACCAGTGCATCCCGGACTACCTGACTTTGCCAATCGTGTCGGACTCGGTAGGGGTGTCACAGTTAGTGGTATCAGAGCCTAGGTTTAGGCGTTTCTGGATAAGTTTTAAACCTTCTAGATATAGTAGAAGATAAACATGCATATGTTAAGTAAATGTGTCGACCGAAGGTGGATGTCCTCATGTTTTGTATATAGATGGATCATTCGAAGAAGCCGCAAGAGTGTTAACCCAAGGAACGCGGTTATCGCTTGAGTTCTCGTAAAGTAGGTGTACCTAATGAGCCCATCTGGAAGCCTCCTAGCGAGAATATCGTGCGAGGCGGCTCAGTATCGATAGATTGACCGCTCCTAAAGCCCAATAGACATGCTGAGTAGAAAGCTATGGAGCGCAGGAATTCCAAGGGTCGAAAGATGGAAGAGTCAAATAAAGCCTAATTCTGGTTAGGAAAAGCTAGAAAGGGTATCGAAGAGGTTAGATGCCCTCCCATCGTAGAGCATCATGTGCGGTCTCACTATTGCGTAGGTGAGGTATATGACTGTGGAAACTGTGCCTGTGTCCAGGATTCCAACCCATGACATGGGAATTCTTGTCCAAGAGTTCAGTAAAGTATGTTACGACATGTATGGTAGTCTAAGGAAATGGGGGCCTGAATATGAAGCAAAGAACTTATCTATGGCCGAGTATGAAAGAGTTCACTCATCTCGCCAAATGTTTTGCCCAGCGGTCCTCACCGAGGCATTTTTGCAGGAAGTAATTTGAAGATGGACTACATGATTCCATTAAGAGGTATTCTAGCACTCAGGACTTCTCTCCAACAGTGAACTTTTTATCACCGTCCAAGCCGCAATGAAAGTAGAGACCGGAAAACCAAGAAGCAGAAAAGTCTCAAAAGAAGCGAGCTCAAAAGGAGCCTCCTTAGTAAAAGAGCTAGAGATGTTCAAGCCGAAGCAGACAGTGGTTCGACTCACAAGAGTGTAGAAGACAAGGAGGTAATAACAAGATCTAAGTATGGGTAGAGTAGGCTTCACCGGACAGGAGAAATCCCTAGTGCACTCATTACCAAACCATATCTGGTGTTTATGTGCTAGTGACAAGAGGGTACTCGATGTGGAAGCCTCAGCATTTGATACGTTGTCCCCGAGAGTCGTGGATAATAAGTCAACAAGGAAGTGCAGGAAGATTTCAAAGCATTCACTTTCACTCGCGATTTGAGGTAGGGTCGAGTGTACCCATCTCAACCTAAAGGACGAGGAGGCATAGTTTCAAAGACAATGGATCGTCCTATGCCTACAGCACCAGCACGAGCATATGCTATGAAGGCTCATGAGGACTTCCATGCCTCCCGTGTTATAAATTTCCGTATATTTCTTTATGATATTGAGATGCATGCATTGGATCGATCCCGATCTACTCATTCATATGTGTGCATGGAGCATGTATTTGACAAAGTACTAGTGGGATAGAAATTAGCATGTGACTAGTCCGTTGTAAGGTACGATTAATGTGAATAGCGATATAGAAATCGCCATTGTTATACAAGCAAGAGAGTTTCTCGGGCCGATGGATAACCTACCATTCGAGAGTTTGACTTGATTATGGGAATGGATTGGTTGACTAAACACCTAGCTCGTGAAGTTGATCAGGGACAAAAGACGTAGTGTTAAGATTCTCTTATCACCCGAGGTGATAATACGTGGCATTAGATCCAAACAGAAGTCTGTTAATGTAATCTCAATGATGTGCAAGGGAGATTTATAAGAAAAGATACGAGGCATTCTTAGCCTTGATACTTAACTCCAAGAGAGAGGTCAGTTGATGTAAACGATTCCAAGAGTAAGGCAATTTCACAGGTTCTCGAAGAGTTACAAGGTATTCCCTTGAGAGGAGTGTGGACTTATCCATAGAATTGTGTTATGAACAGCCCTTGCTCAGTAGCACCTTTATGTGACGGCCCTGCCAGAGTCAAGGAGTTAAAGGTTTAGCCACAAACAACTTGGCAAAGTGGCTCAGACACCCAAGCAGTTTCGCCTGAGGTGCACCTCGTTTTTATTTAGAAAGAAAGATGGCACTTTCATTTGATGGGCATCGATTATCGGCAGATCAATAAGGTGATAGTGAAAAACAAGTACCCATTGCCTAGAATCGAAGATCTTTTTATCAGCTGATGATGTCTTTTCAACCCCGCGATCCGATATTACTCGCTTGAGAGTAAAGGAAGAAGATGTGCCAAAGACCGCATTTAGAACTCGATATGGCCATTATGAGTTTTTGGTAATGCCATTTGGGTTGACTAATGCACTGGCAGCATTCATGGATTTAATGAATAGGTATTCGACCTCTATGTGGACTGGCCAAAGGGTCTTTATCGATGACATCCCGTGGTATTCTAAGGATGCACAGAACATGAACAACATCCGAAAAACAATCCCGCAGACGCTAAGAGAAAGAATTTATATAATAAGTTACAAATGATTTTCGCTAAAGGAAGTTTCCTTCTTAGGCCATATTGTATCACCTGAGGGTATAAGAGTCAATTCTACAAAGATCGATGCTGAATAATTGAAACCACCGAAATGTAACCCAGGTGAGGTTTCGCTTTAGTGTTATTATAGAAGATTTGTGAGAGGTTGGCCATAGCTTCTCCCAGCCACCAAGTTACTACTTAAAATGAATAAAGTTTTGAGCGATGCATTAAAATGTCGAATAGTTTTGAACAGCTTAAAGGGATGTCGGGTCGGGGCACCAGATTTCGGGACAAGCAATTACTTCTGAAAAGAGTATACCTTTGTATAGTGATGCTTCAAGCATTGGTTTAGGATGCGTACACGCAAGATGGGAAAGTGGTGGCTTATGCTGTCCAGACAATAGTTTATGAATTGCACTATCCCACTCATGACCTAGAGTTGGCTGTGATAGTGTTTGCTTTGAAAATATGGCGACACTACTTATATAGGGAAAAGTGTAGGATTTATATAGATCACAAGAGTCTCAAGTACCTGCTCACTCAAAAAGAGCTTAATTTTAGACAATGGGGGTGGTTAGAGTTATTCAAAGATTATGACTGCATCATAGACGATACCCTGGAAAGGCTAATGTAGTAGCCGATGCTTTAAGCCAAAAGACAGTGGTAGCAATGTCACCACAAAGATGCTGATTGAGACTACAGTGATGGAGCCATATGTTAGCTCAACTAGAAGGCAACCCGTTTAAAGCAAATGATTATCACATGCGAAAATGATGGAGTTTAAAAGTTACAGATGGCTAGAGGTGGTTACTTAGATCGCATTTTTAAGGAAAGAAGTCGAGCCATTTAACAAATTATGTGTTCCAGATGATAAAGAGCTAAATAAAAAGGTGCTATTTGAGGCTCATAATATGAGCACTATGCATCCAGAGGTATTAAGATACCAGACTTAAAATGTTTTATCGGGTGGAAAGGAATGAAAAGATGTGACCGGCATTTGTCTAAGTGTTCGACGTGTCAAGAAGTCAAAGCTCGAACACCAAGTGCTAACAAGTTTCTGTTAAACTTCCCTTCCAATTTCTAATGAAGCGGGATAACATTACCATGGATTTTGTGTCGTGCTTCCTCACACAACGTACATGACTGGCTCGGGTGATTATCGATAAGCCTCACAAAGTTCGTACCCCATTTTATACCAACTCAGGATGGACTATTCTGTGGATCATTAGCGGGTTATATGTGTGGAGGAGATTGTATGATCGCATGGTGTACCTGTTATCACAGGTCGATGGAGATCCGCTTTTACATCAAGGTTCAAAGAATTATAATGCCTTTCTGGGGCACCTAAAGCTAAAAGTTTAGTACAACATTCCATCCGCAAACAAATGGACAGTCAGAGAGATTGATTCGAGTACTTGAAGATATGCTTCGAGTTTGTGTCATGGAATTCGGGAAGTCGATAGGTATATTCCATTGATGGACGGTCGGAGAACCAATAGTTTGCTATCGGGTATGGCACCCTACGGTGGGCTTTATATGGTCGTGAATGTAGAACTCCCTGCAGGCTTGACTCGAAAGAATGAGCGTAGCGATTGGTCCGCATAACGGGAGCATACCATATAGTGCTTGCGTTATTCGGAAAAGGTTAGCTACGGCTGTGGATCGACAAAAAATCTTATGCCATTTGAAGAGGAGACATTGCATATGAAGTGAGACAAGCAAGCCTTCCGGCGCGTATCGCCATGGAGGAAAATTCTACGGCCAGTAAAGGGAAAATTGAAACCAAGGTTCATAGATCATATGAGGTTTTGGAACGACCGCCTCGTGGGTTTATCGATTGGCACTCCTCTGAAGTCGCTGGGACGGCGTGTTTCATGTCGATGCTCGAGATACCGCTCGATGAGTCGCACATTACTAGTGCAGCCAGCGCGGAGTATTTGTCATATGATGAAGAGCCGAAAGCTATCATGGATCGAAGTGAAACAAATTTTTATGAACAAACAAGTACCATTAGTAAAGTGCTCCGCAACAATTCATGACGTAGAAGAAACTACTGGGAGCCAAAAGCAACTATGAGAGCATGATCTACAACTCGATCAGTATGAATTTTTGGCGACGAAATTTTATGTAGAGCAGAAGACTCTAAATTATGCCCTTACAGTTTTATAACATGCCTTGGGTATACAAAAGTAAATGTATATTTTCCGTGATAAAAATAATGCTAAAAAGAAAATTTTTAAACCGAATTTATACAAAAGATATGGGTAAATTGGTCATTCACCAATTTAGAGGACCCAAGGGTCATAACAAGGAAGCTTCATAAAGCAAAGTAGAATTTGAATATGAATTTCAAATAAATGAAGATTTAGGGACCAAAGTGTCAATAAAGAAAAGTAAAATCAATAAATAAGGATGAGATCAAAGCCAAAATATCTTTTGGTCTTTGGTGGAGGAGAGCAAAACGGATAGGAGAAAAAGAATGAAGAAGAAGAAGAAGAAGAAGAAGAAGAAGAAGAGAAGAAGAAGAAGAAGAGAAGAAGAAGAGAAGGAGAAGAGGAGTTCAAAGAAGATCAAAGGTATGGAAAGTATGGAATTAGTATGGTTTTGGGTATGGAAACTAAGATTTTAGTATGGAAGTATGGGTTTTTATGGATTAGTGTGGATTTTGTATGGACTTTGTTAGACTTTAGTATGGAACTTACTAAGGTTTGTGTAGAACTTGTATGGAGGCTATGCTTTGGTGTAGAATTTGTATGGATTTTGAATTTTGGTTTTATTCCTACTTTTGGCGTGATTTTGGGATTGATTGTAGGATGGTTTTATGCCGTGTTTTTGGCATGTTTGGTGTTGTGTTTGTGGCATGTTTTGTGGCCACAATTGAAAGGATAATGTGGCTGGTGGACAGAATGCTCCAGATGGTTTCGGCCAAAATCATGCACTGAGTCGCCAAGAAGCCTCCGCACGCCGGCATGGTGGAAGCCACGCTATTGCGTGGCTGGGCTCAAATTTGCAGCCCTCTGGTACGCAATTGCATGGGTTTCCACGCAATTGCGTAGCCCCTGCATCCTCTGGTACGCAATTGCGTGGGTTTCCACGCAATTGCGTAGCCCCTACACACCTTCTCAAACCCCAATTTTTAATGCTATAACTTCTTCGCCCGAACTCAAGCCGGTGTTCTGACTCCTATGAAAGCCCATTGAGTCAAGATTCCAAACTATACCTGTGGAGGACAGTAGGTGAACATAACTTTGCTGAAATATAGGTTTTTCTAGAGCTTCTGGCCGGGTAGGATTGGCTAGTCATGATCTCCAACTTCTGACTATTAGCTTCTTCTCGCCCTGGACTCCGTTGATGTTCTTAGACTCTCTCGAAAGCCCTCGAGTCTAGAATCCATCCATATAGTTTGATATTGAATGATAGTAAATAGTTCATAATAATACATGGTAACCATAGTTATTCATGCATATAATGAAATATGAAAAATGCAAAGATACGAATAAATGAGTGAAACTATCGCATATGATTACCGGATGACAATAATCATTCGGGAATATGAGATATGCACTGAACATAAAATACACATGGGATTGTCCGCTAGAACCCGGTAGAGGGATGGGATGGCGACGCCTATATTGCGAAAACAAAGCCTACGCGATACCGATCACCTCCGTCCCGCTTGGGTCATTATAGTTTCGTGCCCTTATAAATGGTCATTATCTTATACAATGATAACAGCTTTCGTTTTATAGATGGTCATTGTCTGCATAATGATAACAAATGCCTTCGCCCTTATAGTTTTCTTTATCCACTTCTAAGGTTTATGCAAGTATGAAACATGAAACAAATGACAAGTATATGCAAATGATTCGAAAATGATAAAAGTACATGACATGATATGAGAAGCATAGCATTTCTATATGATGATATGTAAACAGGGACAAGTACATGTTGACAAGAACAAGAAGAAAAATGTAAACGACTTGAAATGAATCATGATATGATAAGAAAGTATAAGATTGCATAAGCATGTTTTTTTAATATGCAGGCATGAAACATGTTATAAGAGATAAAACGATATTGATAAATAAAACATGAATCATAAACATTTGAAGTAATTTGTAAAATATAATGGAAATATAAAATACCTATATAGTCATTAATACTATGACTAAAATGATATGGAATTTGATAGATAAAGCACATGAAATTAGCATAGCACATGAGAGTAACATAATGAATTAAATTATTTAATTGTGGTAAGTTCATGAATTATTGTAACTTACAAGTTTATATGATTATATATATATATACACACACACACACACACACATAGCAAGTTGTATGAGTATTAACGTATAATTCATCGTTAGTGGCCATCCATGTGAGATTCTACTAAGCTTTATGCTTTAGTACAGTGTTTATCCGTAGAAAACAGATGCAGCGCTGAGGAATAAGACATTCCACATCAATATCAAGGGTCATCTCAATTATGAAAAATTTCCATCGTAAATGTTTCTATTTAACATGTTACTCTAAGCAATATGTTGTATATAAAATTTTTGGTACAACGAAAAGGATTTGTAAATAATATGTAAGTGATATTTTGAATGCCTCAAATAGTGGGGTATGATAGCATGATTTTTTTAATATATGTTAAATTATGTTATTATTTTAACATGAATGTTTGAACTACTCAAATAATCAAAGTTAGTGTCTATAATAGACACCCTTTCCTAACATAGGTGCCGTTAGTGTCATAGTGGTGATATCGCAGCTTAGGTCAGGTGACTTAGATAAAGTATAAGATAAAAATGCATATGAATGTCAAGTTTCAATGGATGTCTTTGTTTTCTGAATAGATGATTTGTCACCCATCCAATAAGAAGCAAATAAGAGTGTTAACCTCAGAGATCAAGGGTTATCCACTTTGGATCCTTTTGAATCTTCCAAAAGCGAAAGCAATGTCTGGCCTGGGAGCCAACTAAGCCTTTACAGATATCTGGACATTACGTTCTGCATTGATTAGACTAACTGATCCTAAGGCTCCAAGAGACATGGTAAGAAGACATGGAAGAGTCTGATAAAGTCGAATACTAGTTGGAAAAGCTATAAAGAGTATTGGAGGAAGTTAGATGCCCTCCCAATCAAAGAGTATCATGTGCAGTCTCACTATTACAAGAGCGAGGTATAGCGACTAGTGGAATTAAAAGCGAAAAGTCTAAGGATTCCGCATCCCATGCCTTAGGAGTTCTTGTCCAAGAGCTGCAAGTGCAGGCAGCTACAGGATGATAGGGAGACCAAGTGGAAGCAGTTCCTAACTTTGAAGCAAAGGAACCAATCAGTGGCTTAGTAAGAGAAGGAGTTCAGTTATCTCAACAAATATGCACCTAATTCAGTCCTCACCAAAGCATTTCGGTGTAGGCAATTTGAAGATGGACTGAATGAGTCCATAAAGGGGTAATTGGCGCCTATGACATCTCTTCAACGGGTGAATTTCAATCAGTTGGTGCAAGCTACAATGAAAGTGGAGAGATTTGAGGCAAGCAGTAGAGAAAGATTCCAAAAGAAAAGGTTCTCCAAGGGAGCTACTTCCTCCTCAAGGAAAAGAGTTAGAGAATCACAAGTTGTACCAGCTTTCATAGCTCTACTACCAGAGAAGAAGGCAATCTTATAGCACCTAGTATTGGTGAGGTGTCACGGACCAGGAGAAATTCCAGAGTGCCCTCATTGCCATCGACGACATTTAGGAGTTTGCATATTGTTGACAAGAGGGTGCTTCAGATGTGGAAGCACTGAACATTTTATGGAAAATTGTCCCAAAGAGTCAAGGGACAATAGGAATCCTTAGACTAACAGCAAAGGGAGGTCTGCGGCACCACCATTGACTCGAGATAGAGGTAGAGGTCGAGGGGGCCAGAGCCAACATAAAGGACAAGGAGGCATAGTGTCAAAGATGATAGATCGTCCTATGACTTTAGCGCCAGCACGAGCATATGCTTTGAAGGCTTGTGGGGACCAGGAGGCACCAGATGTTATTGCTAGTATATTTTCTTATGAGAACAAATGCATGAATTACTGTATCTTGGATCTACTCATTCATATGTATGCATTGGAAGCATGTGTTCGATAAGGTGACAAGCAGGAGTAGCTATCATATGATATGGGCAACCAATCCTTGTAGGCATAGTGTGCTTCACGTGAAGAGTGTCTATCTGCCCCATAGTTATCCAGGATAGAGAATTTTCAGCTGATTTGATTGCTCTGCCTTTCCGAGAATTTGATTTGATTCCTGTGTATGGACTATTAGATGTCTGTAGCATAAGCTATATTAGATCAGAAAAGAAGACGAGGCAAGGTGCTCCACCAATCAAAGGTGATAGTATAAGGCATTAGATCTAGTGCGATGTCCAATGTGATCTCAACTATGCAGGTTATGAGATTTATGAGGAAAGGATGTGAGACATTTTTCTGATACTCGACTCTTAAGAGAGGTCGGTTGTGATGTGGAAAAGATTCCAATAGTAAGGGAATTTCTAGAGGTATTCCCTAAAGAGTCACCTAGTATTCCACCTGAGAGGGAGGTGGACTTGTCCATAGAGATTGTACCAGAATAACCCATTTCTAAAGGTCTTATGATGGCTCCTTCTCAATTAAAAAGAGTTTTAAGTTTCGGTAGCTACAGGAGTCAGTTGGATGTGCTGGTTTATTAGACCCAATGTTTCTCATCAGAACCTCGTTTTATTTTTGTAGCAAAGGATGACATATTGCAAATGTGCATTGATTATAGACATATCAATAAAGTAAATGGAACAAGTACCGCTAAGCTCAGAATAAGATTTATTTGATCAGTTGAAGAGAGCATGTATCTTTTCTAAGATAAATCTGCGATCTGGGTACTACCAGTTGAGAGTAAAAGATGTTGATGCACCGAAGACATCATTTAGGACCCGATATGGTCATTACGAGTTTTTAGTAATGCCTTTTGGGTTGACAAATGCACCAGTGGCATTTATGGATTTGATGAATAGGGTGTTTCGACCCTACTTAGATCAATTTGTGGTGGTGTTTATTAATGATATATTAGTGTATTCCAAGAATGAGGAAGAGCATGAACAGCATCTGAGGATAGTTCTACAAACTCTAAGAGAAAAGCAGTTATATGCCAAGCTGAGTAAATGTGATTTTGGCCAGTGCTTCTTCTTCCTAGGCCACATTGTTCTGGCCGGGAGCGAATTAAAGTTGATCCGCCAATATTGAAGTAGTCAGGAACTGAAGCCACCCCCTAAATGTGGATGTATGTGAGGAGTTTTCATGTGTTACCGGATATTATAGAAGATTTGTGAACAACTTTTCTGTCATAGCATCTCCACTCACCAAACTGCTCAGAAAAGATGTGAAGTTTTAGTGGAATGACAAGTGCCAAGCTTTCAGCTTGAAAGCGCTAAAGCACCGTTGATTGAAGCTCCATGGTCGACACAACCAACCCCGGCAAAGAGTATAACCCTATACGTTGATGCTGGGGTCTAGATGTGTGCTTAATGCAAGATGGTGAGTTGTGGCCTCATGCATCTAGGCAATTGAAGCCACATGAACAGAATTATCCTACTCATGACCTGTAGTTGGTCAGGGTAGTACTTGTTTTGAAAATATGGCGACACTACTTATAATGGGGAAAAGTGTAGAGTTTACACATGCTACCACAAGAGACTCGGCAATTGGCCGACTTAGAAAGAGTTGAATTTGAGGCAGTAGAGGTGGTTAGAGTTGTTTAAAGACTATGACTGCATAATTGATTACCATCCCGAGAAAGCCACTGTGGCGGCTGATGCCTTAAGCAAAAGACAAGGCGTGTACTTTGTCACTAACAACACAAAGGATTAGAGAATAATACCGATGGAGTTTTACTTCGCCCACTCAAGAGTCACCTTTGCTTCAAGAAGATGATTATAGATGCTCAAATAAATGATAAAGAGTTACAGGAAAAGATTCAGTTGATCAAAGATGGAGTTGAGAGTGAGTTTTCGGTAAAAGAGAATGGGAGCTTGTATTTCAAAGATAGATTGTGTAAAGCAATTGACAATGATGTCAAGAAAGAGTTGTTACATTGAAGCCATAACTCAATAAGTTTATCATATCCCTGAGGCAACAAGATGTACCGTGGATTTGAAACATAACTATCGCGGGAAAGGTATGAAAAGAAAAACTTAAGGTAAGTGTTTGATGTGTCAACAAGTCAAAGCTAAACACCAAGTGCCATCAGGCTTGTTGAATCCCATTCCAATTCCACAATGGAAATGGGATAATATAGCTATGGATTTCGTATATGGCTTCCCACTTACACAGAGGAGGCATGATGCTATTTAGTGATAATGATAGACTCGCAGCAGTCTATTTTGTACCAAATCCGATGGACTATTCTATGGATCACTAGTCGAGCCATATGTGGACGATTGTAAGATTACATGGAAAAGCCTTTGTCGATAATGTCGAATAAAGATCCGCAATTTACGTCAAGGTTATGGAAAGAGTTAAGGCCAAGATAGATATCATTCCACCTTCAGACAACTTTTCACCCGCGAAACAATGGACAAATCAGATTAATTCAGATATTAGAAGATATGTTGAGGGGTTGTGTTATAAATTTTCCTGGAAGTTAGGATAGGTATATTCCATTGGTAGAATTTGCCTATAACAATAGCTATCAGGCCAGTATTGGTATGGCACCATATGAACTCGCCAACAATAAATGTGACTCTATGTTGGATAGAGCTGAAAGATATAAACCATTGACCTGATATTGTGAAGGACATAGAAGAGAAACCAACAATTTTATAAGAAAGTTTTAATGATCATGATAAATTCCAAGTGTCGATTTGAAAAAGGAGGGACATCAATATGAAGGGCAGGTGTAGTTTAAAGGCATTCCATAGAGGAAGATATACATCAGGAAGAAAGGAAAGCCGAGTCCAAGATCATCTGCCCATGAAATTTTAGGAAAAGAGTTGGACCCAGCTCTTATCGGGATTTCTTCAGCTCTTTCCTCCAAAGTCGCCAAGCTACATAATGTCTTTCACGTGTTCATACTGAGGAGATAAGCGCATCAGATGGACCGATCTCCCATCATAATAACAAGCACAAATGTATTTATCATATGATGAGGAGCCGAAAGCTATCCTGGCTTGAGAGGTGAAGCAATTGCGAAACAAGCAAGTGTCATTAGTGAAAGTACTCTGGCAACATCACAGTCGGGAGGAGGCAACATGGGAGCCAAAGGCAACAATGAAAGCTTAATATCCACAACTTTTTTATTCAGGTATGAATTCCGAGGACGAAATTCTTTTAAGGGTGGGATAGTTGTAACACCCCAAATTATCCCCTAGTAGTTTATTACAATTTAGGGTATAATAAAATTAAAATTTTATAGCACTTAGAAAATTAAATGCTCTGGTGAAAAATTACATAACTTGAGTTTTTAAAAAATTCTAAAGGGTAAAATTTTAATTATAAGGACCCAAAAGGACATTATGTAAGAAGATTATATATTTGTGGAATAATAATGATGATTTGCAAATTACATACTAAAGTACAAATTCTAATTAGCAAAGCCTGAAATTTGAGTCAATTTGCCTTAAGACCCTCATCTTAGAATTTGGGGTTTCATTTTTGGCCAAGAAGAAAGGAGAACACGTTTTGGAGGAAAACCAAGAATTTGGTTGCTTTCACTCCTTTTTGTGTGGGATTTTTCTTGATACTAGTAAAGTGAAGAAGAAGGATGAAGAAGGAGAAATGAGCAAGAGGAGAAGTGGAGAAGGAAATGAGAGTTAGAGCTTGGGGTGACCAAGAAATAGGTACAAGACTATATGATTAATTCAGTATTATAGTTTATGTTAGTTGACAGTTGGTTTGTAGTTCTCGATTAGGAATTTTTAGGCACAGGAAATGTTTGGGTTTGGGGAGATCACATCAAATTCCCCAAAACCCTAAGTAAGATATTTTGCCATAACTTGTGGTCTGATTTAGGAAATTCCAATTTGAGAGGAAACTGGACCTGTGACCTGTCTTCCAAGGAAGAGCTTACCTTGTGCCTATGACTTAGGACCTTGATTTGGTCTAAATACCAATCAACGGTGTAATTTTTTGAGAAAACAAAGCGGTCTGCTTGTTAGGACATATCTTAAGTTGCTCCAAATTGGATGGACAGAAGAACCTCGCCTTCCCTGACAGGCCAAGAAGGAACTATGATATTAAGTGTGGAGTTAAGACCCTACACAAATGGGGGTCTCACAGTCGATTACCAATGGCTAGGAGGAAAACATACAGTTTGGCATTTTAGAAATAATCATAACTTGAGTTTGGATGATTCAATTGGAATTGATTCCAATTTATAGTACAAAATAGATTCATGGGAACAATGTGTACATGAAGGAAAGCATGTTGATTTGAACTCTCATTGTACCAAGAAAATAAAGTGAACTACTACTATTTTGGAAATGATTTTCTGTGTCCTTTCCTATGATTTTGAGACATCAATGTCTCTTATATACTCCCAAAGTATTGGTAAGGAATGGTTTGTATGAAAATAAGTCAATATAGCAGCTAAATTAGGATAATAAATTAAACTAAAGTGAGATAGTTTAATATTATAAATAACATGATAATGAATTGAATAATAAAGGACATGAATTCTAGACATGAAGAAAGATATGCACATATATGGATTGCTTTATATAAAGAAACGCACATAGAATATATTCATGATGACAAGGATATGTAAAAGTATACTTTATGAAGATTAAGGAATAATGGATAGTGAATGTCACCTGTATGCCATGATAACACTAGTTGATAATGTATATGGGATAATAATATAGAAAGCGTATCTAAAGCGATTGTGCGCTTATGTGGGGTAGATGGATGGATAGATGGGTATGCCTATTAGGGATGGTGTCTGGTATTTGCGCATCACACGGATATAGTTATTTTGTTTGGGTTGATGACATGTGGATCTACGTTGGGTCATACAATAAGCGCGAGATAGATATCATTTTTACATCTTGTCACGATGTGTGCAGCAAGCATTGATAGTACCCTCGGGTACATACAGTTCTTTCCCATATCCTTTTTTTTTAATATGTAGCATAAAACATGTAAAAAGAGATAAAGCGATATTGATAAATAAAACATGAATCATAAACATTGGAAGCAATTTGTAAAAATATAATGGGAAATATAAAATACGAATAATTATTAATACCCTTATTCTAAATGTGATGGAATTTATTAGATAAAGCAAATGAAGTTAAGCACGTAGCATATGTTTATAATGAATTAAATTTATTTATTATACATTAAGTTCCTGAATTATTGTAACACTTTTACAAGTTTATATGATTATATATATATATATATATATATATATATATATATATATATATATACACCTAGCAACTTGCATGAGTATTAGAATGTGATGATCATTATGTAACCTCCAAAATATATATATATTAATTTTATATATTTAGGGGTATAATAAAGAAATAAATGTATATTTTTTTGTGGAATAAAAATAATGCTAAAAATAAAATAAGCAAACAGATTAATCTAAGGGTTAAAGTAAGTGTGTTATTTACACAAATAAAGACTTTAAAGGTCATAAGATGAAAAGACTATATGCTAAGTTAGAAATTAGATAAGTTGATTTGAGAATAAAAGGAAATGAAGGACTAAGTTGTAAAAGCCAAAAATTAAGCCAAAAATGGGATAAGACCAAACATGGTCTCGAGAATTCCCCATTTGACTTGGCTTAGAGCATTTGCGTTGGAAGAAGAATAAGAAGAAGAGAGAGGGAAGGAGAAGAGAAGAGAGGAAGAAGAAGGAAGAAGGAAGAAGAGGGTTCAAGAATTTAAGGTATGGATACTAGTTGGGATTTGTGTAGATTCTGTGTAGGGTTAGGAATTTTCCAACCTCTTTCTTTGTCCCATATACAGGTTAGGAAAACCTAACTACAAAAGTGTTTAGTTTGGTTGTGGTCTCGTGGAAGAAAAATTTGTATGAAAATGTTGGGTTTTAGGGAGATGTTGTCATTTTTTAAACCTATGTTTTTTTTTTTTACTATAGTTGTAGTAAGTCATAAACCAGAATTTAGTGATTAAAATTTTGGGTGACTGAACTAGGAGAACAAAATTTTATTATTGAAATAGTGTGCAATTTTGAGATTTATTGGATAGAAAATTAAATAAAGTGAGCCTACATTTCGGGTCAATTCTTGTTCAGTTATGATATAGTTTTGGGTTTCGAAATAGTTTTGGTATTTAAGTCATAAGTTAAGTTTCACTCATCTAAATTGAGTGATTCAAATTTCTAAGTAAACTAGACTTCTAGGAGAAAAAATCTCCCTAAAATAAGTATATCCAAATTTGGACACCATTGGACCCAGAAAATTCGTTAAAGTAATGGAACAATTACATCCTTTGAAGTCTATCAGAAACAGATCTCATGAGAGCTGGAGTAATTCTAGTTTTTTGAATCCTTAGCAGTACTGATCCAAATGAGGTGATTCAAATTTTGTACAAACCTTTAGACATTTAGGAGAACAACTTTCTACTTAGATAAATTATGGTCAAATTATGTCTCTATCATTCCACAGAAAATTTTCAAATGGGCCACAATTCCATAATGCATTCACAAAAGTTGTCGAGGACAGTTCGGAATATTTGAACCATATCTCCCAAATTAAAAGTCAAATAAAATGATGTTTGGACATGAAGCTTGAACTGGGGTATATTGAGTTAGAATATTGCTTTCTCTCTAATAATCTGGGTTTTCTGGGGTCAAAATTGTAGTCGAATGGACTTGAGACTACCTCTCGGGTGTTCAGATGAGTGGTTGTAAATGAAATTGCATAAGGTTATATAAATGTATTGTTATATATGAAATAATGCATCATATAGTAATATGATCATGATAACATGTGTTATGAAAGCTAAAAGAGAGATACGTTACAATTTTTGTTATATGAAAAGTACAATTAAATGTTTATAAGGAATTGTTAATAATAGACTCTACTTGTATATACATGATATCGATGGTATTCATGTATATGAGATATCTTTTTGATACAGCAAGCCATTGAAAATATAATAACGATTTACTTATGATCGGAGGCGGTTAGATGGCGAGGGAGAATATACCTATAGGATCTGAGTTGCTACAACGTACGAGTTTGTAGATCTCAAGAGGCTTCATTTGAGGAGTCAATGACACAGATCTTGGATATTATGTGATACCTGTTTGGGTCCATGGGATAGAAATCCACTATCTCGTAAGAGTGATAACATTGCAACCGAATTACATACAATTATTTCTATCTACTATACTTGATGTAGTATCTCTTGTGACAAAAACAAAAGCGAAATGTATATGAACATGATAAGTAAACATGAAGTATGTATAAGCATGTATATTATTATGAAATATGTAATCATGGGTATAATTATCACGATGTGTTAATGCATATGCGTGTGTAATGATCCCTTATTAGGGGTTGTCCACAAATATTTATTCCACTAAACTCTATAGGAAGCTTGCATGTGTGTTTCATCCGTGTAGGTACATAAAAACTAGAAAGTGGACAGTCATGACAACAAAGATTGACCTGTACTAAGTGTCCACTGTATCGTATTTGTTTTTATAGATATACCAGATTTTTGCATACTGAATACCGCATTCCATAGAGTTTATGAATATATTTTGAGATTCATTTGCTACGAATATATTTCAAGTTAAATACGCAGATTATGAATGAACAAGTTTATAAGTGAAACAAAATAAAATAAAATAAATAAAGGAATGACACCCTAGCGACATCGGGTCTGCAGGAGTTAAGGGCGTCATAGTTTGTAGTATCGCGAGCTAGTTTAGTTAGGCGTTTGGAAGAAATAAGGTTTAGCACTCTAAAATAGAGTATTTGATGAAAACATGTGTTTAATAATGTGTTGTTAGCCTAATGTGGATGTGCTTATTGTTTGTAGATATGTGGATCGTCTTGGGTCGGTTAAAGCCAGTTTGAGGAGTGTTAACCCGGAGATCGAGGTTACGCTTGGATCCTTACAGTTATCGAAGTGAGAGTCATGCCCAACCAGGCCAAATGATGAGCCTTGTTGGGGATATCTCAAGGACCCATGACTCTGTATTGGTGGAAGATTAACGACTCCCAGAAGCCCCGATAGACTGTGATAAAGACATGGAATTTGAGGAATTCATAGGGCCAAATGGAGTCGATAAAGATTTTGGTTGGAAAAGCTGAAAAGAATAGTGGAGGAGGTGAGATGCCCTCCCGATCAAAGAGTGACATGCGCAATTTCTCTATTGCAAGGCAATGCTTATGATTAGTGGAAGCTCGTGTTAAGGAGTCTGAGGCTTCCAGATCCCATACCATGGGAGTTTTAGATCCCGAGTTGAGGCGAATATGTCTCACGGTATGCAGGGACCAGAGTGGACGGTTCGTGAATGCGAGTAAAGGAGACTTATTAGTGGCGGAATATGAAGAATTCGGCCATCTTAGCAAGTACCATAGATTGGTCTACTCACCAGAGCAGCATTTCGATGTAGCGATTTGAGGATGGACTAATAGGTCCATAAAGATATTTAGGCGCTGTGACGAGTGCTCAATGAGTAAATTTCTCAGTTGGTTCAAGCAACCAATGAAGTGGAGAAATCGAGGTGGCGTTGAAGATTCCCAGGAAGAGGCTCTAGAAGAGCTTCTTCCTCCTCGGGTAAAAGAGCCAGAGAGTCTCATACTAAGAGTCGATGGGTTACGCCTGAGGAAGAGAGCAAGAAATCACAGTGGTACTGAAATGCTGGTAGAGATTTTCAGGCGGGACTAGGAAACTCCATAGTGCCTTATTGCTACCATCGGCTTGACATTTGGGGTTTGCGGATTGTTGACATGGTGGTGCTTAGGATGTACTTGAACATTTATGGCAAATTGTCCCAAGAGTCAAGGGACAATAGGAATCCTCAAATAACAATTCAGAGGAGGTCCGGCACCACCAGTGGAAACTCGAGATAGGTAAGAGTCAGTGGAGGCCCGGAAAGACCAACATAGGACAAGGGGCGTAGTGTCGGAGATGAGTAGATGGATCCCCATGCCTTCGGTGCATTTTTCTGAGCATATGTTATGGAAGGCTCTGGGGATTAGGACTGAGTAATTCTTTAGTATAATTTCTCTTTACTGGTATTAAAATGCATGCATTAATAAACCTTGTATCTCCATTCATATGTATGCATTGAAGCATATGTTTGATAGATCAATGGCAATTGAGCGATATCATATATTATGCATGTAACCGATCCTTTAAGGCTACAATGTCAATGTGAATAGGTGTGTATAAATTGCCTTTTATAATTATTCTATAAATAGTGAATTTTATTACCATTTGTGCTCTACCATTTCTTAATTGAATTGATTTTAGGAATGGATTAGTTATCTAAACTCAAACTCTATAAAGTGATTGATAAAAGAGCATTAGTGTAGATGTTCAAATCGATCCCGAGTGATAGTACAGCAGATGTTTGTTACGGCCCAATGTCGATGTGATTTAAATTTATCTGAGCAGGTGTGAGAAAAGGATGTGAGGCCTTTTGAAACATGAGCTACTTACCTCTAAAGATGTCAAATAGGGTGCAAATATTCTGGTTGTGAAAGATTTTGGATGTATTCCTTGAAGAGTTACAGGTATTCCACCTAAAAAGAGGAAGTGGATTTATCTTTTGAGTTTCCTGCAGAGAACAACTCCTTGGGGCACCGTGCAGCGGGATAGCTCAGTGAGTAAAGTTCAAACAAGGCTTGGATAAAGGTTTATCAGTGATGTTTACCTCTTTGGGGTGCTATATTCATTACAGTGAAAAGAAAGATGCTTCTGTGGATGTGCATTGATTATCGACAAAATCAATAGGTGACATTGAAAAAAATACCAGTAAGAAATTGAAAGTCTCTTTGATCAGGTTAAAAAATATGGGTATGTCTCAAAGATGGACTGCGATCGAGGTACTATCAGCTAAGGTAAAAGATGTTGATGTGCAAGACAACATTGAAGACTCAATATGGCCTTCATGTCACTTTTGGAGCCCAGCAGCTGAGGCGGATGGAAGAGGGGCGTGAAGCTATCTTGGGGCTAGCTGCGCTTTTGGGACGTTGGTGGTGAGTGCATAATTGAATTAAATCTTCGTATACAGATACAAAGAAAACCGTGTTGAAGTGTTTAGTGTCAAATACATATAGTCTGAGTTCTTGCATAACACCTTCTAAAGCTGGCCTACATTTACATAATCAGTGCCTGACCCTCTTGATGGACCTACTAGGTTGTTAATGGCGGTATCACGGAAGATCGCATACGTCCTCCTTTGTACCTATATGGATAAAAACCCAGGTGTGCTAAACAGCAACAGTGGAAACATATGACTATCACGTATACACATGCACTAATACTCATTCTGTTAAGCATTTACAATAATGCCTTGGATATGATATGAGATATCGAATTTTTTTATGAATTCATATAACAAACTAATACACATACTTGTACTTATAGAAGACTTATACTTGTTCGGTCACAGCTATAGGATTCTGAACATACTTGTGCGCGGTACCGTAGGTACTATAGAGCTTATAACTAATCTGGTACCAGTAGGTACTCTGAGCTTATACTTATGCGGAGGTACTGTAGGTACTACAGGCTGCTCTTATACGAGAGGTACCTGTAACACCCCAAAACATACCCTGGCATTTTATAACATGTTTGAATTATCAAAGTAAAGTATATTTTTTTAATAAAATAAGGCCCCAAAAATAAAATAAAGTAAAACCGGAATTGAGTCTGAAGACATGGAAGTCTGAGAGTGTAATTTATGTCAAGAGGGAATTATAAAATGTATAGAAAGTTATAAGAAGATTAGAGATCAAGTGGAAATAACTTTAAGTTGTAGTGGAAATAAGGGAAAGAAGGAGGACTAAATGGAAAATAAGATAACTTAAAGTATAAAAAGGAGATGGAGACAAAATAATTCATTTTTGTCTCCAAACAACAAGGCTCATATGGGTTTAGGGAGGAAGAGAAAGAAGAAGAGGAGGAGGAGGATCAAGCAAAGGTATGGATACATGTTTTGTTTGTATGGAAATTATGGATTCTAGCATGATTTGATACAGAATTTCTTGGGTATGGATTGCTAGGATTTCATGTGGACACTAATTTGGTTCCCTTCTCTAGGGTTTTGCTAGGCAAACATTCCAACTCTAGATTTAAGGAAATTTTGGTTGAAAAGCCCTAGTTGATAAGGAGTAGATATGTAATCCTTCAAAATTCCAAAGATTTGTAGAATTGGGTGAATTTTGGTATGAATCCTAGGATTCTTTTACAAATTAAAAGTGTTTGTGGAGTTCTTGAGAGGGATTCCATGTTAGTTTTTGGATGAAGGATGTATTAGGAATGATCTATGGATCAAAAGTATAGAAAAATGTGAGAAAACGCCCATTCTGGGCATTCTCGGGTGTCTTCTACGGTAGAGGATTAGTCTCTCAGTATAACTTTGATTCTGGTCATTTTTGGCCAAGTTCTACCGGTAGAAGTTAAGTTCTACCGGTACAACTTGTTCTGGTTTTCCTAGTTTCGACCAGTTTTAGTATTTTGGCCATAACTTACTCATTTCTTATCCGATTTGGGTGATTCGAGTGGCCAATTAAAATAGACTTCAAGAATAACCAAACTTAAAGAGAAGGTATCGTCAAATTCTGACTCTAAGTGGTCGAAAAATCCACTCAAAGTGAAATTTTATGTGCAAGCGATTCACATCAGTCTTGAACATGGAATTAGTCGGGTTGTTTCGGACGTGGCAGTTTCAGTGCTCCGAATTGATGATTCAGTTGGAATAGAACCCTTATCATATCTTTAAAAGAGTACAATGACCTAGGAGTCAAACATGAAGTTAAGATTCGAAAAATTAGTAATACGAACTGTTTCTAGTGTCCAGGGTAAACCGACTAGTTTGGCATGAAAATGCATAACTTTGATTGGATGATCCGGTGGATTGAGTCAATTCTAAGTAAGTAGATTCATAGAGACAAGAATTTTATAGGTTTCTAATATACAAGTATAGGTATAAATTTTATATATGAAAGCTAAAGAGGATATATGTATAATTTTGTTATATGAAAAAGTATAGTAACATGGTTATAAGAGAGATGTTATTTAATCATGAATATATCTCATAGGTATACATGATATCAGTAGATATTCATGTATATGGGATATCATTGTATAATACATGAAAGAAACCATAATACAAACCAATTGCCTGCATATGACCAGGAAGATGGATAGATATAGGCATGCACATAGGAAGTCTGATCATTTGCGGCATATAGATCACGATATTGAGGCCCCATTTGGGTCGATGATATAGATCCCGTTTGGATCACGGTGGCCCCGAAAGGGTCACTACATAGTACATGGCATAGGTCACTGTCTCGTACAGTGATGATACCTTCGGGTATATACAGATAAAGACCACTGTCTCGTACAGTGATAGTACCTTTGGGTACACACAGATAGAGATCACTGTCTCGTACAGTGATAGTACCTTCGGGTACATATAGTTATTTCCCGTATCCGCTTCAAAGGTATTTGCAGGCAATGAATATAAAAGAAAATGAAAAGATTATACAAAAGAAATGTATATGAAAAGTATATGATTTGATATGATATGGGAAGCATAACATTTTTATGCGATGATAGTATACAATGACAAGAACACGAAGTAAAGTATAAATGACATCGAAAGCCTATGGAATGAAACATGTTATAGCAGATAGATACGACAAATGAGTAGTATATCCAAAGATTATAATTGTCATAAGTATATGTATATGTTTAAAGAGAGATGATTATTATTAGGGGTCGTCTTTTTGAGTTTATTTCCAGCCCCCAGCGTAAAGCTTATGGTGTTTCATCAGGTGTAGGTACGGGAGAGAAGAGGAAACTAGGACGGGACAATCCAAATCATCGGCATCGAGGTTAACACATCATAGGGGTCCATTGGAAGATTTTGGTATAATGTATATGTCTTTTGTTTTGCAAACAATGTAAATGTTGAACATTATTAAATATGGAACTTGTATATGTATTTTGTATCCTTTGTGACAGAATATAAAACAAGTTTAATATTCACAAGTTAGAGGCTATAGTTAACTGATCATAGAGCCCCAACTGGGGGCATCACAATTTAGTGAGCATCCTGGATCTGGTTCGGACTCGCCAATCGGGTCGGATCGGAGAAGGGGTGTCACATACGTCGTACATTAGGAGCGAGGAGCAGTGTACATTTACTTTGCTCTTATTCGTCATTGATTCTTATCATATAAGCGTTTTGACTACGGACCCGATAATAAGAAATGGGTCGGACGCGGCACAATAAGTACCGAAGTGATACGATGCCCAGTCTTTGTGCTGACAGAGTGTCGTCGCCTTGTCGAAGTGTGCGAAGTACTATACGTATGCACTTGCATCTTGAAGTGTCGTGTCATTCAATATCCGGTCTTAGGTAGTTCTACTATTATATGTGTTCAGGGACTTACTATCTTATTATAGGGGCATTAAGTTTGCTAACTTCAAAGCTTTGCCTTGGCGGCGAGGTACGGTCTAATTTTTCCTTTACCTTACAAACATGAATGGCCCCTTTCATACACTTATAGGATCCTCATTAGTCCAATAGACAAGTCCTCGGAATAACGGAATAGCAAAACAAAACAAAACACAAAAATTTCCATTTTGTGAACAATACTATGCTGCGGCGTAGCACTACTACCCCTCTGGCGTAGGCGCTTCACCGCGACATAGCTGCTGCGCCTCTCGGCGTACCGAGGCTGTCGAGCCCTCTTCTTGGCCCACATCTTGAAGTGACATGGACATGCCACGCCTTAGCGTGGACCTACATTGCTGCGTGGGATCCTTACGTTGCGGCGTAGGACCTCGAAATTTGCCTTAATTTTGCTGATTTTTTCATTTTCAGAAATCTGACCCAAAAATAATCAACATTACAGAAAACAACTCCCGAGTGTGTTCTAACTTGACAAAACCAAACAGAGATTGAGTAGGATTTTTCCAAACCAAAACTCAAATACTTGTAAGTTAGGTTAACTTCCTAACACCCAATTAGGTATCCATACCTCATAAACCAAGAATCCATACTCAAAGGGAGGATTCCATACTCATCTTATACAAACTAGGGTTTTACCAAGCCAACTTTCAACAAATCTAGGGTTATGATGAATTCCTAACTAAACCCTAGAAATGGAACATCCATACAAAACCATAGCAATCCATACACAAATAGTTTCCATACCTTTCCTCTTCTTCTTCTTCTTCTTCCCTTCTCCTCTCTTCACGTAGGAGCCCTCCAAAAATGCCCAAAATGAGAGACCTTAATTGGTCTTATCCCAATTTGGTCTAATTTTCCTCATATTATAATTTAGTCCTCAAACTCCCTTCTATTTGCATCACAACTTATGCTATTTCTATAATAACATCTCATCTTCTTATCTTATGACTTTTATATCCTGTTTTGACAAATTCTACCCTTGTATCTTATACAAATTCCGGGTTTCGAAATTTTCACGTTTTGAATTTAAATTACAAGAAATTCAAATTATACCTACAAAATATCCTAAACATGCTGAAAATGACTAGGGTATATTTCGAGGTGTTACACATTATGAGTTCTTGGTAATGCCATTTGGGTTGACTAATGCGTATGATATCACGCCCAAATTCGTCGGGCAGATTAGCTATTAGAACCGAGTTAGTTGAGACAGGGCCCAGGACTCTTTACGATTTTTTTTTTTTTTAAAGTCGATGCGGGTACCTATGGTGTGGCTACATCTTATAACAAAATCAAAAAACATCATATACATATTAAAGAGCTACCAGATTGGTGTCCATCAAAATTTAGACACCTTCCTCTTGAGTCCATTTAAATATAAGTTGTACTTTCACATTTACAAATCAGTGCACGGAACCTACATGTAGTGAACCCTTACAAGTGTGTTGACCCGAATTTTGTATGCGAATGTTTTGCTGATGTCTTCTCACGTACCTACAGTTAAAAACCCGTGCTAAACACTGCGCTGTTAAGGAAACATTTCTTATCTGAAACATAAATACAGATACTTGATGCCAGTGTATGAGAATATTCGAGGCATTCACATAATGAACTTATACAATTACTTGAAACCTCCACAGGACTTATGCTTATTCAGACTTATACTTATACATCGATCTTATACTTACTCGGGGAATTACACTTATGGCAGACTTATCATATTTGGATCTTATACTCATAGCACTTATTCTTGCTCCAAAGTCTTATACTTATAGTATTCGGATCTTATATATAGGACTTATTCTTATTCGGATCTTATACTTATTCGAGATCTCCCAAGGACATATACTTGAACACGTCGGTGATACTTATCTCATGGGATGCATATTTATATGTTTGTATCAGACCTTATACTTATTAGGTCTCCCCAAATAACATACATAGCGAACTTATGTGCTTGTCTCGGACTTATACTTATTCGAATCCCATGAGTTACAGAACCTATCTTATCTGGTACTTAATCGGGTATGGGTATTTATATCTATCTCGGATCTCAGGTAGGAGTTTACAAGAACTTATACTTATTTTGAGTTTACACTTGTTGGAGGTACGTAGGTACTCTACGGAGATGTACGGGCATTATATTGGTATTGCGGAACTTACCCTTATACGGAAGTACCCGTAAGTACTACAAAACTTATACTGGTACTTCGTATCTTATACTTGTTCTACGAAGTAAATCCTGGTCTTACGGAACTTATACTTGTATTACTGAACTTATTCTTGTAATTCGGATCTTATTCTTGTACTTCGGATCTTACACAGAGCTTATTCTGATATAAAAGTACCTGTAGGTACTACAGAAATATTATGAAGCATTATCACCTGGTTTGAACTTAATCTTATACGGGAGTACGTAAGTACTACTTATGATCAAATGTGCTCAGTGCCAACTTGTGTTGGTATCATATCCCCAACAAGCCCTAGGTTAAAGTATACTATACTCATACGGGTGCGTGAGTCTTCTGAGAGGGTTATCATATCGAAACTTATACGGAGATGCGTGGGTCTCTGAGTGTCACGATACGAGGAGTACCCATTAGAAATTGCCAGAACTTATATTTATACAGAGATACTTGGTATCTTGTACTTGTACTACAGAGCCTATCCTTGTCTTACGGATCTTCTACTTGTACTACAGAGTTTATTCTGGTATATCGGATCTTATCCTGGTATTACGGAGCATATACATGTATCTCGGATTTTATACATGTATTACAGAGTATATACTTGTCTTACGGATCTTATACTGGTCTTACTGAACTTATTCTTATACGAAGGTACCTGTAAGAGTCACGATAAGTCGAACATATCAGTATATTTACATACAAAGGTCGAATCGGACGTGTGTAGATACATACCGAGATATGGACATTGATCCATGGCAGTGCAGTCTATGAGATACATATCTGGAGTAACCGTGAATTCTGTTGGACTTATACTTATTTTACAGAACTTGTACTTATTTTACCGATGCGAGTACCCGTAGGTACTCACCCAGAGGCTTATACTTATTTGCGTCACGAGTACCTTTGGTCTTCTTGGACTGCTCTTGTTTTGAATCTGGGAGTACCCATGAGTCCCCTATTTGGACTTATCTTGTCGGACCTCAGTAGGAGATTCTGAGGGTTTCTTCTTATACAGGACTTAACAGGCTTATTATCATTCGGGACTCCGTAGGAGTTCTGAGCAATCGAGATCTGAAGTACAGAAGTAGGTACTCTGGAACTTAATCTCAGTCTGAGGTACGTAGGTACTACGAAACTTAAGCGGTCTGGTACCCTAAGTACTACGAGGACTTGTTCAGATGCGGGGAGTACGAAGTAGGTACCCGCAGAACTTAATCGAATGCGGGAGTACCGTGGAACACCACGGAAGCAGATCTGGAACATTCGGTTACACTTATTCTTTATTCAGTGTCTTATCATATGTCTATCTGACTACCTAGACCAATTATAAGAAATAGAGTAGGGCCTTGAGTACAATAAGTACCCAAGGTACGATCTGATCTTGGGTGCCGTAGCACCATACGGGACGTGCTGCCGCATAACGGGAGTGCCGTGGCACCGGCGGGAGTCTTGGGAGCACCAATCAAACGTGGCTAACCACGCGGCTTGAAGTCTTAAGTAGCACGGCAGTGTAGAAGCACCACTTGGGAATCTTAGAAACACCAACGAAGTGTCGGAGCACCAACAGGACGTCCACTCATTCATTCTTCGGTCCTAGGTAGTCAGATTTTCATATGTCTTTCAGAACTTATAACCTTTCTTAATCACATTCTATGATCACGACATTTTATCATTCATAATCATGTTCAAGTTCATATTTCAGTTCGTTTTCATGTTTCATATCCTATTCAGGTTTCATGCCTATTCCATATGGCATTTGATACTTATATAAGGGAATACTGATGTATTCACACATCATTCATGTATTCTTGTTCCTCGATGAATCAACTTTACTTAGAAATATGAATTATTCCAATCGGATCATCCAAACTCAAGTTATGGCATTTTCATGCCAACTAGTCGGTTTACCGATTTATCCGAGGGATAGTTGCAATATTCATTTTCCAGTGCCTTGTATTCATATTTGGCACTGGTTCTTTGTACTCCTTTAAAGTTAAGGTGCTAAGGATTCTCCTCCAATTGGAATCACCTAAATCGAGACACCCGAGAAACTCAGAATACGTCAAAGCGACTCAATTTACTCTATGAGCTTGTTTGATGCGAGGTCAGCTTTTGCCTGGCCCACTTTGAGTGAATGTTGGGCCGCAGAGTCAGAATTTGATGATGTCTATTTCTATATGGATGGTTTTCCTTGAAATTATTTTAATTGGACACTTGAATCCACTTTCGAATAGGATAAGAAATGAAGCTGATTATGGCGAAAATACGAAAACTAGTCGAATAGGAAAAGCGAGAGCGAGACTCCACAAATTTTACCCTAACGATGTCGTTGCACTTTGGGTTAAAAGGTGTGCCGGTACACTTTCAAGGTGTGCCGGTACACATATTTCAATGTCAGAATGTGCATTTTCTCATTTCATAGTTTTGATACTCAAATCAATTCTATACTTCAAACACACATCTAAACCATTTCAATTCACCTTGGAGATCTCTTTTCTATTCAATTCCTCTTTTCGTTACATATCTTTCTTCCAAAATTCATATCAAAATCCTTCCAAAACAATTCTAATATGGGTTAAGACCCATACCTGAACCAAACATAGTGTTTGGTTGGGGTTTGTCTGACTTTGAAACTCAAAGACTACAATTAACCATGAATCCATCCCCAGGGAGAGGATTACATGATTATCTTGTACCATATGGGGGTTTTACCAACCCTATTTCAGAAATCAAAGTTGGAAGTGATTCTAACAAAACATAGATTGAAGACCAGACATTAACATACAATTGCATGAACCTTCACATAAACTTGAGAATTCCATTTAAACATTCATAGTTCCATACCAAAATCAAGCATCCATACCTTGTTGGCTTGATCTTAGCTCCTCCATCTTCTTCCTCTTCCTCTTCTCTTCTCCTCCTCCTTCACGTTTTTTTCTCCTCCCCCAAATGAGACCAACTTTGGTCTTTTTAAAACCTGTTTGGCCCTCACAAAGCCCGTTTTGGGTTAGTTTCCATTATTTGCAAAAGATCCCTCCATCTCTTGACTATTTGAATTTCAACTTCCCATTATTGTATTTGGCCCACATTCGCCAATTGCTTGACTTTTAAGCCTTTTGGACCAATTACAAGTGTCTCGCCAAGTCCTTTATAAATTTTCAGAGGTCTCTCGTTCCCGTGTTTCGCATTTAACTAACGAAACAGTCAAATTATGCTTACAAAATACCCTAAACATGTCGAAAATGACTAGGGTATATTTCGGGGTGTTACAGACAACATTCATGGATTTGATGAATAGGGTGTTTTGACCCTATTTAGATCAGTTTGTCGTGGCCTTTATTGATGATATATTGGTATATTCCAGAGATGAGTAAGAGCATGAGCAACATTTGAAAATAGTTCGAGACTTTGAGAGAAGAAGTTGTATGCTAAAGAAAATGATTTTTAGCTAAAGGAAGTTTCATTCCTAGGCCATATTGTGTCTGCTAAGGGTATAAGTTGACCTGCTAGATTGAGATTTGTGGTGAATTGGAAACCGTCGAAGTGTTACCAAAGTGAGAAGTTTCTTAGGCTGTGAGGATATTATGAAGATTTGTGAAGGATTCTGTCATAGCTTCTCCCGCTCCTTGCTAAATTTTCGATGAGGTAAAGTTGAGTGGACAAATAAATGTCAAGATAGTTTTGAGCAGTTGAAGGAAATTCTGGTTGAAGCACCAGTATTGACACAGTCTACCTCGGGTAAAGAGTATACTCTGTATAGTGATGCTTCAAGAATTGGCATTGGTTGTGTGTTAATGCAAGATGGTAAAGTTGTGGCATATGCATCTAGATGATTAAATCCACATGAGCAATTATCCTACACATGATTTGGAGATTGTTTGGTAGTAATTTTCTTTGAAGATATGTTCATATATAGTGAAAAATAAATTTATCAGGATCATAAAGTTTCAAATATTTGTTAACGAAGGAGCTTAATTTGAGACAAGCGGGGGTGGTTGGAGTTGTTTAAGTGTGACTACATAATATACTACCACCTGGAAAAGAAGCTAATGTGGTAGCGGATACCTTAAGTAGAAAACAATGCGACTTTGTTAATACAAACCACCAGTGAATGGAGAATAGTATGCGATGGAGCTATATTAGCTCGATTAAAAGCGACTTGTTTAAAGCAAATGATTATAGATGCTCGGGAAAAATGATGAAGAAGATGCGAGAAAAATGTCTGATTGGTTAGAGATTGTGATAAGACTGATTTTTTAGTAAAAGAAGCTGGAAGTTTATATTTCCATAACAGATTATGTGTGTTAGATGATAAAGAGCTAAAGAAAAAGTTGCTATTTGAAGCTCATAATATGGTATTTACCATGCATCCTAGAGGTAACAAGATGTACCAAGATTTGAAACAGTATTATTGGTGGAGAGGAACGAAAAGGGATGTGACAGAATATGTGTCCAAATGATTGACGTGTCAACAAGTAAAAGCTAAACATCAAGTACCATCCGGTTTGTTAAATCCCATTCCCGTTCCACAGTGGAAGTGGGACAATATTGCTATGGATTTTGTGCCTGGTCTTCCTCTTATGCAAAGAAAGCATGATTCTGTATGGGTGATAGTTGATAGGCTGATAAAGTCGACCCATTTTATACCAATCAGGATTGACTATTCTATGGATTGACTAGCGGAGCTATATGTGAATGAGTTTGTGCGATTGCATGGTGTGTCATTGTCTATTGTGTTAGATAGAGATCCGTGATTTATGAGTTTGGAAGAATGAGTAGCCTTAGAACCGGCTTCATTTGATCTGACATTCCGTCCATGAACATATGGGCGTCACGAGAGGTTGATTCAAGTGTTCGAAGATATGCTTCAAGGATGTGTAATGGAATTTACTGGAAGTTGGGATAGGTATATTCCATTGATAGAATTTTCCTATAACAACAGTTATCAATCAAGCATTGGCATGACACCATATGAGGCTTTGTATGGTCGGAGATGTGATGCCCTAAACCCGGGGGTCCATTGATAACCCGTTAACTCACGGAATACATGTAGCCATTGAGTGTCTCAATGCCACAAAATGAGTGTGTCTCTACCCGAGACTTAAACAGGAGTAAAAATGGCCACGTCGGGCTCATACATCCATACTCACCAAAATATAACCAACTAAATTACAATAGTTTTAGGATTTAATTACATTCCTATACAAACATGTACTAATCAGAATGTTTCATACATGTTTTATAAAAATATATAATCAAAGCCACATGTCGGCTTTCTTCTCAAGCGGCCTGCAGTGAGCAGTCTTTTGATTTACTCCACAGCTACTTGAAAGGGGATCCGCGATAAGGTGACGATGCAGAATGGTGAATTTTCCTACTTAGGTTACTTCCGACCTAAATGCTCATGCAACGGCACACCAAACATTCAAGTAAAACATACAAGTCCCTACTCAAATGTCTACATGTTATGGATGAGAATGTGATACACCCATTCCCACATCTCGAGCCCTCACTGACTTCCTCTTGCATGCCTAAGCCAAGTGTGAGAAAACACTGTTTTAAAAACAAAAAGTTTTTGTTCATGAAAACATAATACCAATTTTCGATAAAATTCTATTGGACAACCCTCCGAAGTGAATTGTTGGATAACTCTCCAAAACAGTCATGGGTCATCCTCCGATATGACGTTAGACTCTCAGCGATTCTTCGAAAATCTTCCCATGAAATTCAATTGACAACCATGTTTTTTTTTTCATGTCATGCACTCATACCTACTGTTCTAAGTTACCCCAGTGCATATGAAATGCAATATGTCATTTCACAATAATTCATGTTAATATATCACGCATGCATATGTTAACGAAAATCATACACAAACAACATGTTATTTATTCATAGTAATAACACCAAAATTAGCTCACATGGGCTAATAAAACAACTGCAACCATCTCTGTAATCGCTTCAAAGAATCACATAAATATAATAATAACAACACACAAGGTCACATGAAAAGTCCAATCCACGATCTCGAACTTTCATGGATCTAATTTGCGATTTCACCACCTTCCGCCCCAACTGAACTCGAATACACAAAACCACCGTGCCTCAAAACATCCATATCCATTAAAATGACTCTTAGTCAAGGAATATAAACAAGTAGGAGAAAACCCCTACCTCCCGGAGTTTTTCGAAACTCCACAATACCGGTACCCACGTGTAGCTCTCAGAGTGGGAACTAACTTGCCTCGTTCGCCGGATTCGACTTAACCCGATCGGCAAAATCTAGAGATAAGGTGTGAGCCTCTCTCTAAACTTTCTTTCCTTTCTCCTCCCTCTTTCTCTCTTTTTCCTCCCAAACCGGTCGTCAAGGCTGCATTGGCTATAACTGGCCTCATGCCACTTGTCCACCCCTACTGCTCTTAGATTTCTATCCTCTTATCCATCTACCATGGATTTCTATCCACTCACAAGGTGCCATTTGTCTCCTATGGCCCCACACTTGAGCTCATTGTTTGACTAGCTCTCCACTTGACATGTGTCTCATCTTGAGCCACTCAAAATGCGCCAAGTGTCCCGCACTACCTTCGGTACCTCGAAAAGCGTGAAATTCCAACTGTCTTGGAATTCAACGAAATTTGATGTGGTAGTTAGATTTCGCAAGACAGTTTCAACGGTGAAGTCTTTTTCATCATCCAAGATTTAGAAAAATTTTGGATTTTAACCGAAATTACAGTTTTACTCTTTTTTAGAAATTTAAATTTTTTGGGGTTTTACAGGAGATGTAGAACTCCTATGTGTTGGACAAAATTGAATGAGCATAAAGTGATTGGTCTAGACATAGTAAAAGATACGTATGAAAGTTCACTTATTCAATGTTAAAGGTCGCCAAAGGATCACAAAAGCTATACTGATTTGAAAAAGGAAGGACATTGAATTATAGCGGTGATAAAGAATTCCTAAAGGTATCTCCATGGAGAAGGTGCTTGATCGTAGCAAAGGGAAGCTTGTTCCTTGGTTCATTGTCCGAGGTTTTCGAGAGAATCGACCAATGGCGATCGATTGGCAATTCTCCGCAGTTAGCCAAGTTGCATGATGTGTTCTATGTGCTCATGCTCGAAATACCGCTCATGAATCGCATATCCTGACAGTACAAGAAGTACAAGTGCAACAAGATTTCTCCTATGATGAAGAGCCAAAGGCTATTATGGCTCGTGAAGTGAAGCAGTTGCTAAACAAGCAAGTCCCTTTGATAAAGGTGTTTTGGCAACATAACGGTATGGAGTAAGCAACTTGGGAATCAAAATCAACAATGAGAGCACGCACTCAACTCTTCACCTGTACAATTATGACGAATTCCTTTAAGGGGAAAGTTGTAACACCCCAAATTATGCCCTAGTCATTTTATAAACATGTTTAGTATAATAAAAAGTAAATGTATATTTTTCCTAATAAAATAATGTTAAAAATAAAATACAAACCCTGAATTAATTATCGGTCAAGGGTAAATTAGTAATTTATCAATCCAAGACTTAAAGGTCATAAGACGAAAAGACTATATACTAAGTTAGAAATTAGATAAGTTGATTTGAGAATAAAAGGAAAATGAAGGACTAAGTTGCAAAGCCAAAATGGATAAGACCAAACATTATTTTAATTCCCATTTGGCTTAGGAAAGTTTAGGGTATTTACGGTGGAAGTAGAAGAAGAGAAGAAGAGAGGAAGAAGAAGAAGAAGAAGGAAGAAGGAAGAAGAGAAGTTCAAGAATTTAAGGTATGGATACTAGTTAAGGATTTGTATGGAATTCATGTGGGGTTAGGAATTTTCCAACCTCTTTCTTTGTCTATATGTAGGTTAGGAAAACCCTAACTTACAAATGTGTTTGGTTTGGTTGTGGTCCAATGAAGCGAAAAATTGTATGAGAAAATGTTGGTTTGCGAGACATCGTCCCATTTTTTTAAACCCATGTTTTTGTTTTGGCCATAAGTTAGCCATCACTCATCCAAATTGAGTGATTCAAAATTATAGGTAAACTAGACTTCTAGGAGAACAAATCTCATTGAAATAGGTGTATGCAAATTTAGACCCCTATTGGACCCAGAAAATTCGTTAAAGTGAGGCTCTATTTTGGGGTCAATTCTTGTTCAGTTCTAATACAATTTTAGGTTTCGGAACAATTTTGGTATTTAAGCCATAAGTTGAGTTTCATTCATTCAAATTGAGTTATTCAAATTTTAATGTAAACTAAACTTCTAGGAGAACAAATCTCCCTGAAATAAGTGTATCCAAATTTGAACACCATTGGACCCATAAAATTCGTCAAAGTAAGGGAACAATTATGTCCTTGAAATCTATCTCGCATCAGCCTCCCCGAACTCGAATAATTCCGCTGTTTAAACTACAACTTGAGTTATACCGGTCCAAATGAGGTGATTCAAATTTCTCGCATTAAATTAGACATCCGGGGATAACAACTTTCATGAATAAATTACGGTCAAATTATGTTTCTATCATTCCCGTAAATTTTTCAAATATAGAACCCACCCATATTCTTTCCCTCGAAATCGGCCCAGAGCAAGAAATGTTTGATTCATATCTCCCAAATTAAAAATCCAAATGACATAATGTTTAAACCATAAGAAACTTAAGACATAGTGCATATCAATTAAGATCACTTTCTAACAATCTCGTTTAAAGGGTCAAAACTGTAGCCGAAAAATGGACTCGGGAACCACTCGAACTGTCGCATAATTGGTTATGGAAAATGAAATTGTATAAAGGTTATATAAATATATTGTTATATAGCCAATGCATCATAGTAATATGATCATGATAACATGTTATGAAAGCTAAAGAGGATACACGTATAATTTTGTTATATGAAAAAGTACAATTAAATGTTTATAAAAAATTATTTGATAATGAATATCTCATAAGTATACATGATATCAGTAGTTATTCATGTATATAAGATATATTTTTCTGATACCTAAAAGATTGTTAAGAAACATAATAAAATTTATTGTCTGCTTATGACCGAATAGTTTGATAAGTAGGCATGTCTATAGGGATATAGTTGTTGCAGCATATAGTTTATAGATATCGAGGCCCTGTTTGAGTCGATGATTACAGGATCCCGCTTGACTGTTATAGCGACTGCTTGGGTCATATAGATAGAAATCACTATCTCATACGCGGATAGATTCTTCGTGCACATACGCGATTTCCCCGTATTCATTTCTAAGGCATAATATGCAAAGATGAAACATAAAAGTAAATGACAAGAATATAAATGATTTGAATGTGATAAATGACATTATATGACATGATATGAGACTAGCACGCCTATGTGATGACAAATATACCGGTGATAAGAACAAAGAACGAAATGATATGAACAATGATGGGCAATATGAAGTATGTATAAGCATGTGTAAATTACATGTATGAAATATGCATAAGCCTGGGTATAAGTATACAATGTGTTAAATGTATATGCATGTGTCTAAAGTGTGGTGATCCTTATTATGGGTCGTCCACGAGTCTTTATTCCTACTAAGCTATAAGTTTAGTACGGGTGTTTCATCCACGTGAGGCATGCTGTTAACTGAAGCTCGGACAATCCGCATCAAGAACAAAGGTCAACAATACTAGGTGCTTCAACAAGACCTTTATGGTCTATTTTGTATATGTATTTGTTTTTTGTAAACAATGTAAAGTTTTTATATGTTGAACACTCTCATTTATGGAGTTTGAATATATTTTGTAATCCGCTGTTACAAAATATATTTCAAGTTAAATGTTTAATAGTATATGAATGAACAAGTTTATAGTAACCAAGAATTCAAAAAAAAAAAAAAAAAACACCCTAGCCTAACACCAGGTTCCAAGTTGGGGGCGTCACAATCATGGTTAGTGGTCATCCATGAGTAAGGATCCTCACTAAGCTTTATGCTTAGCACAGGTGTTTATCCGTGTAGGTATTAAGGAGGCGGCTAAAGAACATGACATTCCACATCAACATCAAGGGTCATTCGCCGATAGCGCCACCACAAATAAGCTTCTATTTAACATGTTACTCCTCGAGCAATATGTTGTATATAAAAATTTTGGTACAACGAAATGATTTGTAAATAATATAAGTGATATTTTGAACGCTAAATAGTGGGGTATAATAGTATGGTTTTGTAATATATGTTAAAATTATATGATTATATTTTAAGGAATGTTTTAGAACCGCCGCTTAACTGTGTTTAAAGTCTAAGGCTTATAACACTCCTTTCCTAACACACACAGAGGTGCCAAATGGGTGTCACAGTTCAAGTGTGGAAGCTATTAGCACTTGCAGCCTTGTTTTAAGTAGCAATTTTGTTTTAGAATTGGACAAGACATTTTATGTTTCTAGGAATTTAATTTCAATTTCAAGACTTGTGTCTTTAGGATTTTCCTTTAACTTTTTCAAATTCCGATTTTAATTTATCCAATAAATCTAAGACTATTGGTTATGGTACATTGTCTTATGGTCTTTTTCATATTCAATTACAAAATGATGTTACTTATTATTCTATGAATGTTACTGTTGGATTAAAAAGATGTGTTGTGAATAAGGAATCCTCTATGTTATGGCACCAGAGATTGGGACACATCTCCATTGAATGAACGAAGAAATTAGTTAATGAATGGGTACTTAGTACTTAGATTTTTCTAATTTTGAGACTTGTGTGAATTGCATTAAGGGCAAACAAACTAGCAAGTCTAAAAGGAGTGCAAAGAGAAGCACAAACCTATTAGAGATTGTACATACTGACATTTGTTGTCCCGACATGGATCCAAATGGTTCGAAATGCTTTATCGTCTTCATAGATGATTATCCATGATATATGTCTCTCTACTTACTTTGTTCCAAGGATGAAGCTTTAGATGCCTTTAAAATTTTTAAGGCTAAAGTAGATAATCAATATGGAAAACATATTAAGATCGTGAGATCAGACAGAGGGAACGCTATAAACATATTATTCAGTCTCCATACGCGCTTTTAAGAGTTTAAAGATCACATTCAACACCACCCGTCCCGCTTTCTCCTGATCATAATGGTGTGGTAGAAAGAAGAAATCGAACTTTAATGGACATGGTAAGGAGTATGAGGAGTAATACAAAACTACCTCAATACTTATGGACTGAAGCTCTAAAGACGATAGTGTATATATTAAATCGAGTTCCAACCAAGGTTGTCCCTAATATGCCTTTTGAGTTATTCAAAGGTTGGAAATCGAGTTTGCGACATATACATGTTTGGGGATGTCCGTCTGAAGTAAGAATTTATAACCTACAAGAATAGAAGCTAAACCCAAGGACCATTAATGGATATTTCATTGGATATGCTGAAAGGTCCAAGGGGTATTGATTCTATTGTTCATCTATGTTATGGTGGTACCAATTTCAAAAACAAGTGAGGATGCTTTCTTCCTTCTCATAGAAATATCATGATGGGTGTTCCATTGAGGAAAAAGTGTTCAAATGAAGAAAAAGAAAAAGAAAATGTTATGGTTTTGGGATTACCTTCTTACTTGTAGATGCTTCAAAGGAACCAACGAGACGAGAGGGAGGAACCTGTAATGGCATCATGATCCAAGGAGGAAGAAGAAGTTAGGGTTTTTGGGATGAGCTTACTACACATAGTTCAATGCAGCCAAAGGGACGTGAGGAAGAAGAAGAAGAAGAAATTAGAGTTTATGGGATTAGCTTATTATAGATAGTTTAATGCGGCCGAAGGGACATGAGTAAGAAGAAGAAATTTTATTTTTTTTTCCCTTGAATTTTACCATTGAGTAGTTTGAGGTTATTTTTTGTAATCGTTATTAAGAAGAAGATGTGGTTGGGTGTGTGTAGTTGGACGTCATGTCTTGGTGAGGAAAAAGAAAAAAAAAGTTTTTTTTATATTTCTTGAATTTTACCATATGAGTAGTTTGGTATTATTTTTTGTAAGAATGTATTAAACAATGTAAAAAAATTCTTGTTTTCAATTTTTCTAATTTTTTCCTATTGGAATAAACAAACATAACATGGGAAAGGATGGTGGTTAAAAGGTGGAAAATATGAACTGAAAAAGGAATTTTAGGTGAATCTGGACTTTAGCCTTTTGCCAAATAAAATTAGGGTTTTTATATTATTTTCAAACTATAGGGCATGTATGGTTCTTGTTATTAAAAACTATTTTTTGATAACACTTTTTGAAAACACAAAGAATTTTATTTTGGATGTTTTTTAATTTTATTGAGAGTTCTTTTTAAAAAAAAAAGTTTTATTCAGAGTAATTTGAATTTAATATTTTTTATGTTTTTATTGTTTTACAAATAAAATAGAATACCCTTGTTTTTTTTAAGGGAATATTATGTTATAGGTAACTGATTTTATTTTATTTAAAAAATTATAAATAAGTGATAGGTATAAAAGGAGGTGGGCTCATTTCAAAAGTAATTAGAAAGTTGCGTAAAACGTTTAAGGTGAGATTTCTCTTCCTAAAATACCCTCATGCCCACCTCACAATAAATTCAATAGAAAAATTAATATGTTGATCAAAATACCCAAGACGCACCAAAGCCCTTCCTTTTTTTTTTTTTTTTTGAAAGACAAAGCCCTTTTATTCATCAAATATATCACTCAAAACTTTAAGCTTGAGAGGGAACTGCAAGGGCTAGCACTCGATATTGCCTGAAAATCTATATTAAATTTTTTAAATTTATGCTCTTAGGTAATGTTTTTGAACTTTTTTTTTTTCATTATATTTGATTTTATTTTATACTTTTCATAAAAAAAAATTTAAGAAGACAATTTTTTCAATTTCTTTTTCTTTAGTATTTTTTAAAAATCAAACAAAAACTTATAAACATATTACTCACATTCTTTCGGGAGTGTGGAGTGTGTTTGTTTAATGGGTAATGTAGAAAATATTATCTTAAATTGTTTCAATATATTTTTATTTATTTTAATTCTTTTTAAATAATTTATTAAAAAGTTTTTTATCAATTTTTTTAAATAAAATTAAATATTTTACTATTTAATATCTAGAATTTATTATTTGTGATGATATTTTAATAAAAGAATTAAATTAATTTAACTATTTAGAATAGCCAATACGGGCCGACTGATAGTCAACCCACCTTTAACCCGAATTCGGATAGCTTGAGTTATAAAATTTACACCGAATAAAACTTTGAGTCAACTCGATCGACCGCTGTCGACTCATACAAGCTGCTTCGTTAGCCCATTTAGCCCTATTGACATGAAATCTTTATCTAATTTTTTTAAGTTAACTATTTTATTTTCAATTTTTAAATGTATCTTTTTAATATAATTTATATGATAATTTAATATTTAAATAATATTGTATGAAAAATTAGAATGCATTTGAATTAAATAAATGTAATTTTAATGGTTGGAATATTTTATTTATCTCATTAATCATATTTTAAATATTTACAATCTTATTTTTTTATTTATCCTTTAAATTTTATTCAATCATATATGTTTTTTTTTATACAAATGAAATTATACTAGTTTATAAATTTAATTTAATAACTAAATTATTTAATATATTATAAATAATTTTATTATTTAAAACTAGTGTTATTAAAAAATATTTTTATTTTTAAAATAATTAATAAAAATCATACACTCATTTCTTATATCTTCTAGTAAGATAGATTAAATTTAATAACTAAATTATGAGTATATTATAAATAATTTTATTATTTAAACTAGTGTTAATAAAAAAATATTTTTATTTTTAAAATAATTATAAAAAATTGTATACTTATTTCTTATATCTTTTAGCAAGATAGATTTTCAAAACAAATAAGATATTTCATTATTATACGGTTGAGATGTATTTTTAGAAGAAAAAAAAATTTTATTCCAAATATAAATAAAATTTATGTTGTTAACATTCTAAAATTTTAATTAATAGATGTTGATAACTCAATCATCATATATGATGTACATATTTTTAATGTGGAATCATATGTTATTATAGGATATAATGAGGATGAGAATGAAGATTATTGGTATATAAAATTTCATTTTATATTTTGAAGTTTTTTTTGTCAGATATGTTATTAAGTTGTTATTTTATTAATTATTATATATTTATGTATTATTTATTTTTATTTAAAGAATAGTGAATTTGTGAAATTAATTTTTTTCAGTATTTTTTAAAGTCTTAGCCCGTTTTGGCTTGTAACCCGCATTGGCTGGATTAGACTAGTCGAAAATTAGCCCGAATATAAATAGGTTAAATTAGCCCAACCTATTTTTGCTTATGAACCGAATGGACTAACCCGAAATAGGTTAGGTTGACCCATTTATCAACTCTAGGAGTATTTAGATATTTTGGAGTAATATTTGAATAAAAGATGAAATTAAATTATGAGTATTTCGATATTTTTGAGATAATTTATCTTAAACGGTTAGTCCCCCTCTTCACGTTTTTAGTGGTAAAAGATAAAATTAAATGAGGGTATTTCCGTATTTTGGCAAAAAAATATAGGTTCAGCTTAATTTTTGTTTGGATTTAGTGTGAGGTGACCATGAGCCATGAGGGTATCTTAGGAAGAAAAATGTCACGTCACACGTGCTGCAACAAATTTTTATTACTTTTGAAATGAATCCACCTGTTTTTAGATACCAATTCTTATTTATTATTATTTAAATAAACCAACAAGTCTCAAGCTGACCACGTATTTTTAATACATGTGATTTCCCACTTAAAACGCGAGACTCGTTTTTTATTTTAAAACCATTTTTCGCTGGACTGGCTACTTATTTTGCTTTTATTTTAAAAAGGAAAACAAAATAATAAAAAAACCCCAACGCGACTTCGATGTTAAAAACGGCGCTTAGAAAATCGAAGTCTAGGTCCGGTCGTTACTTATCTGGCAGACGACAACAAGAAGACCCTATAAGCCCCAAAGCCGACTTACTAAACAAACTAAGAAAATACGACTTTCACTAATCAACCAACGTAATCAAGATAAACAATAACAATACAAAAGACGCAAAGACATATATCAATAACAATCGTTGTTAGATGAGCAAAATGTGTACCCGGACCGCATGTCGTAAAGACTACCAATCGAAAACTACGGCACAGACTACAAAATACAAACTATTCACATTCAATTAAAAATTTGTTATAAATTATATGTCAAATTATTCATTAAAATGATACATGGAATGTCGGGCCCCACCCAAGCCCATTTATATGTTACACAAATTAACTCCCCAAGATTCCATTTTATAAAGAATCAGAATAATAAATATTATTTCGGCATTTTGAAGGCCGTTACAAATCGGGGTTAAAATTTGAAGCCAACAAATTTGAAATTTGAGATAGACTCAAATTTAGAAATTGAGAATTTTCAAAATTTAAGCATTACGATAATCGACCGAATCAGATTAAATCGAATCGGGACGTCGAATTTTGAAATTATGAATTTTGTAAATTTGAAATTATAAACTTTAAAAATTGAAATTGGAAATTGGGGAACTTGAATTTTGAAATTATGACACTTGATTTTTTTTAAATTAGAATTTGCAATTTTGAAATTGAAATGATTGAAAATTTGAAATTTGAGGATTTGGTGACTGAATTTTAAAATCAGCACTAATTTTAAAATGTAGAATTTTGGACTAATTTTAAAATTTAACACTTAAAAATTGAGAAACGAAAAATTTAACTTGAATTTTTAAAAAAAAAAAATTGGAAATTTTATTAAATTAAGGGTGGGTAATAGTTCATACAAGTAAAAATAAATTGAATAAAAAAAAAACAACCAATTTAATTAAATAAACAAAAGGCAACAATATATTTACAAGGAAAATAAAATAATAAGACTATAAATTAAAGGACTAATATATATACAAGACAATTAATAAAAAAAATAAAAAATAAAAAAAATTAACCATATAAAAGAAATTAATAAAAGAAATTAAAAAAATACCCTTGACAAGGGGCCCCTGGACCGAACCAAGATCTCAAGCCGAAATTACCTCTCCAAAGGTAGATTGCTCTCCCAAATTGTCCCCGAACCAAGATTTCCCTGCCCATCAAACTTTTAAACTTTTTAAGACCACTTAGACCTCCCACTCAACGCGAAGACTCCATGGGCCTTAAAAAATAAATTTAACGAACTAATACGTTTCAAATTATATAGTAATACGTTTTAATTTATTCTCAAAATATATTTAATCAAAGTGTCAAGCAGTGTTTCTCTAACTTTTTTTACGAAGAAGCTTCCATGCTTCCCTTTTTCCTCCTCACAATCATACGGAAATGACTCCTTTTATGCGAAGTGGGTACTTTCTTTCAGAATTTCCAATATGATTGTCTCTCACAAAAAATAAATCAAACCTTTAAATTGCATCACAAAGTCATCCATAATATAAGATTTCCCTTTTTTTTTTTTAAATAAAAATGTTTTAATTTGATCTTTCCTAACATATTTAGGCGGAGCTTGGTATTAAATCACAGCTTTAAAATATGCAGGGAAATCAATATTGTATCTAAATTTGAATTTTTTTTTTTTTTTTTTAAATATATATATGAAGAAAGGTTTGGAACAAATGTATGGGAGTCGCCGTATCGAAGCAAGCATCTAGCTGTCATCAACATTTGACATTTACCGAGGCTGATTATCTCAACTTGGGTCACACAACCCAAAAAACTAAATCATAAATATATATATATATATATATATATATATATATATATATATATATATATATGACGAATTTGGAACTTGAAATATATATGTTTTTTTAATATTCATATTCAATAATGAATATTCAAAATTCAATAGTCAACCATCCAAAGTTCAAAGCCTTTAATGACATTACAGCTCGACTATTAGGGCTATGGGTTAAAATGAATTGATCCATTTTGATTCGGATCCATTTTTCTAGTTTAACCCAGTTTTATATGGGTTATGAGTTAAAATTTGTCAAAAAAGGGTTTGACATTAAAATATTAAAATAATAATAAATAATAATTTTATAAATTTTATATTTTATAAAATAAATTTTTTTTTGAAATACTATATATTTATTCTTATGTTTTTAAAATTATATGTGCAAATTATTATAGTTATTTTTATATATATTTTATTTTATTTTAAATCATTTTTCATACTAATATCATTTTATTTTATTATAAACAATTATTTAATAACTATTATTTTTTCTATAATAATTATTTCATATTTTTTTATAATAAAAAAACTAATATTTTTAATAATTAAAAAATAATATGAAATCATAAAAAAAAATGACCAAAATGGGTCAAATGGGTCGGCTCGACCTAAACTCACAAGTCTATTTCAGTCAAACCAATAAATCATAATTCTATTGGAAACTTTATTTTCTTAGTTTGACCTTCAAAAAAAATTGGACCAAAATGGGCCTTGCATAACATTATAAATTTATAACAACCAACCACCTTAATTTTCTTTTTTCTTCTCCTTTCTATAATGCTACCTTGCCTTCCTTCAGCCCATTCACTTTTCCCTTAATTCCCCAATGTAATAACTAACAAACAAAAAAAAAGTTAATATTTGGTAACAAAAATCTTAAATAATTAAATCTAATCCTTTTTATTTTTTTTTTCTTTGAATATACGATTAAAGTGCATTTTTGCTTCTTAACTATTACCCCAAGTATCAACTTAACCCTCATATATATATATATAGTAGCATATATATATATATATATATATATATATATATATATATATATATATATATATATATATATATATATATATTTTACCATTTCTATCTCTTATGTTACTAGTTGTCAACTTGATATCTAGCTACCTTTTTCATTTTTACTTTTGTTTTATTTAAAACTAATAAATTTTCCTTTCTTTTCATATAAAAAGAAAAAATAATTATTTAATGAAGTTGGTATTGAGCGAGGGAAATAAAAAATAAATAATAAATAATAAAATAAAAACACATTTAACCTCAATATTTTATTTCTGTAATTTTTTTTTTACTCATTTTTTTATTTATCTATATAAGTATTAAATAATTTAAATAACCTTAATCTTTTATTTCTACATACTTTTTTAAGTCATTTTATTTATTTATCTATATTAAATAATTTAAAAACATATAATCCATTGAATAAAAATCATTTCTTTTTTTTTTTTAAAAACATTTTCTTTAACTTCTATTTATTTATATTTTGTTGAAATCAAATATAGTAAATAAATAAATATGAATATCTAGAATTATAATTAGGTAATCATAACTAATTACAAAAAATTAAAATATATCACTTTAGTGCATGTCATAGCTTCCACTTGTTGGTAAGTAAGTGTGACATATAATTTCTTCTTTTTTTAAAAAAAAAAAAGTTATGTGAGCAACAACTAACTAATCAATGGCAACTGTGATATAAGAAGGGTAAAAGTTATAGGTTTTAAATACTATAAAAATAAAATTGATAAAAAAAAATAAAATAAATTGATACTATACCATAGTTTAAGGACAAAAATGATAAAAAAAATAAAAAAATATATAAATAGTTAAGCCACTAAATTGACACCTAAGTCATAATTAAGGGACAAAAACCCTTTAACCCAAATATAATCTATTTAGGATTTAACATTATAAATATTTACATATATGTTTTAAAAAAAGTTATTTTCATAAGATGGAACAAAAAAATGATAAAGGGTTAAGTTTTGAAAGAAAAAAAAAATTAAAAAGATTGGAGCATAAGGAGAATCTGTCTTGTTCATTCATCCCAATACATGTGGGGCCCATTGGCATATGAATTTGTCACATACTTTGATTCTTTCGGAACCCCAATTCACATGAATATGCATGTTTTTGGCCCACCATTCCCATACCCAAAATCTTTGGGAGAAGAGCAAAAATGGGAAAAGGAAAAATCAAAAGGATTTGTCCATACTCTATCATGGACTATTCAACCACACACCCATATGCACGTTACTAATGTTATCTCCATCTTAGGTGTAAAACCTTTAAATTCAAATTTTTTCAAAAATAAGAAACCAGAATTGATTCGCACAGACAAGTCAGAACCTGAATTTTTCTAGATCTCTACGATAAAACTGACCACCGCTGATTCTCACAAATCTAGTTATCCAAACAAATTTCATAAATTTCGAGATAATGATTTTCACGATTCGGACGGGGCCGAAATAAGCCATTTAACCCTAAAAACAGGATTTTTGAGAAAAAAAATCTCATAAGTGGAAAATAAATTAAGCAAAGTTCATTTAAAATAAATTGAACTTGAACCGGTGACGAATAATTATTTCAAAGAAAATCGAACCCAAACAAGTCAGCTATGACGCGGCACGACGTGGTCAAGATTCAACATTAGCAGCAAAAGAAATGAGAGGGGGAAGAACAAAATATCTCATTTTACTGGTTTTACGTGAGAGTAGAAGAGAGCGAGAGAGCCTCCAACTTCTTACAATCTACAGACGGGCACAAATTGCCACAATAACGAAAGCTTCATCTACTCAACGGCTACGCGGTGTGTACCGAAACAATGTGGATTTCGCCAGAGATCTGCCGGGTTAGTCAGAAATCAAAGCGTTTCGTGTTTGCGGGGCTGGCCCACGAAATTTCCTGTAGCTTCTACGCCCAAGAGCAGAATTTTTCCTACTTTGGTTTATTTTCTGCTTTAAGGGCTGTTTGGTTGTGTTTTTTTGCCTTAAGGGACTGTTTGGCTATGTTTTTGCCTTAAGGGGCTGTTTGGAAAAAATTTTGGGCTATGGGAATACTGCCTTGTTTTGGCCCTATGAAACGTCCAGATTTTGGGATTGATTTTCGATTGGGAAAGAGGAATCTGAATAAAGGCGCTCATAAACTGTAAATACAATTGTGAACTTGATGTTAGGCTTTGAATCACCCAAATCACCTTTATACCAAGCATGATCCATTTTCCGGATCACAAAGCTGTCCTGTTTTGACCCTATACACTATCCAGATTTTGGGACAGATTTTCAATTAGGAAAAAGAGGGAATTTAGGTTGGTGTTCTTCATGGAAATTATAACTGCATTTTTAAATTTGATGTAGGCTTTTAACCTAAACAGACTTATAACTCAAGCATTATCCATTCCTAGGGACTACCATAGACTGTTTCATTTTGACCTCTATACACCGTTTCCAGATTTTTTTGGACAGATTTTCGATTGGGAAAAAGAGGGAATTTAGGCTAGTGCTCCTCATGGAAATTATAGCTGCATCTGTAAACTTGATGTAGGTTTTTGAATCACCCAAATTGGACCTCTATAACTCAAGTTATGGTCCATTTTTCAGGACTACCACAGGTTGCCTTGTTTTGACCCTATACACTGTCCAAATTTTGGGACAGATTTTCAGTTGGGAAAAAGAGGAATTTGGACTAGTGTTCTTCATGGAAATTATAGCTGCATCTATAAACTTGATGTAGACTTTTGAATCACCCAATTTGGACCTCTACAACTCAAGTTATGGTCCATTTCCCGAGACTACTACAGCTTATGTTGTTTAATGGTTTATGTCCAGATTTTGGGACTGTTAGGGGACTAGTTTCTTAACTGAGTTCGGAACTATCCTTGTCGTGTGGAATGTTTTGTGAGCATCTCTATGCCACAACTGGTCTTGAGGATCAAGTTGTCATTGTTTGAGTTTGAATGACATGCTTGGTGGTAATTGATTGGAGGTTAATATGTGTGTCCTAATGTATTAACATGTGATGAGTTTGTATATAGATAAGGCCATTGAATGGCTTGTTTGTAGGCTATTTGTGGACATATTATGTCACAATTTGGCTTAAAGGATAAAGTATGTCATTTCTTGGTTGGTGATGACTTGTTATGTTGATATATGTGTATGCAAATATATTGACATGAAGTGTGTGATCGTTTGGAAATTTTATACTGATTGATATAATTGTCTATGATGCATGGATGATATGCATGAGTAGAATTGTTCATATAGCATTCATCATATATGTGACATGGTATAGGTATGAAATGGCACATCACATTGCATATGTAAGGGGACATCGCATGAAAATGTGGTGATGAGCGCACGGTTATAATCAACACGCATTCAAGCCGATCGTAGAGGCTCAAGACAAAGGATGATCGCTCAATGTGTGTATTCCACTCGCTGTATACATGAAAATGAAATATGTGTCGGGTAATAGCAAGTAGGGATAGAAACCCCCTCGGGTGAAAGCCCCGGTATTCTTTGTTATACATATGTGTTCAACGGTGAAATCCCGTGAAAGTGTAGGAGGAAGTGTGAAGCTTGCTGTGAGACCCCGAAAATTCGCTATTCATAAAAAGACACATGGTTTTAAATATAAATTATCATTGAGGTGTAATATCTAAAAAGCTTTTGGTTTGAAAACAAATGAATTTGTTTTGTAAAATTATCATTGAATGTAATCCAGAAATGATGGATTTATCACGCATGGGCTTTGGCATTATGTGATGTAATGATAAGTACCTCTAAAAGATGGGGAGTCAATATGACTGGCATGGTACATGGCTGAGTCTCATCTCATCTCATGGCATGTAGAATTCCAACTTAGATCGCATAATCTTGTTTGGAATGTGTGAATCAGGAACATGACTATTGTACGCAGACTCAGCGTGAGTGCAGCCTTTCAGAGAAGTTTACTCACTCGACGTGGCTCATCCTATAGAAACATTTCAGTGTAGGACGTATTGACCGCGGGATCTGTTATTCGAAAGCCAAAATTGTGAAGAAAATCGGATTTTGGCTTTGATAGTTATTTTGTAAAATATATTGAACAAATCGTTTTTTGATATATATATATATATATATATATATATATATATATATATATATATATATATATATATATATATATATTGTATAAGAGTGTTGTAATTAAACTCTTATAGACTATTGTGATATAGTCTTGTATATTTTTTATTATGGATAATTAGTCTCTGGCAGGCCACTTTTATTCATAAATGAACCCTGCATTTATCAGATATATCGGGCCCCGTATGGGTCATGTTGTTGTATAATACTGTCGAGAATCGATAGAGCTCTATACAAAGAAGACTATGTCCCATTTTTTGTTAAATTTTGGATCCCTATGAATGGATGGCAATAAAGGCAGATCAAGTCAAATTCGACATCCACGAAGCTTCAGTCGACTAAGCAATACCTGACTCGAAGTTTCGAGCCACACAAGGCCACCCATTATAGACATTACCCAAAATCTATCTTACACACTTACACTTTCAATCTTTAAAGCTAATTCAAATTCCAAGTAGAAAAATAATATATTTTTGTGTAATTAAAAATTAAAATAATTTGCTGTAAAAAAAAAAAATAATAATTTTCTTCGTCTTACTCCTCGTCGGAGGCTCGATCGATCGAATCCACACCAGATTATGGTGTGCCAACATTGTGTCCTTGAAAGAGGGATATTTTGGACAAAAAACTAGGAGCCTATTTGTTTATTGTTATTTAAAATTGTTTTCTATTTTTAAACAAATAAGAAGAACGAGAAAAACAAGGAAAACATATTTGCTTACCAGTGTGTTTTTGTTCCAAAAAAACACATAAAACACAAAATTCAAAGAATAAGAAAAATTTTCAAAATGGTGATCTCTATGTTGTCAAAAACTGTTTTCAATAATAGTTTTCAAAAACAATAACCAAACTAACTCTAGGGTTTCGGTTTCTTTGTTTCTTTTTGGTTTAATCACTGCTAAGAATGAGGGTCTTCTTGAAGAAAAAATCCTTTCCACAAGTACTACACTAGTTAGAAATTGTGTTTGAATCAATTTACCTTCCCTTGGGATTTTTGTCCCAAATTAGTACAAATTTAAAAAAATTTACTTAAATGGTTTGAAAACAATAAAATGCTCAATCTAGTGCATCTTTGCCATATTGGTATACACATCATCAAAACCGCAATCAGTGATTACAACTTTAGAAATTTTTTTAAGTTAAAGTCATAGTCGTGACTACGACTTTAACTAAAAATCCAAGCAGCTTTAACATTTTTAAGAACATCTAGGGCTTTTTTTCCCCTCCATTCTCCACCACTCCTCTCCTCTGATCTCATGAACCATCCGTGATGAATCGTCTGTGGTTTGATTAGTCCTCTTATACACTTGATGATTAGGAGTCTTTACCCAACAACCTATAAGAGTTGATTGGGAGTGAATCATCAATCATCTCCCCAAATCAACTGAACCAAACAAAGCTTTACCATACTCATTTAATTAGGGGTGGAGCGGGAAGGATACCCAAAAAAATCCACCCATTATGACCCTACTATGATGTGCATGAGCTTTCATCCTATCATTAGTAGGTTGCTTCTTGTTTTCAGACAAGAAGGGTGTGCATGTCTAACTCTTTTTTCTCCCACTACTACGAGACTTGATGAAGATATCTACATATAGTTAGGTAGTGCTGCTCTAGCATACTTATATTGGGAGTTATGTTAAGCGAGCTTGGATCATGCTATTGAAATATCAAGATGTATGGTATTGTTACAAGAATTGATAACTTATTTTTAAAACACATGCATTCATCTAAAAGTCTATCATTAGTATGATAATATAGTATTGTTTTTTATGCAGTTATGGTCTTGGGAGAGACTCTTTGTGGGGTGACCTTATTTTGGTCGACCACCAGCCCCTCCAGCAACTGAGGGTGTTCACGAAGGATTACCGGTTGAGCCTAAGCCTGAGCCAAACAAATGATCCATTATAGTGTAGGTGAAGAGTACCTTTATCATGGGCGCATAACCTATCTGGTGAGCTTGCCTTATATTGAGACCTACTAGATGCACAGACTTCTGATCATGTAATTTTAGATTAATCTATATTACTTTAATCATAATCACATTAACATTATTAACGTAGAGTGGATATCAGAGGGTGTGTCAGATCCATACTTCAAGACCAGACACGATTGCCCATCCGCACTATTTGTTTAATCGATCGGTTATTTAAAGGGATGATGTCACCACTCATATGCTTTGAGAATGTTGAGTGGCATCGATCGAAGTGAGTCTTGCGTCAGTTTGGGCTTCCATCAGGGGATACCTCCATATTGCTCGATGAGCAAAGCAAGATCTACATTTCGTTGATAGACAAAGACAATCCAAGTACAATTAGGAGACGTATCATGCACATTACGTTGAATTATGAACTACAGATGCAAAGAGGATCATCACATCACCTCTCAAAGTTGGTATTACGGACTTCCATGATCTATATATGGAGTGGTATCGACATATTACACCACCACTACATAAGGATCAAATGAGGTATCATAATACAGTCACGAGATCCCAGTTGTTGTTAAGAACCTTTAAATTCTCAATTATTTTTCAAATTTTAATGAATAGGTAATCATTTACAAATGTTTGGTTTGTTTTTTTTAAATCGTTGGGATTGTTGACATTGCTAGTAGATCTGGTGGGGCTATTTTCGGCTTGGTGTACTATATTCATCATATTGCTACATCAGTTTTGCGCCTTATTAGAGAGGAACATCACATTTGTGCACACGATGAGGAGGCTTCTACATCATTTGGACCACCCATCATACCTCTTATGTCATCCACCGCAGTTAGGATGCATCCTACCTAAGGTCGAGGGAGAGGTGGTGGTCGAGCTGGTGGTCGATCTACATATGAGACGATGTTGCCACAATCTACATCATCTACCCTATTTGCACCCAAAACTTTCACATCACCCTCATTTATTGCTCTACATGTCCCTGTAAACCCACCATTATCACCTACATCTTCATCCTTAGAAACCACATGTTTACCATTTCCTGTGTCACCAATCTTAAATATCAACACATTAGATAGCACCTTACCATCTACCACTTTACCATCACGTGCATTGCCACCCCACGATACCACCATTGTTGACCTTGTTCTAGAGGTGGGTGCCTGCCCACCTAAGCTATGTCGCGCTCCACATACACGTCGAGTCTTTCCTCCATCAGCTCCATTCCAGATTGCACATGCCCCTCCAAATCATATAACTGTGTATTCTAGGCATCATAAGAGAAAAACAAAGTCTCCATCATGTGGTACTTATTGATATGTATTTATATTTGTATTACGGTTTTTATTTTTTGTAATGAACAAGAGATGTTCTTTTAGTTATATGACTTTTTTGTGCAATGACTTTGTTGTGTAGTACAAGTAAAGGTTGGATTTGAATTGATTTTGTTGTGTAATGTAGGTATGGTAAGTCACCCATCATTTGAAATCAAAGTTCATGAATAATTTGTTATAATTCTCGACGCAATTTGACAGACTTTAATTTTAAACGCAAAATTTTTAAAGTCTAAAGTTGCAATTCATTAATATGGAGCTAACTTTTTAAAAAAAAATGTTTAACTTCATACACGACTACTAAGCTGATTAAAAGCTAAAAGTTATACTACTAAATACTCTGCCAGATTTATAAAAAGTCAAAGTTGTAGTCAATTATTAGGGTTTTAACTTAAAAATTTCTAAACTAGAGTCAACTGGTTTAATTTTGAAGGATGCCAGATGTCAATACAGAAAGACGCATCAGATTTAACATTATTTTGGTTTTCAAACAATTTATTAATTTTTTTTAATTTTGTATTAGTTTGATTAAACTCTTCCTCTATTTTACATCTCTTATTAATTATTTTTTAAATAAAACCAAATCATTACATCATAATAAAGTTTCCCAATTACTTTAGAGTGGGCTTGGACGTATTTAGTTTTTTAAAAAAATTATTAAAATAGTTTGAAAATAAAAATAATGCTCAAGTTAATGCGTGAATAGTAATTACATGTCGCACTTATTAGCTACGGTTTAAAAAAAAATTTAAGTTAATGATGGGGCCAATTGTCGGGTCGGCTATTTCCTTCACGCGATGGGAAGCCCAAAGCCTCAATTACTGGGTGCCTAAGCCCAGAAAGATAAAAGCAGGTTATGACAGGCCTTCTTCTCATTCTTCTTGAGGATTTTTTAAAGAGCCACTATCAAAGTAGCTTTCCTCTTTTTTCATCTCGCTGCTCCATAAGAGAAAAGGTTATAGTAGAGAGACCTATTTTGAAGTTGTGGTAGTTAAAAAACACGCTTTTTTTCTTTTTATCTTCACTGCCCAGATTTGATCAAACGGCCATACCGGTTCATCTGTGGTTCAATCGACCTGAAATCTGGAGGAGAGGTTATGACTTGTTGATCTTCATTCTGAACGGTGGCATCTGATTCGAGTTTCGAAGGTCATATTTGCAGTCCGAGATCAGTGCCTCTATGCTGTGGAGTTTTCTACCTCGGACAGTTTTCATCATCACCGATCCCGATTCATCCGTGGTCTGATCGAGCTGATTTGGTGAGCAATGTTCTAACTCATTGATCTTCATTTTGAACGGTGCAGATTGGAAATTGAGTTCTTGAACAGTGGTGTTTATGTCCGAGAACAGTGACTCTGTTTTGTGAGATTTCTATTGTTTTATGTTGATTTGCATTTGCCAAGCATTAAAATTCTTGAGATATGATTGGTATATGCCTCTAGTTTTATCTAGAGAGAATTGTGTAAACTCCATTAATTATATTAGTGGAGGTGCTTGCGCCTAAGGGTCCCGTGGTTTTTACTCACATTTGGAAGGTTTTCCACGCTAAAATTGTCGCGCCCATATATTTGCTGCGACTAGAGCACTGGCTTCATTAAATCAAGCCTATTAGGTTCTCACAAGAGGGATAAAATCTGGTTGTGCATTGTTTATGTTTATCCCATCAGCACGAGCCAGGTTCAAGATAAGTCAGGCCTGTAATCAATGGAGCAACAGCGTAGAATGATCACTTTGAATGGTTCCAATTATCATGTTTGGAAAGGAAAAAAGGAAGAGGTGTAAGGGAAAGTGAAGGAAAAGAAGAATGACAATGGTGGTGAAGATGACCAAGTTGCCACTACCACTTCGCATTTCCCTTATTGCTATGATAAAGGATGTCATAATTTTGCTTGCCAGAAACCGCTGGGTGATTGATAGTGGTGCCTCCATCCATGCTACACTCCTGTTATTTTACATCCTACACATCCGGTGATTTTGGAAGTGTTAGGATGGGTAATGATGGCTCAGCTAAAGCCATTGGTATGGGAGATGTGCGTTTGGAGACTAGTAATGGTACTATGTTGACTTTGAAGAATGTTAAACACATTCCGGATATTCGCATGAATTTAATCTCCACAGGAAAGCTTGATGATGAAGGGTTCTGCAACACCGTGATAGTCGCGGAAGCTCACTAGAGGTTCTATGGTGATAGCAAAAGGAAAGAAGAGTTCCTCATTGTATTTGATGCAGGCAAGGGTAATTGATTCCAGATCAATGCAAAGGGATGATGATAGCACGCCAGCTTTGGCATAATAGGCTTCGTCACTGAGTGAGAAGGGCTCTCGATGATTTCGCTAAGAAATAATCTTTCTTTCCGGGTATGAAGAAGGGATCTTGGAAGAAGTGTGTCTATCAAGATAAGAGCGCACTGAGTTGTATCTCCAAAACACTTCGCCATACAAGAAGCCGTATGCTTCGATGAGCGTATTCTCGATGTGTGTGGTCCTATGAAAACAAACACTCATGGATCTCTATATTTTGTGACTTTTTATAGATGATCATTCAAAAAGATTCCGTTTATACTTTGAAAACAAAAGACCAAGTGTTAGACGTGTTTAAGCAATTTCATGCTCTTTGCTGAAAGACAACTGTGAAAGTTGAAATGTGATCCTGACCGATAACGGGGGCGGATTATTCTGGTCCTTTTGATGAGTATTGTAGATAACATAGTATTCGACATCAAAATACACCTCCTAAGACTCCTCGCTTGAATGGGTTGGTCGAGAGAATGAATAGACACTAGTTGAAAGGGTAAGATGTTACTTTCGCAGTCACGCTTGCCAAGATCTTTTTTGGTGAGGCTAATATCAAGCAGACATGTTCTTGAATCTTACACCATGTGTTCCTTGGAATGATGTCTTATAGAATTCTGGTCGTGATAATGAAATCTCTTATGATCACTATGCCTGGATGCAAGGCTTTTTGGCATATTCCCAAAGATGAGAGGTCTAAGCTGATGCGCACAAGACCCATGTATTTATCAAGTATGGTCGACGAGCTTGGTTACAGTTTTATGATCCCGCGTAAAAAAACTTGTAAGAAGCCGTAGATGTTGCGGTTTATGGAAGATTATACTATACAGGATATTGAGAGAAGTCCGATGCAACGAAGTCTCCAACATAGTGATGATTTGATTGACTCGGGATCTCACTCCTTGACAAATCTTCCTACACAGTCAAGATGAAGCACATGATGACCAACATGACATGGGTGATGCTGAAACCCCAATACGTGTTGAGGTGGATGATGATGTTCAGAGCGTCACCACAGCCAGAGGCTCCATCGTATATTCCACTCAGAGGTCTACCGCAGATCACATCCTTCTACACCTGCATTCTCGTCACGACTATGTATTACTAATCGACTGGGAGAGCCCGGGAAGTTATGAGGAAGCCATGAAAGATGAAAATAGCGATGAAGTGGGTTGATGCTATGCAAGATGAGATGAAGTCACTACATGAGAACCATTCTTTGAGTCATTAAGCTCGCTAAAGAGAAAAAAGAGCTTTTGAAGAACAGGTGGTTTACTGCAGTGAAGCAAGAAGAACACACTTCACACTCCTCGTTACAAAGCTAGATCAAGTTGTCGCTGGTTCGGGCCTAAAGAAAGGTATTGATTTTGATAAGAGATCTTTTCTCCGTTGTTAAGATGTCATCTATTCAGAAGCTCGGGCTTACAGCCTAGTCTCGATTGAGATTCAAAGTAGTAATGGATGTTAAGACCTGCTTCTCCATGGTGATTTAAACAAAGAAATTTATATGAACAAACTGCAGGGTTGCAGTTAAAAGGAAAGAGGATTATGTGTGTAACCGAAGAAAGTTCCTATGGCTTGAAGCAGCACCTGAGCAAGGGTATAAGAAGCCTGAGTCGCTTGATGGGAGCAAGGCTACCGAAAAACTACTGACCATCTGTATTGGTGCGTAAATTCTTCCGATGATGATTTGTTATATTGTTGCTCTATACTGATGATATCTTGATTTACAGAAATGTTTCAAGAATTGATAGCTTGAAGAAGCATAAATTCCTTGCCGAAGGATTTGGGTATTAGTAAAGAGAATTCGCATTAGAATCGAGCTGATAGAGCATCCAAGAAGCTATATATGTCACAGAGCAATATATTGAAAAGGTGCTTATGAGGTTTAACATGAGAAGCTAAAGTGGTCAATTCCCTTCAGCTGGCCACTTTGCCTGCCATTGCATACTCCTTCAATAGATAAGGAGAAGGAAGACATGAGAAGAGTTCCGTACGCCTCAAGAATAGTGAAATATCAGAGCGCCATTGGTATGTAGCCAGACCGCACATAGCTTATGCGCTTGGTGCTGTTAAATGCTTTCATCGAATCCGTGAAGACAACATCGGGAAGCAAATAAGGATTACGAGATGATACAGGCACTTCCAAGTCAACCACTGGAAGCCGGAAACCAAGACTTTATCAAGCTACAATCGATCTGCATTACGGCGGATGCGGATAATAGAAAGCTCACTTCAGTTATTTGATGACATTCGGGAGGTGTTGTGTCTGCAATCACACTGGCGTAAATGTGTTGCACTCTCTACAACGTAGAGGCGTAATATATTGCAAATGTGCCAGAAGCATGTAAAGAGTCTGTCAGGAGAAGCGTTTCATGCAGAGCTCGTGTTTAAACAAACAAAGACTCATGTGGTATATTGTGATAACCAAAGTGTTATTCACCCCAAGAAGAATTCTACCTTCATGCAAGATCAAAAAACACATCGATGGCGATCATCGACGCAGAGATGCTCAATGACAACTTGTTTGAACAGAAGATACATACCGATAACAATGGCTCCTGACATGCCGACAGACACTACCAAGGGAGAAGCTTGGAGTTTGTTGTTCCATTGCTTCGATGGGCGAATCCCTCCCACATAGCCTTAGCAAAGATTTGTCGTACGCGCATTTCTCCGTGTGCATAAAGCCCAAAGTTTCACCACATTAAGGCCTCTTAAGCCTTAGAGTATAAAAGCATAGTTATGACAGTCTTTCATTCCTTCTGAGGATTTTTTTGGGGCACTAATTATCAAAAGTATTTTCCTCTTCTTTCATCTTTGTTGTCTCCATGCAGAAAAGCGAAGAGAGAAGAGAGATCCATTTTTGAAGTTAGAGAAGAAAAACACATTTTTTTTCTTTTATCTTCATTGCCCAGATTTGATCAAACGGCCGATACCTGTTCATCTGTATTCGACCGACCTGAAATCTGAGAGGTTGGTGACTTGTTGATCTTCATTCTGAACGGTGGAGATCTGATTTGGAGTTTCGGAATGTCATATTTGCAGTCCGAGATCAGTGCCTCTGTGCTGTGGAGTTTTCACCCGGACAGTTTTCATCATCAGTCTGATCCCGATTCATCCGTGGTCTGATCGAGCTGATTTTTGGTGAGCACGTTCTTAACTCATTGATCTTCATTTTGAACGGTGCAGATTGGAATTGGAGTTCTGAACAGTGGTGTTTATGTCCGAGAACAGTGACTCTGTTTTGTGAGATTTCTTATCGCTTTATGCAAGCTTGATTCGCATTTGCCGCCATTAAAATTCCCGGTGATACGACGCAGATACGCCGGGCTTTATTCGTGGCAGCACTGCGTAACCCAATAATTATATTAGTGAGTGTTTAAGCCGCTATGGTCCCGTGGTTTTTACTTCTCACATCGTGGCTTCACGCTTAAAATCTGTTTGCCCATATATTTGCTTCGCTTTCGACTGTTATCGCTTCTATTAAATTGCTTCATTAGTTCTCACAAGAAGTATAAAATCTCTGATTGCTGTTATTGCGATGCTTATCCCATCATCAATGACCACTAGATTTAACATTATTTTGGTTTTCAAACAATTTTAATAAATTTTTTTTAATTTGTATTAGTTTTGGATTAAACTCTTCCCTCTATTTTACATCTCTTATTAATTATTTTTTAAATAAAACCAAATCATTACATCATAATAAAGTTTCCCAATTACTTTGAGTGGGGCTTGGACGTATGATGAAAAAATTATTAAAAATGGGCTTAAAAATAAAAATAACGTCAAGTTTAACGCACGAATAAGACTACATGTCGCACTTATTAGCTACTGCTTAAAAATTTAAGCTTAATACTCAAGAATAATGACCACAGATGCAGATATCGCTTACGCATTACTGACATTATTTTCATTATCAAATTATTTTAATAATTATTTAAAAAAAAAAAAAACTAGATACGTACATAACTCCTTTACACCACCAAAAGAAAAGAACATGATTCCCCTCAATGCGAAAGATTGTGGGTATTGGTTAAAAGGACGAAAGTATCCTTTTCAAAAAAAAAAAACAGTTGGAAAGTACTCCATGAACTGAAAAAGGAATTTTATGCATCACTCTGTCGTCAAGATTTACTTTCTCCGAGGTTCATTGGTTTTAATATCTGTAGCGGAAGGACCAAAATCATAAATGAAAAAGAAAAAGGGTAAATTATGTTTTAGATCACCAAGGTTAAAGAAATTAAAAAATGGGGGCCCCAAAAAAGTTATAGAATGAAAAAAGTGTATTTTGCAGAAAATAATTCATGTTTGATGTGCCCACCAAATCAGTGGACAAATTCGCCCCGATTAGCAATGGGTCCCACTGCCTCTCTCCTCTCACCTCTTCTCTCTTTCCGATCTCTCTCTTTCCTCTCTCAATCACTCATTCTTTACCGTTTTTCTTTCTTTTTTTTTTTCTATTTTTTACTTCCTACCCCTTTTTTTAAACAATTTAATATTTACTTCATATTATTAAATTTACTCAATAAAAAATCTTAATTTATTTTTTAAATAAAAATAAATTAAAAATTTTATCTTAAGTTTTTATTAATTATTTAAATTTTAAAATTTTAAATTTATGAAATGGAAAATCAAAATTTATTTTTTAAATATTGATGTGGTTCTCAAAACATCACAGACCCACTCGCTAAACCCTGAAGCGAGAAAGACGCCTATCAAAGATTCGCATTTTTGACGCCTGATGAAGGTCCAATCCGCTCTACTAAAGGTCGATTACAGAATCGCAGTGCCTCATGCTCGTAAATCAAGTCAAATTCATGATAAGGAATAATAATCCCTAATAATATATTATCTAGCAAATCTAACTAAATCTTACTGCCAGAAAGTAGCATAATTCACAATACACAAATACCATCAAACTAGATCCCATCAATAAGGGAGAGAAATACCAAATAGAGCGACTTTCTATATCCATAATCAAATCCGATATCAAGAAAATATCTCCATCCAATGGGTTAATCCTAATTACCATCCAACCGCTTAAACATCTACCATAAATACAAAGTGCCACCCCATCTACGAAGGATGAAACACACGCATCACATTCGCCTCTGCGGGCCCATCTTTTCTCTTCCGTGAAAGAACCGATTAGTATCTGAGCCGCCACGCCGCTCCCCTCGCCACCCTTCTTTCTCGCTTTTGCGCAGTGAGTACCACGTCCGTAGCTCGCACCGAAGACCGCAAAGAATCCTACTTCGGGCCCCGATGATCCAGAGCCTACGCACTGTACCAAACAAATAGCCCAGTCCTGGCCAATCCACTTCACACCCTCCAACCCAATTCCGCTGAAAATACATCATCACGGCTGCCGCTCATGAACGACGCTTCATAAAGAGAACGATTATCATTGTGATCAACCCGAATATAAAGTTGCGAGTAACGCCATCCGCCACATGCGTGATCCGCCAAAAAGACGGCAGAAACAACGACTCCTGCAACACACAAGCAATGCAAGCCAACACGAACGAGGTGAGGCGCCCAGCCACCACCAACCAACGCCGGAGCAGGAGAATTAGAACAACTCACCAAGCAGATACAACGCCCACGGGATACACGACAAACACAGGAAGGTCACAACTTTCCTCCTCATGAAGTAGCAACACAATCTCGACATTCCTCGAGGCACCGAACGTAAGGCAGTCTAGCCGAAAGCCGTGGGGCACCTGACCACCGTCCCTGGAGAGGAGGGCAACGAAGCAATACCCGAGAGCATGTCTGGGAACGGCGAACTACGCCACCCTCGCCAGGGCGCGAGCGTGAGAACTATCATGGGAGCAGAGGTTCAAGAGCCTCCAGCAAGAGCTCAGCCGTGTGAAGGAGGTGGTAAGAGGACGCGCTCCTCGACACTACTGATACTGGTACAACAAACCGAATCACTCTTCACACCGGCGCGCTTCACTTCCTCTTCCAACAGCCATGACGTTACAAGTGGAAGCATTCGATGGCGTCGTGGATCCGCCATCATCTCAACACTTACAAAACCAAATGGAGTCGTACGGGTATCAAGATCCGGCGGCGATGCGCAGCTTTGCTATCACATTAAAAGGCCTACCTTTGGCCTCGCTTAATAGGGCTTCCACCGTCATCAATCTCCTCATTCAGAGCTATCCATCGCATTTCGTTTCTCACTTCATCGGCGCTCGTGACGCATGTGAAGCCGCGACACCGGCCGAATTAATGCTGCAGCCGCAAGAAAGCCTGAGGTCTTATGTCCGTAGATTCAATATCAGTCTCTAAAGGAGATATACCCGACGAGAAGTTCGCTGACACGCATTCATCGGCCGACTTAGGGTTCAATAAAGACTGATGTTTTCCATCTCCAAAAATCCCCAAGCAAGCATGGCTGAGGTGCTCGCAAAAGCAGAAAAGTATATTAACGATGAAGATGTAAGACCCGAGAAATTCCAATTTCTAAAATTCAAGAAATCATAATTTTTGCTATAGAAATTGTAATTTCTATTAAAAATCGTAATTTATTCTAGATCTCGATGATGAAACTGATTGCACTCGTTGAATCGCTCGCAAAATCTAGCTAGCACGAAAATTTCGGGCCGAATTCCGAGACAAATAATTTACACGCTGACAAGATCGCGATTCTGGTGTCAGAAAATGATTTTTCGAGTGTGGGACGAAAGTCACATATATCACGTACTCATGTGCCATATGGTATGAGTAGGGAAACGATGAAAGACGACAATGGGAGATAATACGAATGTCAAACTTAGTTATATTATTAACCTGTATTAATTAAAGGTTGTTAGTAAAGACAAAATACGACACACAGGTCTCCTACATAGCAAAAAACGGGAATGGAAAACCAGTAGATGCAGAAACGTAAAAATGGAGGAATTTAGAGAGAGAAGGACCTCATTCTTTCTAGAAATTCTAAGCATCCGAATCGCCTACAAATTGGACAAGAAGGAAAGCCGCCTACGAAATGCCACGCTACGACATCGGATTTAGCGAAAGTGTATTGAACTCCTCGAGCAGCAGGGAGCCCTACTTGGCTTACACTCATTTGAAGTTGCTTTTTCAATGCTTCGCTTATTTGAGGCCGTGAGGGGCCATTTGACCTGCTCCAAAACATGGGACCGAATCAGGAATTTTTTTAAAGATTTTTGTCAATCAGTGGCTATCGGGGACCGATTTGTGTTTATATGATACTTATGGAATAAATTATGTTGTGTATAAGGCCTGAATGGTCATGGAAACCATGGTCCATAAAGTGAACCGACGATCAGATTTTTCTAGAATAGTAAACGAGGGTTTCACTATTCTGTGGAATAGTGTCTCACAAAGACTTTTGTGAATTAATATGTTCGTCGAGTAATTCAAGTATAATTGCTCAGGTTTGATCATTAGCCCATGAGCTAATTACGCTGGATTTAAATGCGAATTACATAACATGATTGCGGTGATTTAAATTGCGAATATATGCTTGGTGATATATTTGTATGTTATATGAGTTATCAAATGGCATCACAATGCATTTCATATGCAATCGGGGCACCCTGTAGAGATATGAAAGTGCATGAGGTAGTTTCTTAAGAGAACTGTTTCGGAGGGTAGACTAGTAAATGTAAAATATCTCGGAGGGTTGTCTAAAAATAATAATAATGATCGAGGGGTAGTCCATACTAAAAATATCAATCGTCGGAGACGGCCCAATTGATATACATCGAAGGGTAGTCCACTAAATATAACATCTGGAGATGCCCACTACTTAGACGGGAGTATAGACCACAAATATAAACAAATAACTTGCTTGAAATTAGTTTTCTCATACGCGCCAGTAAGTGCAAGTAGATAACATGAGGCACTCGAGTACGAGATGATCGGGCTAGACATCCAAGTAGATCATGCATTTTGAATGTGTGTTTATTTTGGAGCATCAGATCGTTGACTAAGGAGAGTAGCCCACTTAGGGTGATTCCACCATCGAGCATTAGCTCACCCTGTCGAGGATACTATTTACAAGACAGAATAAGGCGAGGAGACGCTGTCCAGAGGCTGAGCTTGTGAAGAAAGCAGGCCATATTACGATTTTAGTTACGTATTAGAATTCTAATTTTAATATATGTGTCAGATAAGAGTAAAACATTTGAACTCTAGAACCATCGATATAGTCGATTCATAGTCGATGTTTTACGGGTGGTTGTTTACGGGCCCAAGGCGTTTACTTATGTCAGGATTATACTGACTGCTTGGGACAGGTTTTCACTGACAGTGTTGTATTGGGGTGAGTCTCGTACAAAGGAGACTCGCCCGATTTTCGCGGAAAAATGCCTGGTCACGACATTCCACTGTATTCACGGCCGATCGCAGAATAACTTAATCGTGTGATCACATCATGTACAGCGCTTTCTCATATCTAAAGAAAGAGAACTCATCCACCATAAAGAAAAAAATGACGCATGTTTACGGGGGCGACGAAGGCCCCAAAAGACAAAACGATCGAAAGGTCTCCAAAGAAGGACGGAGAACGTCCTCGAAAAGGCGTGAACCTGGGGATCGTTCAGTCCACCGCAACTCAAAAACGACGACGCATCGCCTCGCCTGCCACCCCCAATGTTCTAATACCAAGTCCGCGCCAAGGGCATGAAACAAACAGCTCCCGAGGTGGCTAACTCAAATGAAGTCGACCGCCACAAGAGACAACCTGCACCGCGAGTTCCATGGGGACTACGGCACCGCACGGACGATCGCAGATACAACTCAAGAGGGAATATAGCATTTAATACGGCTACGGCCACGCCAGGATCCCCCAAATCGGCCTCGTAATCAAGCTCGAAAACCGCCCCAAGCCAAAGAACCACCACCTCGCCAGATGACAACTCGCCAGCCACCAACAACCCCTGGGGAGAATGCATGTGATCTCGTGGAGGATTCTGTGAGGAGGAACTGGCTTCGGCCGAAGGGCCCATCTCGCTGCAGGCATCAGTCGCTAGAGATAGCGGAAATACAAGTGGTGTCCAAACTGTCGCGGCTCGACACGTCCATCACATTCTCTGACTCAAATCTGAAGGGATGCCAACACCCCCAGCGACGACCATTGTAGTTCGCGCACAGGCCAACAAAACGCCTTCATCGTCCTAGTTGACAACGGAGTTCGCTTGACATCATCTTCGCCGCCTTTCTCGATAAGATGAGCATCGAAGCGAGAGACTGAACCCGTCAACACACATCTCGTGGGTTCTCCTGGGAAAGTAGGTTACCTGGGCTCAATACAACTACCACCTGGGAGATCCCTCGTCAGCAACGACTTGGTTTTAAAGTAAGATTCTCTTAATGTGACGCCGATCTGCTTTATAATGATGCAGAAGCGACTTCTTCAATGCACAAAGCCATCCCCTCCTCGCATACCATATGATGATCAAGTTTCCTACCCGTGTTTTAGGTGAATGGTTCGAGGAGATTAACGAGTGGCCAGGGAATGCTACCTCAAAGATCCATGAAGCGTAAAGCTGCCGACAACATATATATGGACGGCTTCGACATGCGCCGGACGAGGTGCTCACCCGACCGAGCCCCCTCGAAGAACTAGAAACCGATATCGCTGGATGACGACCCCAACATCTCGCCTATATCCGCCCAAGCTGGGGCGGTAAGACCTCAAAAGCCCTCCTCACCCATTTTTTGAGACGTAAAAGACGTCGCATGGTGCCAGGGACATGGGAGGAATTGACCACATCACTCATGATTTAACGCCGCCATCCTCAAGCCAATCAAACAAAGCAGGAGGAGCTTCGCGCCGAAGACAAAAAGCCATCAACGAGGAGACCCGCAAACTCCTCCAAGTAGAGCGATCGTGAGGTGGGAGTATCCTTGAGTGGTCGCCAACGCCGCATTTCTGTCAAAAAAGCAAACGGCAGCAGCGACTCAGATCACTTCACCGACATCAATGTGAGCGTGGCTCAGCGACGCTTTGTCGAGGATCGACCTCATCGTAGATGCCACACCCGGCCATGAACTCCTCGCGCATGGACGCCTTCTCCCGCCACAACCAGATCAAGATGGACCCGCATCCACTGCCAAGAAAAGACCCTGCTCGTCACATAGGAACCTCATCGTGGCGATGCCAAGCTGGGGCTCAAGAACACAGAGCTACCATCGTGAGGATGGTGAACCTGACAACCTGCATAAATAGGCACAACTACATAGAGGTGCGCGATTTCCATGTCGTAAATCCACCACACCACCATAGCTCATCCGGTCCGGTATGCCTGCATCCCGAGAAATTACAACATGAAACCAAATCCGTACTAAGTGTGCCTTCGAGTATCAGCCGTAAAATTCGGTTTCAGAAGGTCAACCATCGAGGAATCGAGGCAAATCCACAAAAATAAAGGCCGGCTCGACATGCCACGCTATCGTATAAGGAAGTCCAAAGGACCGACGGAAGGATTGCCGCTTTGCCGATTCGCATCCAGTGGCAAGTGATAAACGTCACTCTTCTTCCAAGTCCTCGAAGAAGGCCTTTCAATGGGATACCGGCGCGCGCGAAGCATTCTTAGCATCAAAACATATTTCAGCCCTCCCATTCTAGTAAGCCCTATCGGGCGGAGCTCCTCACCTATACTTAGTCAGATCGCACTTCTCGACCGGGCCGTCCTCATCGGGAGACAAAGAACGAAAAAAAGACCTAGTTTACTATTGCACCGAGCTCGAGAGGAGCGGGAGTGGCAGGTACCCACATGGAGAAACACTTTGCATCGTAACCATAGCTCTGGCCCGCCTTACTTCCGTGCTCATACCATAGAAGTTCCAAATGCATCACCCGATGAAGCAAGTGTTACATAAACCGTAGACCTGGTTATCGATGAAGTAATATAGAGCCGAAGGAATGACATCGATACAAAGTCGAAACCGCAATAAAAGGGAAGGTCTAATGACTGGCATGGAATTCACCACGGAACTCCGGGGCTGGGAGAACGCTTCAAACAATGATCGACTCAATTATCCGGAAACTCTCGTAGATGGAGCCCCATCATGAGGCGAGCAGTCTAATCCTCGACCTCCGTAAGGAATGACATTGAGTAATAATGCATCGTATCTTGATTCCAAGCTCTAACAACGAGGCTCTAGATCGAGGTCAGCCATGCAGCCCCCTCAACCTCGCCATTCATCGGAAGCTTATCGAGGTCCGAAGGACTCCCAAATTTGTGAAGACAAATAGAAGACACCTACGAGGCCAAAAGTGGAAGGATGATCCTATACCCAAAAAGGCAATGATTATTGAAAAATTCGTGGCCGGGTTCATGTCGCATGTCCCGGAGCGTAGAACTCCCAGCCGACGCCTCGCAAAGTTAGCTGGCTGAAATTTTTACAGAAGACCCCAGCAGTCAACACCGCCGAATACCGCGTAAAGCCCTCTATAGATCTCGTGACGGAAGTCGCCAGCCCGTCCGGAAATGAGTCGACGGACCCCATTCGGGATTATATAATAGACTGATTTCACCCGACTAACTAAAGAAGCGTACAAAAACAGACGAGGTCACTAGATTCACAATCATAAAGGAAGCCAGCCATGGTGTTTCTTCACACCATCCTAAATGCATCAAGTGAAAAGACACAGAATACGTGCTAAGGGAAGTACACAAGGTATGCGCGGAAATCATATCGGAGTTTCTGGGCATTAGCAGAAGGTCTTAAGACGTGGATACCATCGTCCAAAATACTGTGAGACGCAACCGACCGGGTCAGAAATGCAAGATTCGCTAGAGCATGCCAAGATCCCACGCCCCATCGGGAGCCCTTGACATCAATCACAAGCCCCCGGCCTTCCAACAACCGGGTTTCGCATACCAGGACCTCGCCCACAAAGGCCAATGCAAATCCATCATCGTCGCAATGGATTACTTCACCAAGTGGGCTGAAGCCGAACCTTTGGCCATAATCACAAAACAGAAGATACGCAATTTTGTGTGGCGAGCCATCATATGCGTGCTCGTATCCTAAGAGCCCCCGTATCGCATAACTAAACACTTGACAACGCTGTCAGATTTCGTGAGTCGAGCTCTGACTAAGAATTACTCGCCTTCCAAAGACATCCGCAGCTTCCAATGGTCGCCGGTCACCATCAACTTTTAAGGCCACTTTGAAGACCAAATTGGAAGATCTTAAAGGAAAATGGGTAGAATACCCTCCCCGAGGTGCTATGGGCCTGGCCAGACAACGCAGGTCAAGAACCCAGAAACCCCATTCGCCTAGCCTTTGGCACCGGGGGCAAAGAGCCCCCGTCGAGGCCTGACAAAGTCCCCAAGGATCGAAGTTAGCAATGCTGAAACACAATGACGAGGCTCTTCGTCTAAATTCTGGATCTCTAGATGAAAAACGTGGGCGTGGCTCCAAGGCGACGAAGACTATCAAAGGAAGACGATTCCAGGTACTACAACCAAAAGTCAAACCCGTGGAGCTACATGGCTATGATTTAGTCTAAAGAAACTCCTACCAAAGAAGGAAGAATCCAAAGACATGGAAAACTAGGCCCCAATCGGGAAGGCCCCACATCATATCTCTCAGTCGCCGATTCTCAGTAAATTACGTAGCCCAAACATGAGGGAAAAATTTTATAAAGATGCATGGAATGCGAGTATCTTAAGCGTTTTACCGCAAACATCGGTTTGTAATCTTAAATAAAGCATTATCAATTTTCTCGTGATGACGAGTTGAAGCCGTTATTCGTTAGACTACGTACATATAATGCCTCGAAGAATTACATGCAAATGTATCGAGAAAGTTCATAGTCATAAAGAAAAGCTCCTTTATTCCAATTAGGTTACATTTAATTACAATCGTTGGTGTCATCGATTACATCTTGAAGCATTACAAGACAAGCAAGCCTCAAAAAAAAAAAAAAAAAAGAGAAGAAAAGGGAAAGAGGTGGAAAGAGGAGGTAGTTAAGGAAAAAAGGGATGGAAAGAGTTTCAGCGAAAGAGGGGAGAATCGATGTGAAGAAAAAGAAGAAATAAAAGGAGAGAATGAGATGTGGAAGAAAAGAAGAAAGGAAGGAAGAGAGAATGAAGGAGAAGGAGAAAGAGACGAAGGAGATAAGAGAAAGAAGAACAGAAAACAGTTTTGAAGAGAAATGTACCGCCCCTCCTGCACACATTCCCAAGACGGTTAAGGAATAACATGACTCCCATAAAGGGAGACTAGGGAAAACACAACTCCCACAAGCGTAAGTCCAACCGAACTAATCTTCGTGTGGATCCCCGCAAGACGACAAATCCGACGCCTATCTCGAGCAAATTTCGCCATTTAATCAAGAAGGTAATATCCAAAGTATAAACTCCATAGCAATGAAGCCGCATTATAAGAGGGCCAAAGCACTCGAATTCGCAGACAAACGCTTGCTAAATTCTCCATAAATCAGCATTAAAGACGCCGCATTCCTTCCAAGAAAATCGGAGTCGAATGGTCAGACGCAATACCACTTTGACGAGTTCGGCTTTACTCGCGACGTGCCACCCGGGCCTTGGGGAGTCGATCACCAGTTGGATCGCCAACAAGGCCTCACGGAGCCCGCAAGAGCTCACTTTGACGAAGTTCATCTATCGCGACAAAGCACGCACTTGGGTCGATCACCAGTCGATCGCCATCAAAGCCCTCGCCACCGAAGCTCCGCAGAGCTCACTGACGCAGTTCGCTCACTGCGACAAAGCCACGCAGCCTCTGCGAGTCATATCACCGCCGGATCGCCAACAAGGCCTCGCCGCCGAGCCCGTGAGCTCACTTTGGACGAGTTTGTCTACCTCGTGACAGTCACACGCTTAGAGTCGATCGCCAGCCGGATCGCCACCAAGGGCCTCAACGCCCGGAGCCTAGTACCACTCGACGCAGTTCGCCTACTGCATAAAGCCACGCAGCCTTGGGTGAGTCGATCGCCGGGGCCGACGCCACCAGCGTCTCGGGCCGAGCCCGCAGCTCACTCTTTGACGAAGTCGTCTACTTCCGCGCGCGTGCCACCTCAAACAGAGCATCACCAGTTAGATCGCCACCAAGGCCCACTACCGAGCCTAGTATTCACTGACGAGTCGACTCACCAGACAAACACGCACTTCAGAGTCGATCGCCAGCCGATCGCCAACGTTGCCTCACGTCGAGCCCAAGAGCTCACTTTCGACGAAGTTCGACCATCGCACGTGTCACGCAAACAGAGCCATCGTACCAAAGCCGGATCGCCAACAAGGCCTAATGCCCTGAGTCAATAGTTCACTCGACGGTCATCATCGCAGATGTGCCACGCAGCTCAGAGTCGATCACCAGTCGGATTGCCAACAAGGCCTTAGCGCCCGGAGCCCAGTAGCTCACTTTGACGAGTTACTCTGCACAGGCCACGCAGCCTAAGAGTCAAATCATCAGCTCAAGCTGGATCGCCAACAAGGCCTCAGCTCCCGGAGCCCAATAGCTCGACTCGACGAAGTTCGTCTACTCGCACAGTCATTCAAATTTATGACTCGTATCACTAAGCTATTCACCAAGGCCTCGCTAAGAGCCCAAAGAGCTGGGCTGACGACCTCGACTTATTCTACTCGTGCCATGTGTACCTTAAAAGTCTCATGAATGGTAAAGTAGCCCATGAAGTCTCACGCTGGGTCAAGAGCTCAACTTTTCAACTCTACATCCAACAACTATCCAACTCCTGACGTCTGCTAGGCCAAGGCCCAAGAAATTGATACGTATCATGAAGAATAGCTGGAGTAGCCGGCAAAGACGAAAAGTGATGAAATAAAAAATGAATATTCATTAAGAAAAAGGTTACATATGTCTATACGCAAAATATTATACATCAGAAGAAGGGAGTACCTCAATAGGTATCGTGCCCTCCGTATGATTCATGGAAAGACTCTACCCTCCGCCGCTAGGAGGTCGGTTGAAATCTAAACTGATAAGCTGGCATAGCGCCTTCGCTGAAAAGCAGCCACCTAGAAGCCCACCGAAAATCGGGTCGTCCTCATCTTCCTATAACTTCATTCCACTGAGCAAACCAAAGTTATTTGTCGGCGAGCGTTCCATGCACCGCAAGACTTCAACAAGCGCTCACCGAAATAAGTGTACTCGACGGCCTAACGACGGCCCCGTCCAGCGCCGCCTTATCACGCAGTCGCCTGATCGCACGCAGCTTCCTGACTCGGCTCACCTGAATGTGAGAAGCTCATCCCTAACCATCCGGGTCTATATCAGTGACCGGCAGCTCGTCCGTAGATTTCTAGCAAGCCATTTACATGAGCCCGCAAATCATCTCCGAACCTCCCGGTTCGCCTTCAAATAAGCTCGTTGTTTCGCCCATCTTCCCTACCCGACTTCTAGCACCCGCCGACGTGGTATGCTCAAACCGATTGAAGCCACTACCTCCTTGGTCATACCGCTGCACCCGACCCGCAGCCGCCTCGCTTAGATGTGAGGGAAGCCACCCGCCAGAAGCCCGGCCGCTTGCATGATTCTCGCTTAGTTTGGCCTTTAGCCAAACCTTCAAATGAGTGTACCACCGTTATCACCCAACATTAATCAACATCCACGCAAGTTCGACACTCAACTCAAATACCTAATCGATACGACAAGGTATGGGGAACTACTGAGGCAACCCCTAAAGAGATAGTGGCCAAAGTTCATCAACCCGGGCAAATGGTGACTCGACCTCGAGATCGAATCCTTAAGAATGGATCGAGACCGCGCCACATAGTTCAAGATTGAAGCAAAGAGTCCCCGCTCCGCCACTGACCGGATCTTCCTTCTTCAACCTTCCGCCTTCGAGAAGGTGACCTAACACTCGCTGGCATTCCGCATGCTAATGGTACACCGCCAACGGCCGCTCAACTACCCACCTGCGACCTTTGTTTTGCAAGCAGTAATCTTAATCTGCCGCGAATCAAGACTGTAGGAGCTCAAACCGGAGGGTGACTACGCTTCGCCCGCCGACCGAGTAGATGGAGAAGATGAGGACGCCCCCAATTTCGGAACTTTGACCAAAGCCTACGATCTTTCTCAACGTATCCGGTTTTTCGCTTCACGCCCGTGTCTTCCGAAAGAAGGCCTCCAATCGAGCCGCAGTTCTCCTTAGTGGGTTTAGCAACGGAGGGCCCAATGGGAGTAACTTTCATGGGCGGAAGGAGGCGGCGGGCCTCAAAGCAGCCAGAGCGAGCGTGACTGGGAGTCAAAGGGCCAAGAATATCTCGACGGATCGGCCCGCTGTAAGGACGAGGAGTGACACTGTACCTAACGCCAAATATTTATGACGCATCTTCGCCGAGATCAATTCGAAACACTGAGAAGTTACGTACGTTGCAAAATCAAAATACCCAATGACCTCACACAAGTTATACCAAAAACAATCTAACACTACGAAGATTCCTGGTGGTCCAAGCCACCTAACGCCTGTGGTGTTTGCCCTTGTCAAGAGGGTCATATTCCCACCACGCCACTAACAAAGAAGTAGAAGGCCCTCCACAAATTCAGGGGAAAAGTGGAAGACTAAATCACCGTAGGAGGCCGTAACGCCAGAAAAATAGAGGAAGCTCCTGCTTGCCTCCTTTTCTGCCAAAGATAAAGGAGCAAGCTACACTGTAATAATCGAGCCCCCCGTCCTAAAGAAACCAATGGGGGACTAACCAAAATACCCCAAACTATCGGGTGCGAGCTGGTATGACAGACATCGGGTTAGTCGCAAAACCCCTTTTGGAGGGCGGATGCAGAGAAACAAGACCATTATCGCGCCACTTCAAAGAAGCACACCATCTTAGGCACTGGTAAACCACATAGGGTCAAAACGTCGGGGACCACACTGAACGCCTAAAGGGAGGTCGCAGAACGCCCGGGCAAAGGTGGCCCCATACGAGGGACCGACTTGCTAGCCCCACGCCAGCGCATGTCAACTACGATCTTAGGTATCTCGACCTCGTGATATTCGCTGATCGTGTCTACTTTCTCCTTACCCTCTGGCCCAAGGGAAAGGCGCCCTGGGGCATCTCTCGTTCAACCTCGTCGAACAACGAGGCGCCGCCGTCGTTCAGAACCCGGCAATGCCCGAAGAGTCATCGCCAATGCGTAGAGAAGAAGAGCGACCCGGACCCATGATGAAAATAAATAATGAAAACGAAATTCGTCAATTTAACTCTAGCTCGCTGTATCAAATAAAGAAAACAAAGAGATAAAGATGCAATGTCCCAGAATAAACTAAAAGGCTATCTCGTGGAAAACGCCAAGAAAATACTCTACACAAAAAGGTCGACGAGAATCCAAAGGAAAACGGCACGACTACCGGCAGTGTTAAGAGGTCACGTGATCATGCACACAAGACGAGGAGTCTCGCGAAAGAAAATGTATGAAATCAAAGGAGAGAAATAAGCGCAAAACCAAAAGAGTCATCATTATCGCAAGACGATGATGGCGATCAAGCCTTAACTAACCCACCAACGTACACGTGGAAGTTGCATCGATACGAAACATTACACTTTGCCCACGCATCACGCATACAAGGGTCAGCAACCGACAGTGTTCAAAACGCCACAGCCCACCGCTAAACCCCAAAGAAGAGCAAGATGCCCATTGAAGCATTTAGTCTTTTTTTTACTGTTGCACTCGCGACGGCGCCAATCCGCCTACGCCCAAAGCGTCGACATGCGGTAATCGTTAAAGCCCACGTTTCCGCAAATCAAGCCAAATCCCATAGATAAGCAAATGTAATAATCCCCAATAATATATTATCTAGTAAATCTAATCAAATCTTACCGCTAGGAAAGTAAGATAATTCACACAATATTACTGTACCATCAAACGGATCCCACCAATAAGGAGAGAAATAATTCCAAATAGCTACACTTTCTATATCCATAATCAACCGATATCAAGAAAATATCTCATCCAATGGGAAAGAACTTCTAATCACCATCCAACTGGGCAAACATCTACTATAAATACAAGGTCACCCCATCTATGAGTGTACAAGAAACATAAACATCACATTCGCGTCTGGGTTAGCCCATCTTTTCTCTCACGAAAGAACCGACTTGAGACGTGAGCGCCACCTGGCGGCCCTCACGACTCTTTCTCGCTTTTGCAGAAAGACCACGCCCGTAGAGCCCTGCACTGCTGATCGCAAAGAATCATACTTCACTCGACGATCCAGAGCCCGTGAGACCGTACCTCAACAAAGAACTAAACCCACTTCCAACGACCCCTACACGCTCCACTCAGCCTCGGCTGAAAAAGGCATCATCAAATATAAATAAATTATTTTCGATTATTTTTAATTTAATTTCATGTATAGTTAATTCATAAAAATAATTAGATTTTAATTAAAATATATTATTTTAATTAAGAATAAAAGAATGGTTAGAAGCTTTAATATTTTATTTGTTTAAATTTTCAATTCTTATTATATGAATTAAAATTAAAATATATCTTTTAATATATTAAAATTTTCTTAATTATTTTATTTGAAAACTAAAAACATTAATTATAATGTAGTAAAATGTGACTCAAATCCCCCTTCCATACGTCATTACCTTTTGAAACTGAATGTTTCTACTACATAAGCACATAACGACAAATTTTCTTAATTTCCTGGCAGTTATGAATTAACATAATTCTTAAAATAGAGAACACTATTATTTTTACATAAAGCTAATTTTGTAGGATTTTATTTTTAAATATAATATTTGAAGAAGAAATAAAATTTTAAGAGTTCTTGCATTACAATTTAATATAAATTTACAATCCCTATTACAACAAACTGATATTTAAAAAGAAAAATAAAAATAAAAAAAATTAAATTTTGTGTAATCATTATTAGTATTTCTATCGATATTTTTAATAAATAAGTCAAAATGATTATATTAATAATAAGTCCACTGGTACATCATGCATCTATAATAGTTTAGCTAATAATATTGTTACTTTTAGTTAAGAACAATGTTATTAATTTCAATTGTAGTTTTAATTACTAACATTATTTATAAAAAAAAAAAACCGTTGTTAAAATAATATTATTATCTACATTAGTACATCTTATAATATTATTTGTAGGTTAAAATAATATTATTTATATTATTTATAATATATAAATGGATAGTTATTTTAGTAATATATATTGTTATTAAATAATAGTGTTTTTTATTTTGTGAATTATATGACTCTCCCCCTCCCCCATATTTTGACAAATTCAGAATATTAAAACAATTATATAACTGAGAATAATAAAATGACAAATAAGGCTATATTTTAATTAACTATAACAGAATAAAACATATCAATATTAAATCATCTATTTTTTTATTTTACTAAAATACAAATATTTAATTGAAACTATTTAGTTTAATGAATTGAACTATGCATGAAATATCACACCTGAAATCAAAACAAAAACTGTAATCAGCACCTTTAAAAACATATCTATATTTAAAAACAAACTGATATTCATTTATTAACCTAAAACTTTGAACAATCATGAATAACGAATAATTGATTTGTATTTAAAATAAATTTGATTTTTATTTGGAAGATTTAAAAATGGAAAAAAATATGAAGTAGGAGACTAAATTTTTCTAAAAAGCAAAACGGTAGGGATGACTAAGGAGGAGAAGGGGGAGAGAGAGAGCGGGAAGGGAGAGAATGGGTCGACCTTGTCCCAACCCTACCTTGATATTTTTCAAACATTCCCAAACTCGAAATGGACCCATTAAGAGACGGGACGGGGTGAGATTAAAAATTTTTTGGCAAACTCGTCCCTACCCCGACCCATTGAGTTTTGAGATTTGGAGTATGGCTTGAGTCAAGGTATGGACATGGGTTTCTCAAATCCGTGTAACTTGAGTGAAGTTGTGGTGCTAGGGTTTCTTATTCCTAAAGTGTTCTCGATCGAGTAAAAGTGTGAAGAGAAAACTATGAAAGTGGTAACCAGATTATAGATAGGGCACATAGAATCATTATCAACCCAAACTTGATTCGTTTTTAACATTTTTTTTCAAACCGTTTAGAAATACCTATACTCGTCTCATTAGGAATGGGGCGGGACAGGTATCCGAGAAAACTCATCCCATTATCATCCTGAAAATGAGAGTGGGACCCACTGTGTCAGGTAGACGGATAGACAGGCCACACGGAATCGTAATCAACCCAAACCCGATTCAGGTTTTTAACATCTTTCTTAAATCCATTTAAAAATACCTATACTCGTTTCATTAGGAATGGGGCGGACAGGTATATTAGAAAAATCATCCCATTACCATCCTTAGGTGAAAATGAGAGTGGGACCCATTGTGTCAATGGGTAAATCCGTCAACTCGGTTGGTGGTCCACTTTCTCCCAAACAGGAATTATTTTTCCCAAAATACACCTTTTTTTTTATTCTGCAACTTTTTGGGCCCAATTTTTTAATTTCTTTTCCCTTGATGACCTAAAACATAATTTACCCAAAGAAAAAAAAAGCATTACAAATCCAATAAAATCACGATTATTATTAAATGAAAATACTGTAGCAGTACAGATCTGGAACTTTGCACACCTCTATTGAATATTGAAAATCCAATAGTCAATGCTCCGATTTTCAAAGTCGTCTTCTTAACGACATCGACAAGTACCAAACACCAACACCCTCCTCTCTCTTTCTCTCTCTCTCTCTCCATAATAAATACCCTTTATTTTTATGTAAATACATACATGTTTTAAAAGAAAATTTATTTTTGTAAAAGAAAAGGATGAGTACTTTTATCAAAACTGAACAAAAAAATTGATAAAGAACTGAATTTAATCACGTAACCCCAAAGTGTCGACAAGCTTAGGTTGGTTAGAGAGTCATTGTTAAAATAAGTATTCATAAAAATAATTTATTGTATTAAAAAGTTATTAACTTTCAACCTAACCCTAAAGTCATTTGGTTTTTTTGAGTTTTAAATAAATAAATAAATAGATAGATAGATAGAGCATTGAGAGGAACCAGGAGATTCCCTCTTCTTCACTCTATTCCCAATACATGCGGGACCCCATTGGTAGATGAAGTTCGTCACATACTTATTTTGAGTCTTTGACAACACAAACCCCCATTCACATGAATATGCATGTTTTTGTCCCACCAAAACATACCCAAAATATTTGGGATTTGGGAGAAAAGCAAAAACATGGCAAAAGATAAATCGAACAGGATTTGCCCATACTCCATACTCCATACTGCTCCATCATGGACTATTCAACCACAATACCCATATGCAAATTACTGATAAAACACACACCATGACCCACTCACACTATTGCTATCTCCATCCATGCCCACCCAACCCAATTGAGACATGACCCAGAATCTATCTTTCACACTAACAACAACTTCCAATCTTCCAAGCTAATTCAAATCCAAAAAAAAAATACCATTTATATGTAATTAAAAACTAAAAATAATTTTGTCCTAATTTGTGGTGATGATTGTTGATGGAGCGGCTGGTTCGATCTTCCTGAGCTCGTATGGGTGCTTGTTTGATTCATCATCGTCGTGATAGATGTAAGCGAACCCACCATGGCGGGTCAGATCCATGCCGGCCATTTCGTCTTCCGGAGAGATTCTCAGGAGTTTGAGTTTGTGGAGGATGTAGAAGAGGGTGCCCATTGTGGCGGAGACCCACCCGGTTATCACTAGTATTTGGATGACGTGGGCGGCTAGAAGCCTTCCGCCGCCGCCCATGAACAGTCCGTACGGCCGACCTAGTTTTCCCGGGTAAACTTGGTTCACGTATTCTTCTTTCGCGAAGAGGCCGGTGAAGATGATGCCCCAGGCGCCGCAGCCGCCGTGGAGTTGGGCGGCTTCCAGTGGATCGTCGAATTTTAGCTTTTCCGCAAGCCTATTGCAGGAGATGAGAACCACAGCCGCTACGAATCCGCAGATTATGGCGGCCCAAGGTTCAACCACCGAGCATCCGCCGGTGATGGCTGCGAAGCCGCCGAGGAGGCCGTTGCAGACGTCGGTGACGTTCCAGTGGCCGGAGAGGAAGCGTTTGCCGAAGAGAGTGGTTAGAGCGGCGGTGCAACCGGCTAGGGTGGTGGTCACGGCGGTTCTACCGACGGCGCTCCACGTTCCGTAGTAGTTGCCGCCGCCGGCGTAGGTGCCTGAGATCTTCAAAAAGGAACCAGGATTGAATCCGTACCAACCGAACCAGAGCAAGAAAGTGCCGAGAACCACCAGCGTAGAGCTGTGTCCTCGCAGAGTCAGGGACCTGCCGGAGTGGTCGAAACGCCCAATCCTTGGTCCCTCAATCAATGCTCCCCAAAGTCCGGCGATGCCGCCGACCATATGGACCACGCCGGAGCCGGCAAAATCAATGACTCCAGACCGAAACAACAGATTCCCGGTATTCGCGGCGCTCGCCCAACCGTCAGCGGCCCAGAACCAGTGAGAAACGACGGGATAGACAAACCCGGTCAAGAAAGAGGAATAAATCAAATACGCCACAAACTGAGTCCGTTCCGCGATTGATCCACTGGTGATGCCGGCGGCGGCGATCGCGAACGCCCACTGGTAGATGAAATTGCTGTAGTCGAAGAGCTGTGTTGGAATGGACTTTAGGGCAAAGAAATGCTTACCGATGAAGCCATTGGACGGAGAGCCGAAGGCGAATGCAAAGCCGAAGAGGTAGTAGAAGAGGCCGCCGGTGGCGGCGTCGAGGACATTGGTGAGCATGATATTCATGGTGTTTTTGGCGCGAACGGAGCCGGCACAGAGCATGGCGAAGCCAAGCTGCATAGCGAAGACGAGATAAGCGGAGAAAAGGAGGTAAGTGTTGTCGACGGCATAGTTGGTGTCGGTGAACTTGTTGTTGACGTCGGAGAATTTATTGCAGATGAAGGCAGCGGCGGCGGTGGTGTTGGGGCCCAAGAGTTGAGCCAGTTGCTCGGCCGAGCAGTCCAGGGACGCCATGAACGATGGATCCTCCCTATTACCCTATCCTACGAGGAGGAAGGAGAGAGTGTGAGGGAACAGAGAAGAAATCCAAGCGTAAAGACGAGGAGATTGTATAGGATCCAATTTATAAGGGGTTCTAGAGACCTTAGAGACTTCTTGGGTCTTAGGAATCACCCCACGATCTCTCTTTTTTTTTTTTTTTCTTTTTTTTTTTTTTTTTTTTTTAATAATTACAATGCTTATTTTACAAGACAAGACGGAACATTTTCAAAACATCAATTTTACCCTCCATTCATTTTTGTTTCGATTTTAATAAAAATATCTTTTTTATTTTCTTATAAAATACCCTTCCTTTCTTCTAATTGATACCATATATTTATGAAATTGAGAAGGAGATCGTAGTTATCAATTTTTTGTCTAATCTTCAGCAGAGCTACGTTAATGAACCCGTAAAAGAGCGATCTCGACGATTTACGCCGACGCTCTCCGACGACAGCCTGGGCAATGTTATGAAGAAGCAGGCTGAGATGTAATTACATCACTTTTTCTCAAGCAGAAAATCTTCTTCTCCTAATTTATACAAGCTCTGGCTCTCAAATCTCCGTTTTATTTTAGATAGTTGATATTTAACAAAAATTAATTATCTTTATAACCAATAGAATTTGGTTTAAAAAGTACAGATCCAAAAGTTATTACAAAAGTAATTTGAAAATTTTACCCTTTTAAATAAAAATAAATCTGAAGATGTAAAAATAATTCTCTCATATAATAACTAAATTTCCTATCACATCCAAACTAATCCTCATACGACCATCATTAAAAAAGCGACAAGAAAATCTCTATCATATAACTACGCTTATATTCCCATAATTTTCAACTCGAACCAGCTGACAAACTAAAGATCTAACCATCTCACCTATACGTTATACTGCTGAGGATCTTTTGTACCCCTTAAAAGAAATTTATTTTACAAATAATTTTTGAATTTATCTTTTAAATTGTTATCCCTGTAACAAAACTTGATTTGTCAATGATAGTAAAAACGTGTGAATATTTAATGCTCTCTCTCAATAATGTATTTTTGAGAGAGTGTACCTCACAAGGGGTGAAAATTTAATATCTTAATCATTTAATTTAAATAATGTTGAAAACAGAAATAAATATAATATTGACATATTTGTATGCATAAATTTGAAAATAAAATGCAAAACAGTTAATGCACAGTACCTGTTGTGATACAACTAAGATCTTATCTCTATGTTTGAATTTTGATTGGAGAATTCAGAAAAATATTTCCAGAATAAGAAAATGAATTAATACTATTCTATGTTTGGTGATATTTCCATAAAAAATATTTTATTTACATTTTTCTTTTTTTTTTTTATTACTGTTCAAAAATTGAACATAATTCAAAAAATTAATATTCTATTGAGGCTTCGTTTAAGTGGTATAGGGGTAGGATATTCATGAGAACCAGAATCAAACATGTAACTGCACCCACTGTGTCTTTCCTAAATTAACCACCTGCTTCAAACTCTGTATTTATGATTGGCCCAAGAAGGATATTTGACAAGATGAAGAGGTCTATATTTAGCTCCTAGACGAGATAGGTGCCTCAAGTTCAATTATAATTTTTATTATTATTAATTATTTATTTAATCATACTTTTGCATTTATCTCATATGCTTTTATGATTTATACAGCAGGCTTTATCCTGGCTGAGTTTTAGGATTTAGCGTTGCTTAGATTTCTTTGGGATTTATCTATTAGAATTTTTTTGTTACTGCCTATAACAAGACATTATATTATTATTTTTAGACTCGATTAATATTGAAAATTTGAGTAATTTCGTCTGCTTTCTTTTATTCACTTTTTTTTTTTTTTTTTAATTTTATTATTCTTCATACCACCACATCGATATACTTTAAATATGCATTCATTGCGTGTAATGTAACTCTCGAAAAGACACCTGCATGATTTTGATAAAAATGTCATAACAAAAATTAATGACCAATACTTATCTTTATAACCAAGAGAATTTGGTTTAAAAAGTACAGATCCAAAAGTTATTTATAAAATTAATCTTTTTCAAAAGTAATTTGAAAATCTTATCCTTTTAAATAAAAATAACTCTGAAAATGTAAAAATAATTCTTTTATATAATAACTAAATTTCTTATCACATCCAAATTAATCTTCATACGAGTCCGAAGAGACTATAAAATGACAGTAAAACTCTACCATATAACATGATTATATTCTCATGGCTTTGAACTCGAAACCAATTATTAAACTAGAAAGACTTTAACTATCTTATCTACATGTTTTATGGCTTTCGAGGATCTTTTTGTACTTCTCTTTAAAATAAATTCATTTTGCAAATAATTTTTAAATTCGTCTTAATGATAGTAAAAAAACATGTGAATATTTAATGCTCTCTCTCTCAATAACGTATTTTTGTTCTTTTTTTTAGATAGTATGAGTGTACAAATTTTAATATCTTAATCATTTAATTTAAATAATGTAAAATTGTTATTAATTTTGAAAATAGAAATAAACATAATATTGACATATTTGTATGCATAAATTTGAAAATAAAATGCAAAACAGTTAATGCACAGTACTCTGTTAGATTCAACTACAGGTTAACTTCTATGTTTGAATTTTGGTTGGAGAATTCAGAAAAGATTTCCAGAATAAGAAATGAAACTGAATTACTTATTCATGTTTCAGATATTTCCATAACAAATCTTTATTTACATTTTCTTTCTTTACATTATTCAAAATTTGAATAATCCAAAATTAATGTTCTATTTATAGCTTCACTTAAATTCAGAGAAAAGATTCGGATGTCTATGAGAACCAAAATCGAATCCAAAACAATGTAATATGCAAAGTGAAAATATGTCTAAAAAAGGTTAATGCATATTAGAGTGGAAATTTTTAATATTGAATTAATCATATATTTTAAAATTATTTAATCTGAATGGGTTTGTTTGATTAGTAAAAAGAACACAAGGAAATAAAAAAAATGATTTTTTAATGAAAAAGTATAATTAAAATTAGTGAAAATTTTTATATTTTATAATTAGTGAATTTGTTCATAAATATCTAATATATAATAATAATAATAATATCATTAGTAATATTTTACACTTAAAATAATATAATAAATAAATTATCAATTATATTTTTATTAATTTTAATTACTAAGTAAATGAATAAATAATAATCAAAGTTATCAATATGTATAAAAGTTTCGAAATTATCATTTAAAATATAATCAAATTAGTTTTTATTTTTTAAAATAAATAGATCTAACTATATCAATCACCTTTAAAATATTTTTAAAGAAAATTGTTAAATAGTATTTTTTTTAAGACATCTATTCACTATGCCCTACCTCTCGACCCACCCTTTAATCACTAAACGAGGTTCTATTGGCTATCAAATATAACTTTTTTTACTCCACATATTAAAAATAACTTATTATAATAATAATAATAATACACACACATAATAATGGCATAATAACTAGTCTTAAATATGAATAATTATTTTAATGAATAAATTCCAATCATATACATTTAAATTTTAATATTACAATTATTTTCATTTACTGTAAACACGTGTATATAGGCAGAACGTAGCTTTAATGATATAAATATTGAAGAAATATTCCGCAAAAGACAGAACGTACGCACACGTATATACGCACGTGCTACTACTTTGAAGAAAAAAAAATCTAGTAATAGTCTATTACCTTTCCACTCCACTTTGATTGGCCTTCGCCCACCATCTTTGACTCCCATTTGGGCCTCGTCAACAAAAATAATACTATTAAAATAATATTTTATAGATTTCACCGAAAAAGGTAAAGCTCATTTCAATATTTTATCTTTTTTTATGGGATTTGAGATTAAAGTATGATAATTGTGGAGTTTAATAATAAATCAGCTTTATATGTTTCTCAGCCTATCATGGGCTTTTTTATAATAGGCGAGAAGTGTTAAGAAGAGAATAAAGCCTCTGTACCTATATAAACCAGTTTTATTACATCCACTTTATCATTTTTTTTTAAATTTAGACCAGCAAAAGAAGCTAATATGCTTTACTTTTCAGTCAACCATATGATGAGACTTGTCAACTTTGAATTTTTTTGAACTAAAACTTTGTTTCAATTTAGGTTCACTGTAAAAATATTATATCATCAACACTGAGGTAATATGGATGAAGTTGATATTTTAAACTGGTAATTAGCTCAAAGATCGGTGATATATGAATATATTATAATATTGTAGCTTTATTATCCTTTCGACTATCTCTTTGACTCAATAACGACACTTAGATAATACTGGGCTGAATATTGTTTTCTATATTGATGAAACCCGCTCAAAACACCTTACTAAAAAAAAGAAAAAGAGCCTAGAAGACTATAAGCATTAGAGTGCTATTAGAAAATAAAGAAACGTCACGAATGAAGAGAGTGGGTATACGCTTTTTGTTAACCACTTACTTCAAATAACTGATATTGAATGAATGATAAAGTTTCTATTAAAGGTATAGACAAGGTTAATACAATTTTTATTAGAGGAACAATAGGTGGAAGCTCTTATTCATAAAAAAATCATTATCATACTTTTTAAATTGTCCATAAAAACCATAAGTTGCAATCATGCATGTTAGTTGTTACTTTAAAAATAAATATCTTTTTGATTATATATATAATATTTAGGTATTAGATAAATATCTTAAAAGGTCAAGAAATAACATAACAATCAAAACCCCCAAAACTTCTTACGTTGATACAATTTCTTAAACTGCAAGCTTTTGAAGTCGTGAACGACTTTTTTTTCATTTCTATGATATTTACAATACCTGTATTTCATCAATATTTTTTTTCCTTTGCAACCTACAATATTTATAAAGATCCATCAAATAGAGAATAAATATATAATAATAATATAAAAATAAATGTTTACATTAGTTAAGAATTTAGTAACTTTACAACAACCTTTCCTTGAAGTAAATTATTAATAAGATTCATCTATGAAAAAGTAAGAATGGTGGAGAAAGAAAGTGTAAGAAAGTATAAATCAGGTCATTGGTTCACATAATCCATTTTAAAGTATTGGATGCACAAAAAAGGACCTTGAAAGCAATTACACTAAAGAATGGTCAAATAGAAATTCAACGTGGCTAGCTCGGGGTGTTGTATTGCCTGACCGTTTCAAGAACATGATATAATAGAAAAAGATATTCAAGCCTGAATTTTATCATAAGACATTGCTCAATGAAATGACAAAAAAAGTTGTAACTCGTGAAGTAGGTTTTTTATTCTTTCCATTTCGATAAGTATTTCGGATTATTATTTGTTAAATTCGTTGGTTATAAAAAAGCAATAAAGAACAAGAAAATAGAGAAATACATTTGGTTGTCGGTTTTTTTTTTTTGTAAAACAATACAAATGACTGAAAATTGAGAGATGCTATCACTTTCAAAAACCAAAATGCTTAACGTATAAATCAAAAATGTTATCAAAACAATTTGAGTAATGAGTAACTAAACAGCATTTTCTAAGCCATTTTTAAAACTATTTTGCCTAAAATATATATATCAAAGAAAAACATAAAAAGAACAAGCTCCCTGGGCTTTTTATTAAAACATGAAAACTCAACTGTTAAATGTTAACAGCTTTCATGAAGATTAAATTTATTATTCAAGCTAAAAATTTTTCCAATGAAGAATTTTAAAAACAAACCAAACGATCCTAAGATATAGTTAAATTAATAATAGTTTTTCTTTGTATACATAAATGTTATATTAATAAGAACAATATTTAAGACGTATAGTTTAAAGTATTTCTCACTAGCATGATATTCATAGTAAATCAAAATTCTATAAACTTAAACTTTTATAAAAATTAGTTGCTTAACATACAGATATTCCCTCCCCCCTCCTTATTCCTCGTTTATTTATTTAATTTACAAAGAATTTTATTTGGTTTGTCGACATGCAAGTATGACTATACAAGCAAATCTTTTAAATTTGTGCTTTTAGAAGAATCAATTTAACAATTGGTGTATATAAAATTATTTAAAAAACGGTGGAGAATCTTCAATCTTTGATTGAATCATATCAAGGATAACAAATGTGCAGACTTAGACATTAAAAGACAAAAATGAAGAAAGGTCTAAAACATTAAAAGAAAAAGTATGAAAAAGAGAGGAAGACAGCAGGATGGGAAATTAGTCCAACTCAATATGTTTGAGAGGGAGGAGATAGAAAATGAAGAGTAGTGTGTGTAAATTTTTCCAAAATCAAAAATGATCTCTGATTCTTATCCATCTTTTTGGTTTTATCTCACAAAAATATGGGCCCCACCTTCGATGTTTTTATTTATTTATTTATTATTTAACCAAATAATACAGTAGGTCCTACAGAATTGAATTAATGATATTCAAGGATATAAGGCACTGGGACCAAAACAATAATATGCTTTTAAAACGTTTAACCAAGTTTTGACCAACAATTATTACAGCACCAAATTACTTTCTTTTTCAAGCGACATCACTGTACGACTAAGACACTTATTTCGTGAGTGCTGGTCGATGACAGTTCATGACCTGCCGAATCGCCAAAATCGACTTACAGATAAAGCTACACCCGGAGTAGTCAAGAAGAAGTGTTTTAAGAAGAAACCAAATCGTTTAGAGCGCACCAAAGCAATCTTTGTACCATAAGAACCTAGTTTACGTATACAATGTAACTCTGCAAATTAACACATCCATTTGAGCTCCAAACCCAAAGAAAACTCCCCAAACCATGAACACCGAACCCATCGCTTCACCCATTTTACGCAATGGAGCCTGGCTTGGAGCGAACGCCACCCACTGCTACACTCACGGGCCATGAGGAGCGCCGGCCACCAGACGACGCCGTTTATACAAATAATTAACCACCGGCCGACACGCCAGACGTACGGGCGAACACAATCCACTACCGCCACGGTCACCGATTTTCCATTTTCCGCCACTTCAGTCGCACTCCATACCTTCCCTCCCTACCATTTTTTTGACTTCAATCTAGTTCACATTCTTTCATTCCTCACCGCTCAAGACATAAGAAACAAAAGTTTACTAACGATCAGTTTTTCCGCCATCGCACATGAACTTTAACGGGCCGAAGGTACTCATTAAATTCCCGGTCTCGTTTTCTCAGTTGAGATAGAAAAATGAAATTTTTGACATCGCTTTGCTATTTGCACTAATACATTTGTAATTGTCGGTAGTTTCAATCGAATTGACAACAATTGGTTAAATTAGAAAATTAGTTGATTAGGTGAAATTGGACATTTTGTATGAGTTATCGGAAGGTTCAATTTAAAAATTAGTCTCCTGTGAAGTCTAATGGTACTGGCCCATAGGGGGAGATGATCAGAGAATTGACCTATTGGGTCTGGTTTTAGAATACGCCAAGATTACCCAAGAGATTTTACAACCTAACGCCTTCTTGGCTAGCTTATTTGTTCAATTTTATTATTATATTATACAATCACGCCGGGAATCGTGAGACGCCTCATGGTGAGCAAGGACCGAGCATCCAGAATGAGCATGCATGTTTTAAATGCTTTAGTGGTTGATATATGTATATCAAAGGAATACAATATGGTTGAATCTGCTTCTGATCTAATATTACACAGAATATAATTATCTGCTTTTATATAAACAAATGATTATTTGGCTTTTATTTGTCAACATTTTAAATATTTGGAAATTTTACCTAGTTCATGATAAATTTGTGGTATTTTAAACATTTTGGCACATGGATCTGCAAACCATTTTGAAAAGCTATTGATTTTGTAATAAATGGATTTCGAGACTTATGGAAATGATTATAAATGCTAAGATGTTGGAATGTTACAATGAATATAATCAAGGCAGCACTGGCGTTTGACAATACACTGACGTCAGTTCACCGCGTTATTACTACACGTGATATCATAACTTCAAGGTTTACGAATACAACACGTCAGGTTTGACCCGGTTTTTATTACCGCCACGCCGACGTCGCTCATCGGGGCGTTATTAATGGTCACGCGATTGCTGCGTCGATCTCTTGCTGATTACCGCCACTGCTGCACGGGGCTGGGCTTCACTGACCATTACCATGGTAGAATATAATGGTAAGAATACGGCGCTGAAAGTGATGGAACATCTCAACATTTATGGTTACGCAGATTATTTATTTTGACATGGTGATATTATATATATTTACGCCGAATTTTAGCGCAGAATAAATCCAGGTTATAAGGCCTTATAATGGCGGCTCGCTAAATTTCGAAGACGAATTTCATGAATGGCTTTCTGACTCAAGATAAATTGGGTTTTCGCGAAATGATCTCAAACTGGTAATCCTTATAAAAAAGTAGTTGGGATGGTGTCTCATAGTTAATTTTCATTAAAATAAACATTATTTTCCTTATAATATGCTAATTTTAATTGATTTATTGTTCTGACGCTTTATTGTTTTAAACTGCTCTTTAGGTCCGCAAATTCAGAGATCACTCATACACTTTACATCACTGCTTTGGCGGCAAATATGAAGATTCTATCTATCTATCCGCTTTCTTTTATTTGGACTTATGTATTTTCATTGTACTCACTGCAGAACACTTTAGTTCTGATCTTAGAATAACCGTTCTTTCTTCCTTTCTTTTTCTTTTTCCAATTTCCTTTTCTTTCTTTTCTTTCTTCAATGCTTTTCTTTTCACATACAAGGCGAGAGCGCCCCACGTCATCATGTGGCTTGTGGTTGAATCCACACAGATGGGCCTGCAGCATTCTGCACTGTGGGATCTTTATATACATATATTGAGGTATTACATTGGCAAAGAAGCATTTCTTCTAAAGGCAACACGACATTCCCAGATTGTACAATGAGAACTCTACCAGGCGACCACCTAACTGTGAGGGGGCTTTCTGTCTTGGTCCCACATGGGTGTTTCTAAACTAATTGGTCATGGGGTACCATGGCTTTGTGTGCCCAGACTAACGCTCATCAGTCCTACATTCACAGCTTAAGGTTCGATCAATCTTATGAAGTGCCACACATAAAACCACAGAACCCACCCGCATGCTGTGTACCCTAGAACCCGTCTAAGATCCCGAGTCCCCCTAGCCGGCCATCTCACCACATATGGGAAATGTGTTATGGAAAATGTTTAAAGCAGATATTTATCCACAAATTTCGTGATTCTGGTTCATTTATTTGGCAGAATCTATAATAAAATGATATATGGTCCCTTGAAAAATGAGGACCTTCATGTTAAAAACAGATTTTATCCAAAAGATAACTTAATGAGAAAACAGATCTTATCCCATAAAAGGATAATCTTTATTGCTTAAAACAGATATTGTTCCAAAATAAGAACCTGAGATTGGGAACCTAACCCATAAATTAGAAGATCTCTCACGTAAAAACAGACAGAATCTAAACTGTCAATTTCTTATCTTTCTCCAGACATCGACTTAATCATCGAGAGCGCCACCCACCATCACGGACGCTCCTTTTTACACAAAGTTCATATTATGCCACACAATTTCAAAGATCTATTATTAAAATTATAATAAATAAGTTTTGACTATCGCTTCACATCACTGCACAACAAGGATTTTTTTGCTTTTCTTTTCTTCTTTGAATTGGACAATGAAGTTTTGTTTTAGCTTCATTATTATAAATAATTGGAGAAAATTAATTTTAAATAGAAATATTATCTTATTCAATGCAAAAGTATAAAATCAATCTTTACTTTTATCTAATTTAAGAAAGAAATTTTTAAATAAGATGTAAAGTATCAAGCTTAACAACTGTGAGTAATATTTATAAATGTAAGGAGGAATTTAAAAAAATGAAACTGTAGGTGGCTAAGAATGTTTACCTAAATAATTTGCAAAGTTTTGTTTAGGAACTTTTTTCTCATCCTATTTTCTAAACAAATTTAAAATGAAATGAAGAACTTATTGATGTATTGAGTTTTTTAAACGACAAAGATATTTGATCAAATCACAGCCAGTGGTACCTCTCCTACTTAAATGGCATAAATTGATGAAATTTTATAGAGATTTATTTATTTTTGCTTGGTAGAGAATGAAATGATGATAATGTTCTTTCATTTTACCAAGAAGAAATACATTAGATACTCAATCACTGAAGTAAACACAGATAAAAATAATTTATAAATGGGATTTAAAAAAATGTCTTATTACACTTGCCAAACAAAAGTCTGACTTTCTGATGATATAATCACTTTATTTGAAGGCAAAATAAAGAAAATATATCATAAACTCACCAGTTATTATTTTGGTTTGACAACAAGATTCCTCTTTTATCTTGCTTTCTTTATAAAATAGTATTGTTTTTTTACGGTTAATGTAATGTATTAAATTGTTTTTATTGGGACTCAAACCCGAGCTCCTCCCTTAGTGACGGACCTAGACTTAGCCCGAGGGGGCATATGCCCCCCTCAAAACTTTTTTGTAAGAAAATTCTCACTTATAACCGGTTGGATTTGAACCCTCACTCTTAATTATATAACTCTTGAATCAATAAAATCTTATTCCATTAGGTTATCATGCCAAATCTATCAATATATATCTTTCAAACCAAATTCTTAGGTCCGTCAAATTCGTTTCCTCCTTATGCCTCGTATTTTTGGGTAAACGATAAATGTCTACCATATGAAGGCATATAAATGACTCAAAAAAGAAGCATTATTTTTAAACAAAAGGTATATTGTAGGAAAAAGCAAATAGTAAAGAATGTTCACTAATGATCCGAATTTATAATTTATGCATATAAATAACAAGAGTGGGTGTAACAACAGTGATTTAATTAAAGAAGATTATATTACAATAAATAAATAAAATAACATATCTTTTTTATAATCTAATTTTTTTTTTCTAAGGAAAAATATTTTTATTGATTTAAATTTAGTAACAAATCTATTAAATGAAGGAAAAAGCATTTTTACAAGTGCATGTAACTTACTACCAACCCTTAAATCTTAACTTATTCCATTTTCACTATTCAATAATTTCTCCACCTTTTATACAGAATTTCAGAACATTTCGTTCCCCATCTTCTTCAAAATTATACATTTTGTTTGATATATTTATAACTGTACTATTGCTGACACAATAAATGATATGAGAACATAATAGCTATCTAAAAGTATAGATATAAGGGTTATTGAGATATGTTCTCTTTATTTATTATAATCAACATGTGTATATGACGTATTTAATATTACAATAAATGAGTCACTTACAAAATAGATTTGTTAGAATCAAATAAGAACTACTTAATAGTTATGAATGTATGAGAGCAAATAATTAATTTATTTAACCACACAGAAGATATGGTTTATTATTGTAAAATTTAGTAATATATTCAAGTAGTACCTATAAAATGTTATCCTAATTTCATCATCAAATATGCGTCTACTAAACTTTCCTGTAATAGTCCATTGATTTGCCTCTTTTCCTAGTTCCTAACTTTCTATTTGGTTTTTCGCGCTTCAATTGCAAACCAAATGGGTACACCAACACCGAATGGTTGAATACAACATCATATATTAGTCATTAAAACCTCTTCAATGTCATTCATTTGCATTCCACAACAATTTTAAGAATTCAAAAATATAGATGTACATATACATGTTATTTTTCACAGGTCATTTTTTATTGCATAGCATGTATTCTCGCTGCTTATCATATGTTTAGCTATAAGGCACTTGACTTCATACATATTGAGAAGAGCAATAAAACAAGATGGAAAATTAATTAAAAATTCAGCACAATTTCACTTTAGGAAATTTAAAAAAAAAAGATCACATAATAATATATAGTAGTTAGTAAATGATACTTTATTAAGGCATATACTAATTATGTGAAAGGAACAGAATAGCCCCACAATAAAAGACAATGGTACTAGTCATAGTAGCACAATATTCAAAAGAAAGCAAATGCATTTCAAGTATGAAGAAAAAAAGAAATAAAAATACATACAACATCTTCAAGTGCTCAGACATTTAATATCATGGAATTGATCCACCTAACTGTGACATGATGACTTGGCAATAAGAATAACATAAATTTAATAATATAATTTAACAATGGAATTTACAAAAACATAAATATAAAAATTTCATGAATAACCTCAAATCAAGAAAGCAATGAATCCCATTTGATTATGCCAGGTGAGTAGGAAAATAAGAAAAAGTGGTAGGTAGAAGAATTGTTAAGAGGGAAGAACTAAGAAGGAAAGATGATGGGCAAAATACAATTGAATAATCCTTTTACTCACATTACTCTATGAAATTTTCAATAATGTTTAAAGAAACACCTGAAACATATAACCAAATACTACAAAAGTTTAAATTTTTTTTTCCACTTACCTTGTCTAATAAATGACTAATTTAGTCTATAGGTTTTGGGTTTTATCTTTCTTGTACAAAGATTAACACACCATGTTAGGGCAAATGTTTTAGGATTTAGTTGCTGGGAAAGGAAATGGATGAATAATGAATTATCCTTCTCAACCACGCGAGGTTTGTACTTAACATAGAGATGGAACCCAATACATGAGTAAGGATTGTGATTAGCTTCCTGAAGTTTTCTTCTTTCAAGACGGAGGCGAGAGATATGTTGAAAAAGTAAGGAAATGAGGCTTCAGTAAAGGGGGAAGACAAGAGAGAGAGTAAGGCAAATTTAGTTTTGAATTTTTCTTTCTTTTATTTTTTTAAAAGTCCAATTGGAATATTAGTTGGAACACAAAAAGGGACATTTTCAAAAGTGTTTGCCCAATCAACACTTTTTTTTAATGCACAATTATTTTTTGGGAAAACTATGCTACGAGGTCTAAATTTGGGATTATTTGAGCAATGAGGCCCAAAAATTTTTATTTGAGGCAAAGTCTAAATTTTTCAATAAAATTGATAAAGAAAATATTATTTTGATAAAGAAGCTCTATGTGATCGCAGTACAAATAACCTCAAGATTTCAATCACCATTTTCATTTCTCAAATCAGAAAAAGCCCAAATTGAAAATAAAAAACCCTAAGAGACCGTTTGGTTGAAGTTTCTCTCCATAAAAATCATTTTCACCAAGAGCAAATTGTTTTACCAAATTAAACAGAGTCTGACTCACAAATAACTGCCAAAGCATCTTCACTATATTTTGATCATCCAAACCATTTTCTCTCTCTCTTTCTCCTTTCTCATTCTAAAAAGAGAGGGCATCAATTGTTTGACATTGTGTTTAATACAAATGGATTTGCTTCGTATTTTATGGTCTCAACTCAAATATTGAATCATTTGTTGTGTGTACATGGTGATTATGATTAAAATTGTCTATTGTTTGTGTTTCTCATTTCTTGCAAACCCACTTCCTAGAAATTGATTTTTTTTTTTTTTTGCTGAAAAGCATGTTGTTAAAATTGAATGTTACTTGCTATATGCTAGTTAATTTTCATCAAGATATTCTTCTAACTCTTAGAACTTAGGTGAGGCATAGTTATGTAAACATTTATTACAAGCATGTTGTATGTTGTGGGTAATAACCTAAATACACATGATTATAAATAATAAATGTAAGGCATGTAATTGCTTTCCTTTTAGTTTAAAATAAATGCTTGAATATCTATGTAGGCTTTATCACGTCTGATACTGAGAAAGTCAGAACTGAAAGGGATTAATTTGTTATACACTAAGAGGTTATCATCTGGCACTAGACAACATCTTTCTAATACTGGGTTTAACTCCGTGGGGAAACGAAATTGAATTTGAGCAAAGGACTCATTCATTCATTTAAGTATGTATAGAAAGGTACAAGAGTTACTTTACAGACACCCTTCCTTTGTAGAGACATGTTTTGTTCAAGGCGCTTAATCTAAATTTAGAAGAGACAGATGGGTGGTTACCAATTACGCATTGAAGGATCCAATTTATCCTAAATTAGTTCGAGCATTCTATTCTTACTGTCGCATCAGCTAGGAGAACTCAACTCACTATTAATAGCCACCAGAGGGCTACACAAGTTTAATGAAATGTAAGATGTACCAACTTCTCGTAGATGAGACAGGCTTTGACTTCCCACCTCGAGCAACCATACTGAGGGATTGATCGATTTGAGAACAGAGCATTCTCACATACTGAGAATCATCCAACCAGATCAACTAGTTGTTCCGCTTCATGATTTAGTTATCAGCGTCTTGGTCTCAGCTTTGTTTGTCCTTCACCACTGAATAGGATGGTTTTGAGTCACTTCCATGAAAAGTCTCAATCAGGCGATCATTTTACAATTTTTCGGAGCATATGTATATCGGGACTGTTAAAGACAGAGAAAATACCTGTGAGATGGTTGTTTCGCTGATATTTTGTATTACGATTAACCATTACCATAGTGGACTCACTATGGAATGACTGGTATCGTGTTTCAGCATTTATATCAGCACCACCTTAAGATGTACGTATTACAACAAATTGTACATGCTAAGATGGTTTCATCTCACATAAGGTAGTCGATCAGCTTGAGGAGATAGGTTCGACTAGTCGACCGCTGCGTGGCATAAACATGTAAATTCGACGTAGGTTAGCCAACCAATTCGAGCATTGTTGTCAACCACTCAACTAATAAGAAACAAATAATCCTGACAGAAGAGTTAGTCAACCGATCGAGTACTATGCTCGAATCATCATCATTATCACTGAGTGTGCATGAATCAGATAGGGTATCCTCAACCAATCGACTTGTCATATTGTTGTCGACGACCGGTCCGAGTGTTCACCAATAAAATCAATGCAATCAACACCAACCATTACATGTCACCACCATTTGCGTGAATTTGAGACTGATTTTAGATTTTTTTTTTTATTTTTTGATTTGGGCTTCGATATTAATTATGACTGGCGCAATAGTGTTCCTAAAAAAATAGAACACAATTGGATTCTACATACATGATAAACAAACAGATAGTACTATTCTCATTATAAAAAAAAATATTTACAAATTCAGCCTGGTTATATACAACTTATATGATTGCAACACTAGTTATATAACAATATAACTATATTATATAATATATGTAGTCATCCCTGTTTCAACAATTCAAGTTTAGTCTGTATTACACAAATGAACATTATATGAGAAACGAACAATATAACACCATCTTCTATTTACGAAAAAAACTAGTTACATTTGGAGTCACCGCTTTAACAATTCAAGTTAGCTGACTTATAAAAATTCAACAAACATCCAAATTCACAACAATACAAACGATTCATTCCTGCTTAATATATTATGGAAAAGGAACAGGAGATTTTGTGAAAGCAAATTTATCACTATTTTGTTTTCCTGATCCGCTTCCTCGTTTATATTGTCCTCACAGGAACTTTGATCGTAACACTCAACATTTATGGTTCATCAACCATATTTATATCTTCATTTGTTTTCATGGGGTGTTTGAGGAATAAATGGCTCAACTGTAAGTATTTGGTCCACACTAACAAGTCCCCAGCACCTCCATGAGAACTATGCTAATAATTGTTGATTATTGTCGTAAGGGGTATTTAAAATATGGGTGTGGTAGCAACATGAGATGCAGAAAGAGAACTCCTTATTGAATGAAAATTGCAATATGTTTGTGAACAATCTGAAAATGAGATGGTTTGGAATGTGATTTTGCTAAAAAGACTTGAAATGCCTAGAGAACTCATATCCAAATCTTCACTATAAATATATTTTATGAATATTATATATATAATAAAATTAAAATGATAGCGGGTAACTCAATTGCCTCGGTCTGTCTGTAATTCGATGCTCTAAATTAATTTGTAATGAGAGTATATATGTGTTAAACAGAAGTTGGGCACAAGACTTGTAACCTGAACTTTCTACTAGCAAGTTTTGTGCTTTTTGGTGTGTTTTGTACTCTGATGTATCATGTTGTACTGGCAAGACATACATAGCTTATAATATGTGGTTTACACTAAATTGTACCTAGGTTAAGTCGTGCCTCGCTTATTCAATGTAACCTAAGGCATAAGGCTTGAAATCTATTGTGAAATAGGTACAATTCCATTACTAATATATGATCCATCACTAGTTTCATTTACTCAAGGTTTACAAATCTATTATCTTATATTCATAAATAAAGACAATTAAAAAAGACAAAACAAACATCCTCTTAAATAAAAGGATAAAAGAAAGAGGTAAAGATAACGCATTTAGTCAAAGATTGAATAGAGGGGTGATGAAAATATGTAATGAATGTATAATTAAAGAATGAAAAGAGATGTTACAAATGCTGCCTTTAAGATTTAGAAGGTTTGAATAATATTACCAGCAAACATTAAAACAAAACAACTTCTTAAATAAAGACGATTTGTAATAAAGGTGTAAAGATGAATCACATTTATTTAAGTTTCTGTAATAAGAGGTAAGATGAAAATACATACCAGACTGTGTCTTAGTAGAACAAAAAGATATATGTTGCAAATGCCTTCAAGATTTGATGAGTAATAAATATTAATTAAAAACATATGAAACAAAATAACCTCTTTTTAAATGAAGACGAATAAGGGAAGATGAACTGTTTTATTCAAGATTTTTACTGAAGGTATAAAATATGATACTATATCACTGAGAATAAAAATGTTGTGGATGTCTTTCGTGATTATATTGAATAACATCAATTAAAAAACATGAAACAAATAAATTTTAAAGACTAATAAAGGAAGATGAATCAATATTTATCAGAAAGATTGGTTAGATAGAAGATGAAAACATACCATCACTTTAGACTAAAAAGAAATGTCAAGTGGATATCTTCTGATTCAAATGATTTAAAATCACAATCCTTCTTGCTTTGTTATGTGAATCTTCAATCTTTTTCAACACCCTTCCTTATTGTTCCAACTATCTGGAGGAGAAAATGATTCAACGAGATCAGCACTTGTATTTCTTCCTTCGCTTCAGCAAGAATTCATAAGGTTGTCTAAAGAGACGAAGGCCTTTAGGTGATAGTCATAGTTAATGGAGCCTTTCTTACTAGATAAATGTGTTTTTGGAATCTTCAATTTACTGCTAGCACAGAAGCTCAGATGGAGGTTTCTTTATCAACAGTTCTTAAAAGCTAGACTCAGCCTCAACAGATTTTTTGTTTTATTTTTCAAAAAAGTTATGATATTATTAACTTCAGAAAATAATTTTTTTTTTTTTATAAAGAATAGGTGAATGAATGTAATTCATTTTACATTTATTTTCTGTATTTTAATTGTTCCGCTGATGATAATTGTCCATTTATTTCCTGAAGGTCAACTGAACTAGATTATTTATTTTAATTTATATCCTTTTATAATATTCATTTCTGAAACTACTTATTAGTTTTTATTCATTATTGAGAAAATTAAATAATATACAATAAACAATAAAATTAATAAGAAAAGGAACTAATATTATTTCTTGAATCATCAAGACATCATTAGTATTATTTTTTTATAAAATAAAGATAATAAGCATACTTGATGATGTGAGTGTTCATGTTTTTTTTTTGTTAGATGTGGGTGGTCCTGTTCTTATCCACAGAGTCAAGCTTATTTAACAACTGTTTTTGTTATCATGCATCATTGTATATAATAAAAACAGTAAACAAAAAAGTCAAATAAGGATACATGATTCTAATATGTCTAATAAATATGTTTATATTCATTATAATTTTTTCACTATTCTAAACATTAATAAAAATTAAAATATTACTAATATGAAAATAAATTATAATCATAAAATTGTATGGTTCATCAAAAAGAGATTTTATGAGCATCATACTTTTCCATAAATTTATGATTTTCTTATAACTTTTTTTTTTCCTCGTGATATCTATAAAGAATATTCTTAAAAGCTTTCTTTGGTGTTAAAACTTAATTTCTAATATCACTTTAACAACTATGAATTATCCTAAGAAACATTTTTTATAAAAAAAGAATGATAAAAAAGAAGAAAATATAAGACATTTCATTGTGTTTTTGAGTGTATTCATAATTGAAGACTATAATAAAAAATATAACATTAGACATAAAAATTATTTAAAAAAACATATTAAAATATTTTAAAATTAAAAAAATTTTGAGAAATAATTGTTCCATAATAGTTTTCAAAAAATAATTATCGCAAATATTTAATCGGGATTGAACAGAACTATCTTTCATTTTAGCCTTTTTACTTAACAATGCACATCAAGACACCTTGATTTCTCTCAATGATTTACTAGTATTCAAACATTTCACGAAACTGCACTTGTATATAGCACACAATAATGAGAAAACACAGTTTTCTTGAGAAGGCAGGCACCCTCCTTGTCTTTCTGAAGATTGATTAAAACACCAAAAAAGAGAGCTCTATGTCTTTCCATCTTATTAGAACTTATATCATATCCTTAATAATACACTGATTTAATCACCTCCACTTCTTCACCATAAAGTGAAACATGATTATCATGTTTAATATTAGAGTAAAACCCTAGCCGCCTTTCTTCCTTTTCTCATATTTTCAGAATCTATTTTTCTGGCAAAAGAAAATTTTTTTTTTTGATAATTCTTGACTTGAAACAATTCTTGAATACTTTCTTTAATACTCTGCTTAATAAAATCATTCTTTCACGAAAATTTAGGTTTTATTTTATTTTTTGTGTTGTCATTATTTTATCTGATATTTTGCATTGCCATTATTTTTATCGAATAAATAAGATTTTGTTTCATTGCATATTTTATCTCGCGCTAATGATCAATTAGATAAGATAAATTAATCAGTTAAAAATGATCAAATACATCACTAATATATCAAGAACTGTTAAATTATATTCTAATCATTATTTTATCAAATTTGTAAGCTTTAAACCGTTTTATTATACCATTAAACTAGATATTGTTTTATCATGTATTTGCTTTCTTAAGTCTATTTATATATCTTGGGAATCTATCTATATGAGAATTAACTATTAATATTATTTTTCCTTTTAAAACAAAAATAGCATTCAGTTAAATTTGCTCAAGTTTGAACTCACTGGCTGCCTTCCCATCAATTGCTGAAACCCTAAAGCCCACCAAATAAAGGCAAATTTCAAACTCAAAAAAATCAAAGTCATAGAATTGAATTGAATATATGAAGCTTGGTTAAATTTAAGTATTCTTCTCCAGAAAAATTTAAAGTCATGATGAGAAAGGTTTCTTCTGTTTTAGTTTACGCCAAACCTGCATTCACATTCATGGCCTGGCCTTATTACTTTGACCTTTTTCCCCACCGCCAACTCTACATACTACAATTTTTTTTAATAGGGTAAATTATAGCAGGAAACTTGTGTTTCAACCTATTAATTAGAAAATAATTACAAGAAAGACAAAAAAAATGTAAAATATAAGGTTTAATAGGGTTTCATAAAAAATAAAAATAATTAGTTTCAAATAGAATGGGAAGATGATTGTTATAATATAATTAAAATACCTTTGACTGTTTAATCCCAACCTGACATTTGATCGATTATGACAGACGGTATATAGAATAATCTCGGGCAAGTACAATAGTAGAAAGATTTAACTCAAAGAACCAGTAAAATACCCACCAATGAATCAGTTGATACTACCCGAGCTGGTTATGAGTTGGTCTGACGGTGTATTTGCAGAAGTTATGTATAATTACCACCTCCATGCCTAAAATGTAATTATTTTATGTAAAACCATATTGAATCATGAATGTTACATTTTTTGTATAATTTTCAATGTTGAGGTTCAATCAATGGTGCTTGAGACATCAGAAGTCATCAATACCACATACCCTTGATACACAACTTTTAAATGTGAACTCATTGCAGATTAATGAAACCCAAGTGGGGCTATATATTCAAAGATTCAGATGGTGGATGAATATTCAAAACCATTAAAATGAGAAGGTTCTCAGATGGAAGGGAGATGACTTCATGGATATAATCACATAGGGGTTTAATCAAATGTCAACTGCTGAAACTCCTGACCTTTTCTCCATCCAGCTGTAGCTGTCCTCATCAGGCACATGGATTTTTCTGTTTTCTGTTTTCTCTCTGTTTTCTTCTTACTTTTCTTGCCTTTCATTTTTGCAAAAATGAAAGTCAGATGCCTAACTTGCAAATTCATCCTTCTTTTAGTTCTTTCAGATGCGATATGACAGCCAAATCAAAGTCAGCAGGCTAAAATGGCATTTATTTCTTTTACTTAATACTAAATATAACTTTTTTTTAGCTTAATATTAAATAATACTTAATAACATTAAATATTAAATTATTTGTTTTTTTTTAATACTGATAATAAGGCAAAGACAGAATTAGATCGATTATTTCGAATTCTGTCCCAATTCGACTTTAATGAAACGGCTTTTTATTAATCAATCTATTTTAAAGATTTTTCTGAATTATTTCTTTCAAATCCGGCATTTAGCTCAAAGATTAAATTTGATTGCATTCCCGCCTCGTCGATTATATATTTTAAAATATTTTATCATATTTTATTCCAGGATTTTTAAGCTTATAAATAATACTAATACTAGGTTACATGTATAATTTTTTATAAATAATTTTATGTGGTTCATAATATTACTTTTTTATGAAATATATAATAAAAATAAAGGCAAATATATATATATATATATATATATATATATATATATATATATATATATATAGTTATATATATATATATATATACCAAATGTAAACTAATCTGATTCGGGACTTTTCCTATCCCCAACTGATCACAGATAATTTTTTTAAACGATAAAGTTTCGGAATCAAAAAATAAACGAAATAGATCGGTGATTTCAGACCGCCCTGATTCCAATCCTTCCGCTGTCATCCCTTATGAAATGGTATTAGTCAAGCAATTCTTCTCTTTTCGTGTGATTACAACGATTTAAGCTTTTTTCTTACTTACGAAAACGACTTTTCATCAAAAAACCAAATATTTTCACTTTTCTATCTCGAACTTTTTTAAAAAATTCAAGAATAAACATAAAATTTCAAAAACAAACTTTAATGCTGAAAACTATTCAGCTTTCAGCATTAATTAAAAAAACAAACAACCCCAAACTTAAATTTAAAAATAGACAATAGCTAATTTATATTGGATGGTATGCTGCAAGAACAATCTAATTGTGACATGAGCTACAAACCTGGCCAGCCTAATTAAATTATCTACTCTCAAAACTAGATTAAATGAAAGTGCATCTTTATTATGTTTGAAACTTCAAACCTCAAGACTAATTAAAATAAAAGAGTTTAATTTTCAAACATGACATGGAACTTTCTTAAATAAGAAAACAGCAAGATAACGGATGTTCGTATTAGGCTATTAGCCAACCTATTCTCCTCTTTCAGGATTGGAAGTGAAGAAGTTTTACTCACCACCTGCTTTTAGTCTTTTCCTCTGCTTTCGTCGTTGATCACGTAATCCTGAGAGAGAGACAAGGACAGAATCAGAAATGCTGATTCCCTCTCTACACACTAGAGACTAGAACATAAAAATAAGATATATGATAGGAAGGAAAAAGAATACGTTTTTTCTCCTCTTTTCTTTTCTTCCTTAAACTCTCCAAGCTTCTTCGCTTTTCGGCAGTCTCGTTCATATCCATGCGAACCTGGGTGATACAAATACCAGGATCCAAAAGACAAAAGGAATATCTGAATAAGACACTTTCTTCTCTTTAATTGTAGCTACTATACCCAAGCACCAATTGAAAAGTTATCAAACAAAACTTCAGGAGAATACTAGATGAAGGGAACAAGAAAAAAAAAATGCCAATAACTGTTTTTCAGCATTACCTCCTGACCAGCACTCCTAAGTGCCTGGAGAGGTTCGACGCATTCCTGACCAATAACCACCAATTTCCTTCTCTTGCTTTCTCCCATACTCCTTTCATCATCTGGCTTCTGCTTAGATAGTTCTTCAAACTGATGTTGCAGGAGAGGTGAAACACCGGCCTGGAAAAAAGTGTGAACTGAACCAGTGACTATAATATACATAGAAGAATCGAGCCACTGGAACATGGGATATATTGTGGTATAGGTACCCCCTATATTAGCTCACAGTTGCCCCAATTGAATTTAAGGATCATGCATATACTGTCAGGATTAACTAATTAGTAAGAAAATAATTACTGCCATCAATATTCTCCGGAAGGAGCTGCTCATGCCAAACACAAATGCGATAAAATAATAAAAGCAGTTTAGAGATGCAGAATCTTGATGAGAATCGGAGGTAATGTAACTTCCCACAAACTAAAGCAACACAAGCATTGGGTTTAGAAGAGTATAATAAATAAATAAAAAAAGGCTTTCAGATTAAATAAAACAGTGGTCATAAGCTACAAACAAATTCCAGGAAATTGAAATTTATCTGGCAATGGCTGGTGACTTGGGATAGTGTTGCGGTAATAACTGATGCTGAAACAGAAATTTAAAAAAGCAAAAAAAAAAAAAGAGTAGGACATCATATTTTACAGCTTACTAAATAACAAACAAATAAAATTTGGAAAGAACTTATATTACTTTGACAAAAGAAAGACAATATAACAGGCAGAAGTGGTAAATAACCACTTCCGTGCAGCCTCAAGAATCATGTTAATTACAAACGGCCTTACAACTCTTTTACATGACACCCTTAAACTTCATTAATTTTTAAGTTCTATCATGAATGTATTGGTATGAGGTCATAAAAGACTTATCATGTAATAAAATCATTCTGAAAATATATATAGCTAACTTAACACCTAACAAATGCGAGTGTGGCACCATCTCTAGGTATTTTAACCAAGAATGTCTAAAGCGGAAAGAAAAATATCTCCTCTTTCAAGGATGATTTTACACATGATAAACCTTTTTATAAGCTTCATATATGACCAAAGTTCGTGAATGAACTTAAAAATTAATGGAGTTTAAGGGCAGCATGTAAAGGAGTTGTAAAGCTGCACGTGATTAACATGAGTTTTGAGGCTGCACAAAGGTGGTCTTTCACCACTTCTATTTTTTACATATGGTATTCATGGCTCATAAGGAGCAAATATTTGAAACAGATTCATGTTTGAAAGATGAACATGGATCTTCTTTAGAGTGCCAGTGCCACAGAAAACCCCCCGCATATGAGTTTTACCTCTTATTATCAAGGAAAACAGAAAAGGAATAAACCATTAACAAAATAATAAGATTGTTCAGACTAATAAATTACTAAACATCCACATTGTGAGTATAAATGCACACAAATCAATCTAATAATACAAATATACAGCACTGAAAATTACAATGATTTGTGGAAGTGAGATCCTCTTTCATGTTCAATGGACATATTCAATAAATAACAAAAAAAGATAACTAGTAACAAAAATTCTTTGATCTAAGGCCTTATGAAACAACAGACATTAGAAAAAAGCTAGGTCACATGATGGAGGAGAAGCAAACAACTAATTCAATCCTACAAGAACAAACCAATTCATTTATTATAGTGTAAATATCAAAGTCAAAGTACAGTTTCAGTGCCCCACAGTTTCAAAAGGCGCAAGACATGCCTAGGCAAAAAAGTCTCTAATAACCTAGGCACAAGGCGCAATATGAAGTGCATGCGCATGAGTGAAGTGAAATGTAATATTAAATACATATCAAATTTATAAAAAATAATTCAAAATCTAATTCAGTTAATAAAAAGTTCAAGATTTCTAACATTTATGAGCAACATTCAATTTAGTAGGAATAAAATTATATAAATTTCAATTATGATTAGAAATTTCAAGAATAAAAGTGTTTAAAAAGAAAAAAATAAAGTCCACAAGGTGCAACTCTTCAATAAGGCACATGTCTAGGTAAATAAGGCACTATAACTAGAGAGTGGTCGTGCCTTGAGCCTAGGCTCAATTAAAGCATGCCTTTTAAAACTATGGTACCCTATTAAGCCTAAAAGAGGATGTATGTGCACGCGCGCGCACACACACACACACACACTCACAAAATCACTCAACTGTGATAGAGCTGTAGTGCAGTTTTAGAGCCCTGGTCTAGCCATAGGAGGCTGCACATCTCAACTATGAGGGTCAGATTGTTGCATAAGAGCATGCTCCCTAAAAGCCCATCTAATGTTTACAAACTCCACAGTTCTGTTGGCAGGAATTAATGTGAGTTGAACTTGGGGTCTCAGTTATATGATAACAAGTTACAATACTGATGAACCAACCATTTAACTACCACAAAAATTATCTTTTTGCACTTCAAACACAAGCAGAGAATGTAAAGTCATAGACACCCACAACCCTCAGCATAATCAGAGTTGAAGGTTCCAGGCTCCACTACTCCAGTCTATATATGCCTCATTCTGTCTCCCTAAGATACACACAAACACACATGTTCACTAAAGAACACAATTACAATCAAACCCTGCAATGTAGTTCTAAGCATGTGTGCAGATGTTACTGAAAAGTAAAAACATACTGATCATTGGTAGGAACACTAAAGCTCACAAAATTAGAAATGCCCAACACCTTTAACTAATCTTTTATGAACAAACTGAGAGTCATCAAATAATAGAGACATAAAAATGTAGCCGAAGTGAGAATAAATTAAAACTGGTGGTTATTTCGCTAAAAGTTTAGAATGGAAAATGTTTTTGGTTGCAATGGATGTGAGAGCAGCATATTGAGCTCCTGCATTTTCAAAAACAATAAAATAAGTTAAAAGCCTGAATATTTATTGTAGTTGAAAAGAAATAAAAAATTCATAATGCTTTCAGGTATAAGTTTCAATTTTGCAGTGGGCAATCTAGCAGGAAACCAAAATATCCAGGGTTAGAGTGGAGACCCGCCGCGCAAATCTCTGATTCAATGCACATGGAGCCGGCTTTCTTTTGCTTGTGACTTTTCACCTTTTCCTCCTCACTATCAGATTCATCCACAATCAGTTCCACCGATTCTGCATTTCGTTCAAACCAGCTTTTCTTTGCCTTTTCCTAAGGAGGACAAAAATGGAAAGAATGAAGCAAAGTTGGTATGATGCAATAGATTTAAATAGAGTTACATGAATACAAAGGTCAGAAACACAACTTAAATGTTGGTATAAAGAATTTTCAATATATTAAAGGTAGTTATTCATAGTTGAGGAGAACAAATGAAGGACCAAGTGTACTGAATTGAGAGTGGATTCGCTGTGAGTTAGGAATAGAGGTGAAAGGAATATACAAGAGGCAATCCACTAAGATGTCTTATAAACATGTGTGTACTACATATGTATTTATCAATAAATACCCCTAGACACCCACCAACCCCCAAAAACACACAACAAAAACCAACATTAACAATTCAGTTTAACTGTGCCCTGGATATTGTTCACTTTTGACTAAGTTTTTGTGTAAATATGTGTAAATATATTTTTAAAGTCTGGCTATTTTGAGTTGACAAAAATTATGGGGATTTAAAATTTTCCATACTTATTTTATTTAAATAGAAATCTGATACGATTTCTGAGTACAAACTTTTTTAAACCATCCCAATTATATCAATTTCTCTCTCATCATTGGGTCACTTTTCCAAATTTTCTTAAAAAAACTAATTTTTTTTTTAAGTTTCTAACAAAATCATTTTCTTCTTCGACTTCTTCAGTGACAATAAATCTGGAAAAAGTTTAAAAATTAAATAAAAAATTCATTGGTTATTTTATCATTGATTATATATATATATATATAGTATATATATATATATATATATATATATATATATATATATATATATATATATATATCTTTGTGTGTGCTCGCACGCAGTACATGCCCATGTATTTGCATATTTGTAATATTAAAAACTTTAGCGTGTTTAGTTAAGAAACATTGAAGGATAAAATAAATGGTGACATCTATCAGTATTTTTTATTTAAAATATTGAAAAGGAATTTATAGATTTACATTTGTCTTGTATTTATTATTATATAAAAGAAATAATAAGATAATTAAAATTAGCATATGATAATTTTATGTTAAATTCATAATATATGTATGAAATATATAACTCGATTTGCATTTATGGGATTAAATAATGGATGGTGCAGGAGAGACTCTTCATCCCTAGGGTCAAGGGTTCAATCCTTGAATATGCATGTAAAGGTGTTTTTCCTATTTAGTTTTGAAACCGGAGGTAGGAAAAAAGAGTAATCTAATTTTTCATGTCTTGCTGCCCCATTACTTAGTCACAACTTACATGTGATGAGGAAGTTAAGGCATTTCTCTCACCAAGGTCAAGCCGCATAGTTGCATTTTGAGGGAAAACTAGCTAGTCTGGACATCCACAGTTATAAAAAAAAACATTTTGAGGGAAAACTAAACAAACAATGGATAACGTCTCATGCCGATACAGCCATAAATAGCCAATATCAGGAAATGCCAGTCCAATATTGAAATTTAGTCAAAAATTGACAAAAATGGGGAACAAAAGTCTCATTCAAAGATCAAGGTATTTTTCATGTTGACCAGCCCCCATACTCAATTTATCAGCAAAGTATTTCCAATATATCCTGACATTTCCATCCCTGAGCATGATACAATATCCTTACTGGCCTCAATATTTGAGGAGTATTACGAGAAATCAGTTATTAATCCAACCACAAAAAAGAGGAAGATAAGAAGCAGACAAAAACCCATATTCAAAAGGCGGTAATTAATTACAGTTGCAGCAGAAATGACATGCACTACAATGAGATGCATATGGAGCTGGTATCCAATTTTTATTACTGAATTTAGTGAACCCAAAAAACTACAAGGAAAAATTTTTTACATCGATGCACAATGCACTAAGGAAAAATTCAAGAACAAAGAGAAACGTGTACATTTCCCTTTCACAAGTGCCTTCATTATCTGATTCTACTGAACAAAATCTTCACCATTTCCACCAGTTCAATCATTCAAAAATACCTCTAAACCAGAATATACATAGCATGAAAACTGCATTTACCAATCTATAATTATGTCAGTTCATATCTATGACACTATAAAAAAAAAGGTACTGTTACCTGAGAATCCTTCCTTAAAATCTTGTCAATTTGACGGGCAAGAGATAAGCGTTTTACCACCTCTGGCATGTATGAGCTCTCTAAAGGAAATCGCTGAAAACTTTCCTGTATAAAGAGTGAACAGCCCTCTTAAATAAATGGTAAACTTGGCCAACAGCCCACATACCACCACCAGACTACCCAGCCTCCACCAAAATAAAATCAACAAAACACTATTTAACTCTACCAGCAGTACAAATGCTCTCAGCCATATAATAAAGATGATGTCAAGCGACAACAGGTGTGGCATCAGAAAATAGAATTTTGGAATAAAAAGATTGTAAGTCATTTTGCTTCATTTTAGGGGACTACGGCATGTAGCTAGTAAACTTCAAACTTTTTTACATTCAGCACAATATTCTCACAATGTAGATTGAAAATGATGCACCTTCAAAATTTTCCACGCACAACCCAGGAGTGCAAAGTTTCCAACCCATTCAAACTCAAGAAATGCACAAAATACTTTTTATCCGTGTATATTCTGAAATTTGAATTTTTTTTTAGCTTTTGATCTTGATATATATATTAATCGATAAAAAGCATTGTATTGAGCAAAAAAAAACCAAGGTTCCAAGGAGTACACAGGAGATGTACAAAAGGGAACCATAGGGGAAGCAAGAAACAACAGAACAAGGAGTTGCAAAAAAACCTACCAGCCGAGAAACCCCCACCAAAGGTCAGGCAGACAAAAAGATAGGAAGATTACAATTGTTATAGTAATCGATATATGGATACATGATCTCTTTTGACATTACAATTGTTATAGTATGCATCATACTTTACTCATAGGATTGTAACTGATAGGAAGCTTTACTTATAAAATTGTAACCGATTAGGAAGAGATTAGATCGTCAGCATTTATCAGAGATAGACCAATGTTTTAAAACTGGACTGACGACGAACCTAAAAGTTACCGGTTCACTTGCCTAACGGTCGGACCGATGGTCGAACCGCGGTTAAACCGATAACGTAATAAATATATTATTTATATTTTATTTAAATTTTAAAATATATAATTAATAATATTTAAGATATTATTTATTACTTTTATATATAAGAGTATTATAAAATTTATTTAAAATATATAATGTTTAAATATAAAAAAACATATTAAAATGGAGAAACTTATTTATATATAAATATACAATTTTAATTAAAGAATGATATATAATTGCTAACATCTAAAATAAATAAATAATCATAACGCACAAATGATGTATTGCCTCTCAGAATCTCCTTCCACGTTCAATCCTATAGTAATTGATCGAATTTTTCTTGCCATAAACCTCTAACCCTACAAGCCTTCTAATTTAAGAAACACGCTGCTTTCGATATAAAGCATCAAAACGACGCGTTTGTTTTAACTCTGAAAAAAAAATTTATGAGAGCGAACGCCGATTTGTCGAGAACCGGGCCGCCATCAAATTCACCGACACCACTAATTCAACGTTCTCATTCAGCTTCGATTCACAACCGTTTTTTCATTGAACCGACCGGTTTTAGGCTTTACTGACCTGCCTTCGACAAGTCGTAATTCACCGAGCCTATCTGGGGCTTTTCAAAACATTGGTATGCATTTCACACCTGCTATATATACACATGTTGAATCAATGAAATACACAGGGAATTTCTTCCTCCAATCTTTCCTTCTTGTTTTCTACATGGTATCAAAACTTGGTTTGGCAAGAGGTTCTACATTCAAGCCACGTTTTTGCAAATTTGAATATTTAATCCCTTTTATTAATTTGAAAGTCCATAGTGGATGGACTTTATGGTTTGTTTGACTCTCCACATACACGGGTATGGGACAACATGCACATGAGGGAGGGTATTAAGAAACATGTTATTCATATTAAACCAAAATCCTACAAGCTTGAGCTTTTAGGAAAGTTGGTCATTTAGCATGATATCAAAGCCTAGAGCTCAAATTTAGAAGAATTTCAAGCTATTTTCAGAGTGCATAGTAGATGGTTGTGAGGGGTGTTTTTGAAACACCCATTTTGAGGGAGCCTATAGTGACAACGCCGACACAGAGAGGAGTTGCGACCGCTAACGAGCCCTGCAACCAAGTCCAATGGCCGGAACCCTAGCTTGTGAGTCTCACGCACCACTTCTGTGAATCTACCCTGTTTTGCATGTGCTGTGTGTGGCTGCGCGTGGGGGCATGTGACACCTCTGGTAAAGCCTCCTATCACTCAAGTCTACACTCAGGTAAAGCCTCCTATCATTCACCCTAAAGCACACATCAATGCACACCCGAAGAACACCTTGTAAAACTTTAGCTCTCAACATCATCTTACTTAATGAATTAGCTACAAAGTTTGCCATAGTAAAAAATAAATGGGGAAAGAGCGTCTACTAGCTTAAACCTCAAGTTGCACTAACCAATCCTTTGACAAGCAACCCCTCATCCAAGACCTTCATCTTGTACTAAACCCTGTCTCTCCATCATATGAACAAAAAACCCTAACCCAAATGATAATATGCCTTTTCTCATCCACCACTTTACCAGCAATTAACACTATCCAAAACTTGTTTACCCTCAACAAAAGATCACTGGAAAATGTTCACAAAGGACTCTTCAAATATTCCTTCAGACCTATTGAGACCATAAACTAAGGTGAGTCAAAATGATTCCTCTTCATTTAAGTTCAGTTGAATTGTTTGTTGAAAAGGACCCACCACCACTTGGGAAGCAATTTGGAAAAAGGCATCAACAACTTATCAACTTCACAAAAGAGGTTTTCCCTTGCAAATAGGTGTTACCTTTGTCAAGAGAGTAAGGAAACTGTGGAACATCTTCTTGTGCATTGTGTTAAAACAAAACCTTTATGGGACCTTCTGCTATCCCTATTTGGAGTAATGTGGATGAACCTGAAATTATTGTGGAACACTTTAGTGAGTTGGAAATGACATCATGTTAATAAAACAGAAAAAAGTGTGGCAAGCGAGTCTTTTATGCTTATTTGGACAATTTGGAAGGCAATGAATGGAGTAGTTTTCAAGGAAAAACCTTTCTCCTTGCAAAGGGTGAAGACTTCTTTTCTCTTCCTTCTATGGTCAGAAACTAAAGCAACAATACTAGACGGTCCTTTGTCTTTAGCTGGGTTTATTGATTGAGTGGGTTGTAAGTGAGTAGGGGTGACTTTTGTACTTCTTCTTGTGCAGCTCTAGGAGTAGAGATGCTTTATCTTTGTAAACAGTCTCTTTTTTAGTTCTTAATACAATTCCTTTTTTATTTATCAGAAAAAAAAAAGGACCTAACCACCACCTCTAAACAATTGAACTTGTTTGAGTCCTTAGATGACCCAACTCCCTAGTGCCCCACATGCTGAATACACAACCTGCTTATCCTTTCCAGATTTCCACACAGTAACCATAAATCTCCTATCCCATGACTCCCTCTTTGTTTCCTAACAAGATCACAATACATGGGTTTTCATGGCAAAGAAAAGTAATCCTTAGCAATCCTCCTTACTTCCTAGAACCGAAATCTCTAATATTTTGGCTAATGGTCTTCACATAATACTCTAAAGAACCCTGTCAGGATATTGAATAGACTCATCTTGAAGACAGAAATCAGAAGATTCCATCTAAACTTAATTTTTTTTTCTTAAGAACTATATAACAACATCTTCAAATGGTTATCAGCTTCGGGTAGAATCATGACTCTTGATCAACTTCAGAAAAGGGGCATCGCTCTTGCCAATAGATGCTATCTCTGTTTGGAGTGTGCAGAGTCAGCAAATCACCTCCTCCTTCACTGTGCAGAAACAAGGCTGTTATTGGAGTTATTATTTTCTTTGTTTGGCACTACTTGGGGCAATCTTAGGATCAATGAAAGATACTCTCTTGAGTTGGGACATCTTTAGGGTTGGCAAGAAGCGGTGGAAGGTGTGGCATGCAAGGTCTTCATGCTTATTCTGAACTATCTAGAAAACTATGAATGGGATTGCTTTCAGGGATGATGTTTTGTCTATACAAAAACTCAAAACTTCGTTTGTTGAAATCTATGGTTGGAGACTAAGTTGTCAATAAAGGATGGTCTTTTGACCTTAGTGCCATTTATTGTTTGGTTGGGGTATAGGTGAGGGTGTGGCTTTTGTATAGGTTGGGTTTTTGTGCAGTTTAGAGGGGGTTTCTATGCAGTTTTTGAGGGGTTTTGCTTTTCTTCACTTGTTTCCTTCTCAGTGACGTTTTCTGAGATTTTTAATATATTTCTCTTTCACTGATAAAAAAAATGAGAAAAATAAAAGGAAAAAAAAAACTCTACAAATCCATCCATACATGCTCTAGTCTGTCACCCCCTGACATCTTCAAACTTGCAGCCACCCTAAATATCAATCATCATACATTCATTTTAAATCAACCACGAGGATTTAGATCATTGTTAATCAATGTCACGTCAAAATGCTACTTAACAAATTTCAGCAGACTAAACAGGTAATCAATGTTCATGACCCAAAACCAGAAATTGAATCATCAATTATTTGCCAATACTCGTGATCCCTTCAAGGAACAAGTGTCACATGACTAAATGAAAATTTTCGCTAAAAAATCACTTTAGTCTTGCGAATGGCATAATTGACCTCTTCATAAAGAATACCTTTGAAAATGATTTGCACAAATTAGCAAATTTTGATCTATCATTTGGTGAGATCAGTGCAATGCTGCACCCATCAGCGGAAGCTCTAGCAGTTCTTCCACTTCTATGGACATAAACCTACAACAAAAAATAGGCCAAATGCCATAAGAACTTTAATAAACTCATGTGGTAGGAATCCTGTGAATATTGACTTACTTCTGCTGAATGTGGAAGTTGATAATGAACAACAGTTCGAACACCAGGGATATCAAGGCCACGGGCTGCAACATCAGTAGCAACAAGTATACCATGATCATTTCCACGAAAACGGTCCATTGCCTACATTAAGACCAAACAGAAAAACTAATCTTCAACCAAATGAATACAAAGTGCCATGATACAATTAATCAACAGGCTAAAACTTTTCTTTTCCTGTAGGTAAATAAGGCTCAAGGGCATCTATGATGAAATGAGGCACAAACAAAGTAGACAAGCATACAAGAAATACCAAGGTGAAAATGAAAAAGAAAAATGGGACAAGAAAAAAAGCTGTAATGACCCACTTAATGTTACTGGATCATAATAATCCCTTGAGAAACATGTCTTCACTACCACTCTGCTCTACTCCTTCAAATAAGTAAAAGAGACTGGGAAAAAAACAAAAACCTTTAAACAACAAAAAAATACAAAAACCTTTAAACGTGCTCGCTGCTGCATCTGAGCATGAAGGGTCCAAACATTGATTCCAAGAATGCGCAATAGAGAAGAGGTATGCCGTAAAGCTGCGATAGATGTACAGAAGATAATTGTCCGACCTTGTCCATGGACACTCAGAATATAATACAAATAAGCATCTTTATCCTCTTCCCTACACCTGCAAAATTTTATGGTTAGGTATTACATTGCAAATTCAGAACAGAAACACATGAAACAAGATGAAATAATAAATGAATTATAGTACAAAACAGAAATGAAGAAATATTCAGTCTGTAGGCAGAAATTTCTCATTTTTCTTTTTCTTTGAAAATAGAGGGCACCAAGGTTATGCATGATTATTGAGGCAATCATGTCAAAGACCAACAAGCAAACTACAGCCAGTAGGTTCCCATGTGACCTCAGGCTAAGGCCTAAGAGGTTGAATTTTGAATTTTTGATGCAGCAAAGGAAGAAGGAAGTGGGGCCAACGAAGTTCAATTTTTTATGGATGTGCCTTTTCTTTCAAAAGATAAAGAGCTTGTTTCACAAGGTGAGTCAATTGATTGACAAACAAGCTGTCTAGCATTGCAAAGATTGACTATATGGTGTGACAGACATGATGATTATTTTCCCAAGAAATTTTAGGGGTGTTTTGAGACTAAAGTTCAATGACATATAACTAGATTTGGACTTGGTGACCGATGAACATCTGAATTCTAGGAGAGATGGAGAATGTTTTGAAACTTTGGACTTCTTCTACAGATGCCTTTATTCGTATCCCCCCTTTGAGCTTGTTAATGCTAGAATCACAATTGTAGATACAAGAAGTTACACTGGAAGTTTCAACCTCAGTGGCTTCCGCCTCCAACTCCAATCAACTACACAGTTTAATTTTGATGGATCTTGCTAGGATATGCAGGATAGCTTGGAATTTGAGGAGCATTTGAATATCATTGTGATTTGCTATATTTTGTCACGGAGGAGTTTGAGGATAGATGGAGATCTTTTTTAAATTCGGGTTTATTTCATGGACTTATGTCATAGATGCCTTCATTTGTACTCCTTTTGACCTTGTTAATGCTAGAGTGGAATCACATTTATAGATACAAGAAGTTACATGAGGGCTCATCCTCAGTGGTTTCACGTCCAATCAATTCTATAAAGTTTAATTTGATATATGTTCTTTGGGTAACTCAGGAAAGATTCGAATTTATGGGGTATTTGAATGTCATTTCATGACAATACTGTTAGTATTTTCCAAATTTGCAATAGAGAATATAGCCGGTTTATTGCCAGCCAAAGCTTTGAGATTTTCAAATTTAAGTGTCCAGGATGACTTTCTAATTGGGATTTGTGTCTATGAGGGAACAAAGTCTATTAAAGTGCATGAGCAGATCCATCAGATTATTGATATTTGAGTGCCTTGAGTTAGTTCTTTTCCTTCCCCATGGTCATGTTGCTAACTAAGAAGGATATTATTTAGCACCAAGCAGGGGCCAAACACTGGGAATTCTTCTTTCAAGGACTTTTCACCTAAGTAAGATGTGTAGTGTAGCCTTGGGTTGTGAATTGTTTTTTTTTTTTTTAATAGGCAAACGAAAAAATTCATTAAGCACAAAAAATGGGAGCCAAGGGGACAACCCAGCATATACAGGGGATATACAAGGGGAGCCAAAAGGCCTGTACAAAAAGGGAAGGGCAAAGCAAAAAACATACCTACCCAAGAGAGGCCAAAACCTAGATAATACACAAGAATTCTTACAATAGAGTAAGTCACATTAGAAAGTAACCCTGCCCAAGAATTTAGGGAACTAACAAAGGAGAGTTTCAGTCTGTTAAGGAAGAACATGGCATCTTCAAACACTATTCTATTTCTCTCCTTCCAAATTGCCCCAAAAAGACTAAGAGGAGCCGAGCCGCCAGCCATAATTTTCTCTCTTTCTTAAAGGGAGGGAATTCCATTCAATTAACAAGTCTTTCACCAAAAGAGGACAAGGTATATTTTTTATCTTAAGGAAATTAAGGTTATACTAAGACAATTTTTATCTAAAAGAAAATAAATTATGCTACATTAAATTGCAAATTTGGGCAATACTATAATGCATGCATATCAAAGAAGATTATAGGAAAGACATAACTAAACAATGAAATGAGAGAAGAAAAGAATACTTTTCTTATTGAAAACGAATGAGCCGAGCTATATTACATAGCATGTATAATAATCTATATATATACAAAAGGATTTTTAGAATAACCAAAGGATATTTAAGAATATCTTAGTATCAAACCGTAGGATATTCTAAGAATATCCTGCGGTCAAATCGGAGAATATTCTAAGAGATATCCCATGATTTCAACACTTCGTGGCGACGCTGATATGGCGCGAGATGCACTGCTCATATAGCGCCAGACTTAATCCCATCCGACGCCGACATCAATATGACACCCGGCGCTGCTCTAATAATGATTTGACGCTGACGGGACTGGCGGGAATCGCTGGAGTAAGAGAAGAGATATCGTGATCGGTAAGATCCGTCGAGGAGATCCGATTGAGAAGATCTGGCCGGAGGATATCGATCGGTAAGATCCGTTTGGGAGGAGATCTCGACTGGGAGAAAACTGGTCAGGCATCCACTAAGAGATTCGACGAGTAACATCCAATCAAGCGGAGATCCGATTGAGAAGATCCACCGGAGGAGATCCGACCGGTAAGATCCGTCATAAGATTTCACTAGATCTGCCGAGAAGATGGCTCACCCGTAACAAACCACATTCGATGATTTAAACGCAGAGGGTTAAAATAATGTTTTTTACTTACTGAAAGATTTAATACGAGTGAGTATTACATAATATAAAGACACCTATATATATACCAAATAATTAAGAAACTGCAGGATATTCAAGCACATCCCAGTAATAAACTAAAGGATATTCTAAGAATATCCTTAGTTTAATTGTAAGGAGACCAAGAATATCCAGTTATCTTCACAACATAAACAAAATCAAATTGGCAAATCAAATAGGCATTGTGTGATATAATGTAAGACAAACATTTCAGGTATTGTAAACCATTCTTAAGGTAAGATAGACCATATGAACTGTACATACTCAATAAATGACTCCTCGAGTTTATTTGCCACAATTGATGCATTTGTGAGATCAACAATGGCAGCATTAGGTCTCATCCCTGCACGCTCAGAGAGAGTTTCTATAGAATTCAATCCATCATTCATTAGTTGCTTCGATCTCAGGGCTCCACGCTTCAGTTTCTTACGAAAATCAGCAGAGAGTGCAATAGTAGCAGAAAACACAAATGTTTGCCTTTTCTTTCTTTGGATGTTTGAAACTGTCAGACAACTCTCTGTACTCTGGGAGAGACTTTCTGTAGAATCACTGGTCATTGGAAGCATGTCAATAATCGACTGCAACTCATGAAAATGGCCATTTTCTATCATTCTATCAGCCTCATCCAATACAAAGAAAGACAACGAATGTAGCTGCAAAAGTATAAAAAGGAAAAAAAAAAAAGTCAAGATAAAAAAAAACTAATCTATTTAGACAACCTACCAAATAAAGCATTGGAAGATGTATAAAAGTCTATCAAATGGTTGTGTCCAGGTGGGAGGACATGGAATTGAAAGATATAATTAGTATTTATTTGAATTGAAATACATCAAGTGAAGTTACAGACTTATTGATCAAAGTGGTGCTGAACATGGCAAATGTAATGATGCAGTGGAAGCAATTGCAATCACAAAGATGAAGATTTTATGCTAGTGGTAGTGGTACTAAAAGAGGTGGCGGTGGAGGAGATGTTAGTGGTAGTGGTGGTGGTGTAGATTACAGTGACGGTTTTATAGTTCAAGAAGAAAGATGAATTGAAATTGGAGCTGGTAAAGTATGGATCTGATGTGATGGGGAAAAAAAGGTAGCTGTAGTGGTGATAGAGATGATGGTGAGATTTGTTATACTAGGAGCCTTGGAGTTGATGCTAGAGAAATGAATAGAGAGTTAATATTCTTTTTTTATTGAATAATAGAGAGTTAATATTAGACATTCTTGGTAAAGAGAACTCTACCCCAAATAGCACAGCATGTAAAAACAGCCAAATTATCTACCAAATGAAACCCACAGAACAAAGGTAGACCACTTCAGAAATATACATGTAGGGGTTTTTCCTTCTTTTTTTTTTTAAATTATATTTTCAACAATTTTTTCTCTGCTTGGAACTCAACCTAGAACCTTTCACATTCCTAACCCAACCCTTTACCACACAAGAGGTTCTGAACCAACTAAACAAGTAATTTGTTTAATGCACAAAACACATAATTAACACTACAATTGCACATGACCAATAAGAAAATCTAAGGCAAAAGTATACATGGAAAGGTCACAAACTTCCTGCAAAAACTCAATCTCACAACACACATCAGCATCAAGATACCAACCTCTACAAGATGGCTTTCTCCTCCTGACATTAGTTCCCATAGCCTTCCTGGAGTTCCAACAACCATCTCAGGTCTTGCTTTTAAAAGCCTCTCCTGCTTTTCTGTTGACATCCCACCAATAATCGGGACCACCCTAAAATTGGTACCCTTGGCTACTTCCTTTAGATGATCAGTAACCTGGAACAAGAGGTAACGAACTCCACATTAAGAATGCATAAACAACAACCTGTAAAGAAATCATAAACATTAGAAGTTCAGAAAACTGGATACAAGGAAAAGTTTCCCTTATTTTGCTCATAGCCAAAAATGAAACCATCAGATTTTGGCTAGGTGAAGAAGAAGAAGAAAAAGAAGAAGAAGAAGTGGAGAATTATGCTTTCTACGAAATTAACCAAAGCAATAGACAATTTTCAACTATCAAGAGAGTGTGAACTTCATGACTTGTGACTCATGAAGAAGAAAGAACAGCGACAAAGAAAATTAGCTCCACCAAGAAATTAATTTATTTGCAAAACAGTATAATACAATCTGCCAACTAAGCACTATAATTTACATTGGATTCCTCTCTGTATACAAATATTTCATAACCCAAACATGAAGGAGGCATCTAAGGACTTAGGTATTTGGAAGAAGCTTTCTTTCCTTAGTTGGGATGGTTACTCTTGTTCATTCTTTTCAGGCAGCAGTCCCATTAGTTCCATGCCGATCTTTAAGATGCCAGTAGGGGTGGTTGAGTGCATTAAGAGGATCCAAATTCACTTTCTCTAGGAGGAGCCTTTAAAACATGGTTCAAAGTCGCGGTATCAGTTATTGCCTCGAAAGGTCTTGCGGCATATTAGTCTAATTATCTTAGATCAATATTTGATGATATCCAAAATATATTAAATGTAAGATTTCCAAAAATTTTATAAGAGCTTTTAAAATTATCACAAAAATCAATATAATCACATGAATAAAAAATTAATGAATATATAAAAAAATATTATTTCTATATTGATTATTGCATATTGGAATAAATTTAAATTTTTTTATGTATCATCTCATGCTAAATAGTAAATAAAAAACCAACTAAAATTTATTTTTATAATAATATTCATTTAAATTTATTATTTTAATTTTTCAAAAAATCATAAATCATACTTAAAAACATGAATATCATTTTTTATCATTTTTTTTTTATAGGCAAATTGAACAATATGTGGGAAATTATGTAAATAATATATTTTAGGAAAGAACCAAGGTCAATAATCTGATTCTAGAATTAGCTATGGGAAGTGAATAATCAGCTATGGGAAGCATATAATCAGCTATGGGAAGTGAATAATCAAATCCCAAAATTTAGGGAATTGGTTATGGGAACTTCCTTTTTAGTGTACAAAATGTGTACATATAGTGTGTCATATACATTCAAATTGGTTGAAATGTCATCTTGCTTTCTTCAAGTGGTATCAGAGCCTTAGTTTTTTCTGGGGACCTTCCTGTGCAGCCCTATTATGTATAATAATAATAGCCTTCATTTTTGGGAATTTCTGTGCAGCCTTCATTGATGCACCTAACCTTTTTTCAGCCATTCTTCAGGCTTCTTTGTGTCAGTTTTTTTTCCCATTTCTTCTCCAGTTTTTTCATTGCTGTACCAGATTTTTCAACCATCCTTCAACCTTCATTTCTAGTTTAAAGCCCTAAGGTTTCTGGGGATTCCTCTCTGCAGCCTCCATTGTTGTACTAGTTTTTTGAGGGAATTTTCTGGGAAATTTTCTGGGCAGCCTTCATTGCTGTACCAGATTTTTTCACTCATTTTTTCAGCTTTTCCAGCCTTCATTGCTGGTGTAATCCTCAGCTTTCATTGCTAATTTTTTCTATGGCCCCTACTACCTTTATTTCTTGATCGTCTACTGCTGCTTCATCAACATCAATCATGTCGGACACCATCTTTTCAACTGTTGAAGGAGAACAGGTTGTGCGCAACCCAACTTTACTTCAGAATATTCAGCCACCTTCAAGTTCTCAAGCATCAACTCTGGGTATGTGTTCATTGACTCTTTCAGGTGAGACTCTAATTTCTCTTAGATTAAATGCTTCGAGTAATGAGTTTAGGAATGCATGGATCCTTGATTCTGATGCCACTGACCATATGACCCATAATCCAAATCAATTGAAAACCTATTTACCTTGTCCAAGCAATAGGAAAATTGTTGTTGTTGATGGAACTACCACCACAGTGGATGGTATAGGAGATGTCCAGGTTACCTCAAATCTGATTCTTAAAAATGTTCTTCATGTCCCTCAACTATCCACTAGTCTTGTTTCAATACAAAAACTTACCCAAGATCTAAGTTGTCGTGTTATATTCAATGCCACCTTTTGTGAATTTCAGGACTAGGGTTCGGGGAGGAAGATTGGCCTTGCCAAGGAGCACAATGGACTCTACTTCTTAAGTACATCTAGTCAGCCAGAACTGGTTAAGTCTACTTTGTCTGTTTCCCTTTTTTCTATCAAACAAAGATGTCATTTGCTACATCATAGGCGTCTAGGTCACGCGCCTTTTTTCCCCACATTAAAATCAATGTTTCCTACCTTGTCTGCTGGACCAGATATTCAACCTTTCATTGGTAACATTTGTGAGTATGCAAATATACCTGTAGTCCTTCCTCATTAGTAATAAAAGATCTTCTTCTCCTTTCTTTATAATTCACAATGACATTTGGGGACCATCCACCATTCCAAATATCTTAGGATCCAAGTGGTTTGTAACATTTATTGATGATTGTACAAGAGTTTCTTGGATTTATTTGCTCAAAAATAAATCTGATGTGAGTCATATTTTCCATGTTTTTTGTACAATGGTTCAAAATCAATTTGGTACAAAAATCAAGAAAATCCGATCAGACAATGTTCATGATTATTTCAATCAAATTTTGTCTCAATTGTTTCAAAAGGAATGAATCATACATGAATCATCTTGTATCACCACTCCCTAACAAAATGAGGTGGAGGAGAGGAAAAACATTCATCTTCGAGCGCACTTAGACTCCATTGCTTTCAACAAAACGTAATTCAAAATCCTATCGGAGAGGTTGTACTCACATCAGCATATGCCATAAACTTCTAGAGTTTTGGGGTGCAAAAGTCCACTAGAAACCTTGTCTCAATTATATCCGACATTCTAACCCTCCTTCAACCCTGCGCCGAAGCTTGGGTGCACATCCTTTGTCCATATTCACAATCATAATCAAGGAAATAGATTCTAGCCTTAAGAAGGCTTCGGCAGTACCTACCTACTCAAAAGGGATAAATGTTATTATCCACCAATTAGAAACTTTATGTTTTAGCTGATGTTACCTTTGTTGAAAATAAACCATAATACTTCTCCACTCTTTACTCTCCTGAGAGTTATCTATACTCTCGAAGATGAGAGCCAATCATACTCACCACTAGAATAACCCTCTTCCGAGTCTATTCAAAATCAAAAGAAACCACTTGGGGTAGTTACCAATTTCTTTAGAACCAATTCCAATCTCACATTCCGAAGAGTCGGTAAAGGAAAAGGAAGAAGAGCAAATCAAATCTCGATCGCCGCGACGTGTATGAAGAAGGACCCTAAAGGCAACAACAAGGCAAGAACAAATTACTAAACCGAAGTCCCGGAAATGAGGTAACAATTTCAGAACATAACTCAACTCCTATTCGATCATGATCTACCTACAAATTTTGAGAAAGGAACTCAATGCAATAAAAGGCTACTATATCCATTGTCTCACTTGTCTTTCCAATGATTTTCCTCGAATCATAAAAGCTTCATTTCAACTTGCTAATTATTTATTCCTAACTATTGTCCGAAGCATTATCAAAGAGAATGGAGACTGGCTATGGAGGCCGAAATGGATGCATTACAAAAGTGAATGAACTCCTGGAATTGGTCGATCTACCTAGTGGTAAGAAACCAAGTGAGTCAAGTGGTGCCAGTGAAATTCCAAAGGTCGTGGCTCCTCGTGAATGATACAAGGCAAGGTTGGTTACAAAAAGGTATACTCAGACATATGGAGTGGATTATCAAGAAACATTTGCTCCAGTGGCAAAGATGAATACAATAAGAATTTTACTATCCTTAGCTGTTAATTTTGATTGGGAATTGCAACTATATGATGTAAAAAATGCTTTACATGAGTATTCCACCAAGGTTCAATGGGAGTGATGGAAACAAGGTTTGTCGGTTAAAGAAAGCACTATATGGGTTAAAGCAGTCCCCACATGCTTGGTTTGGAAGGTTTACCAAGGTTATGATAGCTAAAGGTTACAAACAAAGTCAGAGAGATCATACACTTTTCGCAAGAAACATTCACCCTGTGTATTTGCCATGCATTAATTGTGTATTTGGATGACATTATTGTGACAGGGAATGATGAGAAAGAGAAAAATACTTTGAAGGAGCGTCTAGCCAAGGAGTTTGAAATAAAAGATTTAGGAAAATTGAAGTATTTCAAATTATATAGTGGTTCAACCACAAGGCATTTTCATTTCTCAACAGAAATATGTTATTGATCTTCTCAGGGAAACAGGTATGATGGCTAGTAAACCAGTTGCGACTCCCATTGAACAAAATCACAAATTGAGTGAAGCACTTGGAGAGAAGAAAGTGGACCGAAAAATGTATCAACGGCTTGTTGGGAGACTCATTTATCTAGCACATACTAGGCCAGACATAACCTATTCAGTGAGTGTAATAAGTTAATTCATGCATGATCCGAGAGAAATTCATCTACAGGCAACCTACCAAGTCCTCCATTACTTAAAAGCACATCCAAGAAGGGGAATTTTATTCAAGAAAACATCAGATATTGCTTTGGCAATATACACCAATGTAGATTTTGCAGGGTCTCCATTGGATAGACGATCAACTACAGGCTATTGTACCTTTCTTGGGGGAAATCTAGTATCTTGGAGGAGTAAGAAGCAAAATGTGGTAGCACAACAGAGGCAGAGTTTAGAGCGATGGTAGCAAGAGTACATGAATTGTCGTGGGTCAAGATCGTTCTGGAAGATTTGAAGGTTCAATGGAGTAGTTTCCATGAAACTCTATCAGGAAATAAATCAAAGAATCAACATCGCCATAATCCGCCAAGTAAATGACCAAACAAAACTATAGAGATACAGCACTTCATCAAAGACAAGTCGATAAAGGGGTTAATTTGTATCTATATGTTCCTACGGGATATCAATTAGCAGATGTGCTAACAAAAGGGTTGTGCAGTAATATGTTTCATAAAAATATTAGCAAGCTGGGAATGGAAGATCTATATTCACTAACTTGAGGGGGAGTGTGGGAAATTATGTAAATAATATATTTTAGGAAAGAATCAAGATCAATAATCCGATTATAGAATTAGCTATGAGAAGTAAATAATTAGCTATGGAAAGTGAATAATCAAATCCCAAATTAGGGAATTGGTCATGGGAACTTCCTTTTCAATGTACAAAATAAGTGTATATATAGTGTGTCATATAGGTTGTACAGATACATTCAAAAATCAATAAAATTTCCAGCTCAATTATGTTTTCTTCACAATATGTTAACAAAAAGGAGCAAGCCCCAAGATATACAAGGGACGCACCATGAATGAACAAAAAGAAGAGAGATACAAAAACACCTACCACCCAAAATTGTATTACTCTAGAGAATACACAAGAGCAATCTTATAATAGAATTATCCCCCTCATAGATTAACCCAAGAAATAAGAGAGTTAATGAAGGAGAGTTTCAGCCAGTTAGGAGAAAAGCAATCATTGTCAAAAACAACCATGTGTCTTTCCTTCCAAATAGCCTAGAAAAGACCAAGGGAAGCCACCTTCCACAATTTTCTCACTTTCTTTTTTCCACAACTATCAAATATATATATATATATATATATATTGATGGATAATCAGATTAATATATATCAAAAAGAAGGTATAAGGGTCCCTAGGGGGTATACAAGACGGTACATTTGTGGGGTTAGAGTTTTCAAACCAAATGGAAAAGGCACAAGAGCAAAAACAAACAGCCTCCAAGACAAAGCTGGGGAATACAAATATCTCTAATAAAAGAGTACTATATCGTGAACCAAGCTAAATTTCTAAGAAGAGAAAGAAAACAAAACAGGATTCTAACTGTCTTTGAAAATGCTTCGTCTTCGAACACGACCCTATTCCTCTCTTTCCAAATAACCCAAATCAAACAAAGAGGAACCGCCTTCCATAACTTAAAATCCTTTTTCCGCAAGGGGAGGCACAGCCAACCTAGCATTAGGTCTTTCACCAGAAAGGGGCAAACCCAACCCCCTCTTGACAAGGAGAAATGGCACCACATGACCGTGAATTTTCAGCAAGAAGGAGCAGCTCCAAAGACTTTCATCATTTCCACATAATGGCACCGCAGCCGTGAGAACCCCTCTTTTTGCCGATCCATGGTCAAAAATCTTACCCCACCAAACTTCCCAAGGAAGAACCTACCTTCGTGGGAAACAATAACCTACAACATCTTTATAGGCACCGACCATCAGCTCTTCCACCTTCCAAGAGGTCGTAAAACAAGCCACAGAGAAACTGGCATTTTACCCCTTTCCACCAAAGCCTATCACTGAGATTAGAATTGATACTCTTTGAATTAACGGTGCAAAGGAATCCTTGTACCTCCTCCAATTCCCAATCATGAAAATGTCTTCCAAAAATGAAGTTCCATCACCCGGGACCAGGGAACACCCGAGAATTAAGCTATACTACTCTGAGAGAGGGAAAGAAAGAGCATAGTGGAGCTTCACCATACCACACAATTATCAAATATATTATAAATAAAACCATTAAAAATACTCATTAATTTTAATTGAATTTGAATACATAAAATTTTAAAAACACGCCTCTATCCCTCCCCCTCTTTCTCCTCTCCCCTCGTGAGCCTGACCCTCACCTCTTTCTCTCGGAAAACCTGCCCTCCCATCCTGCTCTCTCTCTGGGGACAAGCCCCATCCCCGCCTCTGTGTCTCTCTGTTTTTTCTCTCCACCCCCAACTCCTCCCACTTTCTCTCTCTACTCTCCCTCTTTCTTTCTCAAACAACCCTCTCTCTCTCTCGCTATACGATAGAAACTGAAAAATTACTCTTCAATCCCCTCTCTCTTTCTTTGCTTCTCGGACAACAAAATGCCCCTTTCATTGATCCAATCTTTTATTAGACCGATTTTAGCTCGAGTATGGCCATAGCCAATGTGGATACGACTTGGCTGAGTAGTACCAATCTCGACCAAGATTTTGAACCTGCTTGACAATCCAAGAAAGGACCAAAATAAAATAAAAATATTGTTGGTTGCATGACAAATTTGGCTCTTGAGTTAGGTTATAGGATTGGGAAGGTTCCAACTATTATTTGCAGCTTCCATAAAGGTCTCCATTCAAGGCAAAGCCATTTTGTGATAGTGTGATAAAAAAAATTAAGTTGTAGAAGAATTGCATAATGGAAAATGCAATATTATTCAAAATTGGGAAGGCTGACCCTAATTCAAAGTATCTCCATTCTGTTTTTTTATGTCTATTAGGTGGTAGGATCATATTTTATGGTTGTAACATATTCCATCCTTTTTTCCCTACAACTCTCACACATATACCATGCCTATGAACGAACAACAAGAAAAGGAATTATATTCTTCTTTAGAAACCTCTTCTATCAAATCTTTATATACCATTTTATGAGTTGAGGATTGCAATTCCTTTGCGATAATCATAGGTTCCATCAAAATTGGGCTTTTTCACTAAGGAATCTAGGTGGGGATAAGTGTTGGTTGAGGATCAACTTCAAAAGAGAGGATGGTTGTTGGCAAATAGACGTATCCTTTGCAAGAGGAATCAATAGATCACACCCTCCTTCACTTTGTCAACGTAAGGATTCTATGGTATCTTCTATTATCTTTATTCAACATTGTATTGAGTCCCTTCCTCTACAAGTAATGAGACTTCTTTAAATTGGATGGCTTTTTTGTTGATGCAAACCATACGAATATTGAAGGAGTCAACAAACCCACCCACCACCCCCACCCCACAATGCATTTTCTGTACAATTTGAAATGAAAGCAACCAAAGCGTTCCAAAAGGAGTAGTCCTAGATAATCCAGTATCTTCGGTTAGTTTGTACATGGAGGAAAGCTCAATGCCTTTAATCGATGTTGTACATTGGGCAGGCTCTACATAAGAGAGGAAACTGTGATCTTTTGTGTTGTCTCACTTCTTTTGTATTTTCCTTGAGGCACCCATTATATACATCTTTTTATGGTTTGTTTTACTTCACTATTGCTAATAATATTTTCCTGCTTGCCAGTGAAAAAAATTTTAGTTTGATAATGTAGCAGATGTGGGTGCAAAGTGGGTCACTGCATCACTTGAGCAAGAAATATGAAATGAATATTAAGATAGTTTTGGCGATAATGCACAAGTCATGCTTCCTTGAATTCCATCCCACACTAACGCAACTAGTAGATTGATTTTGAACTAAAACAATGATCTTAGGAGTACCTGAAGTGCAAGCTCTCTTGTTGGAGTAATGATAAGAGCCCGCAAAATGCCACCTTGAGCATACTTTTCCGTTGACTCACCATTTTCTGCTAGCAGCTTTGAAGATTTTTCTCGTTCTTCAAGGAGACGTTGCAATATGGGCAAACCAAAAGCAAGAGTTTTACCCGATCCTGTCTCTGCAGCACCAACAACATCCTGTTGCATAAATCCATATGGATAAAAATCAAACCAAGCACCATCATATCTTAATTCAACATCCTCTTACAAACAAAAAGAAAAAATGATCTGAAATGGTATTCACAGGTCCTTGACATCATAAAGTCTTTCCCCCACATCTTCATTTCCAACTTTTGTCAAAGAAAAACAGATCAGCAGGGTTATTTAAAGAAAAAAAGGGGAACTTCTCAAATTTTGAGCTAGCTCCATTATAAAATAACTAAAGAAAAGGTTCCCCAAAATGAAACTTCACATCCTCCTACAAACCTTTCCCTGATGAGCAGCAGCAGGAATACAAGCTTTCTGTATAGGGGTGGGTTGCTTGAACCCAAGCCTGTTTATCGATTTCATGAGCAATGGATGGAGTCTTAACTCATTCCACTGATAAAACCCAGCTTCATCGACAGAATCACATTCCACATCATCCTTGCCATTGCTAACAGCTATCACAGTTCAACGGCAAAGTACATACTATTTAGAGTCATATACAAATCTCAACAATAAAATCTATCACACAAAACTGTGTAGCTAAAGAAATACCAACACTCTTACATCAAACTAAGTTTAACACAACCCAAAAATTGATATAACACCGGAAAATATAAAAATATATCAGGCTCAGCCTAACATTGAAACATTAATTTTCCTAGCTACACTAACATATGTTGAAATAAACCAGACTATGTTTGATTTGCACAACCAGAAGCATGTAGCTAGGGAAAAAATGAAGTACTGCAACAGCATGAGCCACATGGCAAATACAATAAAGAAGTAGACTTCCTCAAAGATTAACTGCTAATAGAAAATAGATTTTTAAGCTATCTTGGACTAGGAAAGTTGGCTTTTTAGAGTATTCTGATAATAGTGATCTGAATTTTGCCCAAGTCTCGAATTCTCTTTATGGCTGGACTACTTTTTCATATAAGAGTGGAGTACATCATGTTAGGCCAATTTCTTGCTCTTTTGATGCCATGATGGTACCGTATATCATTCTCCATGTTTTTTCAATGTGAGAATTGCATCACATGTGCCAGTCTGAGGTCTGTGGTGGACACTACCAAATTCAATGAAGCAGGCCCTGAGTCAACATCAGGGCCAACTATGCATTTGAAACATAAGGCACTATTGTATTCCATATCATGATCATAACAGAAATTTTTGAAAAATCATTGAACATGGGTCCTTTACACTGAGATATTGATATACCAAATCATTAAACATGCAAAGGGATCAAAAGAAATCAAGTCCAATTCAGCACTGGCATGAAATTGACATAAATTACAAAATACTAACATTCACAAATATTGCTCAACTGGCACTGAATCTGAAACAAATATTATACTGACCAGTTGCCGATTCTTCATTTTCCTGGTTTTTCTCTGTTGTGTTCTTCTTTTTCTTCTTCTTCTTCTTCTTCTTCTTCTTCTTTTTCTTAAGATTCTTCTTGTCATCCACTTCTTCTTCAATTCCATCTTCAACCACATCTCCGGAACTATCATCATCAATACCTTTTCGCTTCTTCGATTTCTTTGATAGCTTAGGTTTCTCCTTTTCATCCTCTGTTCCGGGTCCATGAATTTGCAGCCCGTACTCTGATTCATCAATCTCCTCCAGAGATAGAATACCTACAATTATCCGTAACCAAAAAAATATTACAAACTGTGTAGAAACTTAAGAGTGAAAAATCCGTGAATCTCAGTTTGTTTTCCGAAAAATAAAAAAGAGTGTAAAGTTAAATGAAGAGTGAAAGGGTAAAACAATTAAAGCCAAACAAACAAACAAGAGCTAAAGCACAGGTTGGATGGTCAGAAAAAATGTAGGAAAATAAGAGAGGGGGAAAAGCCATTCAATCTAAGCTTAAATGGAATCCTAAGTTGAAATAAGAACAGCAGAGGAAAATGAAATACGAAAATTGAAATTTTGATTTTGCTATTTTCCTTGGTAATCTCTGCCACCAAAACAGTGGCGAAAGTGAAAATTTCGGAATGCCTGAACAAAGCCAAGCTCAAAACCAGTATGGTGGGTTAATTTTTAACATGAAATCCCAAATTGCTTATTTGTCCCTTCTCTAGGGTTTTCACGACAATTATAAGTATGAAGGAGAAGATATGAATAGAATGGAACCTCCTTCGAGCTCATTGGTTCCGGAGAAAAGCGAGAAGGGGTCATCAGCATTGGGAAGAGATGGGTTCCATGGGAGCGAGTCGAGCCTTTCGAGCTCTGGATTCACTGCTGTTCGTTTTCTCTTTGATTTAGGGGTTTTGGCCGCCATGCTTTAGCTTCGCTCCCTGTTGTTCGGTGGTCTTTAGAGACCGTTCGCTGTTTCGTACTTCGCATACTAACAAGCTGCTGTCTTATATACCCTGCTTTTGCTTTAGGGCTATTATTTTATTTTATTTTATTTTAAATTACTTTTTTTTTCATTAAAAAAAATATATTATTTTTTTTCAAAAAAAAAATTTACAAAATTAGTTTTGAATTGAAATTTGTTAATGCAAAAATAATGCGTTTGGTAGCATAGATGACAACAGGCGAATGCCGCTTTCACTGGATAAAGGCTGGATTTTGTAAATTTCAATTCTTTGTATCTGAACAAGCGTGTCGCACCCCGATTCTGGTCCAGGCACGAATGGCGGATCCGAACGGGTTCGAGTGCGGCCCATATCTTTGGGATTTGCTACTTATTTTTCAAATTGGTAGGCCCAAGTTTTATAACAAATTCAAAATATCATATACAAAATAACAAATAAAACTCTGCTTGAGTAATTGGTGTTTCGATGTCAAATACATACATGCGTCACGAGTCTCATTTACTTATACATATATAAAAAACTTTACATTTCAATTACATATTCGAAACTACGTAACCTCTTTGATGAGCCTGCTAGTGTCTTTGTTTTAATTGTATGCGGAAGATCGCAGATGTCCTCCTCTGTACCTACATGGATTGAAAACTCGTGCTAAGCTTTACGCTTAGTGGGAAACATATGTCTTATGCATATACACATTTAAAACATATAACATTAACAGATATCAAAATTTAAATCGTTAAATATAATGAGCTTTATCTGATTACTTATGTTTATAACAATTTTATGCTTGACCAGATCTCTGCTGCGTCGGATTCTGAGCTTATTCTTACAGATATCAAAATTTCCATGCATTCATATAATGATCTTATACAATTACTTATGTTTATAGCAGAACACATCTTTATTGGTCTCTCGTAGGATTCTGAGCTTATTAACATTCAAAAGTACGCGTCACGTACTAAGCTTATCTTTTGGTACTTCATTATCTTATACTTGTACTAAGGAGCATGTCCTTGTCTTACGGAACTTATACTTGTATTACTGAGCTTATACTTGCATTACGGGACTTATTCTTATGCGAAGGTACCCGTAGGTTCATACAGGTTCATATCTCCTGAAGGACACATATTTGTACTTATACCAAATTCATATACTTATACAAGAATACTTATACACGTACTTGTCCTTATCACAGACATATACTTATTAAATCTCCTGTTGGAGTTTTAGAGCATCTATGTGTACGGAGGTACCCTTAGGTACTACAGAAATTAGACTTATATTATAGAGTTTACACTTGTTCGGAGGTACTCGTAGGTTCTACACATATTCATTATACGGGGTACACAGGTATCACGGACTTATACTTATATCCACGGAACTTATACTTATATTGCAGATACGGAAGTACGTAGGTACCCCTCTTTGGACTTATACTTATATCACGAGACTTATACTTATATTCTGGAGTAAGTACCCCATAGGTACTATTGGACTTATACTTATATCCTGCTTATACTTTATATTGCGATGCGGAAGTACGTAGGTACTACGAACTTATGCTTATATCCGCGGAACTGCTTATATTCACCCAGATCACGAAGTGCGCGTGAGTACTCTTTGCACTTATGTATATCACATAACTTATGCTTATATTGCCGTGTGGAGTGCGAAGTAGGTACTCTTTGGACTTATACTTATATCAGACTTATACTTATATTACCGTCTGATGTAAGTGATGCTTATTGGACTTATATTTATATCACATAACTTATACTTATATTACCGATACGGAAGTACCTGTAGGTACTACTGGACTTATACTTATATAACAGAACTTATACTTATATTACCGATACGGAGTACCCCGTAGGTGGTCTTGGATTTACTTGTGCCAAAGTGCTCGTAGGTGCTACGGAACAAATCTGAGGAATTTTGTAGGGTACATTCGGATCTTTACCATATTCATTTATTTACTCTTATTCTTTATTGAGTCTTATCGCCTCGTGACTACCAGACCAAATCATGCAGAAATGAGTAGGACCGCGGCCGCGATAAGTACATGAAGGTACGATACATTCTTGGGGTTGCGTAGCAGCGAGGAGTGTCGAAGCACTAATCGAGCGTCTTTTAGCCGGCGTATGAAGTGTCGTAGCCTTGGCGGGAGTGCGAAAACCGATCGAGCGTGTCTGCCGCGTGCTTGAGTGTCGTGGCACTGGCGAGGGTGCGACACCCGATCGAGCGTGCACGCCGCATTAGCGAGAAGTGTGTAAGATCAGAACGTCCACTCATTCATTCTTCGGTCCTAGATAGTCATACTATCATATGTCTTTCAGAACTCATAACCTATCTTAATCACATTCTGTGTTCATGACATATTGCCTTTCATGTTCATGATCATGTCATCTACTTGTAACATCTTATATCTTGTTAACTTATATCTTCATGTACTTTATCAGACTATCATATCTTATGACATATACCTATACATTTCTATACATGTACGTTTTCTTGCTGCTCGGTGTCACATCTCGTAAGATGCGAGCGAGACTCTTCGTTTGATACCCGTAGGTACTTTTCTTATCTATGCTCCTTTACATATCAAATCTACATATATTATTATTTCTTGTTCATATCTACATCCTTTCTTACCATGTATTCCAATTAACGTTAACCAAGCGATTAGTACACTTGGTACAACAATTCAATTTTCAGACAAGATGTGGGCACCAAATGCCATTAAATGACATATGGTTAGATTCTGGGCTGATGAGCTTTCCATGGGAGTCGAGTACATAATGGAGTTCTAACGAAGGTTATGCAAAAGTTGCAAGCCGTAGAAAGAAAATCAGCTACTTGCGGCACCAAGCCACACTGCGGCGACGGCGAAACCCTTGTCTTTTGTCATTTCGAGGTCTTAACTATGTTGACACTGGTCCTTTGTACTCCTTTGAAGCTAAGGTCTTTAGGGTTCTTCTCAATTGGAATCACCAAAATCGAACATTGAAACTCGAGTTATGTCTAAACAAATGGGACTACTTTATGTTCAAGCAGACCAGAAATTGGCTTGAACATAGCCCCACTTTGAGTGAATTTATAGGCTAAATAGAGTAAGGAGATTTGAAGGTACCCTATTCCCGGGGTGTTTTGTTCTCCTTGAGATTCTGGTTTGTCGACCCATGAACCACTCAAATCGGATAAGAAATGACAAGTTATGGCCAAAATATGAATCCGGGTCCAAAATGAGGCATCGAGATGCCGTCTAGAAGTCGATCTGGGTACCGATCAGATAAATTATATGGTCAAATTACCGCTCTGTTTTAGTCCGTACCACCTGAGCCCCAAAAAGATTGGTTTATCATTTTCCATATTTTGCTACCAAGTAATAATAATCAATATACACATCAAAACCACTCATAATCATCTTGTAACCTACATTATCTTTCGGAAATCGTCTTTTCCAATCACTATGCTGTAAAACCTATGTGAATTCCTCCCAGGCGCGACGTCGTCCGAACCCGAGGTGGGTTATTTGCAGATCAACGTAGAAAATCCTATATGTACAAATATCGAGACTCATACTGATAAAAATGGCATCTTAGACATAAGCAACCTCATCACAATTTACCTTTATATTCAATAGTTCATGAGTTATAACATTTCTCATCAAAAATATCCAACCAACTATCTCACATGGTTCAAGAGTTATACATTACTCTTAATACAAATACATATTAAAATTTACAATTCTAATACATATTATCCCAAAAACCATCCAAGCCACAACCCGACTTTCTTCAAAATCGGCCTCTAAGATGAGTGTCTTCTCGAACGCTCCACATGCAGAAAAATATTCCTAAGCGGAGCTATCGCCTAATAGTGGAATCACCCTAAATGTGTTACTCTCCACCTTAGTGCATATGCAATGATCAAATGTAAACACACATTCAAGCAAATTACGTGATCCTACTTGTATGTCTACATGCCATCCCCATGTCTCAAGTCCTCATCGACTCCCTCACACTTGCCTAAGCCATATATGAGAAAAATAACACCATTTTCAAAACAAAACTTGTTGTTCTCGAAAATACACTACCGAGTTTCGGTAAAAATATGGGACTACCCTCCGAGGCGAATGTGTTGAAGAACCTTCCGAAACTGATCCTTGGTCCTCATCAAATGATCACGTTGGGCCAGTCTCTGACCCCCCGTTCTCGGAAAATCATCTTGTGAATTTCCTTTCGCAATCATGTTCGTTTTTTAGAAAACTCGTGTCATGCACTCACACCTAATTTCTAGGTTACCCGGTGCATATGAAATGCATTATGTCATTTCAACCCAATATATACAAATAAATCAAATATGCATATATTATCAAATTTACAATCACACCACATATGGTCAATAATATCAACCAACTCCCAAGTGCTTCGCGAAGCGATTCACAATATCATCTCCAATGGCCTACAAACACAATTATATTTTATATAATTATGTCATTGTGTCAACACATTAGAATCATGTATTAACCTATCTATTTCCAATTCAACTCAATCCATTATACCAAAAATTAGCTCACATGGGCTATTTAATAAACACGAGCAATTCAATTTGAATTACCCATCTAAGCACATTTTCTCACAAAAATTATTTCGTGAACTGTTCACTCGGAGTTCTTTGTTCTGACCCAATCCTGAACATCCCGATTCCACTTTGTGAACCCAATTTCACTTAGCAATTTCGACCTCATACACTACAATACAATTTATAGCACAAGTTCTACCATTAACAACCCAAGCAGTCCGTGGGCAGTCACGGGCTTGTCGAATGGGTTTACAAAACTTCCCACTCGCATCGGTTCAATTTGGGGCGGATCAAGCGATCGTTTAAGGCCTCGAACCAACGAATCATCAACAAAGCTCTTAAATCAAGAGTAAAACCGTAGGATAAACCTACACTCCACGGAGTTTGTTGAAGCTGGCAAAAGCGGGAGTCGGCTCGTGAGGCGCCACGTAGCGTGAGCAACCTTCCTTCTTGCTCACGAAAAATCAGTGGTGGATTAGCCAGAAATCTAGAGAGAAGTGGCACCTTCTCTCTCAAAAAACTAAAAACCTAGCCTCTGCAACTCCCTTTCTTTTCCTCCACGTTTTTCTCCTTTCTTTTGAATAAAGGAGATGACACTATTCACTATTCTGTCCTATTATCATTTAATATTTCAATAATGTCAATCATGTCCCTAAGCTTGGACTTTCGACATTTGGCACTATCTCGGCACTTCCGTTAAGTCTGTTCGTACGGCTCCATGTCATGAGTGCGTATTGATGGTGAGCTTTTGTCGCATCTCATTTGTTTCTGGCGCGATCTTTGGATGCCTCGAAAAGCGTGCAAATTTCGATTGTCTCGGAATTCGACGTGTTAGCTAGATTTCGCGAGACGATTCCAACGGTGAAGTTCGTTTCGTCATCCGAGATCTAGAAAAATTTCTAATTTTTACAAAAATTACGATTTTGCCCTTTTTCGAGAAAATTCAATTTTTCTCGGGGTTTCACAAAAACAACTCTAAAATTGGTCATAACCCATACATAAACCAAATATAAAGATTAGTTAGGGTTGTTCAAACCTGCTCCGTATACAATTAAACCATGGATCAGCGCCGAAGGGAGGATTGTGTCTTCTTGTACCATTTGAGGTTTTACCAATGTTCTTACTCAATAATTTTAAAGGTTAGGATGAAATCCTAACAAAACCAGGTTTGGGGACAAGCCACTAACAAATCGATAACATGGAAATTTCATACAAACTTTAGAATTTCATACTTATGTTAAGATTCCATACCTTTTGCTATTCCTTTCTTCTTCTCTTCTCTCAACTTCTTATAACACCCTCTTCCTCTTATCTTCTTCTCCCTTCTCCACTTCTCTTCTCTTCTCTACGTTTTGGTCTCTCAAAATGAGACCAATTAATCTTATCCATATTTTTGAGTTAAGGCCATGTTTGGCGGAACAAATAAACTCATTTTGGTTTTTAAGTCTCTAATTGCCTTTAGCACATACTTTCCTTTCTATTTGCATTTCATTTTCAAGCATTTTAATACATTAACCCCTAGTCTTTCCTTTTATGACAACTAGGTCGCCAGTGGTAAATTACATATTTTCCCTTTGCTCTCATTTAATTTCCGGGTCTGCTCGTTTTATTTCCGAAAATTCCATTTAACTTTATTATACTAAATATGTCCAGAAGGCTGTTAGGAGTATATTTCGAGTGTTATAATTTTGCTTCACCATTTTTGTAAATTTCAATTGTTGTTATCCTGAACAGCGACATATAATAATATATAAAATTATAAATATTTATTTTAAAGATTATGTTTGATATCTAAAATATGTAAAATATTTAAAATAAAATTTTATTTAAAAATTATTATTATTATTTTTTACTTCAACTTATTGAGAAAGCGAGAATCGAGGCTTGAGTAGCGAGCCTAAGTAGTAATGTCATCGAAAAGGCAAGCAAGTCAAATCAATACGCTCATCGATTTCCCACCCATGTGAGTCAAGGAAATGGGAATGAATGCCACCGTATAAGGCTTTTAGAAAGAAATGCCTTCTCCTCTCCCGTTGGTCGAGTGGCTATAGCTCCTCTCTCTCCTTGCTTGTTTAGTTTGAGCCTTCGAAATTAGGCCAACTATTAACTGAGTGCGACGCGCACCCATTATGATCTAGTAAGTTGACTTCTTTTCCACTTTCTAGCTAGATTGAGTTGATAGGGGCCTCTTGTAGAACGAAATTCCCTGTCTATGATTTTCGTCTATGCTTTAGGGCGAGCAACTAAATCTTTTGGATAACATTTCGCAGATCAACTATCCCATAGCAAGTTGGGATGAGCAGCCAATATGTTGATCGAAGTTCCGCTCTTCACTACCAACCCTCCCTCTTCTTATTCAAGAGTACTTTTATGAGTACCTACTTGTTCTCCTTTCTCACTATTGTTTGATTTTTGGTCCAACCCTCCAACCGCCAACTAGGGTCTTCTCTCGGGATGGGTGCAAACAAGTCAGTGATGGCAGGAGTCGATTTATACACCTTTGGGCGAGCTGGGGATGGAGCGAAGATCTTAAGAAGCGGTACAAGCTTCGCAAGGCCTCCAAGTGAGAATACGCTATGCTTACGATAAGTTTCGGAAGGGCGACTTGAAGCAATCATAGAGCCTCTTCTTATAAAAGTAAGGAGTCAAATTGCATTTCTAGCTTTAAGTAGGAAGAGTTCATTCAATTCATATTCCCTTGATCTTAGACCACCCTACATTCAAGCCCAGTCTTTTTGATAGAAATCCGTTATGTACTTCCAGCCTACACTCGATCAACCGTCTCCACTTGGCGGCGCCTTGGAGCAGGTACGTCTCCTTCCCCTTTTTCTTCTTCTTTCTCTTCTTCCTCCCCTTCTTCCTCTTCATTTTGTCATTGTTTCGTTGCCGTCGGGAATGCAGGAAGAAGGGTTTCCTTTTTTTCAACAACCCACTTCCAAAACGACGTCGTTTGGTCTCTGTAAAACATAAAGGACGTTGTTTGGTTTTCTGTTTTATTTCTAATACAACTCAAAATGACGTCGTTTAAAGTATGCAGGACCCGATGTTGAGTATATAAAATACTCATTTACAACCTAAGTTTTACTTAGTTTTAGTAATTTTTATGTTAAGGACCTAATACTCTAAATATTCACATTTATGATTAGGACATCCATTTGGCTGGTGGTGTGAATTTGGAGCGAAGACACAAAGAAAAATTGGAAAATCAGTAAACATAGCACAACAGTTCTGACCTTTCAGTTTTTATGTATTAATGGGGAAATCAAATGGCTCTAAACTACCTAGAACTACATTCTAGACTTCACAAGCTTTCTAACAAGACCAAAATCACTCAATTCAGAATCCGGACGAGGGAGATACACACTCGGGAAGTCGGAACAAAAACAAGGAAGCAACTGCAGAGCAGTAACAACCAACCAATTATGTTCTATTGCATTTTAAATTTATAAAATGACATATGATGGAATTGTTCTTGGTATTTATGGATCTCTGACTTCAAGAAATTTCCTTAGAGTCTAAGAACGTGCAATTCGGAGTTCGGGTGAGAGAGTTATGGTCGTGAAAAGACATGAAGAGATAAAGCACCACAGTCGGCCACGCCCTGGATAGACCCTACGCCCCTGCGTACCCGAGGAGCTATTTTATGGTGATTTCCCTTGCACCTGCGTGGGCGACGAATATGAGCCCTAATTTGGTCTATTTCAAGGCCTATTCGAGGGGATTTGAGGGGGGACTATAAATGGGACCTCGGGAGACATAAAAATGAGGATTTTTGACGGGAGAAGGAGAGGAGAAAAGGCGGTTGGAGTGCAAGGCTTGAGAGGATTGAATTCGTGGCATCTGTCCTCGTTTTCTTACTCACACTCATGACTATGAATTCTAATTTGTATTGTCTTCATCTCATAATGTTTCTAAACACTCCCCAAGCTAGGGTTTATGATGTAACTTTGACTATACATCATGGATGAACTTCCCCAATCTTTCAATTGGCCCCAGCTTAATGCTTGCAATTGTTGAATTTATCTTATTTCTAATTTGATTACATGTTTATACTGGCATTGTTACATGTATTAGGCTAGGGCTTTGAGGTCGAAAGGCGAGAAACTCTAGGGAACTAAATAGGTATACAATCAATCATAGGATAGAGATATCATGGTTTGTATGTGGTAAATAAGGTGTAGGTTAGATCATCTCGAGTTAAGGGGTTAGAGGCGAAGTCTGATAAAACCGCTCTTGAGATAGGTGCTCAACGCTTGAGAGAGGTTGATGCATAGAAAAGATCACCTTACCATCAACATTCACATAAATTATTGTTAAATACCTCTTATCAGTTCACCATGGTGTAGTCGGAGTCGTATAAACCCTAGTGCTTCACCACACGAGGAAAACACGTTAGTTATTTCCGCCAGTTCGATTCTTAGATTGATTTAGAGTGGTATTGATATCCATAGCCTAGATAATATTAAGGTGACCTAAGTCGGTGTTGACATTTCAAACTCCTTGTGGGGCGACCTTTACTCCACCTCTCTTTATACAATTCGTCTTTGTACACTTGCCTTGAATGGGATTAATTCTAGTTTAACCTTATGGCGGTTTAACGCCATCGAAGTTTTGCTTGCGGATTGCCCGGGGTTTGTAAAGTCATCGATATTGACCGATAGTTTACTTAAATATTACTTTAGGCAATTTTGCTTTATTCTTACTTTTATTTTTCATTTTATTATTTTATTTATTTTTAATACATTTTATCTAATAAGAATTCTATTGGTGGATTTTTGTAGTGTTTCGGGGAGTTTGGGTGCTGTATCGTAGATAGGCGAGAGAAATTAGTGCTGACCGGAAATCAATTAACAATCAATAGACTTCGGAAAGAGAGAAGATTGTTAGCTGCGCATAACTGCTACCTAGCGAATATGGCCAAGAATCTACAACATAATCGGGTGAGGAGAGAATGAAGCTATCGGGGTAAAAATCGAGAAATGATAATATAAATCGACGGTGATTCTTTGATGACCCAAATATACTATTGGAGAATTTACCTACAATCATACGGTCAGAGTGATATACGACCACGATTTAATGAATAATTTTGGTGAAGGTTGTGACACTACACAACTGCCAATTATTCAATTTCACGGGTTGCTAGTGAGATCGACACTCAACGGCGAAGCTACCGAGTATGCGACAACGTGAAATATAATGGGGGTAACAGAAGAGGCCATACGACTTAGACTATTCTCGTTATCCTTGAGCGACAAAGCCAAGTAGTGGCTAACTTTTGAACCACCTGACTCCATCATAAGTTAGGCGGATTTGGTCCATCAAATTTTATTAAGTATCGCCCCCTCTTTAGGCGCACAAATGAGAATAGAGATCAACAACTTTGCCCAAAAGGATAGCGAAAGCTCAATTGAAACATGGGACAGATACAAGGAATTGCTAAGGAAGTGTCCCCATCATGGGTTGACCAAGTGGATGCAAATGTACAATTTTTATACCGGCCTAAATGCCCATACAAGATAGATGTTGATACCTCAGCTGGAGGTATTTTGTTGAAGAGGACGACACAACAGGCTTTCGACTTGTTCGATGGGATAGCGACAAACAGTTATCAATGGTCGCAAGAAAGAATGGTAAAAGGGAACGGAAACAATGGAGTAAGCCTTGCGATGTGTTCTCCCAATTTGCGCGGCCTGGGTTTCATTGCTCACTAAGCAGTTACAAAATCAGCAAGCCTCAGCTCATGCCATCCAGACTAGTTTAGTGCTATGTGAAATTTGCAATGAATCACACCAGACAATGGAATACCAGTCAGGATAGATGACACTGGAACATGCCCAGTACATAGCTAGGTACAATCAGCAGCAGCAGAATCCATATGTAGGCAACAATTTTTAGGGTCAGGGTTGGAGAAATAATCAGAACTTTCCTTGGAAGAATACTTAAACTCAGGCGACCAATTGAGCAATAATCAGCGAGGAAGAAGGTAGACCTAGAGGCTTCCTTAACTCATATGATGATGTCTCATGCGCACATGAATGAGACAAGGCCAATTTCAAAACCAAACTCAGCCTTCTCCACAAAACCAATCAACGATTACAGAACCAAGAATGACTGGGAAGCCACCGATCTGAGATGGGCGGATGGCCACTATGTTATTTGAAAAGACCTCGAGGTTTACCAAGCACTTGGTAAATCGGGAGAGAGAACAACGCAAAGCAATTACTACGAGAAGTGGAAGGTAGTAGCACGAGGACCCACCGGTGGTAGTAACAAACTAAAGCAGGTTAAATTTAGGTTGAACCCGGAGGTTTAGTACGAGTAGAAAGATGAGGCGCCCCGACTAACGGTTCACAGGAGCCGGTAAAGAGTGAAAGTGGACAAACCCCAGGTCTCAGGATCAGGCCTACTCATCACCACCCATGAGATTGAGGAAGGGTGAAAGCAGCAAAGTAGTTCACTAAAATTTATGGGGTGTTTAAGCTATATCAACATCCCCTTCGTGGATGCGCTGGAGCAAATGGCAACCTATGTTAAGTTGATGAAGGGCATTTTATCGAAGAAACGAAGGTTGGAGGAATATGAGACTATTGCCACGGCCAGGAGGAATGCGGTGCCACATCTAAAGTTGCTATAAATTAAAGGATCCCGGGAGTTTCACCATTCCATGCACCAAAGGTAATGCAGTCTTCGAGAGCATTATGTGATATTGGAGCTAGCATTAACTTAATGCCTCTTTCCATATTCAAAAGATTAGGGCTCGGGGAAGCTAAACCAACAATAGTCACCCTTCAACTAGCAAATTGATCACTGAAGCATCCGAGAGGAATTGTGAAGATAACTACTGATGAAAGGTTGACAGTTCATCCTTCCTTGTAAACTTCATTTGTCTTGGACATGAAGAGGAAGTGTGGCCCCAAATCCGGGTGTGACAGCGGAAATCGACTTAGTGGAAAACTTTGTGTGTCTCATATTATGAGACTCATACATAAGTAAAAATGGCCACTTTGGCTATGCATCAATACTCACCAAAATCTAACAAACATATTATAATAGTTGAGAGTTAGCAATTACATCACTCTTAATACAAACATATATTAAAATTTAGAGATTCTAATGCACATTTTACAAAATAATCAATTAAAATACATATCGGCTTTCTTCTCACAGCGGCCTCTAATGAGCGCCGTCTTCCCGAATACTCCTGTGCACGAAATGGTAGCCCTCGGGGTGAAGCGATACCCGATGGTGGTAATTTCTACATGGTCCTCCCGCTAAGTGCATATAATGGCAGCCAAACACACTCAAGCAAATACATGATCCTACTCAAATGTACGCATAGGAAATGGATGAGAATGCGACTCACCTTTTCCACTTCTCGAGCCTCAACGACTCCCTCACTCATGCCTAAGCCAAATGTAGAGAAAACAATGTTTCAAAACAAAAAAGGTTTTGTTCTCGAACATACTATTGAGTTCGGTAAAATCTATTGGACAGCCCTCAGGCGAATTTGTTGGATAACTCTCAAAAATAATTCATTGGCTCCTCCACGACGTGGTGTTGGACAATCTCCCAACTTGATTCTCCGAAAAATCTTCCATTGAAATTCCTTTCACAACCATTTTCCTTTATTTTCTTTCATGTCATGCGCTCCACCCTCGTTCTAGGGTGTCGGTGCATATGGAATGCGATATGCCATTCCAAATAATTCATGTTAATATATAAATCATGCATATACTAGCAGAATTTTAACTCACAACATCATGTTATTTATTCATATCAATAACATCTAAATTAGCTCACATGGGCTAATCAACAATCGATTTAATTCCAATGGCTCTCACGATTATATTTTATATAATTCAAACACTCATGTTAACACACTAAATTTTCATGCATTAACAATTTCTTTCCATACACACTCAAGCCATTCATCTTAAGCAAGATTTTGGTTACAACACACATGGACCATTTTGGTCTAACAGCCAATGAATATTACTTAGTCCCACATCGTGCGGTGGGGTGTAAGGTGAAACCCTCTCACCAAGCATCGATTCCACTTTGTGGAACCGAAATCCATGGCCATTTTCGGCCACAACACCCAAACCATAATTTTTTGCATAGGGTATAACCTGGTGACAAGCTTGATTCGTGGGTATCCCGAAAATGACCTCCCATTCCGGCATTTCGGTTCGGAATTTTCGGGAGCGGTCAAACGGCCTCCCACGGCCTCATACCACCCAAAGCATTAACAAAGCTCTTAAAAAGGGGTTAAATCAAGTAGGAGAAAATCCCTACCTCATGGAGTTGTCGAAAATCCCCAAAACCGGTGCCCATGCGTAGCCCTTGCCGCGTAGAACAATTTTGCTTCTTGGCCCGACGAGAACCGACGGTCAGAAAGCCGGGAAATCTAGAGAGAAGTTGGACACTCTCTCTCTAGAATCTGATTTTCCTCCTCCACTGCCGGATCCAGCACAAATGAGAGAAGTGTTCTCTTTTCTCTTTTGTTTTATTCCCTCACTTGCCACATGTCAAGCCATCATTGGCTTATTTGGATTTCTTATCCACTTATCCACCTACCTTTGATTTTCCTCCAATTAGGAGATGCCACATGTCCATGTGGGCCCCACACTTGAGCTCAAGTTGACTCATTTTGCACCTGACACGTGGCACGCGTGAGCCGCCGAAATGTGCGAGTGTCCGTATTTGCAGCTCGTTGCCTCGAAAAACGTGAAATTCAGGCTATCTCGAGTCGGCGAGAATTCGGCGTGCTTCGTTGTGAGGCGATTCCAACGGTGAAGTCCGTTTCATCATTCGAGATCAAGAAAAATTTTGGATTTTTGACCAAAATTACCATTTTGCCATTTTTCAGAAAATTAGATTTTCTTGGGGTTTCACAGGAAGATAAGGAGATACCTATCATCCTTACATTATATGCTTGGAAGAGCTTTAGTGATGTGAAAAAGGAAGCTAAGGTTGAGATACGGGATGAGGAAGTTGGGTCGATTAAGTGTTCGGCGATAAGACACCCGAGTGAGGTGACTCTTTGCTTATCGTATTGAGAACATTGAGGTGATAGTGTCTAACCATGAGGATACCAATGATCCCTTGGAGACTAGCCTCCTACAGGTTGATCCTTTAGAACTAGATGATGAAGCAAAAGCGTATGTTCAATGGATGAATTCCTTTGAAGAGAACCGTAGGAAATATTATGAGCTTCTTGGAGAAAGTGCGAATAAGTCAATACCATATATCGAAGGCACCCACGGCAGACGAGAAAAGTTACGCAGAGCATTTATAGCGGTATGTATTTAGGGACCTCTTCACCATTACCCGAGTCATCATCTCAGCATCACTAGCTGGCCAAGAGGAAAGTTGTTGAGGGTATTAAGGGATCTAAGGCTGCCGATTGGATGGTCACTAGCTGGAGCTTGAAGGAATTTGACACGCTATGTGCATGCAACGTATCTTGTTAGAAGATGGTTACAGCAGTCGATTAGAAGCAGAGAAGACTAAATGCACAATGAAGGAAGTCGTAAGAAAAGAAGTTCTGAAATGGTTGGATGTTGGGGTAATCTACCTATTTCAATGACTATAGAGTAAGCTTAGATGCAAGTAGTTCAAGAAGGGTGGCATGGCCGGTATAACAATGACGACATTTTGCTTCCTTCAAGAACAGTGACTGGATGGAGGATCTACATTGACTACAGAAGGCTAAATAAGGCTACCCGTAAAGACCACTTCCCCCTTCATTTCTTAGACCAGATGCTGGATAGATTAGTTGGACATGATTATTATTGTTTCCTAGATGGATACTCAGGCTATAATAAGATAGCCATCGCACCCGAGGACCAAGATAAGACAACCTTTAGATGTCCATATGGAACATTTTCATTCCGTAGGATGCCTTTCGAATATGCCAATACCCCAGTACATTTCAGCGTTAATATGATGGCAATATTCTCAGATATGGTAGAGAGGACAATTGAGGTATTTATGGATGATTTTTTTGTTGTGGGAGTATCATTTGATGATTACCATGAAAACTTGAGAGTTGTGCTAATGAGATGTGAAGAAACCAACCTAGTGCTCAACTGGGAGAAGTGTCACTTCATGGTACGAGAAGGTATCATTCTTAGTCACAAGATTTCAACAAGGGGAATTGAAGTGGATATAGCGAAGGTAGAGGTGATTGAGAAGTTGCCACCACCTACTTCTGTGAAGGGAATCCGGAGTTTTCTTGGACATGCGGAATTCTATAGGCGGTTCATAAAAGACTTCTCTAAAATAGCTAAGCCACCATCTAACCTTTTTATGCAAGGAGTAGTGTTCACTTTTGATGAGCAGTGCAATCAAGCTTTTATGACTCTAAAGGAGAAATTGATTTGGCACCCGATAGTAGTCTGCCAGGATTAGGCATCGCCGCTTTGGTGATATGTGATCTTGAGTGAATTCGCGATTGGGAGCCGTGTGGGTCAAAGAAAGACAAGGTCTTCGAGCCATCTATTATGCTAGTAGGACTTTGAATGAGGCACAGATGACTATGCCCACTGGCCAGAAGAACTCTTGGCTACTCGTGCTTTTCATTCGACAAATTCGAGACCCATTACTTATGTTGGGCGTGGGTGCCCACACTAAAGCATGTAATTTATCTTTGCTTCATGAAAACAATTTTCTATATTTGATTCTTTACCATGTGTTGTATATTTAGTAAATATAAGAAAATCCTAAGTTAAATAATGTAACTATAGTCTTAGTATATAACGATTATATATGAGATGATGAATTATAGATAATAAACTGGCAATGGTAGTAAATCAAACTGGGATCTTTGATCTATAATACTCTTGAAATGCAGTCCCTTTGAACATTAAGAATCGGTAATCTTGATGCAGTTACTGATGTAGTGACATTAAAATGGAGGTGCTTACGTACTCTGATTACGTAAAACAGGACAAGACATGGATTAAACTCTTAAATAATATATCGTTACAATTAAGAGTTTAAACCGTGTCGCTAGATGATCATATGAAGATTGATCTTAATCCTGAGTAGCCACGGACTCCTGTCTATTTCAATAGGGCCTTTTGATTCATAGGTTACGGTCTGTTCTAAGACAGGCCCAATACTTATGTCTTGGAGGCCCATTGAGATAGGTGGCTAGGAACATGTCCCTACGAATATGGAATCGAGCCCTTCTTGAGGAAGGCGGATAATTGGTTCCTTTAAGTGTTAGTGCAGGCGAGCAGTTTGAGCGGCTCTAATTTATAACAAATTTATAAATTAACTGTTCACTAATTGAATTAATGGAACTTAAGGATAAAAAGATATCACTAGAGGGTAAGCGGTAATTTCACCTAGCTTTGTGATGGACGATTTTGGAGGATTGAATTGCATGTAATGATCATATCAATGGAGCGCAGGTATTACTCGTAAATTATTTTGTAATTACAAGAGTTCGATTTCAGAGTTTTAATTGGAATATCTTGGAACTAATAAATTAGATTAATTGATAAAAAGAATTTAATTAATTATCAAATTTATTGGAGCTTGGAATCTGAGGTCCATAGGTCAGTGCCTCTGTAAACAGCATACAAAGATCAAATTAACAAAGGAAATCCCTTAGAGGCATAGTTGTAAAAGAAATTGTTTCCTGCAACTATGTAGTAATTATTGGATAATTAAATGTTAATTAATTAATTATTGAATTAATTAATTAATAGTAATTACTATATGGATGAAACGGTTAATTTCAGAAATTAATAACATTAATTAATTATTGAATTAATTAATTAATAGTAATTATATGACAAACTTCAAACCTCGCAGTAAGGTTGTACTAGAGGAACTACGTTCTGATCAGATCAGAAAATCACCATCAACCAGCAGACAAAGTCGAACCCATTATCTGACTATGTAATAAGAAGATGTGTGCGGAAAGAGAGATGGGTAACATCCTGGCTCACTATCATTCTGCAGGTGTGGAGGGCACTTTGGGAAATAGGACAGCCGCAAGGTTCTCAATCAGGCACATTAGCCAACCATTTTAGAGATGCCCATGCTTATGTCATTTGTGATGAGTTTCCAAGAATGGGTAGTATATCTAGGAGAGATGAAGCACCTTTGAAAGGTATTCTTGAAGTTATTGTTTGATGTATGGGGATTGATTTCATGGGCCCATTCCCATCTTCCTACAACAACAAGTACATTTTACTGGTAGTGGATTATGTATCCAAGTGGGTGGAAGCAATTGCTACTCAAACAAATGATGCTAAGGTGGTGCTTAAGTTCCTTAAAAAGAATATCTTCACTAGATTCGGAACGCCCCAAGCCTTAATTAGTGATGAGGGTAGCCACTTTTGTAATAAGTGGGATGAAAAGCATTGAAGTATGCCTTAGGCCTTAGAAGATTACCCTAGCCTATCATCCCAGACCAATGGGGATAGGAAAGGTATCAACGAGGAGAGATTAAGGCAATCATTGAGAAGATAGTGAATGCTTCTCGAAAAGATTGGGCAAATAAAATCGATAATGCTTTATGGGCATACCTAACGGATTTTAAGACCCCAATAGGCATGTCCCCCTATAGGCTAGTTTTTGGCAAAGATGGCCACCTTCCAGTAGAGCTTGAGCGTAAGGCCTATTGGGCGACTCAACAATTGAACATGGAAATGAAAGCAGCTGGAGAAAAGAGGTTACTCCAATTAAGTGAACTAGATCCGAAATAAGGCTTATGAGAATGCGGGGATTTATAAGGCAAAAACTAAGGCATGGCATGATAAGCACATAATAAGGAAGCACTTCCTGGCCACGAGTTTTGTTGTTTTAATTCAAGGCTCGGGTTATTCTGGGAAAGCTAAAGTCATGATGGTTTGGCGTTCATTTGTAACTGAGTGTTCCCGTATGGTACCATTGAAATCACACACGGACAGAGCAAATTTAAGGTAAGCGGGCGAGGTGGCTTAGGTACTTTGGAAATGAGTTCAAAGAGCAGCTCAGCATTATCTGCTCGTATTAGACGAAGCAAAAATCAAAAGGAAGAGCAACCTTGTGAGTAGGTGTAGAGCTCATGGAGATTCAGGAAAGTTGAGCTGTCGACGTTAAACAAAGCGCTACTTGGGAGGCAAAGCAAGCATAGGGAGTTTTTTTTCCTATTATTTTCTTAATTTCTTTAATTAACTTCATTTTCATTGTTTTGTCTATGTTATGATTAATTTCTGGTTTTGCTTTCTATTTTTACGTAGTCATGTATTGATGAATATTTCAGACCAACTAATTCATCTCATGTTTGCATATTTAGGTGCAGAATGCAGGAAATTCAAAGTTCTCAAACTTTGAACGATACACTAGGTAGCCACGTAATAGCGTACAATCTATGCAACTGTGTGAGATAACAAAATCAAGGAGCAGGATTTTTGACGCCTCGGGCACGCAACTGCGTGACTCCTACACTGCTGCATATCATCCACATGCAATTGCGTGAGCAAGCCAAACAATAGTGTGGCCTGAAGTGAAGAACTTCTCCTCGGGCACGCCACTGCATGCATGCTCCATGCATCGGCATGGGATCCAGCAGCTGCAGTTTGTGTTTAAAATACATGGAAACTTCTCACCCACAGTCAGCTCTTACCCGCACATAGTAGCGCAAGAAAGCCATGCAATAGCGTGGCCTACAGTTGAAGAACCTCTCCTTGGGCACGCCACTACGTGCGTGCTCCAGGCACCGGCGTGGGATCCAACAGCTGCCAAAAAAATTCTTCTCCCACATTCAGTTTATCATACCGGATGCAGTAGCTACTTAAAGAGCCTCCTCTCACATTCAATTCTTCACACACCCAACCTAATATGTTTGTACCCAAAAATCTGAAATCTCATCTTCCAAACTTCCATTTCTATCTCACCACACTACACCATTATGTGATAAATTTTTCACTCTTAACACCACCCCAAGTGCCAAACCCACCATTCTAAACATACCCTCACCAAGCTTGAAGTGCCTCTACATGCCATTGTTTCCAAACTTCTAAGGAAGAAAAGGGGGACGAAATTTTCAAGTCATTTGGGTAAGAGCTCCAAGTCATCTAGTATTATGGTTAATTTGGAGAATTGATGGGTTGTATTTTGGGCATACATAACTCAACTTAGTGGTGAATTTTAAAAAGCTCAACACCAAGTGCCCACTAAGTGTTTGATGAAATGCATCAATGAGTTTAGGTTCATTTAGAAGGCTTGTTTGTTTGAGAATTGAAGTACTCCAACTTGAGGCTTAATTGTGAAGTGATCTTGCATCAGATCATGGCACCAAAGAAAAAACAAAAGTTCTCTAGTATCCGTGGCCATTCTGACGACAACGAAAGAAACTAAAGAACCGGTTGTCACATTTCAATGTGCTGAATTTTCATCTTTGCCATGAAACCATAGCAGTGTTCATCATGGAAGAAATTTCAAGACCTCCTTCCAAAATTGGCACAAGTAATTCAAAGTAGGGTGGGGCACCTTTGTTAAATACACCAACTGTATAATACAATAGTAAAGGGGATTCTACCCCGAACCTTTAGACACAGAGGATAGAGTGTTTGTAATAGGCAAATGGGTCTTGTTTCGAAGGGACGCCATTAACACTTTCTATGGACTACAAGAGGTGGATTGCTCAGCCTTTGATGTTCTCAAAAGACGTCCAGATTTTGATTCCATTATATCTTTCCTCACTGATGGTAAGGGGACATGGAAGACCAATGCCTCCAATCAAGTAGTAAAGTTCCAAAATTGTATGTTTACATGGATGGAAAAACTACGGCATATTTTTATAGTACATAATCTCCACCCCTCTAGTAATATTTCTGAGGTAACAAAAGCTAAAGCCATTTGCATATACGCCATAGTAAAGAACATTTACTTTGATGTTGGAAAAATGATAGAAGAAGACATTTTAAGTAACATTAGTGCACGATGCACAAAACCTTGTGCACCCAAATTGACACGTACTGTGTTTACAAATACAAAGTAATGGTGGGATCCAATGAAGAGAGGATACAACCCATGCTCCCATTAAGTTAGACGACATTGAGGTGAAAAAGACAAACATAAACTCCAGAAGGTGCTTATAACTCAAGGCATGCAGAAAGTTCTGACGAGGAGATGCCAACTGAAACTTCATTCCCAAGAACCTGTGAGACAGATGGCCCTTCAAGTGCACCTCCTAGTAATGTGCATGAGCAACTCCACAGCATTCTCCAGGAGCAGCGCAGACAGGCCGCTATTCTTAACCGCCTCTTGGATACACAGTCGTCTCTTTTAGCAGGCCAGACATTACTCAGCTATAGGCAAGATATTATTTGTCAGAACATCGAGGGCCTCAACACCTCTATTAGAGAGTTGTTGTCACACTAGGTTCACGCTTACCTGATGCTTCAAGGTGGGTGTACTTAGCCTTAAGTCCCGCCTCATGGGTGTGATCCCCTCATTACTCACCATGATTACCAGGGGAGTTCCCATACCCTATGCATTACTTTTATATTTTCCACACATCATTGAGAACACTGATGTCCTAAGTTTGGGGGTATGTTGTTATCCTATTTAGTGCTTATTTGTTTATCATGCATGTTACAACCTTAAAAAAAAAAAAAACATTTAGTTAGTTCTTTTTAGTTGCTAGGTTGTTATTTTCACGTGCTTTTCTTTCTTTCTTTTATTTGTTATGTGTCTCATATGAGTGAGTTTGATGCCTTGTTGGCTAGTAGAAGGTCATTTTGAACACAAACATTTTAAAAAAGGGCAATAGTAAAGTGGATGGGACCCTTAGTTTTTTAAATGATCTGGAATTGTGTGCTTGCTTGGTATGGGTGACTTAGCATAGTCACCTCCTCAGGCTTCCAAGAAACTATTTCAGGAATCTATCATACACACACACTATTGCCCTTTGTATACCTTGGCTCGCACTCTTTTGTCTTGAATTCAACTAGCCTTTTGGAAGATTCTAAATCCACTTAGTGATGGGACACCTTGCAAAAGAGGATTGCCATCGAGCCCCAAATCATTAGTTTAAAAAACAAAAGAAAAGAAAAACAGTCATGAATAGAACAGTGGATCATCAACCCAACTCAGCAAACTATGAGGAGCCTTCAGCTTCACGCCTCGAGCCAATCAAGCCGAGTCATCGACTTCACCGCCTGCTATAAGGGATGTAAGATGGATCATTCCTACAACCTAGGCCTCGAGTTTGGTTGAATGTTTGGGGTGAAGTTTGAAGGGAATTTAATGCTCATTCCTTAATCCAATGTGTGGAAGTCATAAATGGATCCCCGCTACAGGAACACTTATGTCAAAATTCTTGGCACTGGTTTTCTTTCATTTTTAGGTACTTAAGTAATCTTTAGATGCTTTAGGTCTAAATAAAAAGGGTGTGTTCCTATCCTTTCTTAGTTAGCTTTTTCCGAATAGGTGAGTCAGAGCTAAGCTTCAAAGTGATAAGACCTGCTATACACTCAGATCATGATGTCACCTACACTTAGACTTGGGAAAAAGCCAATGAGAACTGGGTCAGACTTTCTTGCTGCAACCATGCTTGCCACCATGTTCTTTAGAGAATTTAAAAGTTTAAGGATCCTAAATTTTGCTGAAAGTGCTAAGATGACAGAATTGTGCTCATAGTGACTCTTCCATTTGGCATCATGTTATCACACTTATCTCATTGTTTGTTAGTTCATGTCATTTCAATTTTTTTTTTTTGTTTTGAGTCAGTCTCTTGCTTGGGGACAATCAAGAATTTCAGTTTGGGGGTATGATGAGTATATAAAATACTCATTACAACCCTAAGTTTTACTTCTAGTTTTCAGGCAATGCTTGCCAAACAGCGCCACGCCCAAACACCAAACATTTCATAGATTAGGGACATCCATTTGGCAGGAAAGGAATTTGGGAGGAAGACAACGAAAATTGAAAATCAAGAAACATAGCACAACAGTTCGACCTTCGCTTTTCTGTATTAATGGGGAAATCAAATGGTTCTAAACTACACAGAACTACACACATAGACTCACAAGCTTCCAACAAGACAAGGACTTCACCACCTGGAACTGACTTAGGAGATACACACCTCTGTGAAGTCGGAACAAAAACAAGGAAGTAAACTACGTAGCAATAGAATAACCAACCGCTTCTCGTTTCTATTGCATTTTAAATTTATAAAATGACATATGATGGAACTGTTCTTAGTATGTATAGATTCCTGACTTCAAGAGGTTTCCCTAGAGTTCAAGAACGCACAATTCGGAGTTCGGGTGAGAGAGTTATGGCCGTGAAAAGACATGAAGAGATAAAGAACCACAGTTGGCCACGCCCCTGTGACGACCCTACGCCCCTATGTGCTCGAGGAGCCGCTGGTGCTTTCCTGACGCACCTACGTGGGCACAAGCATGGTTCTAATGGTCTATTTCGTCCATCCGAGGACTTGAGGGGCTACAATGGACCTCGGACATAAAAATGGAGGCTTTACTGGTACAGCAAGGAAAAGGCAATTGGAGTGCAAGGCTTGAAAGGATTGGATTCGTGGCATCTCATCTCGTTTTTCTTACTCTACTCTCATGATTATGAATTCTAATTTGTATTTTCTTCATCTCATAATGTTCTAAACATCTAAGCTAGGGTTTATGATGTAACTTTGACTACACATCATGGATGAGCTTTAATCTTTCAATTATTTGGCTTAATTCTTGCAATTGTTGGTTATCTTATTTACATTTATTACATGTTGATACTGCCATTATTTATGTATTAAAGGCTTTTGAGGCCTAAAGACTACAAACTCTAGGGAACTGAATAAGGTATCATACAATCAATCATAGGATAGAGATATCATGGTTTTGTATGTGGTAAATAAGGATTGTAGGTTAGATCATCTCAAAGTTATGCTAGAGGCAGATGCAATAAACCTAATTTCAGATAGGTGCTCAACGCCTGAGAGGTTGATGCATAGAAAATATCAATTACCACTAACATTCGCATAAATTATTGCTAACACTTTATCGCTTCACCATGGAATGTAGTCAAAATCCATAAACCCTATTTCACTCCCCCGAGAGAGAGACCGTCGTTAGTTATTTCACTTTGTTCGATTCTTAGATTGATTTAGAGTAGTGACCCAATATCCATAGCCTAGATAATATTAGGGTGACCTAAGTCAGTATTTGACATTCAAACTCCTTATGGGACGACCTTTACCCACCTCTATACTACCATTCCACGATGCATACACTTGCGCGAATGGGATTAATTCTAGTTTAACCTTATAGGCAGTTTAACACCCGTCAACCAAAGCGACGTTGTTTTGGATAAGTGAGAACAAGATGAAAATGAAGTTGTTTTGGTCCCAGACATGACAAAAACGACGCAGTTTTGAATTTTTTAAAAAAAGCTGATGGCTAAAACGACATCGTTTTGGCCCTAAAAAGGTCAAAACGATGCTGTTTTAGCCCCAGAAACTGTATTTTGCATATCCAAGCCTTCTAGCCCTCATTTTTGCCCTGTTTTCAACCAAAAAAAATACACCCTAGCCCTCCTAACCTCAATATCAACCACATAGAAGAGAAGAAATTATGTAAATTTATTTACCACAGGGTAGAAATTTAATTTTTGCTGAAGAACAATTATATTAGAAAATAATTTAATTGTATGATATTTTTTGTTTTACTTGTATACATGGTTAGGTGAACATTTTGAAATGTTCAAACATGATATTGGTCGGGACATGCAACCCTTCTCGGTACTAGAAGAACCCCAAATGTGCGGTCAGGAAAAGTTATTCATGGAAGTATAACAAGATTAAAGCAACACATTGCACATATCTTCGGACAAGTAGAAGGATTTCAAAGTGTACTTGTAGAAGTGTCACAAAGCATTAAATTGTATATGTCTAATGCTTCAAACGAAAAAATTAAAATGAAAAAAAAGAAGGAACGACGTATAAGTTCTTTAAATGAAGATAATTTTTATGAAATTTATAGAGCTAATTTTGATGAAATTGAGGAATTCGAGATGGTTGATTTCAAAAGAAGGCAAACGAAACATGCAATGAGATAAAGTCGTCGTTTTTTTTTAAGAAGTTAGACACGAGCATGAGAAGGGTGGTACTTTCTCACAACCTTGTGGTGCCGGCATCAAGCGTGACCCGATACGTAGCTTCAGCATAAGAGAAGGAACTAACATACCCCTAAAGGGAATTGATCCCTACATGTTTTCTTCAAAACAAAAGTCTTAAAAAGTTTGTTTTCCGTTGAAGGTGCAAAGAAAGTGGGTAAATCCATCTCTAAATTTTTTCTCTTCAATGGAATATCCTTTCAATGCAGTTGATAGTAGGCCTTACTATCAATCTATGATTGATACCATAGTAGAGGCAGGTCCGGGTATCAAGGGTCCTACATGATACCAAATTGGCAATGCATATCTGGAGGAGGAGGTCCAAGAGCTTGAGGTATATATAAACACATTGAAGGCCAAATGGCCTATATATGGATGCACCATAATGTGTGATGGTTAGAGTTTTAGAATTAGAAAGCCGATCACTCTATGGTTTATCGTGGATAGAAGCATGATATATCTTTCTTCAATTGACACTACCAACATACCTAAGACGACAGATTATATATTTTCTCTTATGGATAAGATCATGAGATATCGAGGAAAACATCAGACAAGTAGTTACTAATAATGAGGCAAGTTTTTAAAGTAGTCGTATGTCACGATAGAGTAGTTTAAGCATTTGTTGGTGGTCTCCTTTGTAGCACATTGTATTGATTTAATGCTTGAAGATATTTGAAACATGAAGCAGATTAGGGAGACTTTAGATCAAGAAGATGATTCATGCTTTTATTTATAATAGCTTGAGAAAGTATTGACCCATGAAAGTTTTCTACCATGATGTAGGATCTCTTTACTCTGGTCAACCTGATTTGCCATTGAATTTATTTCACTTGAGTGTCTTATATGTTATGAGGGCAATTTGAAGATGATGTGCACAACAAATGAGTGGCGTGAATTCAACAAAGATCGGAGGAGAAGAAGTTTAAGAGATAAGGTATCCAACCTTATCTTAATTGATCGGTTTTGGAAGAAGGCAAAGAAAGTCCAAATCATCATGGAACTTATGGTGAAAGTTTTGAAATTGGTTAATCAAGATAAAAACCCTACACTATCAATCATTTATGAAGCAATGGATAGAGCTAAACTGGCTATAAAGGCATCAATGAAACATTGGGAAAGGTATTGGGAAGTCATTGACGAAAGGTGGGCAAATAAATTGCATAGACATTTGCAAGCTGCAGGTAATACAAAAAATTCCTTGTATAGTTATTATTATCATATTTAAATGCAAAGTATTATAAACTAATCATTTTTTTAACTTCTGGTAGCATATTTTTTAAACCCAATGTTTCAATATTCAAAGCAATTTCCCCAATATCCGGAAATTAAAATTGGACTAAAGGAGGTTATTAAGAGATTAGAGCCAGATTTGGATAGGTAGGCAAAATATTTGAACAAGGTATAACAATAACTTGTATTATTTTTATAATATATTTTGTATTTGTAATGTGCATTAATAAAGCAAAGAACATTACAATGTAGGTGAAATTATTTGTTGAAGGCCAAGGAGAATTCTTAAGTACACTAACCGTAGTGCCAAATAAATCAATCTCTTCTAAGTACTCACTATATTTATTTCTTTTTTAAATAAAAATTGTCATCATTTTCTATTACATATATATTGGTGCCTAATATGTTTTTTTTTAATAATAGCTAAATGGTGGAACAATTATGGTGATGAAAGTCCACATATTCAAAAGATTGCTGTCAAAGTTTTAAGTCAAACATGTTCTTCATCTGGTTGTGAAAGAAATTTGAGCATATGGTCATTGATTCACACAAAGATATGCAATCGCTTGCAATGAAAAAGTTGGATAAATTAGTTAATGTCCACTACAATATGCGACTTCGAGTTAAGAATTTGATGTAAGATCGAAGCGATGAAGATTTGTACAATCCGATTGACCAAAATCATATTTTTAATGATGATGATATATTAGATGAGTGGATACGAGAAGGAGAAGAACCTATTTTATCATATGATAATTTGGATTGGTTGGATCAAGATCTTCCTTCTAAAGAAGGTAGAGAAGCAGCTCGTGATAATGATGGTGGCACAAGTTACAGGGTAAGTAGGCGTGGAAGCAGTATTGCGTAAGGAAGTAGCTAGTGGTGATGATGGTGACGATAGAGTCAATAGAAGGGATAGTAACATTGGTGGTGGCAATGAAGATAATGAAAACACTAGTGGGGACAATGGAGCATGTGGTGGCATTAGAGCAAGCGGTGCTGTTGATAGTGGTTATGTCAATCAAGCCGATCAGTGGCATGTCGCAAGTAATGCGGAAATGAAAATTATTATGCCGTTATACCGATCATGGATATAAGCTTGACATATGGGAACAAAGAAAGCATCCGAGCGATCGACTACATTTCCTGAAGGATGATGACTATTCCAAAGGGCATGATTACAAATCCAACTATAACCAGATTGATGAGCACATCGAATCATTGGCTTTAGGATCTATACCTAATTCCAGGGGAGTGGGAGATGGATCCTATCATAACTTTGGAAGTAGTGATCATTCTTCCAATGATTTTAGTGGGTATGATTTTGATCAATATTCAACTACTGGAACATGAGCTAGTGATTCCTATGGATATGACCGATCTTTTGATAGCAGTAGCATTGCTTATCAAGGTTTTGGATACTATCAGCATGGTGTTGAGCCCGAGCAGCCTCCAAGGTCATATTTTCCTAATTATGGATCATCAAGCCAATCATCTCAGCTAACACATTCAAGTGATGAGCAATTCTTTGAGCAATTCTTTGAACCACATTCTCATTATGCAAATTATCGTCCAAATTTGTATGCTCGTTGTAGGACTAATGATGATGATGATTTTGAGCTCCCTCGTCATTCAACATGGTATTGATTTATGTATTTGATGAAATTTTGTTAAAAAGATGTTATGCTCTCGATATAAAATACTCTCTTTGTTGAAGATTAAGATACATATCTTTCAATTTCCACGCTTCATTAACTATTTAAATAATGTTAAATATGAAATTTTTTGTTTTATTAAATTGTTAGCTTACTTAATTAGATCTATTTTTATATTAATTTATATAATATTTTAATAATTTTTAAATATGTTAATCATCTTATTTTGCATATCAGTCTATATGTGACCGATATACCGCAATTGATACGTCTCGGGACCATCCGAATCGGTGACCGATACCATAACTTTGAGCTATGGAGCTAATGCTGGAAAACATGATTGCATCATGAACTGAACTATGATTAAGTACTATGCCCAAGTCCAAGAAGATGCCCTATTTCATGCACCGCCACCATCTCCAAGACAAATGCATTAGGAACTGCACCTATTGCCTATGTTTCATTGAAATCATAATGAAATATTCAAGAGCTGCGTAAAGCATGAGCTAGGTTCCACCAGACCATCAAATAGGGCACTATCTCACATCACTTTATGAAAACCAATTGATAGACTTAGGTCAGGCGCTCCTGATCTTGGAGCTCTGGAGGAATGAAGTGTGTTAAAGAAGCCAATCAAGCAATACAAGCCTTCGACACCGCACTGCATCACTAAAAATGAGAGAAAACAGATAGTGAGATGAGTCTGAAGCCGCCATCTTGAGATCCCTTGAAGAAGTGAATAATGAGCCACCGGTTAGGGGTCCATGGACATCATGGTGATGCCTTTTTTCCCCGAACATCGAGCTTCAGGCCGCTGACGTATAAATCACACACCATGTTAAGGCTTCAATATCTGACACCGCTTCTAATCCGCATCATGGCCTCGAGATGGTAATCGGGTCCGGGTAGGTTATGACGACGACTCTACCATATTATCAAATCATTATCGTGGAATGGGCTTTGTTTTCGAACGGTTATAGCTCAAGTAAAGGTCAAGGTATTTCTGCTTAAGGTCTCAGGTTATGAAACTCCGCCTAATTTCCACTTGCCTCACCAAAACCAGGTGGATGCTTCCCAAACGAGAGAGTCTAAAAAGGATGCCTGTAAAAGAAAGGTCAAATTTTTCCAAGGATTGCTTGAGGTGGTCCTTCCGATCCAAGTCTCCTAAATTCTACCATTCACCCCATACGGAAGTTTGTTACAAATAAACTCCTAGAAGCGGAAAATCCATAAAAGGTATTTATCCCCGAATTTCCTAGTTCCCAAATCCCTTACTTCCCAGAAGATTAATCCATGATAAGAAAGAATTTGTCTTTGATAAGGAAAGATAAATTTTGTTCCTAAAAAAAAAGAGATTATTTTCAGAGAAAAATGGAGGAATTCTCCAAACCACCCCCTATAAATCAAGAGGATCTCCACGATGAGAGGTATGCAATCAGAATTGTGTGAACTTCCTTCTTCCTTCTCTCTATATTTTTGCTGACTTAATCATCGAAGAGGCGGTCGACCCACTATTATTGGATCGCCCTCGCAAAGCTTACATTACGCCGTTGATGTGCCTCGCGTTAGACGATCATGCAAAACAATTAGCGCCAAGCCAGGAACTTAACAAAATGTCTCACTTACAAGCTGCAAGTGTGTGGCTTCAATGACTATTAAGTAACCCTTCATCGCTTGGCTTTGCTGATCCCCCATTCTATGTCTAACTCACCCGAGGTAGGCGTAATGACGAGCATTTCGATTAACCAATCGCCAAAAGACCAATTCCTCCATTAGCGTCAAGACATGGAGAGAAAACAAGAGGAACAAGTAAGACAGATGAAAGAGTTGCAAGGTCAGGCCGAGCGCTTACAGAATGAGAATGACCAACTGGGAGCCCAAATCGAAAAGAGCCTCAAAGACGCACAAGATAATGACTAATGATGTAACCGAACACTCGTGGATAAAGGAAGGGCCTGCTCCCGACGACGTCGATATTCCTAAATACGGACAATGAGCTGTCCTCGTGCAACTCCTCATCCCTCAATCTGCCAAATAAAGAATACTGGGAGAGAACAAAGACCGGGATTTAAGAGGCCTTCGCCACCTCGCCTTCTTCAATGAAGTCAAGTAGTGGTGCATCTCGCAAGACAAGAAGAGAAGCAAGCAAAAGATAGTAGCACCCTACTGTGTAAGCCCCGGGAACCCGCCTGCTACTCCTCGTGCACATACCGCCACCAGCACCGCCACTCATCCCGCCTTCAAGATAGCGCTAACCTTCTACTGATATCAGACATTTCTAATTCAGAGACCCGATGACATGCTCTCTTCACCCTTAAGGCAACACATCCTGATTACTGGGCCGCCCTGCATGGCTTTCCATTCTAGCCACCACGCCCAACGGCTCACCCGACCCTCATGATCATCACATGCCCACGGCAACGTGAAATGACATCAATGCCGATAACGCACTATCCATTGCGGCAAAAGTATTCCCAACCAATCTACAGGGCCTCCACGTAGCATGGTTCCAAGCTTTGTAATTCAATATACTGACCTGAATATTTGCTGCATTCATCTCTCGCATCTTTATCTGCTACGATAAGAGGAACACTTCAAATTTTCAGAGATCATTCTAGCAGAAAAGGAACCACACGACACTCACAAGGAGGTTCCAGGCAAGTCGCTCAAATATGCAGAGGCTTTAGAACATGGATGTAGTCCTTTAGAACTCAGGAGGTCAAAATGACATCAACTCTTTCTTCCACTCCACTGTCTTTAATCTCACAATCCACTCATGGAATAACATAGCGCGCATCACTCAAAACTAGAAGACAATATCCGTGCAGCAACACAAACTATCATGATTACAAGCAAGCCAGTCGAGAGCAACAAGCCCACAAGAACTACGAGTCCAAGGTAGGTCATAAGAGAAACTAGTTAATCCGTGATCACCACAAAAAAGAGGAGCCCCAACGCTTCACCCCCGAACATCCCATTCGAGAGGCCGCCGCCCTAATTTGCGACTCGCTAGATTTCCCGCGTGGCCCGTGATCGACCTGTATGATCCCCTTAGAGAAACATATCCGTATGTGCACTATCATGTGAGATCATGGGCACGAGACCAATAGGTGCCGGGCTTCAAAGTCTACGGTGGAAAGACTAATCAAAGCTGCGGCACCTCGAAGGTATATCAGTGAAGCCGACTGGCGGGCAAAATCGGGGACCACCAAGGGACAGACCATGCTTGGCGCTACCGTCCCATCGTAATCTGAGACTGTTTACAACTATATACTAAGAGGCCAGTCTGATGACCAGTATTAATCAAACGCCAATAGAAGAAGCTCTTGAGGGCGGCCACAACCAATGCCTGGGTAAATGCTATCCACACAAGAGGCGAGGAAGAAAACCAACCTCGATGGACGCACTTACATCCTTTCCTCCCAGAAACCCGATCGTGTGGTCATCAGGCTCCATTATGATGCAATCGGTGCTCACCCTACGACAGAGGTTTTAATGTGCACAAGGTGCTAGATCCCGGGCAAAGACGATGACTATTGTGAGCTACCAAACCTTCAATCGATGAAACTTTCCCAGAATGCCGAACTCAATGAGCTAATCCCCTCTCTCGGGTTTCAACGACGCAACAACCACGACACTAGAGACATGCCCCCCGTACGCAGGAAGTAGTAACCCAAAGATGTTTTGTTCTCAACCAGGGAAGACTGGGCCTTACAATGCCATAGTAGGCCGGACCTGGCTGCACTCGATGAAGGTTGTCCCTTCAACATATCACGAAATGGTCAGTTATTTGACCAACGGGGGGAAGGTTGACCTTCTAAGTAGTCAGCTGGTCGCAAGGTAATGCTATCAACTATCCATATGGGAACAAAAGGGGAGAAAATCTCAGGAAGTCCTCATCTCGAAGATCACATCCCCACGTAGCAACCACAGTTCACCGCCTAGGTCAAGAAGGAAGATAAGGACCCATTACCGTGGATCCCCTGGAGTCAATGGCGTTAAACGGGTCGGAGAAGTTCACATACGTTAGTTCTTTGCTATCCAGCGAAGAAAAAAAGCAATTACAATGGATATTGTTAAGAAATAAAGACGTGTTCGCATGGAGTCACTTAGATATGATCAGAATCGACCCAATGCTGGCCTCTCACAAACTGAATATTATCCTTGCGGCCAAACCAGTAAGACAAAAAGTGACGTGTTTCCACTAGGATTGCCATCAGATTATTCAGACATTGGTGGACAATCTTCTAAGAGAAAGTTTCATCAAAGAGGTAAATTCGAATGGCTCGCAATGGTCAGGGTTCCTAAGAAGAGCAGGCGCAGTATGTGCATCACACGCACTTTCAAATGATACTTCCCTACCGCGCATAGATTAAATCGTTGATGCCAAATGAGCATGTGGATGCTGTCATCTTCGACTCTTTCCCTGTGATACCACTGTGATTCCCACAGACCGGCCTAATGTAGAGAAAACAACTTTCATTACACCTTTCATTACACCGCATGGGCTATATTGCTACAATGTAATGCCTTTTGGCTTGAAGAATGTCGAAGCAACCTATCAGAGGCTGGTGACCAAAATATTTCGACCACTGATGGGCAAGACCATGGAATTCTACATTGACGACATGCTTGTCAAATCCAAAGAATGCCTCGATCACACGCAACACCTACAAGAAACTTTTGAGCTATTGTGCATGTACGACATGAAACTCAATCCCCTAAAATGTGCGTTTGAAGTCAGTTCGGGAAATTTTTTGAGCTTTATGGTGACGCAGAGAGGGTTAGAGGCCACTCATATTTAGCTTAGAGCTATTATAGAATCTCAGACTCCTACCTCTAGAAAGGGAGTGTAGCAACTGACTGGTCGGCTAGCGACTCTCGGGAGGTTCATATCTCATTTTACACACTAATTAAAGTTGTTTTTCACCACTCTAAAGGGAGCCAAATTGACCAGTTAGAATAAGGAATGTGACTAGGCTTTCATGGCAATCAAGCAGTATCTCACCAAACCACGGCGGCTCTAGCCTCAAGGTGTGATATGCTCTATCTTTACCCAACAAATTTTATGTCTCGCAAGTGCCTTGTTCAAAGTAAAGATGAAACCAAAAACATGTACTGCATTCTTCATAAGCAACCCTATCTAAATCGGGAACCGTGATACTCCATCTCGAAAGCAAGCGGCGCCAAGCTCTTCCGTGGTGGCACTAAAAACTCCGCTTACTTCCAAGCACACCCTATCGTCGTGTTGGCCAATCTCCTCCTGAGAAGCAGCATACATAAACCCGATCGGGTCACAGCGATGGCCTTGTGACTATCGAGCTGCTTAGTTCAGCATCCGTGATAAACCCGCTGCAATAAAGGCAAAAATTTTAGCAAAATCCCCAACAAGACGCCGAAACGTAACTCTAACTCGGTGGATCCTTAATGGACGGCGCTTCTGAAACTGGAGTCGTGTCAAGCCATAACTTGTGCCTCCCAATCTGGGGAGAGAATAAAACAAAGTATACTTCGCTAGACTTCCCACATCAAAAAATGAGGTAGAATATGAAACAATCCTATCCAGTATAGATCTCACAATCTCCGTATCTTCAGAAAAAATCATCATACAAAGTGACTCCAAACTGGTGTTAAGAAAGGTAAGCGAGGAATACGAAACGCGGGACCAGCGGATGACCAAGTATGTATGCCTGGTTAAGCTCCGACTAGAGAGCTTCGTGGCTTGGAAGCTTGAGCATATCCCAAGGGGTTCAAATGAAAAGGCGGATGCCTTAGCAGTAGTGGCCGTATCCCTACCCAATGCTCTTCCCCGTCTATTACCAACCGGAGTCGTCAATTGCTGACAACCGGGTAAATGAGATAGAAGAATCATGTCCCTCTTGGATGGCTCCAATAGTTCGCTACCTAAGCTCGGGAGAGCTCTCGGATACTAGGGTCAAAGTCCACAAGGTTCAAGTTCAGTAGCCCAATTCTTCCTGTGAACTGAAGTCAGAGCAAACGACCCTAGATGACCCATATATTAAATGCCTCACTACCTAGCAAGGGCAGTATGCATTGGTGGAACTCCATGAAGGAATATGCGGAAACCATCCAAGTAGCAGAACTTTAGCTCACAAGGCCCATACCTAAGGCTACTACTGACTAGCCATGAGGGCAAAATGCAAACACCTATGTCGTGGAAGGTGATCGCTACAATCTGGGTGAAGCCCCTCATATCAAGGGTGCCACTTAATCCGACGACCTATAACGAGCCCCTAGCCCTTCGCCTAGTGGGGAATTGATATAGTCGGACCACTACCTACCGCCCCAGCACATAAGAGGCTATTATTGGTAGCAACAAACTATTTTAGCAAATGGGTAGAAGCTGAAGCCTTCGCCTCCATCAAAGATAAAGATGTCATCTAATCTGCAGGTTCGGAATACCATAGTCGATAGTGACTGACAATGGGCCATAGTTTGATAGCAGGGTATACAGGAAATTTTGTAACGAGTTGAAAGTCAATAATTTGTATTGCATATTGAATCACATGGATCAATACGGTTAACCTCAAATAGTGGAGTTTGCATAAAAGGTACAAATTCTAGTGATAATGAGATTCATTACTATGCCGCTTGATAGAGGTTTTGAGGTTGGAATATCCAGGATCGCAATTTAGCCTACGCACTTTCAAGGTGAGTGGTTTTGATCCACTATTACTAAGTGGGATGAAAATTCATAAACAGTATCCTCTTGTAGATGTCAACCTCAAGTGAAGACTTAATAAGTATGAACCTTTTATTCTTGCCATGCAAACTGCACAAGTTTATTATGTCTCTTATCCTAGCTTAAAAAGAGACAAGTCTAACTGGTTAGCTATGTGCAAAGTTAAAGCTAGGCTAATGGTGATACCTCATATTGTCGAGAAGATAAGAGATGGTAACTCAAAGATTCTAAGATTAGCCATTTAATTTACAACTAATCGATGCATTCATCATGATCGGCGAATTGTGTCCATTGAATGATGTAAATAGGGATCTTATTCAGCTAGTTGATTACGGTTGAAATTTCATCGAATTCATACTTGAGTCATACTAGAAGATGAAAGTGAAGATGAATATGTGGAAGCTGATGATAGTGATTAGAAAAAGAGCATTCACAATAGTTTTGTATTTATATAGTTTATTATGATGTTTGTAGAAATCTTAATGGTTGATTTTGATATTGCTACAATAAACATTATGAATTTTGATTATGACAGGTGAAATTTTAATTGTCGAGCATTGATATTGTTACAATAAATAAGTAATGACTGTTTGTTTTTCTTGCAGAATGCCATATTTGTTTAATATTGTAACTTGCTCACATTTTCTTGTTTACATATTTACAGTTTTGTTGAAGACATGGTTAAATCTCTAGCAGCCAAGAGAAGAAGGCTTGCACAGTCACAACCATCTCATAAGCCAATTCCACATCACATCAAGCCACCAAAGACTAACCCTAACAAATAGCACTCCACACATTCTCCTCCGTACATGTAGTCAATAGCAGATATGAGTCATCAAATGCATCCTAACCTATCAAGAAACCCACCTATAGAGTCACCAAATTTCAACCTAACTTTGTTGCCTTGCATACAACTTCACCAACACCTACATATTCTTTCTACACTATTCCTGACATACAAATTTTCAATAAATACTTATGAATTCGAGATACTTCAAAATCGACACTGGTATGCTATCATTTAAAATAATATGTAAGTAGTATATTATAAAACGCATACTTGAGTTCAACGATAATCTCAACTGATTTTCATTAGTAATCATATTTAATTTTGAGTATTTACATGTCTATTTTCAATGTTGATATTTTAAAGTCTTACGTTTTGTTAATTGTGAATAATATTCAAATAGAATATTATTCTATAGTTTGGATCCATCTAGAAGAATCTCTCGCATAATGAGGAAGACTTTTGAGAAAAATATAGATCTTGAAGGGACAAATGGATAAAAATGGAAGACTATTTCTGATAAAATTAAGGCTTTTTATTATACTCGATTTCAGGTAATAAGTGCTAGGTTAACTTATTTTTAAGTTTATTTTTGCATGTGTTAGTTGAAAAAAAAAGGCGAAGCAACCCCAACTGTATAGAATTATGATTCAATTGCATGTCTATTTTGATTATAACATAGAATTATATACTGTAGAAATGCTTCATGTGGGACAATAGATGAACTAGTCAAAATAGCATGGGAAGAGAAAGTGTGTAGTCGATATCGAGACATGATATCATAGATAAAAAAGGAAAGGGAAGAAGCTAAACTTCATTGATCCAGATTTATGGGAAAGATGGCAGTGTTATTAGAACACACCGAAAGCAAAAAAGATTCATGAAACATACTCCAAAAATAGAATGTTGAAGGGAACAGACGGGGCTGGACCTTCAACTCACACTGGAGGCACTGCTACTCATTATGACCATGGGAAACGACTTGTAAGCTTTTATCCATAACTAGTTTTGAATTCTTTTTAATTATTTTGGATAGAATAACATGGGGTTGTTTACACAAGTGAAAGTCAAAATTGGCTCTAAATTAAATTTGAAATGAATAGATTCTAAGTTTGATGAAAAAGTTATATTGTGACATAGTATAATTTGCTGCCTAACATGATTTCTCCTATTCGTAATATTTCGATTCAGGGAAATATCTAAAATGTGATGTCGGGTGGTCGCTCGCGTTTGTGATTACAAATTTTTCTTCATGGTGTTTGTGATGTCGGGTGGTTAAGCGTTGGAAAGGTTGAACCTCATGTGAAGTTGTGTGTTGTGTATTTGTTCATTTTGGACCAAAGATCTTCATTTGGAAGCATTTTGAATATTTTTTTTTTATAGATTAGTAAATGTTTTTTTTAATCTTGTAAGACCATAATCTTCTAAGCATGAGTAAGGGTGAATTACCTTTTTTTTTTTTTTTTTTAATGAAAGAGATAATTATAATCAAATCAACTTTTCTATTTGTTGGCTTATTTTATTGGTTTCTATATTTATGTATATTTAGGCTCATAAACTTGGGCGTTAGCCCACTACACCAGAGCTATTTCTGTACACGCACACCAAAAAAGGTGATAGAAAGACATTTGTTGATACGACCAATACTGATCATGTCCATCGCGTCCATATAAGTATTAGGCAAAATCACACCATCAGGACCATCTCCCAAATCCATAAAGTGTGTCATAGTCGTGGATCTCTCGTAGAAAGCACATGGAAAAACACAATTAGCCGGATTCTGACGGGGTGCAAACTATCATGGTCTCGTGGCTCGATGGTCTTTAACTCAAACATATGTCCTAGGCCTACCAATGCCCCCAATCTCAAATTATCCTGAAACATAGTCTACCCCTCGATGGGGTATACTCGTCCTCTAGTAAAATAGTCACCAACCGAAAGTGTAATGGGCGAAGGGGATAATCGAATGAAATGCTAAACATGTGAGCTCTCACTCTCTCTCTATGCAGTCATGCCATGTGTCGCGCATCATCCGTCGTTGGGATGTAACCCAACCCATAAGTTATGTCATGATCAACTATAATAGTAAACTCGTGCGACCCCTGCTGGAGGAGACCCAATCCCTAACCAGGAATATAAGACATGCCTCTCATCATGCTAAGCACCAAAGAATCAGACGGCCGAATGACTTGGGCACCATGTCCATGCAGTCATCCTCTAGGCTAACAACCTGAACTTTGTCGAAAGTAAACCCGGTCAAATGTAAGTCATCCTCACTGTGGTTGATCTGTAGCACTAGCTCAGAGGAAATAATAACATCTCTCACTGATCAGACGTGATACGCCTCATGTATGAACTTCACCTTCGATGAAGGGAATATGGCACACCCGCCATGAACTAAGGGCGATTTTCAAGAAGGTGTTAAAGGATGACTGGATCCTCAAAACCTGAAAGAGTAAGGAGTATCTAACCGGACCGATCATGACATGTGTGCTGAGTGTGCCCATAACTTTCCTCTGATTCCTATCATAAGCTCTGACAGTTTGTGTGGATGGCTCAAAATCAGATGGTGAAAATCCCAAAGCAATAGCAAGAACTGCTGATTAAACGCTCGTGTATGAGCCGTTGTCCAACAAGACAGATGGCACCGCGGCGACCATCAAGCAACGCCACGAATATGACGAACATGGCTGATCCCCGTGGTAAATCATCATCGTAAAAACACTATGCATGTAGCCTTATCCGCCGCCGTAAAGTGGATCAGCCTCGTGCGGTAGTGTCAACTCCAATCTGACTAAGAGCCCTAATCAACGCATCTCTATGTGTGCTGGACGAGGCCAATAAGCTCTAAATGGAAATGCGGGCCTAAGTGGTGCGTAACTGGTGCAAAATCTCATCATCTTCCCTCTGAATCTCATCTCTACCATCAATGCCAGCAAAAGGTCTTTCAACAGGTTGGGGCTGAGCTACCCTCCCACTCCTTGTAACAATTTGAACATCTCTATATAGTGGCCCATACTCCTCCGGGAACATAATGAAGGGTGTCATGGACGAAACATGTTGCAAGTATATTGGCAATACTGTTGTCTGTCGGGGAACATCATTTGGAATCAATCTAAATGGCCTGGAGATCTACTGACCTTAGGTGTATCCACTAAAGTCTGAGTCTACATATAAACCGATTGGTTGAGGAGCCTCTCCATCCCATCCCATCATGAATATCTCATCTCATGAATGCTCAATCAAATGCACACGGTGGAGGTACAAACAGTGTCATGAGTGGGTAAATGGGTCTCGTAGTCACGCAGTGGCCTCCAAATCACCAACCGAAGGCGTGCCACTGCCGCACAATCGTTGTATCATGACCAGCTCGATGATAAGCATACAAGACCGCCCCGAACCGTAGGCTGTAGCGGTGGTCTAGGGGTGGTAGTGGGGCAATCAACCCTCAACTAGTCTCTCAAATGCTCACCAAGCATTCCGAGTCAGGTAAATCGCCTAGCCGCCTTGATGGGAGGGGGTGCTCTATACGCTTTACGGTACTCAGACAGCGGCCTCGAGGTACCAAAGAAAGATATAGTACTGCGGGTGGCAGATGTAGATAAGTAGGCCCCGCTGGCCTAATGGGAGCAACTAGTCTGTACTGATCCTGTTGTATCATACGATAAGGAGTATCTACAGACTATCTATGAGTCTATGGCCAATGTGAAAACCTGTGGCTCGATGTACCAATAGCACCAATATCTGATGATTTAGGGCCTGACCCCGGCTTCTTCCCCTTTGAATCTGGAGGGGAAGAGCCTACCCATAATCCTCTAGCTATGCCTTCCTCAATGCCATAGAGGGCCTGAACCAATGATCCAAAGTCTATATGTGGAAAGCCCATGAGATGCCTAGCATTTCGGGGCTGAAGGCTGTGCATAATCATGCTGATCTGATTGCGCTTTGAGGGTTTATCTATAATCTGTTCTATCTTCTCCCTCCATCGGAGATAAACAGCACTTAACTCCATCCGACTACCGAGGGCCTCCAACTCCTCCGAGATACGCTCCACATAAAGATTAAAAGAATATTGTTTGATAAACTTTTGTCCCAAATCAGCCCATGTCCTACATCTCGAAGGGTCTAATGTGGCAAACCAATGCTGAGCAACACCACTCAATGACAGAGGGAATAACATAATCATTTGTGCCTCATCTAGTCTATGCCCGTGCATAACAGCGTTGTATAACTGCAAGTGAATATGGGGGCACCCTATACCTATCCCTATACCCGTATATCTCTTAATGTCCGGCATGCAGAACTCAACTGGCAAGGCTGCCACTAGAAGGTCATCATATTCGTCCCAACCTATAACTCCATCAGAAACATGCAGAGACCTAATCCTTTGCTCAATCCTATCAATACAGGCCTGGGTGTTGTCAATAATCTATGCAAGGGCCACTATAGAATGTGGCATGGTCTTAGTTTGACCTTGTAGTACAAATGCTCCAGCCCGTGAGGCTCATTGAACAGGTGGTGGTGGAGGTGGAACTGTATAGTCCTGCGGTACAGTGGGTCCAGATGATGGTGGTGGTGGTGGAGGTGCAATAGGGTCATTCAGGGTGCTCCCCAAAATTGGCAATGTCATTCCGATGCCCATCAACTCCTCGTCCTAGTTCCCACCATGGCATCCCGGAGAGATGCCATGGTATCGGTAATCACAGCCAACTGGTCAACAGTAGCATACTAAGGGTCCATATCTCTATGATCTCGTGATCTCAGTTTAACCGGGTCGTGAATAGCGATCCTCTAACAAGTCTACCTTCGATCTAGATCCAAGCTCGGGAACCCAGGTTGGTCTCAATCAACAATCCTTCAAAAGGAAAAGGGTATGTCAGTCCCTGTGACTATCAATCCTGTAATCAAACCAGTAATGTATGACTAAAATCCTTTGAGAGAATAAACTGACATGTGATGTCAACAGCTAAATCGATATATGGCTTCACAAGCAAGAGCGGGATTATGATATGGTGATACCTCAGGGGTAATGTAGCTCAAAAGCTGACAACGAGAAAAGGTAAGTCCTAAAAGCTAGATGACTGTACCCAGACGGGATCAGGTTACCTATTGGGAAGGTACCTCATATGAGGAAACACCCCTCTAGGCCCGAAACTTAGTCCCTACTAGTGAATTGTGTACTGCTGAGCATACGGGTCAAAGATCGATAACTCAAGGCTAAACATACAACTCGATCACACCCACCTAATTGGTATCTAGCATGCTTAAGAATACTAACCGAAAGAGCAATGGCGCAACCGTGGTCCCGCCATGCGCTACATCAAAGGTTAGCCAACAAACATAGCAAGCATGCATGACACTCAAACACCAAACATCCATGTGAAATTCACTACCCAACATTAAAGAACATACCTGTGGTCACTAGCCAAGCGCTGTAGGGGAAGGTTATTCGCACATTTCAGGCATACAACAATCTCTCAAAATTAAATATCAAAAGCAAAGGAAACCAGGAGAAACCATACATTGCATCTCAGCCACTCATTGATGCTACAACACTTGTGCAGCTATACAAACACGTCTATTCATTTCAAAGAATGGGGCTCGATAAAACACTAGATTACTAGTACTTAACTAACCACCCTTTGACCTGCATAGACCCTAATTCTTACGAATCCAAAATGGAACCACATTAACTCGACTAAACTCATCGCACTCCTAAACATAGCCCCACACCGATCCGAGGAATGGGCTTGACTCACAAAGGTCATGGCGTCCAATTAAATTGAAATCATGCTACCCCTACAAAAATCGATAAACTCATTGATCCAATTCCCCAACCGGTCGAGCTGGTTGAGAAAAATTCTGAAAATTTGTCAAAACATTCTTCATAGAGTAAGGAAGCCAAAAAACAAACGGTGTACAATTCTGACACCGAATGAGTGAGAACTAACCCAAACAATGCAAAGTACCCTAACTGCTATTTCTGAAAACAAAACTTAATGAACCGGTTGATCCGGTTTCACAACCGTTCCAGCTAGTTGAGAGCAGTTCTCAAAATTTTTCAAAATCCTCCTCAAAGAGTCAGGAATCTAACAAAACAAACGGATTACAATTCCGACTCCAAATGGCTGAGAACCAATCCAAACAATGCCTAGTACCCTAACAACTGTTCCAAAAAACAGAACTTAATGAACCGATTGATCTGGTTTCCCAGCCGGTTAAGAGCAATTCTCAAAATTTGTCAGAATCCTCCTCATAGAGTCAGTAGTTCAAGAAAACAAAGAAAGTACAATTTTGACTTTGAATGATTGGGAACTGATCCAAACAATGCCTAGTACCCTAACTCGCTGCTCGAAAAATGTGAATTTAATGAACCTATGATCCGGGCTTCAACCTATTTCAGCGGTTGAGAAGTTCTCAAATATTTTTAGAATTCTCTTCAAAGAGTCAGGAATCCAAAAAAATAAACGGAGTACAATTCCAACTTCGAATGGTTGAGAACTGATACAAATGATGCCTAATACCCTAACTGCTGTTTCGGAAAATAGAACTTAATGAACTGGATGATCCAGTTTCCCAACTAGTTCATCCAATTGAGAGAAGTTCTCAAAAATTGTCAAAATCCTCCTCACAGAGTTAGGAATTTAAAAAAACAAATGGGGTAGAATTTCGACTCCAAATGACTGAGAACCGATCCAAACAATTCCTAGTGCCCTAAAACTAGGCTGCAAACATCAAAGACAAAGACAAGTGCAAAAGAAAAGGGAGAAGCACACAACGTTCATACCTATAGGATTCACGGCTGCTCCCCCTTTGTCTTCCTTCTTTTCTGCCTCCAAAACCTGGTATCCACTCCCTCAAACTTTAGGAAATCCCCCTTCAAAATGAGAGAGAGCACTCCCACTTTTTTTCACCTTTTTTTGCTTTTCTTTCCTTCATAAACCTTGAGCTTACTCCATTTACACACCTTCAATCCCGGAACCCTCAATCAGCGTCTCGACTTCCCACCCACAACACCCTATATTCACGAGGTCATGTCGGCCACATTTATCCCTCGCTTAACCACCAAGAACTAAATGGACATAAGGTGGGTTGCAAGCAACTACAAATGGCCCACAATCCGGGGCCTAAATTGTGGCTTGACTGATTTGAGCCAGGGTCCGAACCAAGTAGGATTTGGGCTCCAAAATTACCAAAATCAGTGCTCCATACAAGCTGGCACAATGATCTAGCTGAACCAGTTCCCAACCAGTAGAGACGGTCGAGAAAAAATTTGAAATTTTGATAGAATGTTCCTTGAAGAGTAAGGAATCTAACAAAAGAAATGGTGCATGATTTTGAATCTGGATAAGGGAGATATGACCAAAACAAGCTCGGGTGCTCAGAATTTGAATATGCTCGAATAATGAACTTCAACTGAAATCCATTGAACTGGTTGAGCTGGTTCCCAACCGGTCAATCCGGTTGATAAAAAATTCTCAAATTTTGTCAAAGAATTCTTCAATGAGTAGGGAATCCAACAAAAGAAACAGTGCATGATTTCGAGTTTGGATGAGGGATATATGATCGAAACAAGCCCAAGTGCTTCGAATTCGACATACGCCAATAAACTCCGGTTGAGTTAAAACCTCGGGGGGCCCCAATTGCTTCCTATGACATGATGCCAATAACTTAAAAAAAAGCCACGATGACACTCTGAAGTGAACCACATAGCACTCAATGGATCACATACAAGCCCACTTGAGGCTCGGAGACCGACTCTGCTTCCAGCAGCCATAATTGGCAAGAGAGTGAGTAACGACATGAAAGTATTGACCCATAGGATAAATGCAAGTGTTGAGGGACAAAATTAAGAGTCTACAACGACTATAGTGGTGGAAGAGGATTCGTTGGCCATTGAGACCAAAAGCATGTGATCAACGGAGCATGATGGAAGGCGGCGACACGGTTAGGTCTAGGGTTTGTTTTGTTGTTAAGCTTGGAGTTCTGATACCATATTATGAAAGTGACTTGTTTATTATTGAGAGGGTTGAGGTATATATATATATACACACACACACACACACACATACCAATATAAAAACAAAAAGGTAATAGCATAAAATCAATAAAAAGAAACCCTAAATATACTCTAATAAACTGATGGAGCGTCTAAAATTTTGATGGGCATAAGATGATAATAGCTCTTGAAGGATTTGGTGGCAGACTCCAAGGCATCATCAAAATCATCATCATCACCATTATCATGGACATGGGTAGAGCTTAGATAGCCAAGACGTTGTAGGTACTTTTTGACCTTGTGGATACCTTTCACTTTGTCTCCTTTTTTAGATCCCTACAGATTTTTGAAGAACCCAAAGGGAGATAGGCCTGAAGAGGTACTTGCCTTAGACATAATGGAAAGGAGGAGGAGGATAGAAGAAAGAAACACATGCAGCCATAAAGAAACTTTAGCTTCCATGACTGAAACTACATGGATTCGGCACATGGTTAGATCTTTTTACACACTTTTCTTGGTGATATTTAAAAAAAATGACATCATAATCTAAAATTAGCATCATCTACAACTCAACGGATTTTAATTCATATATTGTTACTTTTCTCGTAAATATACACCATAAATCTAAAATAGCATTTCCAAATCAATTCTTTATACAATGTGTCATCTTTATGAATTTTAAGCTATACAATGTCGCATTATAAAAATGAAACTAAAATATAAGAGAATTCCTCCTTTTTCAGTAAGCCGCAAGCAACGCTTTTCAAAGAAGAAAGGAGGTTGATCCCCTGGGCAAAAGGGGTCACCGTTCTCTTTCTTTCTAAATCGTTCAGATCACGACAAGTACTAGTCACGCAATGATAAATTGTTTTTATCAATGCGCAAACCAGACCGATCAAGCCGTCCAACACGCGAATCGCCGATCGGCCATACAAAATCGGGTCCGGCTCAATCAAACCGGTTTTGCATTGAACCGCCTTGAACCGGGCCGACCTACGGCCGGACCGGTGAACCGGATGAACTGCCGGTCACGAACCGACCGTCTTCGCCACAAATTTATTTATTTTAAGTTAAAATGACATAATTTTTGACGCTTACATCGAAATTCACGCCGTTGCGGCATTATTTCTGTAGGTTAAAAGGCTTGTAACTAAAAAAAATTCACTCAAATAATGTAGGGTCATGGATTTGAATATGGAAGAGAAGAAGGGAATCACTCTTACTACTGCATCGCCATTGTGATTATTTTAGATATTAACAAAATTATATATTAATACTAATTAAGTATATATTTATATAAATAAGTTTATTTAATTTTAATATGTTTTCATATATCAACATTATACATATTTTTAAAATAAATTTTAAAATATTTTATTTATATAAAAGTAATAAATAATATCTTAAATATTATTAATTATATATTTTAAATATAACAATATATTTATCATGGGCCACCGGGTTCAACTACCTGCCTCGACCTCACCGGTCACCAATGAACCGTGAACCGGTAACTTTTCCGGTTCACTCACCGGTCCGGTTTTTAAAACATTGGTTTTTATAGTAGTGACTTGAGGAAAACAAAGAAAAAAAAGTACAAAAGGAAGAAAAGAAAAATTAAGAAAATTGAAAAAATAAAAGATAAGTAGATGAAATTTTGAAAAAATAGAATAAAAGAGAGAGATGACAAAATCCTAACTTTTATGGAATAAAATATGATTTAAGATCTTCTAGTCCACATAATTTAAAAAGGATATAAAATCCAACACTTCACCCTAGAACTCATAAGATTTACTTAAATTTCTCCTAAGTCCTAACACATTTGACCATTCTACATTTGTAATGATTTATACTATAAAAAAGATTTATTTTATTTGTCTATTTTTCTGTGTTTTTTATTTTTTGAATTTTTCATTAAAACTTTGACAACCTGAGACTAGGCTACTTTTTACTTGTTAATTCTTCCACATATTTTTCAACGCAAGTAGAGCTTATCCCATCCCTCTCTTCCACTTACTATACAACCATATAATCATCTTGATATATCCCTTAAAAGAGAAACTATACTAGACTTATAAAAATCATTCATCCTTTGTTTATGGTATTAAGCAGATTGGTGATCAATATGCAATTCATTATACACACACACACATATATATATATATATATATATATATATCCTAGGTCGAGGCTGTGACACCTTAAACCTAATAAAATATCCTAGGTACGAATTAGAAAATTTTCATATTCTTCTTCATCCCTTTTTTCAAAGTTACAAAGAATGTAAGGATGAAGGTTGATGATCTATGGTTTGAAAATTATATTTTTTTGGTAAGGATTTAACCCTAAAAATTAATATTTTAGATTCATATTGTAGTTTGAATACCTTGTTAATCTTAAAAAAAAAACACTTTTTGTATAGATTGAAGAACGCAGAGTTAAAAAAATTTGAAGTCTAATTTGAAGATCATATTTTTCCGGATAAGATTGTTAAATTCCAAGTTATTAATTTAAATTTATTAAGGACTTTTTAACATATTAAAATGTTCTTTAGAATATCTCAATCTAAATTAATCATTCAGGTTGTAAAAAAAAAAAAACTTATGAGTATGAGTTGATTTTATTGATTGAAATTAAGAAATTTTGGAGATTGAAAATTTATAAAAATTGAAAATTTATAGAAATTAGAAGATTTTTCAAGTTAAGAAATTTTGAATATTGAGGAATTACAAGAATTAAAGAATTTGAAAATTAAAATTTTCTAGAAATTGTGAGATTTTGGAAATTAAAGACTTATGAACACAAAAAATTATAGAAATTGGAATAAAATTTTAATTTAGGAAATTCTGCATATTAGGAAAATCAAGGAATTGAAAGTTTAAAAAATTAGTAGAATATGGAAATCGAGACATTCTACTTTTGTTTATGTTTTATTAGAAAAATGATTTTTGTCTATCAATATCTACAAAAATCTATATGTCTAAAAGCCTTTTATTTTGAAGTCCGTAGCCATCTCTATTCACTTAGACTACGGCTACCTTTGAGAGGAAATAGATGCAGTTGCCCAGGCTTTTAGAGCATGGTCCATGTTAAAGAAACAACAAGACTAAGCAAATTTTTATGTTTCTTAATTTATTTTTCCTCTTGTATTCATAAATCATGATTCATGACGAGGATATTTTGTTGAACTTAAACTTAACGGTACGGTTTAAACTACTTCTGACTAGAAGTCACTATCGAAATTTGTTCAAAGAAAAAATTGCATATTTATGTGAAAACCCTAATACTAGTAAAAGCAGAGAAGAAATTCACTATTTCAAATATAACCAATGGTGGGCAACGTGATGCATGAGACTAAAATCATTAATTACAATGAACAAATAAATAGATAACTTAATTCACAAGCCTTTGGATCATAACCCAATAAGTAAAAAGGGAAAGGGAACGGTTTTTTTTAGTTGAATACCGAATAAAGTTTAATAGTATTAAATATGAAGTTGTTTGTTTTTTTTAATATTATATTTCTTAAATATTAAGCTGTTTATTTTTATAAGCTAAAATTTAACATTTTAATTATAATAAAAGCAATTTTTGATTAATTACCTTTAATAAAATGAAAAAAATATATATAATACATACACCATCTTAACATATTAATAAAAATAAATAAAAAGACAAAATTATTCTGATAAAATTTATTATTATCAATGTTAAAAATAATTATTATATTTATCTATTTTATATAATTAAAATAGAGTATATAACATTAATAATTAAAAAGATATTATGACATGTCAAAATTATGTTACATCTTTTAAAATATATTGTGTGGTTTTTAAAGATTTTAAATATTTTGGGAATATTTTAAAATATAGCTTTTTCCTTTAAAATATGGCCTTTTCTAAATTGATGACATTGTTCTTTAGATAATGAGATATTATATTATTTCTATTTTGAAAATATTTATACTAAGCTTATTCATGCTTCAAAATTTGTTTACTAAAATATTGTTTAATTGGAAAACAAAGTAGCATGATTTCTCCTCTCATAGATATTTCTATTCCATTTAGTTGATTCTCAATAAAAGCATATCAATAACAACTTTTACCTTTATATGATACTCCATATTTGGTTCAAATTACGTGACTTTTAATATAAAGAAAGTAGCGCAGATACAATACTCAATACTTGATTCCACTAAGGTGACTCTAAATATAAAGAAAGTAGGGAAAATCTTTTTAGGTTAATAAAAAAATTATAATTATTTTATTGCTCAATATTTATTAAAAGAATTATTTATTACATTATTTTATTTGGAAATACTTTAAATTCTTAAGCATTTATAAATATTACTACTCTAATATTTAATTCTCTAAAAGAATTGACCCATTAAAAAAGAAATAAGATTATTACTTACAAAAAAAAATAATAAATCACTTAATCCAAAATTATGCAGAATATATTAAATAGAAAAAGATTAATGTTTTGGTTTTTTTATTCCAAGAAAATCTTAAAAATTAAGAAATAAGTGATACAGAAAATAAAACCTAAGTGTACTTAAATCTGATTCATACACCAGAGTATAAAGCTTTAATTCCATCTAATATCCTGAGCCAAACTCCTTTACTTCTCCGGGTGAAAAGGAGGCAAACATATGCTTTTAACAGGAGTATGGGCAAGGCCTAGAAGATGACCTATTTCATGGGTAATAGTCTGCAAGTCGAAAGAATCAGCAACTGACCCAAACAACCCATTTCTCAGCTGTACCGTAATGAAAACCTTCCGTCGACTGGTGCAAAGGCGTGAGCCAGGATTCCTTTAGGGCCAAGGGATGCCCATCTCCATGATCTCCGACTTGAAAACTTATTTTGAGATTGGCAGCTGCCGGGTCTGAAGTTCGCTCGAAGGTGAAGGCTGTAACACCAGCCCATGTGTCAAAACCCTTGGCTACTGCGTCGGCAGCCTCTGGGTGGGAGCCTGTATCGACTAAATAGATGAGATGCCTATGGTCGACGGGCCATACTGGGTTATTTGGGAAGAAAGCAAAATGACTGCCTATGTTCAGATGGCCATGGATATCGGAATTGGTATTGTTTATGACTCCGACAGGGGTTATCTGGGGACGCCATCTGGGACTCTGACATCTCGTCAGCTGTTGGGGCGTCTAAAATTCCGGTAGTGATGATAATAACTTCAAATGACTGAAGGGCAGACTCCAAGGCATCATCAAAATCATCATCATCATGATCATGGACATGGGTAGAGCTCAAATACCCAAACCGTTGTAGGTACTTTTTGACCTTGTGGATACCTTCCACTTTGTCTCCTTTTTGAGATCCCTGTAGATTCTTGAAGAACCCAAAGGGAGAGAGGCCTGAAGAAGTACTTGCCTCAGACAGAATGGGAAGGAGGAAGAGGAGGAGGAAGAGGAAAGAAAGAAAAACAGGCAGCAAGAAATAAACTTTTGCTCCCATGACCGCTGACCGACTGCATGGAGATTCTGCACATTGTTTGATCTTTTTATACACATTTCTTGGGACAAATATTTTGAAAGGGGAAAGAAATCAGGGCTATATCGATTAACAATATTTGGAGAAAGAAATTTTCTACTTATGCATGAATATATAGAAGGTTAATTTAGGAATAATTATGCCACAATCGGTTATATTAAAGCAGGGTTTATTGATCAACTTTTAGAAGAAGGAAGAAAATTGTAAAAAGGAAGAAAATAAAAATTAAGAAAATTGAACAAAAAGATAACAGATGATATAATCTTATTTATATGTATAATAATAATAATAATAGTGAGAATAATAATAATAATAATAGTGAGAATAATAATAATAATAATAATAATAATAATAATAATAATAATAATAATAATAATAATAATAATAATTGATAGGGTTTGAAAAAGGGGCTCGCAAGCCCACTCGCTAAACCCCAAAGGAGAGGCATGCCCGTTGAAGTATCTGTGCCTTGACGACAAAAATTTCAAGCATTAAGCGCTAATCCGCCAAAGATGCCCATTGAAGCATCTGTGCCTTGATGCCACTCGCACGAAGCCCAACTGGCTAGGATCCAAAGGTCGACATGTGGTAAAGAAAGCCCACGCCCCGCAAATCCAACTAAATCTCACCAATAGCGAAATAAAGATAATTCATCGATATAACAGCTCATCCCGCTGATCAAATGATCCCATCAACGAAAGAAGGAGCTAATTCTAAATAAATCGCTTCTTTCCATATCAAATACTTATACCGATAATGGGAAAAGAATATCCTCAATTAACGTAGATAATCCTAATCACCATCTAACTCGGGAAAACAAATACTATAAATACCGCCTACCCCATCGAAGCCGTGACGCTGAACATACGCGCAACACATTCGCCTCTAAATAGCTTTTTTCTTTTTCTCTCGTGAAGAAACCGTGATCAGTATCAGGAAGCGCCACAGCGAAGCCCCTGTCGACCCTTTCTTCTTGTTTTTGCAAAGGAGACACGCAGCTCCGCGACCAAAGATCAAGAAGAATCCTACCTAGCCCGACGACGGCAGCCACAGATCACCCTACCAGCTAAAATTCAGTCCGCCCAAAGACCCCAATACGCTCCAGCCCGGGCCTCGTTGAAAAAAAGCATCATCAACACACACACACACACACACACACACACACCAGGACGCCGAACCCAAGGGTCCCGTTGACAACTCCGTCAACCCGTGAATTATGGATTTCTAACCCGACACCATACTATTTGTGTCCCATTTATCGAGATCCATATTTTCTACAAAAAATCTGGCAGCCTTCTTTGTTTCGAGCCTCTACCTAATATATAAATACGTATAACAACATATCTAGCGACTAATCTGTGTGGCCTCAACAGAAGTAGTAATTATCACACATGGTCTATCTGTTCATATCCCCAATATATAACTATATCACAATAATCCATAAGAGTTTATTACAACACTCTTATACATAACATATAGTCTTGGTATCGAACCGGTACCAATTACTCGTGGACACCGAGTTATTCGGCACCACTTCGATCAGTCCCTTCATCGGAACTCATTCATTCATATTTAAACTGAAAATATGATAATAATACACTTAAATACCGTTCGTAAGAGTCTGATCACAACCCTCTTACCATTATTACATACCCAACTATATTAGCAATAGTCCAAAAGAATTTAGTTACAATTCTTTTATACAAAAATACATACTAGAACTAGTTTGTCTTAAGCACTTTTACAAAGATTTACTGGGCGCTGGCTATGGCTCGGGCCTTCTTCGCACTCATCACGATCTCGCCCGAAATGCTCATCGTTGTAGACCCTCAAGACTAAAAAGGGGTCCCACGACAGGGTGAACAATGTCTAGTAGAGAATAACTCCTACAAGGGCTACTCCCCACCTAAGTGCACATGTAATGCCATAATCACATCACATCACATTCTACATAGAATATGCAATCCTACCATGGAATACTACATGTCATGAATGAGATGAGACTCATCATGCCCCATGTCCCGAGTCCTAATCGACACCCTCACACATGCATATGCTGTCACAAAAACCGCTATCGATGCTTAATCCAATGACCATTTTTCCAAAACAATTTTTTTTTTTTGCTTTATAAATCAAAACTCATTGGTAAACCTAAAATGTTCATTTATTTAGTAAAATCCAGTATATTTATGCATTTGTGGGCCACGGATTTTCGGGTTTTCACCATAGGACCCCGCACGCCTTCCCAACATTTTTACGAGCTTTTACCGTCGGTGATCATGTCTAATCACAACTACCGAGTTTTTCACCCGATGGAGTATCTATCCCTTCTTGTTATGCCCAACACACGTATTTTTCATGCTATGCAACCATGAGACTCATTTTGGACATTGTCTCATTACCGAGCTCACCACTCATTCACCAAGAATGATGAATGATCATAACCATGCACACACATCCAACACAATGTGGTGTCCCCGTGCATATGCAATGCAAAATGCCAATACATGTACCTCATGTTACATGTATAAGGAACACTATATGAAACATTTACATTCCATACTTTATACTAAGTATCATGGATAATTATATCAAACGCTCATAATTTACATCCATTTATGCTAATATATTTAAACACCCATATATCAACATATTTTCAACACATTCAACATGTTATTTAATTTCTAGCAATAACATACCAAAAACAGTCCACACAAACTAGTCATTCCCGGCTAATAATCTGGACTTAGTCCAGAATTTTCAACTTTTGGGAAATAACACACAAAATCCAATATGCATTTTCCAGTAGTTCCGAAACCAAAATTGGCTCGAAATGCATTTTCCAACCGTTCTGGAACCCATAACCGGCCCGGATACCGACCCTCACAACCCAACTTAAACTCGGGGTCTAAAATAGTCTCAATGTCCGAAACCTACCCCATGGTCAATATACCACATGCCATTTGACTACTCTTAAGTGAAAAGGAACCAGTGTAGGAGAAAACCCCTACCTTTTGGAACGCGATGAAACTTGTAGTTTTTTTTCTCCCTTTTCTGTTTCACGCATTGCCCGATCCATTTTTTTCTTTTCTTCCTTCTTTGCTTTTTCTTCTTCCTTTCTTTCTCGTCTATCCACCGACTGATCAAAGTGGGGAAGCTCGCTTCCCACTTTCCTCACAACTTGACACATGTCCTTAACCCTTACTTGAAAAATGTCTCTAAATGAGCCATTCAACTAAGTGTCATGTGTCACATGAACACAAGCCCTAAGTGGCATGAGCCACACCACATGGCTCTCATGCCATGTGTCCCCCTCCTAAGGTGCCATGTGGCATCCACATGTGGCACCACTCCTTGTGTCACCCGACACTCGATACCTCAAAAAACGTGAAATTCCAACTGTCTCATAATTCGATGAAATTCGACTGGGTAATTAGATCTCAAGGTTATAAATATTACAACCTAAGAAATTAATTTCTAAAAGAATTGAACCATTAAAGAAAAAATAAGATTATTATTTAAAGAAAAATAATAATAAATCACTTTATTCCAAAGTTATTGCTGCATATAACAAAACTATTCTCTATGCATACTTATATCAATTCACTTATATATAAATCATTTTATTATGCGTATAAATTTTTATTTATTTTTAGATAAAATATAATTATTTATAAGACATATTAAACTTGGTTATGTGAGATATTAAAGAAGTGTTTTTTTATATTATTTTGTTACGATAAAAAGACTTGTAGAGAAGCGATACTATGATTGTGATGGGGTTTGAAATAATAGGCGCACAGGCCTAAGATGCAAGCCCAAACATTGGGATTAAAAACGAGCCTAGTACTAGCAATAGGCCCTTAATGGTATCCCCAAATGCAGGCCAGAAACGAGGGCCCAACTAGCCCCTTTAAAAGACTGGTAGCCCAAGGAATCCGTATTAGAGGAAAACACCCAATCTCCACCAATCAGGAAAGTAGGATATTTCCTAATTATTGACTATCAAGCGGTTTACGATAAGGAAACAAAATATCTCACCCAATGGGAGAAATATCGTATCATCCTCCAACAAGGAAAGATACTATTTTGTATCATCATCCAACTAGGAAAATTATCATGATCATCCATTATAAATACCAGGTCACCCCATCGATGAAAGGTACGCAGACTTATACACAAAACTTCATTCCCTAAGTAGTTGATCTTCTTTTCCACTTGAAAGAATTGACTTAGGCATCGGAGAGGCAAACTAGCGCATTCCCGCCGATCCTTTCGTTTCTTGTTTATGCGTAGGAGCCCTATTATCCGTAGGCTACGATAGGCCTAGCAATTCTAAACACGCCCCAAACTTCAGCTACTTGCTGAAAACATCATCAGATTGTAAGAAAATGTGGAAGAAATTGAGAAGTTATGGTTATATTAATATATATATATATATATAGTATATATATATATATATATATATATATATATATATATATATATATATATATATATATATATATATATATATATATATATATATATTGGATTAAAAATTTAAAATTTTGTATATGGTCTTACTTTTAAAGAATAACATTATAAAATTATAATCTAAAATTAGCATCATTTAACTACCCAAACTAAGTATTATTTCTAAAATAGCATATCAAATTGAATATTTTTTATACAATGTGTTACCTTTATGGAATTTTAAGGCATACCATTGTTAGTTATATTAAAATGATCATTAATTATTTTTGTAGTTGAGTTTAGAAAGAAAATATATATATACAAAGGAAGATTATTAAATTAAAAAAAAAGAAAGATAAATGGATGAAATTTTTGATAAATAAAAAAAGACTACTAGAGAAAAATAATAAAATCATAAAACCTTTTATGGAATAAAATATGATTTAAGATCTCCCAATCAACATAATTAGTAAGAATAATGTCAAAAGGATATAAAATCTAATAGTACTTCACCCTACAACTCAAAAGATTTAGTTAGATTTCTTCTACAACTCATAAGATTTATTTAGTGTGACGCCCCTATCCCGGGGGTCCCGTTGACAACCCGTCAATCTGCAGAAACCTGTGGATATCGGGTTCCCCAATATCACACTCACATGTCTCATATATTGAGACCTATTCCTGTATAATTTTCTTATAAATAACCCATTTCTTATAAAAATTCACAAGAGTTTGATATACAACTCTTATACACTTTTTACATTCCAAAATATATTAAAACTAGATTATTCTAATATATTTTACAAAAATGCTTCTCAAGACCACAACCCAGCCTTCTTTGTACTCACAGCCTCGAAGGAGCGTCGTCTTCTTATGTACTTGAAAGGGGGATCCTACAACGGGGTGAGCAAAGCCCAATAATGATAATCTCCTACAAGGGTTACTCCAAACCTAAGTGCTCATGCAGTTATCAAACCAACCCATACACATCCAAGTGAAAGTGTCTACATGAATGTTGTATGTCATGCATGAGATGTCATCATGCCCATATCCCGAGTCACTCACCGACTCCATCACACATGCCTATGCCAAGTGTGACAACCCAGTCATTGGTAGTACCAATGACCCACATATACCGAACCCTTACTGGCTCACACTACAAGAAAAAAGGTCTTCAATGACAGTTTTTCACCGTCAAGATAAACTATATATGTCAAGGTAGGTTAGTGTTCATATATCTCATCTATGCCAGTGTCAAGAAAAGTTTAAAGCTACTTTGACATTTACATTTGTCAGGGTGATGAAACCTAGTTAGTGTATAATTTATCATTGTTTCTTCCTCGGCTATCAAGGTTGTATACTATTTTCTTATGTTAAGGTTAACTTATGCTTTTGTTAAAACCATCAGTATATAATTTAACTCATTGTAAAAATTAATCCTTGAATCAAGAACTTTGATTGAATCAACGTAATCTAAATATCAAGATTTTATATCTACTACAACAAATTTGGGAATCAGACTCTCGTTTTCTGTGTTGAACAAAATACATATCATATTTGAAACTATAATATTTAACTACATGGATAAACATATGTAATCTGGTACATGATTAAAAATAAATAATAAATACTAAAATCTTACTGAAGTCATCTTGAATCTCCAAATTGTTGTTTCTTACATATCACCAACCTCTTTCAAGTAGAGAAAAACATGATTCGAGTTTAAATTTTGAGAAAAAATAAATCATTGACAAGATACCCAAAATATAGTGCTATAGAAATTTAAAAGAACTATAAGATACCCAGTGACTTTACAACATAGGCTTGCAACAACAAAAAAGTAATATTATATATATATATATATATACCATGAGATGCAACAAGAGGTTCAGTTTTCTTCTTTTTCTTTATTTCCTTAGGTTTCAAAAGTTTCAAGTTCCTTTGTTTTACAAAGAATTAAACAAACCATTGGATAAATTGGAGAATTACGACCAAATTATGTATATATGTGCAAACCGAAACCTTGGAGGAAGGTCATTAGGCTCAACTTTGAAGGTTTCACATAGGGTTAATAATAATATGACATCTTTAGAGATTATAAACAGTCATTTATGTTTTTCGTCATTCCTTTAAAACAATAAAGATTTGTTTATTAATGAAGCCTCATTCATTAAGATAAAATGCAAATTCTGTTCTCATTCATTATATTTGTAGCACACTAAATGCTATACAGAAACTAATTCAACCATAATATATATATATATATATATATATATATATATATATGTATATATGTATATATATATATGTATACTCTCTCTCTCTTATATATATGTATATATATATATATATTTCTTCCGTATGTGTGAAGGCTTGACTAGAGATGAGAGTCTGTCAGCAGCAGTTTACTGGACCTGTAGGCAAGAGTATGGTTATCTGCCTGCAATTTTGGCATCAACGACTTAAAGTTCATACAGCAAGCCTAGTGATTGATAGAAAAATTCAGTCCCAACTTGTATTCTATCAAACCACCTTCATAGCTACTAGTTTTCGTAAGCTTGTCTGTTAGATACAAATATTAATGTTCTTTAATTTGAAAGATATTCTATATACCTTAGGCCTATTATCTCTTCTGTCCTTATAACTGGAAAATTTTCATGCTATGTCTTCCTCAACAAGTAGTATCAATATTATAACTATTCTATAATATCATACCCAACCCAACCTACAAGGTAATTATCTCTTGTCTTATCCGTATCATAATTACAACCCTTTTGGGTCATTATCACATAAAGCCCACCATCCTCTATATATATGTCACTATTTTATGTACCTTAATGGAAATTCAAAGTGAAATACACTGAAGCTGCTTTGCTCTCTTTAATTTCCTTTTTATTATAAAAAATGAGGTAACCATTTGAAAGAGATAAATGGGAAAAAATATTGCAAATCTGGCCTTTGTTAAAACTTAAAAACCAAAGGATAAAAACACATCATTTGGACAAATTTACCCTTCTAACCACCATATGGCAACTACTCTCATTTCCCTCGCTTTCTTTTCCTCTGTTTTCGCTTTCCTTATTTCTTTCTCACGTTTTATTTCTTCTCTTTCAGGTTCTCTTTCTGATTAGATTCTAAATGTAACTTTGCTTGCAATGGTTAAGTCGGTGCATACCAGTTTGTTCAAATGCTTCTGGTTAGTCAATCTAATAGCTACTCTCATTACAAGCTTGGACAACACCTTCAGGTTGTTCGAATATAACTTAACGATGGTTAAGTCCAAACTAAATAGTTATTGTGTTACAAACCTGAACTTAACCCCCTTCAAGGTTGTTCGAATATAACTTAACGATGGTTAAGTTCAAACTAAATAGTTATTGTGTTACAAACCTGAACTTGGCTTACTTCAAGTTTGATGCTGTAAATACTAACTTAGCGATGGTTAAATCCAACATATGCAGTGTGTTTAGAAACTGGACTTGACACCGCGCTAAGTTTGTTCAAATGTTAGCACGATGGTTAAGTCAACATGTATACGGCGTGTGCCAAAAACCTGAACGACACCCTTCAAGTTTGTTCAGATGTTAACTTAATGAAGGTTAAATCCAATATCAAAAGAAAATGTGTTAAAAACTTAGACTTGACACCCTTTAGTTTTGTTCAAATGCTAACTTAACGATGGTTAAGTCTAACATGTACATAGGTGTGCTCAGAAACTGGGCGGCACCTTTCAAGTTTGTTCGGATGCTACTTACCTTCCTTTGAGTTAAATCCAATATCAATAGAAAATGTGTTAAAAACATGGACTTGACACCCTTCAAGTTTCTTCAAGTGCAGTCAATGACAAGAACAAGCTTGGAAGAAGTCGGGTTTGAATTTGGGGATTGAATCACTTCTTCTTTGCAGCACGTCCAGGCATAGCTCTTATTGTGGAAATTGGATGCTCTTAAAGAAGAACATGAACAAGTTACGGGTGAAGAGAATTGTTGGGATTTTTAAGTGATAAATAAAGAAAAATGAGGCTTGAGATTCGTATTTTTGAAGGTTTGGAAGGAAGAAATCTTAAAGAATAAAAACCAAAGAAAACAGAGAGAATGACTTAATTTTGGGAATTTGATGTGGAAAGACATGTTGGGAGTAATTTTGTCTAAAGTGGGTATATTTTGCTGGATTTATAAAGAAATGAGGATTAGATTTGCAAATAACTTTTGTTTATTTCCGCACCCAAACCAATTCCTCTAAAAAGTAGTAGAACAAAACACCAATACATATAATTTTTGTCTTCCATTCACAGAAGAACAATGAACCTGATTTTCTCATGGTAATGTTAAAAGAGTTCAACATTACAGAAGTCCCAGTCATTAAGAAAATCGAAATAGGTTACCCAAGGACATAGCAAATGACTCAGAATGAAGCACAGGCGTGCGGTGCAAGTTATCACAAATACCATAATCCATGTGAAGCATGTGGTCTTAAAACTATTTGAGTATATATCTATTGCTTTCAAATGTACAAATGTGCGATACTTGCTAATTTTAGTTTCATATCTTGACAATTATAATTCATGTTTCTAACGTCACCGGACTACCACTTCTTCACAAACTATCTAAGCTAATGAAAACTTGTTTAAATAATATAAAAGAAAATAGGTTTTTCTTCGAAAGCAGGATGTTAGAATATATTAATCAAATGATTAGTTATGTACTTTGATTTGAGCGTTCATAATGATATATATATATATATATATATATATATATATATATATATATATATATATATATATTTTTTTTTTTACAATCACCTAATATACTTGTAGCTACTGCACTTATAAGATTTTGTGGTATTCATGATAAAAATTAGAAAAGAAAATTAAAATTAATTTAATTTTTAAAGTGAAAATAAATTGAAACAATGAAATCTTCTCTGATCGATTCATTATAAACAGAAGTGTAGTATAATTAAAGATTTAACTTAAAAGGCTTGAAACATCAATTTAATTATGTTCTTACCTTCTATGACTATTCTATCTAAGAAAGAATATGTAAAGCTCTGTGTCTATCTACACATAAAGAGTAGTTAAAACAACAACAAAAGATTTATCAAAGCTTAAAAACAAATATACGAAGTGCTTTGTCATTGACTAACATCCTTGGCCTAATCATTTTAACTACTAACGCTGTACTTTAAATCAAACTTTCATTCAATTTCAATATCCTTATAAAATTAGAATTCCAAGATCAACTATTGAAACTTTTTGACTTAGTAATAAACAATCTAAGTTTCTGCTTTTGATATACATGATGTCATAACCTTTATTGTCACGACGATTACATGTGCATCCTTGCATGATATTCCATATTCAAGATCTCATGAATATTATCTAGAACCCAAATAAATCAACTTTTCTACAACAAACACCGTATTCTACCTTTTCTAAAAATTTGTTCTAAAAATTATTTAGAACCCAAATATAATTTGAAAAGTTTGCTTCTATTCTCTATTTTCGATATAAGAGCCCCTAAATTCACATAGTAGTACATTGACAAGTATTGTCATAAAGGCCAAAAATCTCATAACAAACATGTATTGTCAAGTTCCCTAATTCCACTAATTTTGAAGGGGTATGACAAGCATGTCTATTGCTTTACATAGTATGAGTTCTAAATTCTTTTCTTCTTTTTTTCTTTTTATGACTTTTCAAAGCCCTCTCGGATGATGCATCTTTTTATTGTGCAAGAGGTCATACTTTTTATCCCTACAATAAGTGTTGTTGATATTTATTAATTTATAATTTTTTCTGTGCTCGATAAAAAGAAACCCAATAGTTCAAAACATATTATTAATTAGACATGTTTTATGGGCGTAAATATGTGCCTTTTTGTACTATAGGACCAATTGTATTAGTTTGATAAATCTTTGCTGGACAATGATTAGACTTGCTTACACTATTAATTAGTTTTAGATTACCTAAAACATCTTGGGGAACTTGCGGTAAGGTTGCAATGCTTTGACCCACCATACGCAGCCTGCACCGCAGACGTGTGCCTCTTGATCCAACTGACCGTCGAATTAAAATAGCATAAAGACATTACGAGTTGATGATATATAATCTAAAATAGAATACTGTTATGTGTATTAGTGTGAGGCGGTGAATGTTGGCGAAAACAAAGCGGGTTTAAATCCCCAAATCTAATAGCTCTCTTACCAAGATTCATACTCTATCCTCTCAAAACATTTCATATGGGTTGGTTTTTGGCTTTGGGAAGCCATATTCGGGTGGAAAAACGAGTAAAAACATATATGATTGGGGCATGGTTGTTGAACTTGCTAGAATGGGTTTGAAGAGTCAGCATCAACTTGTCTGCCATTTATTATTGAATCAATACTCTAATCAAATCGGTCCATTAGCCTATCAGATCAAATGAAAATAGCATTTTCAGTCAAAGAATGAGAGAGGGACCGGGAATTTAGTTTACTAGTTTCAATCTAAAAGAGGTTGTCAAGAAAAAAAGAAAAACGTTGAAGCCAGAGAAAAACGGAGAATAAATAGGTGATGAGATGGTTTGTTGGAGATGAAAGAGAGGGGGAGTGGGGAGAGAGGGTGGAAGGATTGTTTTGTGGGAGAAGCAAGAGACGGGAGAGAAGGGTGGGAGTTCTCAGAGGGTGGAGGGAAGGCAGTGGAGTGGAGTGTGTTAAAAAAAAATTAAAAATATGTTTAGTCTTAAAAGTTGATTTAATAAAATTAATAATCTCTTTAAAGTCATTATATTCAAATATATTAGATACAAAATTTATATGTATATTTTTAAAATATGATTTATGCTTTAATTAAAAAGTATGATTGTGCTTATTTAAATAAACATTAAATAAAATATTAAAATTGAATAAATATATTATAAAAAATAAATTTTATTTTCTTTTTGTGGATTAATTTTCTGATGAAATGAAAATATATATATTTAAATCTATTCAATTTTATGCTTTAATAAAATAGAAATATTTTTACATATTTATTAAAACATTTTAATTCATTAAATATGTTGGATTTTTGTGATATTTTAAAAGCTTTTAATTTTTTTAAATGTTAATTCAATATATTTTGTGTGTCATCCCCAATACAAATTTGAGATCTAGGACGAGATATCCAAGATCAATATGTGGGGACCATCCAAAGTCTAATAACCTCACTATGACTTAGAACCTTGTTTTGAAGAGATTATTAAAATGGATTTTGAGAAAAGTAAATATAGAGCTAAGTGTCCGCTATATATGTATATATATAATATTTCTAAGTAGTTTTACCTTGTAGTCAAATTAATATTTAAATAAAATGTACTATAGCTTGGAAATTTTAACTTTGACTAAATAATATCTATCAAGAGTGGCTTATTATGTCTAATATTATTTTCCCCAAATTGAGCAATTTATCGAGTAACTAAAAACTCATATATATTGTTTCAATTTTAATAGCTTACAATGACTAGTATTTACACTAAGTGAGAAATTATATCAATGAAAGCCTTTTCTTGTAGTGTTACTGGGGCCCCTTTGCACAAGTATCAAACAACTAATCAGTCGCATCCCGAGCTCTATCTACCTGACTTCGAAGTCTATGTGTTAATGCGGTGGCCGTCTTATTTAGGCTGGGCCTGTTTTAAACACACATTGCGAGTCTCTTGCACCCATACATAAATTTTGGCTCCTTGCCAGCAGTTTCTTACCCAAAGTTCAGGCTTTTCACTAGGAAGTGTATGGCTTTGCCTTTGCTCAGCTGACACACATTAAATTTTATTTTCATTTGTTTTATTCTTTTTATACCACTGTGAGTCTCAATTGGACGCTGTCTGTTTTGAGCTCACACACATTCACCAAGAATGGTGAATTAACCGTTTCTATGCCATACCGACTCGCCTTCGATGATATTGTATGCAATGCTAATGTCCTTTACTGATTTCTCATGTTACATGTATATGATGCACGCTATCAGATCATTTTCTCATTAGTTATACTTCATAATAATTTCCATACCCAAACATATAAATTTATTATGCACTTCATGCCAATATATATATAAAGATATATTTTATATTAGCATTCATCAATCACTGACCTATGGCGATGGATCATAAAAGCCTTCTATGACTAACTCATGAGTAATTCTACGATTTCAGCGACTTCTGACGCCTTGCATGCAATGAATGTAGTTAAAACTCGACTATTTATTCACTTGACACAACTGAAAGCAGCCTTGGCCTTATGCTTTGTGAAAAACATAGATTTAAGCAAGGATTGCGCAAATCACCTAATTCCCCTCCACAGGCGCATTTCTGAATCTTGACTCCATGGGTTTCCTTAAGTCAGAACACCAGATGTTGGACCCGAAGAAAGTTATGCTAATTAACCCCAAGAAGTTGGGACTAACGAGTAAGGCTGACCCCTAATCTGGCCGACTAACTTCACGTAAATTTTGGCATCTGCTGGGCAGTGAGACCCTGTGAAGTCGCCTCTGCTGGGCTGACATCATGGATTGGTTATCTGTTGCGGCCGACCATGCTGGATTTGGCGATCTCCTGTATTAACCTCTCCCAGCCCAGTGTAGACTTGTTTGGCAGTTGGCCTTGTGAGCCCAAACACTCACGCCCGGTGACCTGCGCGCGTGACCCTCTAGTGAGGCTGAATCACTGGTCGAATGACCTCCTTGGTTGACCTCTGGCAGGTTGGGCCATCAGCGAGACCTCTTGGTGACCTCCTGGCACATTACATTGTGCAGTGATAACCCTCTGTGAAAGTTTACTGTAGTGGGTTGAATTATGATATCTTGGCTATACGGGTCGATTTTTATAGTTTAAGCCCTAACATCAAGTTCATGATGAGGCTACAATTTACCTGAAAGGACTCTTTAAGTTCCCTTTATATTCTCCCAAACCATGTTATAAAGAATCAGGCTGGGTTAACCTTTTCAGGTCTAAATAGAGTAACTTCCTTCGTTCAAGTGTATTGTTCCATGTGTTGAGGCCACACTTCCCACACAGCGCTATGGGTGAAAGAAAATAACCCAAAGTGAGAGAAAGCTACACTCTTGAGTTTGTCAAAAGCTATACAGTTTGATCCTACTCTTGCACTAGAGAGCTCTTTTTAACAGGAGGCGCTTGTTTGGCTGAATCTTTGAGGACACCTTTGGTGAATCGACCACAGACCACAAGAAAGTAGGCCTCTCTCTACTATATTCTTCTCTCTCACCTTCCTTTCTTACTGACTCATCACTTTTTCTCACAGTTGTTTGGATCTAAGTCGAGTGGATGTCTATCTCTTACTTACATACAAATATATCATAATTCAGTTCTGTGGGTTCCCCTTAATATTGTGTCTCATTGTTTCCATCAATCGTATTAATATTCTGACGTGTCTCTTATGGGTCCACTTATCTTTGTTTGTTTGACTTAACTTTTAACATCTGACATATTAGTGGTTGTTGATAATAAACAAATGCTAAGTGTCCAGTAACACTATCATACATTCATTATGACTTTATTAATTCGATCCGAAATTCACGACAGTGGATGATTTAGTGGGACGGTTGGCATTAAATTATTGTTTTAGTCATTTGAGGTTTCAGAAAATTTTGTAATTTTCTCTAGCTAAGGTACCGTTTTACTTTCTCATAAAATTGAATTTTCTGGGTTTTATATTTGTAAGGGTACAAATCTAAGTTACACACATATGCATGAATCTGCAACATGCTATGCAGCCACACTACAACCATACACACCGTACCGCAATACACAACCACATGCATGATGTTTAATTAAAGTTAAGTCACTAATGACTAAACCACATTGCCTTTATTACTCAGAAGAGGGTGGAATTGTGCTATCTGTCTATCTGTTCTCCCGTAACTTCGCCTCCTCCTCCTCGATGTTGCCTGCTTGCTATGAGCTAACCTCACGGTGCTTGTCGCAAGGCGTCCCGACTATCCATAATCATGGTGGTCCTCCTCGAGGTCCCCACCTCTGTGTTGACCTGTCTATCTCTCCCCGATCCACTGCTAAGGCTAGATCAGGGTGTACCTCTAGGAGCATGAGGCGTGGGACTGTGGAGCACGACTGTTGGGCGGTAGAGGCTAGCAGGTATGCTCTTTGTGCCGCCCTCTCTCACAGATATCCCGAAGGATGATGAACCTCGCGATGGCTTTCAGTGCTGCCTGAGGCTAAACACTGTCTCTTGGGCTTAAAAGCTGAGAAGATGTGTTTGGTCAAGTAGCCTCGAATAAGGGTGGCGTGGCCTATCTGCGTGGCTCTTACGAACTACGGGCGATTTAAGAAGCGCTCTTTAGTATTAAACTCACTTTCTCAGAGGCATCTCTAATCATATCCGGACCAGTAATGGAGCTCTCTCCCACCTTGGTCCAGTAAATAGGTGATCAGCACGGCCTCCCATACAATGCCTCATAGGGTGCCATCTATATACTCACTTGATAACTGTTGTTGTAGGCAAATTCCACTCAGGGCAAGTGCTATTCCCACCTACCCTTATGATATAGGACGCATGTTCGAAACATGTCCTCTAACACCTATATGGTCCTCTCTAACTGACCATCTGTTTGTGGGTGGAAGGTTGTACTCATGGTCAGCCGTGTCCCCATAGCCTTTTGGAAACTCTTCCAAAAGTGCGTTGTAAACCTAGAGTCTCTATCCGACACTATGGATATTGACACTCCTTGTATTCGGACTATCTCTCGGATGTACAATCGGTAGAATTCCTCTAGTGTGAAGGTCATCCGCCTTGTATTTAGAAATGTGCTGACTTAAACCCAGCCGGTCATTTCTTGAGCTACATCATGCCTTCGTGGCGTCCATGGCAAGTGGTTCACAAAGTCCATCGTGATGTGCTCCCACTTCCACTCGGCCACCTCCAATGGTTGGAGTAGCCCTACTGGCTTTTGATGCTCAGCCTTTACGGTGACCATTGAGACCTTTGTCGGGCAAAGTCTGACATGTCTCTTCGTCGGCTCGGTGTCTGCGTGGTGGGATCACGAGTACATCTTCGTGCCACTAGATGTACAACCGTCGGGAACGATGGAACTCCCCTAAGGATCTCCTCAAATCGGTCGACTTGGGACCCATTGCAGTCCTCTGCTCACGAAGACTGCCATCTTACGTAGCAGATGGTCTGGCCTCGTCATCCGTGCCCCAGCGGTACCCGATCCTTGATGGACCTTTATCTCGCGCGTCACGCTAGGCTAGATCACCTGCCAGAGACGGCGTAGCTACGGGCTCCCCGTCTTACCTAAGCACACTCGATGTATTTAATAGTCTAAGCGCCCCACAGGTCTCGAGCATACGCCATCCCCTAGGAAGCTATACTTGCCAATGCTCCTAGTGACTTAGGTAGTGCATATTGACCACCGCGATTTGCCTTACTAGGATGGTAATGCAAAGTGAAGTCATAACCTCGAAGAATTTCTAAATACATCTGCGTTTACTCATGTTGAGATCTTGTTTGTGTAAAGATACTTGAATTTTGTGATGCAGGTACACACCTCGAGCGCTACGCCATATATAGTAGTGATGTCAAATCTTCCAAGGCAAGACTACGACCACCAACTCCTACGCTATCGTGTTGTGGTGACAATTCTGCCTCATGATTCTTATTTAGCGAGAGACAGCTCACGACCCTCCGATTTGCATGAAAAAACATCCTAATGTGGAGCTCTCTGGGCATCTTAATGCACGATTGTTTTATCTGTCCCCACTTCTGAGATTTAAATAAAATAGAAGGCTGAAATGCTACAGCCTCTACTCTTACAGACTCTTGGAATGCCTTCTGCGGGTTGTCATCGAACTGGGTATCTTAGGGTCAGTCTCTGTCATGAGTCCAGCTAGTGGAAAGAAATCATCGATGAACCTCCTATTAACTGCCCATCGAAATCCCAGTATTATATCTTAAGGAAATTGGGCTTGGCCTCCCGACCTCATCATGTTTGCCAATTCTTCTTGGGTCAAGCCTCAGTTGATACCATGCTGCCCCCAAATCCTACACATGTCAGCTGACTGTATCTTTGAACTTGGCACATTCAAGCGATGATCTCTAATGCGGCACTACAAAACAATAGCCTCAGGTGGTGCTCATGCTCCCTACTCCTCTATTTGAGTGCAATCAAAATGTCTCACATGAGAGACTGCGATGAGTTGATCTGCGATAGGGTTTGGAATACCTTAGTGAAGGATCCATGAATCTTTGTTGGTCTGCATTAATCGATCAGGCATTACCATGAACTCGAAAATGCCTATGCTTTTTGTCTACTAGGCGGCTTTCTTGGATCTCCCAGCCTCCCTAACCCTCGATTGATGAAATGTGCCAGGCCGGGTCTAGCTTGAAGTAGACTCAAGTATGCCTCTGGATTAATTACAGAACGAGTCGTGATCTATACGGAATCTGATTCTTGATACATAACCCCATTCGTTAATACTTTTGTGCGTCAATGCGACCAAGGTCTTATCTATTCTTTTTACAGCAAGGCGGAGCACGGAAGGGGTGAAGTACTAGGTCGAATGAAACCCCTTTCTAATAAATCTCTATCAATAACTCCCAGACGGGTTCCTACAGCTTTCGTGGCGTGGCATCTATATATTAAATTCATGAAATGTGAAGCGGCGTACCAGGTGTTAATAACAAGGTCTTGCATCCCTGTGGAGGTGAATCTGTTAGCTCGTCAGGAAGGAACCTCTAATACTGTAGGCTTACCACAGGAGTGGACTCGAATCTTATCTCTACCTACGTCTCAGGAGTGGGCTTGTATATTGTGTATTTTAATGCGTGATACGGACTCGTATGATCTCCCCAGAAATGAAAACACTATATTTAACCCACGATGTGGCACAATTCATCCTGTATTGTGAGCTCTTGTGAGCCCCAAAATCAAGATTTTTGGAATGGGGGTAAAATAGTTGGGATTGAAAAATCAGATTTTTACAGATCTCCCGGATAATGAAAGCGGACTTTAGTTGAACGTCATACAAATTGAGCTTCTGTGGTTTTGTTCTGGCGATTAAAGTGAATTGGGTTTCAGTTTTGGGGAAAATGAGTGTGGGATGACATGGCGGGATTAAGGGGATGCCGCGGCGCCACGAAGTGTGACACTTGGCATAAAGTAGTGGCTCACAATTACCAGCCATGTGGGAGAAGGTTATAGCCCGTAAATTGCTACGTAATAATTTACATGATGTCATGAGAGGCACATTAGAAATAAGAAAATTATAGGAAAAAGAAGCCACACATGAGAGAGGAAAGGAGGCAGTTCCTCCCACGGCTGTTGAATGATTAGATTCCAGAATTGGAGGAGAGAAAGAAAAAAAAGATATGTTAAATGAAGATGAAAATGAAAGAGAGGTGAAGATGAGAAAAAGAAGAAAAAGAAAGAAGTGAGGAAGAAAAAGAAAGGAGAAAAGAAGACAAAGAAAGGAAAGCGGTTCTTGCAGAGAAGGGAGGGAAAGAGAAGGAGGAGAGGGAAAAGGAGGGTTTCCAGTTTAGGAGCGGTCGGCGTTCGAAAAGTTCGGGACTAAGTTGGTGCCGCGATTGGATCGATGTGGACCCAAAAAGTTGGAGGAGTTTGACCAGCTCAGAGTAGGATGAGTATTTCCTACTTGGGAACACCCAGCCTAAGAGCTTTATAATGATGAGAGGGGTTTTTTTTATTACTGGAGGCCAAGCGAGAGGCCATGTATGTTGGATTCCCGAAACTTTGGAATTGTGGTGTGATTCATAATAGTTGCATGGGCCCAATGTAAGATTGGGGTTTTAGTATGGCGTTTCATTATCCTCAGTTGTTTGATGTAGTGATGAGATTGGAACCGGAAATGGTTCTGTGTTGCGCTGAGGGCGGTGAGAATTTTACAGTAGTGGTCGTGATTTGGCTGACTAAATTGTGTTGTTCTTGCGCGAATAACGCATGTTATGTGAAAATGGATATTGATGCGCCACTTTGACGATGTATTGGCGTTTTGCACTGTGAGACAAATTAACCAGCAGTTATAATTATCCTGAGTTAACCAATCTTTCATCTGGTAACATTCTGTACATGTAACACCTGTGAGAAGAAAATCTTATGACAATCATGCGTTTCATATCTGCACGGTCACATCGCGTCGGTCGAATTATTGGAGTCTTGGAAGGATTATTCATCGTGTTGGTGGACTGAATTGGTAAATGACTGGAAAAATGGGACAAGAAAGTCAGTGAAATTCACGGTGTGTAAATGATCAGGCCAGATAAATTGCATGTTTTGGCTGAGAAGCGAGTTAAGGTGAATCCCGAGGTGAAAGTTACAGTTGAAACGATTTAGACATGAATTCTGCGGCGATCTGGGATTGCATTGAAAATATTTGAAAAGATGCTGAGCGTCTACGTGATTATGGCTTAGGAGAAATGCGTGGCGGCCCTGTCGAAGAAAAAAGAATGAATACGAGTTTTTGAAATGCAGAAGTGGGAAATAGGTGGGTTTCCCGATGGTTTTAGTATCGGAGGTGTGTGACTAGTTTTATTTCCATTTGGCATTCGGTGTGCGAGTGGTTATGGGACTGGTGTGGTAGCAGTATGAGGTTGCATCTCGTGCATGATATGAACATTTCATATGAAAATAATTGTAATATGTGATTGATTGTTCTCATGTACGTGTATATGCACATTTTTTAGGTGGGGAGTAACCTTTGTAGGAAAGATTTTCCTCTTTGGGCTTTGCTCACCAAATCGTGGGACCCAATAGTGCAGGGGACTATCCGGAGGCGACACTTTCTGATGGGATGGCTTTTGAGAAGAAGCGAAATGGCTTTGAAAAATTTTTGTACTTATGTGTCGATCTTTTGTAAAACGAGCGTAAACTATCGAATGTAGTTGATTAATATTATTTTGAGTATTGGCTTGTGGGCCCGAGGCCATTGTTGCTCGGATATCTGCGTCTGCGTAATCCCGAGATGTATGAATTTCCTGGTTGTGAGTAGTCAACGGACACCAGTTTAGGCGTCCTGACTCTCCTGTACACGTCGTGTGACTGTATGTCGTCAGTTAATCGCCTGCGGATGACGTCGAACTACGACATGTCAATGGCTCTGAGTCCACGGCGTGGTAGAATCTGAATCTCTAGCTCATGACCTCGACATATCAGATCTATACTCTACCCCCCAGTCGAAGGAGAACTCGCATGCAAGGCTCCTCCAGGCCTCGACCTCGAGAGCGCTCGACTCTGGCTGTGATGCGTGAGGAATGAATGCAATGCACCAGAATCAAATAACACTCTTGCCCATCGGCAAGATAGCAAGAATGTACCTTGTATGACTAGCTGGTTTGCTGGCTTAGCTGGTGGTGTGATGGCGTAGACACGCCCCTGAATTCTTGATGCCTCGATCTGGGCCACGTCTCTCCCAAACGGCCAATACTCACTGCGGCCCCAGATCTTTCTGGAGCGATGTCACTAAAGGGCCTCGTAGCACATGAGGCGATGTGGTTTCTCGGCCCCTGCTTGGGGGTGGAGGAATAAGCGTCCTCGCGTGTCCCGCGATGGCTGGGGCCCGAGGCTATCCGGCTCTGGGTCCGTGCTGTCCATGTATGCATCCAGATCTCATAGCAAATGCGGACCGTGCATAGTTGGACCTCTGATTGTTTGCACGACTCATCTGAGTGCCTCAGATGCTCTGGCGATCACACCCACCTCCACTGGGAGATGAGATGTCTCCTCTTCTATTTAGTACATGACTCCTGGATGCAGCTCCATTCTCTATCTCTCACGATGGTTAGAAGGCCATCCCCACTGACCATGGAGTCCATATCTGTGGCGGAGTCTTACAATCTACATACTGAATAGACAACTTGACATTCTCAAATCTCTAATAACTTGTGAGTGGCTGTTTTTATTACGTGGTCATTAACAAGCGGAGGTAACTCGTGAAGCTTGTGTGCTCATCTTTATCATACGTCCGCGCCTCCCGACTCTAAGACTCTTGGGTCTTTGCATATCGGCGGTGGCGGAAAGTACTTGCTGGCAGAGCTCATGGAACTCTGTCCAAGTCATTGCCTCTAAGTCCCTAGAGGTCTTAACGATCCACCATACCAGGGACTCACCTCCCGGCGGAGCGACTAAGTCGTCTTGGTATCGGTAATAATCGCGGCCTCATTATCTTCTCCCGATATACTTCGAAACCAATGGTTTGCCGCCGGGTCCCCCTCCCTGAACGTGGAGGATGATGTGATCTGAATCTCTGGAGGTTGCTGGACCTCCTGGGTGCCTGGGCTGCTTTGTCTGATAGCGTGAGTGCGAGCCCCTCTGACCTCTGAAAGGGCTGGGTTGAAACGAGCTTGTGGTGCACTGTCTCGCCCCATGGACGTCCTGCGCGCCTGAATCCTCTACTAGCCATCTACCGTATTAGAATGTGACATAGGATCATAAAATTTCTTTCTCAATCTAACTAGTGGTGCTGCATGACTCTTGGCTGGCTTCAATCATCATGGAAAGCCCTGACCCATTCATCATCTTTATCCCTAGTGGTGTAGGTTGCTAACCACTAACACAATTCAATTCAATTTCAGAATTTTCATGCTCAATTTGTCTTTTCGAACCCCTAAGGTTATGTTTTCAACACTAAGTGCCATACAATTCACCATACTAATATTGCTGAATTCAATACTTTACATCATACATGTTAAGTCATTAAAATGCACAATGGATGCATGATCTAACTTTGTTCCCATCGAGTCCTAGTATTCGTGTACCTAGCTCTAATCTTGTTTGTGGCGCCCTATCCTAAGGGTTCGTTGACAGCAGTCAACTCGGAAACACAATCTGGATATCAGTGCCAGAATTTCACACTCACATATCTCATATATTGAGACCTATTCCTATATAATTTTCTTACAAATAACCCATTTCTTATAAAAATTCACAAGAGTTTGATATAGCTCTTATATACTTTACATGCCAAAATATATTAAAACTAGATTATTCTAATATATTTTACAAAAATTGCTTCTCAAGGCCACAACCTGGCCTTCTTCGTACTCCGACCTCAAGGTGCGGGTCTTCTCGTGTGTGCTTGAAGAAAGGGGGATCCAACATTTGGAGTGGCTTGAAAGCCCGGTCGTGATAGCAATCTTCTCAGGGTTCCTTACCATCCCTAAGTGCTCATGTGGTGATCAAACCAACCCCATAGCATCAGTGAAAGTGTCTACATGAATGTCATATGTCATGCATGAGATGTCGTCGTGTATCACGAGTCATTCATGACTGTCAGCGCGTGCATGCGAGTGTGACAGCCCGATCGTGGTAGTACTTAATGACGCTCTGAGACATACATTTCGCAGAATGCATTCGCAGTGCCCGATGGACAATCCTAGTCAATCATTTCCATCCGCCTGTGACTTTCGAAGTCACATGTGTCGTGTGTCTTATTTGGAGCAACATAACTTTTATTTTACCGTGGGTCTCTTACACCCATACAAAAATTTTGGATCGCGTCGCAAGTCTCTTATACCCAGTTCAGGAGCTTTTCACTGAGAAAGATTAAGCTCCCTTCTTGCTTCATAACTTTATTAATTTTATTTTTATTCTTTTTATACCACAGTGAGTCTCAATTGAATGTCAGTTTTGAGTTCACATTCCTGAAATGGTGGTCACTTGTTCTATGCACCTGTGCAGGCTGATGATGCGTGCATATGCAATGCTAATATCCTTGCAATTTCTCATGTTACATCTATGATGCACTGAATCATTCTCATCATTATACTTTGTGTCAATTTCCATGCAAACATATATTTTAAGCATAAATTCGAATACTTCATGCGTGTAACTTATATAAAGATATCGTACATATTAAGCATTCATCAATCCATGACTAAAAATAACGATCATACAATATTCCATAGGCTAAGTCATGAGTAATTCCTACCCGATTTCAACGACTGCAAACATGCCATTCAATGGTCATGTTAAGAGCCCGACTATTCACTTGACCTGACCAAGTAACATGCTTCTTTGTGAAAGCATAGATTTTTCGAGAAAGTTTATGATCATCTACTACCCTCCATAGAATGCGTGTATGGAGATCTTGTTTCAATGAGCTTTCCATAGAGTCCCGAGAACACCAATTAGAGTTCGGATGAAGAGGATTATGAGTGCCGTCGAGTTGGAGGCTTCGCGCAGGTCGGTCGACCTGGCCAGGCGATCACTAGCTTGACTAACCTCTGCAGGCCCCAGCCTGCGGCGAAGCTGTGCTTTGGTGTTGACCTCTGGTGGCGATCTGCAGACGTGATCTAGCCGATTTGACCTCTGTGGCTTGACCTCTAGCCGAGTAGCCTCTAGCGGAAACCTTTCACTTAGGCGGTAGTTAAACGGACCATAACTTGGGCTATAGAGGTCGATTTTGGTAATTTAAAATCTAACAATCAATTTCGCGATGTGTATAATTCTGAAGGACTCCTTGCCAAATTCGCTATTTCCCACGAAGCCGGTCTAAGTCAGGGTAGTGCGTATGATCAAAATAGGGTAACTTCCTTGGTTAATCACGGTAAACACTTCCCTTGAGGCGAGACAGCGCGACAACGATCATAGGAAGAAAATAACCAAAGTAGGAGAAGACCTACCTTTTGGGTTTGTCGGAAACTCCCAGTTTTCCGATCTCTTGGAAACTCTTGCACGAAGCGCTTTTTCTTCTTGATCGCAGAAAAAGCTGGGTTAGATAGATCGAAAAATCTAGAGAAGGTGGCATACTCTCTCTACTTTCTTCTATTCACTCTTTTCTCTGAATTGTTGGTCACAAAGTCAAGTGGGATGTCCTCTCTTTACCACATGTCGCTCTCCCTATTAGCTCACTTGGATTACCCTTATCATATCCCGAAATGCATTGGGTTTGCATCCCGTCGTGTGTTGCCACATGTCTCTTATGGAGTCCGCGAGATATTTGTTGGCTTAACACTGCACTTGACACGATAACGCAGTGTCAACCGCTTCCAACAATCTCCAAGTATCAAGATGCTTATCTAGATGCCTCGAAGCGTGAGGAGTGACGGTTTGAATTCGATGAGAAATTGACATGGTAATTTGGAATTTCACTGAGGCGAATTCATCGGTGAAGTCAGATTGTCATCAAAGATCTAGAAAAATTTCAGGTTTTCCCACTAAAATTACCGTTTTACTCTTTCTTAGAAAGTGAATTTTCTCGGGTTTGCCGATTGATTTACCTAATGTATTTAACCATTTGTATATAAAAATTGTCAAAGCGACATTTTTATAATAATAATAAGAATAAAAAGTATCTACATTTTTTTTGAAAAGAAGGTATCTACCTTTTTAATGATGTATATACTGTACAAAAGTATTTGTTTTTATTTTTCTAATTTTCTATGTTTTTTTCTCCTTAAAACTTTCAAGGCAAGTGTATGTAGCCCCACCCATGTTGAAAAGGATCCCATCGGACAGTTAGTAGAGCCTAAAACTAAATAAAACAATGAATTATTTATTTTAAAGGGAAACTTGATAATTCACTTTTATTGTTGTAAGATTTGTTATTTTATTTTATGATTTTTAGTCATGTTTTCTTTCATTTACATTCATATTTGTTGGTGTATATTTAGAGGTTTGAAATGATGAATTTAACTCTATTTGAATTAATTTTCTTCTTTTTTTTTTCTTTCCTAAAAAATTAAATACTTTAAAAAAATAACGAGATTTAATATTTTGATTTATTTAATTTTTTTAGATAATGAGATATTATATTATTCTATCTTCAGAAAATATTTATACTGCTTTTATTCATGCTTCCAAATTTGTCTGCTAAAATTTTGTTTTAATTCGATAAACAAACTATGAAAACTTCAACTATTCGAAATTAATTGTAATGTAAAAACAAAGGAGCAGATTTCTCCTCGTAGATGTTTCATTCCATTTAGTTGATTCTCAATAAAAGCATATCAGTAACATCTTTTACCTTTATATGATACTCAATATTTGATTCAAATTAGGTGACTTTTAATATAAAGAAAGTAGCGCACATATGATACTCAATACTTGATTCCACTAAGGCGACTCTAAATATAAAGAAAGTAGTGAAAATCTTTTTAGGTTAATAAAAAAATATTTTATTTTATTGCTCAATATTGTCAAAGATTATTTGTCACATTACTTTTATAATAGCCTTATTCTAGGGTCAATTAATAACCAATCAACATGAATATCAGAATATGGATATTAAACTATCATGAAATAGAGATGGGTTTGTAGGCTGAAGTGATTTAGCATCCATTAGTTCAGTGTTATGGGGATGCTAGTAAAAACAGTGTGACAGGCACTGCGTCTGATACTCACAAAATATATCCCAACCAAATATATTACATGGTTCAAGAGTTTTTTTTACATTATTCTTAATTCAACATATATTAAAATTTACAATTCTAATACATGTTATACAAAATAAAAATGTCAAAACTACAACCCGGCTTTCTTCTAAATGTGGCCTCTAGTGAGCGCCGTCCTCGTGCACACTCCCTATACCTGAAATGGTGATCTCTCGATAGGGTGAGCAAAGCCTAGTAGTGATAATTTCCTACGTGGGTTACTTCCTACCTAAGTGCACATGTCATGATATGTCCAGCATTCAATAATTTGTGACCTCTTCCCGAATGTCACAGTACCCAAACCATATCCCAGTCTCTTGACTCCCACACTCATATGCCTAAGCGAGATACGAGAGTAAAATAATCGGTTTCAAGAGCAAAAAGCTATTTGTTCTTGAAAACACACTACCAAGTTTCGGTAAAATATTTGACAACCCTCTTAGGTGAATCTGTTGAATAACCCTCCGAAACAATTCATGGGCCCCTCCGACGTGAATTGTTGGACAATCTCCCAACATAATTCTCCGGAAAATCTTCCGTTGAAATTCCTTTCACAAACATTTTCATTTTTGTTTTATTTCATGTCATGCACTCACACCTAATATTCTAAGTGCTAGTGTATATGGAATGCATTATGTACAATTCCCAAATAATTTATGCTAATAGCTATCTGTTCATGCATATATTAACATAATTTTCTCACGACAATCATGTTATTCAATTTTCATCAATAACACGAAATTACACATGACTGAGTAACTAACAATTCATTTTGAATCATACAAAACACATTTTCACACGAGAAAATCACGTCACTATTCATGTGAAACGGTGAAACCTACATTACATTATTCCACGACCACCAAGTTGAGATTTTCTCCTCGGTTCAAAGGTTTTGAGACGGGTATGGCTAAATCAAGCATCTGATATCTAACCATAAAAATGGCTCTTGAAGATAGCAAATAAGAAAAGGTCTCACACCTCTGGAGTGCTCAGAACTCCGCAGGTGAATGTCCCATGCGTAGCCTTGCGCGATGAATTGACTTGCTTCTTGCTCGTCGAGCGAAGGCTGAATGGCGGTGAAGAAAGTGCTCTCTCTCTCTCTAAAAATCAAAAACCAACCGCGCATCACTTTCCCGACCCTCTTGATTTTTGTGGTCTTTTGAAGAGATGAGCAGTTGTTGCGTGCTTTTATTAACTATTATCGTTAAATGTGTGATGTGTCTTAATTTTTTTTAACGATTTTGTGAGCTTGACTTGTCTAAGCCGATCCGACTCATCATCTCTCTAATCTTGCAACATGTGTGCAAGAGTACACGTGTAGGTGACTTTATCACATCACATGTCTCTCCAGACCCGTTTGTGATGGCACGGTCTTATCGCCGATGAAATTGGCTTGTCTCGAATTCAAGAGATCGCGTGTTAGCTAGATTTCATGAGAAAATTCCAGTAGTGAAGTCCATTTCATCATCGAGATCTAGAAAATTTCGTTTGACCAAAATTACGTTTTACCATTTTTAGAAATTTGGTCCTAAGGTTTACAATTTACATTTTGGAAATAATTTTTAAATTTTTTAAGCATTTATAAATATTACTACCTAAAATTTTATTTCTAAAAGAATTGACCCATTAAAAAAGAAATAAGATTATTATTTACAAAAAATAAAAATAAATCACTTAATCAAAATTTATGCAGAATATATTAAATAGAAAAATATTAATGTTTTGGTTTTTTTATTCCAAGAAAATTTTAAAAATTAAGAAAAAGGTCATACAGAAAATAAAACCTAAGTATACTTAAATCTGATTCATACACCAGAGTATAAAGCTTTAATTCATACATCAGAAAATAATAATAATAATAATAATAATAATAATAATAATAATAATAATAATAATAATAATAATAATAATAATATACTTGATGATGATGATATTAATAATAATAATAATAATAATAGAAAATAATAATGATAATAATAATAATAATAATAATAATAATAATAATATTATTATTATTTTAATTATAATAATAATTATAATTATAATAAAAATAACAATAATAATAATAATAATATTATTATTATTATTATCATTATTATTCTTATTATTATTATTACCCTGATTGTTGCGTCCAATGATGTACCTCATTTAAATTATTATACATCATTAAAAATATTATTATTATTAACCTGGATGTTGCGTCATCCTTTAGAGTTTGCATTCAATGATATACCTTGTTTAAAATATTATTTTTATTAATTTGAATGTTGCGTCATCCTATTAAGTTTGTAGCACTTTTGATTATATGTTTATGTCAATTGTATATTCGTAGAATCTAATAAATTTATATTTTCATAAAAAAAGAATAAATAGATGATATACCTCATTTATATGTGTAATAATAATAATAATAATAATAATAATAATAATAATAATAATAATAATAATATTTTGATAGGGTATATCATTCTCCTCATTCTCATTATTATTATTATTGGCTTACAAAGAAATTAGAAGCAAAAATT